>OZ008370.1:159959383-161159383 GCA_963931995.1 Phaonia tiefii | reverse complement strand
CCAATTATTACATGTTGTGGCGCAGTAAATGGGCAAGCAGTTACCTATACCAAAGTTGAAACCTATACCATATTTTTCACAATGCGAAACTTTTAATACATGTGAAATGATTAAATAATTTGTAATCTAAAATAAATATTTTCCAACTACATCTCCTTAAGGGATTGGGGAGGGCTTCTCACAAAGAGTGAGCTGTGCGCTTTCTAGTTTTATACTCAATGGCTGGGACCTACAGTTTTACACTGGTTCCGAACGGATTTTTGAGAAACTATTTCATGGCTTATTACTCGATTGTGTTGCCGTCACCAAGCGAGGTGGCCGTCGTCGACAGAAGTGTAAGGTGGTCAGAGTAGGGATCGAAACCACGTTCTCCCGCACAATAGCCGCGCACACGTACCGTTGCACCATCGACTGCCACATTTGTAATCTATAATATATAATATAATACATATACGTTGTTTACAAAATACACAAATCATGTAAATTATATGAAAACCCCATAAAAATTATTCTTTGTTATCAGTCTAGTATGATAATTGAATTACAAAAGCGTAAATATTTTGACGTAGAATACGTCTTACCTTACGGTATGAGGAGTCATGTCAGGTTTTTATTGTTGTAATCTTTATTTCATTGTAGGTAAATGAAGATGTTATCTTTCGTTTGATATACATTTCATATTGGTTGATATATTTCTAGTATTTTAATTTCTCAAATGAAAATTGTTTAAACACATACACTCAAACATATGTGTGGTGTTTGGTTGAGTGTTTTTGGTTGCTCAACATTGCTTAGGAACATGTATCTAGTAAAAAGTGAAACGAACAGCAAGCTAATGTTGCTTGGCAACATGTATCTAGTAAAAGTGAAACAAACAGTAAGCTAACGTAATAAAGTATTCTACGTTAAACTTAATGACCGTGTCTCTGACACAGCCTGCAGGGACAGTCCGTGGCCGAAGGCCTCGGACAACTGTCTGCTGTAATTTTTTTTTAAAACCCCTGATGAACCCATCCTGAAATTTGTACATCGCTAAGAAAAAAGTATGCGAAATTTTTTAAAAATAATATTAAGAAATTTAAAGAATACGATTCCAAGATATTCAAGGACAAAAGACAGTTTCTAAATTTTGATGTCCTTGGCCCACAAGGACCTGCCATTTCTATTTCGTATTCCTAAAAAGGAGATCGAAATCTATCAGGTGATACCAAGATCGTTACAATCTGATGTCGCATTCGAAAGTTATTCCAACATGAAAACAGCTATCTCTTCACAAAAACACTGCAGATAGCCAACTTTTGGCAGCTATAGAACATGAACCCTGTGGAGTTTCGACCTAAACTAAACGTCATTGTACCGACAGAAACGAGTAGAATATATGTTTGAAATTTCATCGAAATCGAAGTGGGTCAGGTTCGAAAAGTACTGTTTAGGTGTCGATTTTTTTTTGGAATTATCCATTAGATTCATAAAGTTCATTGGCGTATTTTGTTAAATTAAATATTGTGATAGTTGATTGACTATATTCATAAGCAGTTTTCATTTACATAAAACTGGAAAAATAATCATCAACGGTAGTGTTGGGTCACATAACGAGTCACCCTAATAATCAACACAGATTGGAACTTCTGATCACTCATTCCATTACTTGCATTACCATAATTACTTTCTTACTCAACCAAACCTCTTTGCATTGTAACCATTCCAATCTAAATACAAATTTGTTTGCATTCCCATATACCCATTACACATGACATACGTATAAAATTTAAATTATATTCTCCTTGCCTAAACCCCTGTTCTGCATATTCTCTCAGTTTCATAATTCAATCCTACTGTATTGAGAATCCCTCATTATAACTAAGTTAGATGTTAAGAGTTTTAAAATAAATCAGTCTTCTTTTGACCACCAAGCTCATTTGTTGTGATAATTAAATTATTTAAAAGCACAGCCCAAGTAACTTCGTTCCTTCTTTTTTGAAGTAAAATTGCGTTTAAGAAAAGGCTCTTAAACCAACAGGTAGTGTGTAGGGTATTTTCAGGGTCAATCTCCTTATAAGAGGGAACTGATTCTATATAAGCGCCAATAGCATTTAAAATTTGATTTTCATCTCTTACTATAAACTCATTTTTATCACATTCTCTCTCTAATTCACTGCAATTAACCCCGGCATTTCTAATTAGAAATTCATCACTTTGCGGAAGTTTTAAAACAGTGATATTTAAATCATTGGCGTTTCGCAGTTGTTTTCTAGATTAATTAAATATGTTTGAAGGATCCTTAAGATCGATGTTCCTAAGTTTGGTATGAAAAAATTTGTTTGTAGATATATCAAAGTTTTCATCTATAAGTTTTTTTTATTAGTTTTAATTTATTTTTCTGTAAGTTTAGTTCGGCTGTAGTAAGAAGATATTACAATCTATTGTGTTTTTTGATAATAGTTAAAATATTGCTTTTCTCCTGTTGCAATACCTTTATAATTTTATTAATAAATTTTTCAATTGAGTCACAGCTTATGCATTTTGGAACAGACTTTTCTATAGATTGGAACAGAACAGCATTTAATTTGAGTAAGTAAAAGTCAATTTCAAAGTCAATTTGGAATATGTTCAATATTATTTGGTTGATTAATTAAAGTATTTTCAAAATTTCTTCCAATTAGATTTTTTATAATTCAATTTTGAAACACTATTTTCTTTAAAAAACGTAAGCGGGCTATCATTTTCGTCCCTCAATACTTTGATTTGTATTGCATTGTGATCACTGTCATAATCAAGAGTTTTAAGACAATTCATGGAATTGTTTTCTTTATGTATATGCAAACGAGAGTCAGCTATACATAGGTCCAAGTAAGAACCACATCTAGGATAAGAAGGTATAGTGGAGCCATATAAATTGCATCTGAAATGTATTTAATTGAGTGATAACCATTCTCGTAACATATTTCCCTTGGTATTATTCATCGAATTACCCCATTGCGAACATTTACTGTTTAAATCGGCTGCGATTATATAGTAATGGTTATTATTTTTTAGATTTAACGACTGAAAAATTTGGTGCAATTCAGTTTTAAAAAGTGTACTATTATTTCCAGAGGAGTAATAAACTGATATTATGAATAGTGTTCTATTGGCCAAAAATGGTCTTTTTATAATGCATTTTTCCAAAGGTGTTTATGCATTTACTATACTATTGGAATGGTTTTTGTATTTTATACCATTTTTTTATTAATATGGTTTCCCAACCCAACTGGGAAATAAGACCATATGGCTTTATTACCAACACGAAAGTGTAATAACACCATATGAGTTTAACAATTTAGCAATAAAAATCCATTGTTAAAATTGCATAGTGTCCACGTAAAGAATGAGTTGTCAGTGTCAACCGTTGAAGAGACATGGGTGAAGCGAGGGAGGTTGGGGGGCGCGGCGCGCTCTTGCGCCCCGTATTGCGTATATCAACAATTTTACATTTTGTTTTTCTTTCAATAACAATAAACCTTTCCCTTTGTATACCTCTTTTTTAAAAGGAGAAAGTCACAAATTTGTTGTGCATAATGAGCCGATCCGAACAAGCAACGCCGCAGAAACCTTTCACAGCCATCTTTATAGGAAGCTTCCAATGCATGGTAATTTTTACGGATTTCTGGAGTTCTTATGCGATTTATAAGCGACCAAATCAGCTGTATACACTGCCAGAAGTTCTTACGGAAAAAAGCGAAGTATTTTCATAATAAATCGATATCGACTTTTAAGGGAGAAGAAAATTACCCTGAGTACTGTACTCGCACAGTTCTCCAAAATGCTTGAGGAAGATTTTATAACTACAACTGACAGCGCTGACGACATTGAATCAGATGCAAATAGCAGCAAAGAAAAAGGCACTGACGCAGAAATGCAACAGCAGCATTATCTGTCATGTATTTTTTGTTGCGAAAACGACAAACAAATACTGTTTGATCCATGCAAACATTATAAAGTTTGTCAGCCATGCTACCAACAAATAAGAGGAAGAGCTGAGAAAAACGGAACGCATACATTGTGTCCTATTTGTCGTGCCATCATTACGGATGCCATATTTATATATTGTTAATTATTGTAGAAAAGAAAATACATATGTATGTAAATATTTCAATTTTCTGTTAACTGAATGAAATTCTTTTTTGCCAATAAAAGAAATCAAATACACTACATAAGTAGCACATAGAAAATTATCAAAGGTGAAATAATACCATAATGGCTTTATTTCACTTGCACTGTGGTAATAAAGCCATATGGTCTTATTTCCCAATTGGGTTGGGAAATAAGACCATATGGCTTTATTACCGCTGGCCTTATAGCACGGCATCTTTTATGTACATTATTAAGTTTTGTCTCATTGAGACGGACTATATCAGGATTGTGTTTGTCTATTAAATTAGATAGATCATATCTTCTACTTTGGTTTACATTGGTTTCTAAAATATTAAGTGATTTTACAATTGTTTCACCCATTGCCATTGTTTAAGCACCTAGCATAGAAAATATAGTATCTATTTTTGCAAATTTAACATTTGATTTTACAAGTTTGGAATGAAGTTTCAATATCTCTAAGAGCAATTTGAATCGTGTTTGTGTTATCTATTTTCTGCGGTATATTATTCAGCAAGATTCTTGCAAAGCTTAAATTAGGTTTCAAATTAATTGTTGCATTTTTTGTTCTATTGTTGACAAGGTTTTGTTGTTTTGCTGAATGTCCTTATATTTTTATTTTGAGCCGAAATGATATTTGAAAAATGCCCAAGAAACTGTATTTGTCAATACCGTAGTCCATTTTCGAGATAATATGTCTTCAGTGAAATTGAATGGAAGTCAAAACAGCTTCCCTAAAATAATAATTTAAAACTTAATAATGAACACAAAGACGAGATTCAAATATCATAAGATTCCGTCCAACCTTTCGGAACTAGTGGAAAATACAAACTGTATTGTCAACGTTAACTATAACGGGTCACTAATCTGGCAACACTCTTTAAAAACTATTTACAAGACTAAGGCCCAATTTTTGATTGGTTATTTAAATTGGTAATCAATGCTTTGTCAAATAATCATACTACCATGTGGCAGCAGTGGCAAATGATACGAGAAATAACCGGTATTCATACATTTATTGGCTAATCGTTACGATGCATCAAACTGACGCCATTTGCAAAACAAAAGTGAAGTGACAAAATACAAAATATTTAATGAAATTGGAGAATATTTGAGCAGAAATAAAGTTGTAACTGCACTACGAGTTAAATGACACATTTTTATTGTTATTTCAACTAGGCTGGTGACTATAAGTGTTCATATTAACAATTAAGGAAGCTTTCTGTTTGTTCTTCTTGTTGTTTTCTGTGAAAATCATATGGTCACTTGATCATAGTTGTAATGCCCGACTTTGGATATTTAAACAGCAATTAACTATTAACCTAAAAAGTGAATTCAGAGTTTAAATTATGTTTGATCTTTGGTCAAAATGAAAATTAGGCCTGACTGACCCGTCAGACTTCCTCCTGCCCTAAATCGTACTGTTACTGAATTTTTTTTTTAAACTTTTTTTAAAATCATAATTTAAAATATCGTCGCTGGGACAACGAAAAGGGTTATGTGTAATTTTTTGAAAAAAAATTTATTGCACAATTAAAAACCATTTGTATTTATGCACAGGCTCACGCAGCTCTTATTTGATATTTGCATCGCGTTCGAAGTTTATGGTACTGACAAAGACAGAGTTGTAGAACAAATGTTCCAAGAATATTTTAGTTTTTTTAATAAAAAACACACGGCTGTTTTCGTTGGCGCAGCGACGATATGTACTTTGTTAATCTTTATTTTCGTACTAAAAATAACTAAGTCGACTTTTCTATGAAATATGGAAAATCGCCCGAATATTCTAGGTCGAGGAATGAAATAACGTGTCTCAGAAGGACAATGACCGTCAAAATATTCATAGAATTGTAGGCGTGTTTTCGTTACACCGCTTTTTTAGATTATCCTTTGTTTTGTAACAGCCTTACTTACTTACTTGTCCGGTCTCGAAAAGCCCCGCGGGGTCAAGGACCTTACAAAACGAAGGTAACATATTTTGCCAACCAGTTCGATCATTTGCTTTATCTCTCCAGTTGGTAATACCAAGTGTACCCAGAGATTCGTCCACTTGTTCCCTCCAGCGGAGTTTTGGTCTTCCTATTTTCCGGTTTTGAAAACCCTTCGTGCTTGTTCATCTTAATCCATTCTACTGACGTGGCCTAGCCAGCGCAATCGCGTTATCTTGATCCGCTTAACTGTGTCGATGTCGGGATAAAGCTCATAAAGCTCATGGTTCATGCGTCGCCGATACTCGCTGTTGTGCACTATAGGGCCATAAATCTTCCATTAGATTTTATGGTAGTTATTCGCCCTATTTTTGTGAAGAAATAGCACTCCCATTTCTGACTGACCACAGCTGACATAGTAGGTAGTGCCTCCCTAATTACATTATAGTGTGATCTCTGTGAAAGCTCGATGTAAAACAAGTGGCTACAGTACCGACACCTAAGGTCAATCGTGCCTGGCTTTCAGCAAGCTCATGAATACGTCGATTCCATGATTCCAAAAGGAACGGCAGCAGGTCTGCTCTGGATCGTTTTCTTCGAAAGTCATACTGTAGGTAACTGATATTGTGTGTGCATCAGGGTAAACTGTTAAGTTGAAGTTAATAACTGTCTCATTGGAAAGTGCAGTTCATATAGCAATTGGAAGGTCATTTCCAGGGCTGCTTTCCTCACAGTTTTTCTGATTCACTATTCATTGATTCCTAACAGTTTTTATAATTCACTCTTCATTGATAACCTGATAACCTTTAAATGAGATGATAGATTTCAAAGGTTGTGTAATGGACGAGCTTTGGTTGAATAACAGTTTTGCAGATCAAATGCCGATATACCATCCGGGTCCTGAGAATTGTTTACGTGAGTTTAAGCAATGCCCAGTTTCTCTCCATGTTTTCGAAATAATTTCAGTGGCAAGGAACTAATGCATGCGGAAAAACATAATCATTGGTGCAGTTTGAAGGACGTCAGCGTCATCGAACCCAAAATATGTATATGTATATGGGATCTTATTACATTTTTTGTTGTTATTACCGTGTTTTTTCATAGAGCCGTCGTTTGTTTGGTTATTCTTCTTCATTTTAGATGTGGAATTTTTACACTCTTCCGAATACCGTACTGACAAATATTTTGCTTTAAGCCATGCATATTGTAAACACGGCCAGTTAAAAGCGCAGAAACAACTAATCAGAGTTAAGCAATTTTCTCAATACTCCAAAATAATTGCAGCAAACCTGTAATTTCTGATTTAAGTGGCGACAATGGTTGTGTAACAATTGACCAATACTGCACCCGCTTGGAACAAATTATACACGTGTGGAAATATCACATCACTATAGCCTAGAATACATAACCGGCATGTTGATGTTATGACAACTTAGTCTCACTTTGTTGGCATGGAAACACCAAGAGATGTGATAAACCTTGACTGACTATAATTAGTTTTTTGGCGGCGTTGTCGAAAAGAAGACTGAACAGAAAATTAATATTTAAAGTTAAATTTTTAAATTGGTGTAGGAAATAGAGGTTACTGTAATACACATTTTAAAAGTTTCCCTTAGCGAAAATTTGATTGGATTATACAAGGCATTAATAATGTTATCCAAATCCATAATACTATTTTCACTTCGATTAATAACCAGCCGTCGATTGATAACCATACCAAATCGACTGCCATTCGGTTTGGTAGGCCGTGCGAAATTTGTGGACTCTCTACGTCACACAAATTCCTCACCGCATGATACGGTCGATAACTACAACCATTTGCTACAACGACAGAATCTAAAAGCGTTTATTTCACATTGACCTCAATATAATTTTATTTCCACAAATACTCGTATAACCAAAGGGAGAATACTCATGTTGAAATAGTTAGTTTGTGGCATTTTCCGTTAAACTAAAGTTGTTAACAAAGTGAAAAAAATATGAAATATTAAAATCGGCAAACGTTACGACCTGCCACAAAAAGGACTTTTGAAAAATATTGGGGCAGGACGAAATTGGAAAATCAACATATACAAATATAGTGTTTACATTTTCAATGCTGTAGAATGTACGATAAACGGGAGGTTTTCCGAAGTTACTTAGTATTGCTAGCTAACATTTACAGACATGAACATATATATTTACACAAATTAAAGACAAATTAAAGAAATAAAACCAAATGTTGGAGCTTTACGAATAAGTTTGTAACTGAAAATTTCTCAATTGTAATCCTTCAAATGTATATATGTATTATGCTAGTTTAAATTACAAAAGAAGTCTACACCTCAGCTTCAAAATTATTTACTCACTTATTTTGTCTCGGGCACAGTGTATCATAAACGGATGAGTCCTCTTTTTAATTTAAAGGGTCATTTGGAAAACTTAGGTGCACCTTTCAAAAGGATCGAAGCATAATGCAGTACAACCTCCTAATCATTTCGGCCGGGTTTCGTTAATGTTTTGATGATGTGTTACGTACAATGGATTTGGGGATCTGGTATTAATACATGAGATTATATACCAAGCAATATGCCTAAATATTTTGGATGACCATGCTCAGAAGTTATTTCCTACTGAAAGTTGGATTTTGCAGCATGATAATGCTCCATGCCGCAAACCATGGTTACCAACAACGTTTTTAAATCCAATTGGACAAGATGTTCTTATATGGCCACCCGAGAGTCCCGATATAAACATGACAGGGAATGTCTGGGCATTCATAAGAATGCAGAGAACTATTCAAATGGACCGAAAACGAGAGGAAACTGTTGATGAAATAATAAATATCTAGAACAGCTTAGAAATCGAGTATGTATGCAATTCAGCTAAACTACAAGCTGTCATATATGCGGAGGGAAATGTATCCGGCTACTAATTATTTCTGTTTTTGTTTTTGGTGTTTTGTAATGTTTTTTCTGTTGTGTAAATACTGTTGAATGTAAATCAATTTGTGTAAATAATTTTGAAAGATGAGGTGCAGACTTCTTTTGTGTTTTTAATTAACAACAATCAAGTTTATTTCTAAAAATTTTAAACTAACATAATCTATACATTGTGAGGATTACAATACGGAAGTTTTCTTATTGTAAATTTATTCAAAAAGCACAAAACTTTAGTTTTATTTCAAAGCATACTAAATTTTTAATTTATGTAACTATTTATGACTATGTCTGTATATACGTATATATTAGGGTGACAAAAAAACTAAGGTATGGAAAAATTTTTTGATCGCATTTTGAGGGGTGCGGTTGTATGCGGAATATTGAGACACTAGGTCTAATATATGCAAATATAATGTGAGATATATACAAGTTTAACCATTTATATGAAATAAGGGTGTAAAACTCGTTACTTTTCTATATTATTTTACTAAAGATCTATTTTTTTTTTAAAAAAGTATGGTGAAACAAATTTTTTTGGAAATTTGGAATTTAAAAAAAATTATTTGTATATCATAGGTAATTCATATATCCAAATAAATGTATCTGTCAGGTTCCACCAAAACCATGAAGAATATTAACGACTGTAGAGATAATATAGTTTGTGGGTCACTTTTATGTAATGGAGATACTAGGGTTAATGACCCTAGTATACGGTTTATTAAAATAAATAGATTTATATATTTTCATAAAATGGTAACAAAGGTAAAGAGTTTCAAATATGTATTTCATATAAATAGTAAAATTGTGACCACTGACCTCCATGCGCGTCCCGAAAGCGTTGTCCGATTTGGCTCAAATTGTCAGTACTGAAGTTATGGACCTAGTGTCACAAAATTCCGAAATTCAAACACCATAAATCGGCTGCTACACTAAAATATATATATACATATAAAACATATTTATCCTTTATTTATTTAAATAAAATAACAATATCGCAAAACAAAGTTTAAATAAATTATTCACAAAGTATTTAGGACGTCAAGATCATGTCTTGCCATCACTTCCCTTAGGTTTTTGTTGTCGCTGCCCACTCCCAGGAAATAGTTTAATGTCACCAAATGACAAGGAGCTTGCAGATAAATCCAGTTGGTTACTTAACATTGTAATCATCATTCTCAGTAGATGTGTACGCCTGTACTGCAGAAATCCTGCGGAATTTAGAATTAATGTATTGTAGCCATGAGAGAGCTGCACAAAATAAAGTATAGGTCCCAATCAGTGAGTAGAAATCTAGAAAGCGCATAGTCGGCTGGTGCCTTTCTTAAAAAACGTAAATTTTCTAAAAAAAACAATACCAATTCATATTCATAAACAAAGTAGCTTTTCATAAAAAAATACTTTTATTTTATTTTTTTAAAATTCATCTTTATTTACAATTGTTGTTATTTATATATTTAAAAGGTTTTGAGATATTATCCATAGATATTACAGCAAGTAAAATTTTTGATCATAGATTTTGTGTATTTAATTCATTTTGAAAAATACCTTATATTAAAGAAGTACCTTTGCATAACAAAAGTACATTTTCTTACAAAAAGTACCTTTTATGAAAAACATATTTCGTACAACAAATTGCATTTTCTTAAAAAACTACCTTTTCTTTAAAGAGGAAATTTTTTGTGAAGAATTTTGTGTGAAAAAATTTTCTGTGACCAACTCTAAAAAATTCCCATTTCTTAAAACAAAATATTTTCATCAAAAAAAATACTGTCTCTAAAAAAAATACATTTTCTTACACATGATAAAGTGGCCTTTCTGAAAATAAGTAAATATTCTTAAAAAAAGTAAGCATTTCCTAAAAAGGGTACCAATTCTCTAAAAAGTACCTGCCCTTAAAAAAAGTACGTCTTTGTAAAAAAAAAAAAATTCATACTCTTAGGCTTTTTCTTACAAAAAGTACTTCTTTATACAAATGGTACCTTTTCTTAAAAAAGAAACATTAGTTTTCAATAAAAGAATTACCTCTTTTTAAAAAATTACCTTTTCGGGAAAATATAATACATGTTCTTACTAAAAGGATCTAAAAATATACTTAAAAAAATACATACCATAAAAAAACAATTTTTAAAAAAGTTGATCATTTTGCAAAAAGTATGTTTATTTAAAGATCCATTTAAATTATCGGCCGCCTTAGGAGTGTTGGAACTAACTAGAACATCATATATAGCGAATGGAACTTCATTCCAACTGGGTGTCTCCTGATACCTCATCTGATATTCGGCCCTGTTCTGTATACAGAATTATTTTGAATCAGCATTTTCTTTTAGAATAAAAAGTCTTAAAACATGAGATATTTTTGTTCTGATTCGCTTGTTTTTAAAACGGATAATTTTGTTCTGAATTGTTTTGCAGAAACCCAAATATTCTGAAACGTTTAATGTTTGCCTGGATTCTGTTTACAGAAAAGGGCCGATTTACAGCGTTTTGCAGTTGTATCCATTTCTTGGTGAACATTTTCCACTTGTTCATCGCCGACCTGACAGAGGAATATTAATTTTTATGTAAATGTTGCAGCCCCTTTCACCATACGCACTTACAAATTCACTTAAAAGCGTGACATATACCCATGTTCTGCATTCCGAATTGTGAAGTGAAATTTTTTCACAAAAAATATGTTCTTGACGTTATTTTCACAAGACGTTTTGGGAAAATCAATCAAATCCTGTCATGAAAGTAAAAGTAAGTTACCAAAATGCAAGTTATGTAAAACATAACGTTACAGGATGAAAGCTGAGTATATTTTAACGTAGAATACGTTATACGGTAAGGTAGGGGTGTTGATCTGGAGCACAAAATTTTGAGAAAATGTTTGTCAACTTTCACCCACTTTTACTTAAATATTAAAACATATTTTAGCAATTTTTATATCTTACTCAGTTTTGGTAATATGTTTTGTTTCGAATTACATTAAAACAATTATATGTCTATGTATAAAAGTTTTATGTAGTTAAGGAAATAAATATATAAGAGCATGATATTTTAGACTTTTTTTGTACATGCCGCTGTTGTTGTTGGTTTGTAAATGCCGCTGTTGTTTTTGTTGTTGGATCGGTCGGTTATTAGTTCGTTTCGAGGGGAACATAAAATGAAGGGAGGGGAGCGTGGACACTTGTGTGTGCTTGAAAGTTTACAGATCTTTGCTGTCGTTTGTTTACTTATGCGAGCAGCGTGTAAATGCGTGTGTATGTACATTAATACAAAGGATTGGCGATGTATACGCTCACTATATCAATGGCGTTTTTCCTAAACACATTTCTGTGAATACATTGGGAAGTAGTTGGAAAGCAGCTAATCTATTGTGCTGTCATATCATAAAATGTATTGCTGTAGCTGTACTTCAAATGAAGATGTCGTTATAATGTAATACGTTAAACTAGATATAGTTTCATCCTTAAACATATGGCATACAGTCTTCGAGCACACAAACTAAAAAATAAATTAATAAATCTTGTTCAAAACTATTCCAATCGTTTAGATCAGTGGTTTCCAAACTTATTTGGGTTATCGCCACATTGTAGCGACATCTTTATTAGATGTACAGCAATAGGAATTACTTTTGTGATATGGCAGCACAATAGGTTAGCTGCTTTCCAACTACTTCCCAATGTATTCACAGAAATGTGTTTAGGAAAAACGCCATTGATATAGTGAGCAGAAAATAAAAGAGGAAATTTAGAGAAAACGAAAGCTGCCTGTAAATCTGAGTTTACACATGCAATTTTGATGTCGTTAATTGTTGTGTTGGTTGGAGAGAGATGCGACGGCATTTTGTAAATATGCACTTTCTTAGATTCACTAAAGCAAGCAACGTCTTTATATGCGCAAGTTGCTTTTTCTGTCTTATCGGATGGCGTATTCTACGTTAAACTTAATGGCCGTGTCTCTGACACAACCTGCAGGGACAGTCCGTGGCCGAAGGCCTCGGACAACTGTCTGCTGTATTTTTTTACTTAGCATGGATGTTCGAAAGCAAAAGATTCTGAAGTATTTGTTCGCAAAAAATCATTAAACAAAATTATCGAATAATTTTGATTTTCCACTCTGCTTTCATTCTACATTTAACCCATTTTATGCAAATCAGCTGAGTATTGGGTGTACGAAAATCCAAAGTTTCCACAGGCATGGATTTAAGAAATTCAACAACCAGTTTATCTGTTTTTAGAGTTCATCGTAAGAGTTCATACTTATATAAACACGATGGCATATGTAAGACAATAATGAAGAAATTATTTTTTCCTAAGTTCTATGCATTTAAATGAGTAAAAATTTGAATTATTCACTCAAAGTCTATATCGCTCTTTCATATGTCATTTTGTTGTATTTGCTTTTGGGTCACATATGCAAGCAATATTTTTGAAGTAATAAACACGAAGAAATGTGAGCATTTTAATAAATTTTATGTTTATGAAGAATTATTTCTATTTGAGTTGTATTTACAGGGGAAAACGCAAGACAATAAGTTTTTTTTTTCAAATTTGACAGCAAAACATATGTTTCGCAATTCAGCTATATAAAAACGACCACTTAAAAAGAAAGTTTGAAAAGTTAAAGCTCAGAACACCAGCCTCGAATACTAATGAATTTAAAATGCTTTGCGAAATAAATACGAATCATGATTTCCAAGAAAACTGTCGTAAAGCGAGTTCTTATCCAGTATATTTTAATGAATTTGAGACCCAACGAAAATCCCTAAAAGTCATAAAATCAGGTAAAAGCTACGAAAAAAGTAAAGGGTTTTTTCAACAGAGACGCTACAAAAGTAAATCGATAGGGACAGCAAACGACGCCATATTTTTTCCCGCTCTTTTAACATTTCTCTTCAGTAAGGTTTGCCATTTCATCATGGAAAGATATACTGTTGGCTCGTATATCTTTCCATGATGAAATGGCAAACCTTACTGAAGAGAAATGTTAAAAGAGCGGGAAAAAATATGGCGTCGTTTGCTGTCCCTATCGATTTACTTTCGAAATTATTAAAAGTCGAAATTATTAAAATTTACTACCGAAATTTGGAGTCAGTGGCCTCAACTTTAAAAGCGCTATGTCCAATTTCTGAATTCTGAATTTCATTTCTGGCTGAATGGCTTCGTCAATAAGCAAAATATGCATTATTGGTCAGACAGCAATCCACACGTAATCCATGAATCATCATTGCATCCCGAAAAAATTACGATTTGGTGCGGTTTATGGGCCGGCGGCGTCATTGGGCAGTACTTCTTCCGTTCTGATCAAGACTGGCACATTACTGTGAATGCGAATCGCTACCGTTCAATGATAACCGAATATTTTTGGCCACCGTTAGATAATATGGACTTGGAGGACATGTGGTTCCAACAGGACGGCACCACAAGCCACGCAGCGAATGCCACAACCAATTTATTGGAAACCAGGTTTGGTGAACGTGTTAGCTCACGAAATGGCCCAGTTGATTGGCCGCCTCGGTCGTGCGATTTGACGCCGTTAGATTAGTTCCTGTGGGGCTACGTCAAGTCTATGGTCTATGCCAACAAGCCAGCGATGATTGATGAACTTCGTACGAATATCGAACGGGAAATTGCAGCAGTATCGGCCGATTTATGCTTGAAAACCGCCGAAAATTGGGTTCAGCGTCTGGACTTCTGCAAGCCTGCCCGTGGTAGCCATGCAAAGGAAATCGTGTTTCATACATAATGGCATCGAACGTACTTTCACAGGAATAAAGAATTTCATTGGTATCTTAAGTCGTTTTTTTTTATTTTTAAAAAAACTTTTGTAGCGCTCTTAGTGAAAAACTGGATATGGAAACAATTAAATTAATACGTCCTTTTAATTTGGCTTCACTTAGTGTTGGGCATACCGTCTTCAGATAACAAAAAGCGTCGCCGTTTAAGTCTAGTTTTTGTTACAAATTGTTTCGTGTAGCCCAGCTTTATATGCAGTGGAAATATTTTTCGTATTTCGTGCGTATTTGAAGCATTCATACTTTACGATACTAGCTATTCGGTGAACGACCTTCCTACTCACAAAGTTAGCATGGATGCTTTGTACTACCACCTAGAATATCAAATAAAATTATCAAAACTTTTAAGTCAGCCACGACTGTTCAGTTGTGCGTGTCTTAGCTAACGAGCCATAGTATCTTATCCATTAGCTCATAACTGTCTTTTGTGATAGTGGCATACATGATTGGTATTGATGATAACATAAATCGCTCTGCAGTAAAACAACTTACAAGCCTATAAATAGCCTTAGAGATTTCATATAAAGAAGTAAAAATCACAAGTTTAGTGAAGATTACATACTTGTACAGGAATCATCAATGAAAGCCGCCATCCCATCGATGAATAATTTTTATTCAATGTCGAAAATGGGTTCGGTGCGTCTACCCAATACACGAGATCCCTTTCATTGTTATCAGTTTTAAAACTTTATTCAAATAACAAAGCCCGGTCACTTTTTCTCCCAGATATTAGAAGAAAATATTTTTCCACCAAATGACACTGTTTAACACTTTGATGACCACAGGCAAATATGTTTGCCCTAGAGCTGTGGACAGCTATAGTTTTTCGGGTATGTGATAGAGCAAATGTATCCATGGGCGATTTATAGCGGGGGTAGGGACAACAATAGTGTAGTAGGCTTAAATTCTCTGACTGATCCGACTTGACCCCTATGAGCCGTCAAAGTAGGTTAAAAAGTGAAATTAGGTCAAAGGGATGCAACGTGTCGAAAAAAGTGGCGCACTCAGCTACATTTTGAGTTAACACCTTATCTTTTAATAAATATAAGGCAGAATATCAACGTGGTTACATGAACTGAGCGAATGTTTAGCTAAAATCGAAAAAAATTTCCCAAAAAAAGATCCAAATTTTGATACCATTTTTTGGGGTCATATTCACGAAAATAAAAAAGCACTTCAGTTACTTCGGCGGAAAATACATCATAGTCAAAAGGTTACTCGTCACCCGAAATTTTCTGATTGTCGTTTTGACAAATATAAATCTCACACAGGATCAGGTACTTCACACGAGGTGAAATCTGACCTTCGAACAAAATGCCGTCCGTGGTCTGGCATTTGGATGGAAGGATCTCCTCCTGTTGCATATATTTTTCAGATGAATCATTGCTCGTTGTCGGTATATCAGCATTCACGGGCATTGGTTTTGTAACAGTTACAACATTTGCGTACATGATGTGTTTGCGCGTTTTAAAACTCTGGCCTGACACATTTGGTTGGCAAAATAGCAATCGTGTCATTTATGATACGACGAAAAGGGCAAAACAAGTGAAGGTTGAACTTTGAATTTTTTTAATATTGCACAGCAATATTCACAGTCTAGTTCTAGTTCGAATCAACGGCAAGTACTATAACAGCGATTGAACAGTATGTTGTACTCTTCCGCAACACTTGTATTGTTTCTAAATTCACGCCGATGACTGGTGTCAGTAAATTACCCACAAATGTGGAAAAATATATTACATGTCGAACATTTTAATCTTAATTGTAGACGATTGTTATCAAGTTTAAAACATTGTTTTGTATAGACAGTTTTAGAGTCATAAAGAGAACATTAGCAAAAAGTAACAAAAACTCCAATAACTCAGTCAATTACCAAAGGATTTTTAAAAGTTCATTTGCGGTTTACTCCTTTGTAAAAAAATTGGTAAAGTTGAAAAAAATGCAAAAAAATTTAAAAAATATTGTTGTTCTTGGACAAATCCCCATAATCCACAGATCGTTCGAAAGGTATACGTTTCTTCTTTCCAAGCCATTAATAAACTAAAAAGTGGTTGAAAATTTTTGAATTTACAGCCCTATAATCGACAACGGTACGAAACCCGGGGTTTTACCCCAAAGTCAAGATTTTAGGGGTGATTGGGAAATTTTACAAAATGTATTCTTGGTTTACTCGACAACAGCTACAAGAAAAATTACATGATTTCCCAGGCACTCCTTCTTAATTTTTTGTTGTAATAGTGTGTTATTGTTTATCATTTATAAGTACATATTTTTTCAGTCGGCTGATGATAAGTGATTCTGTAGCTGAATTTATAACTTTATTGTTGTTCGGTCTCCACTGCGGACAGGTGTACGGATCCCACCGTCATGGGGATGAGGCCCTCTCGGTCGATAGGCATGGGTATGAAAAGCGGCTATAGGATCGTTCGACAATAATAAAAAAGGGATTCTGAGCCGAACAAGGATATGCAATATGTCTACCTATATGACATACTATATACCCATATATATCTAAGAATGCAATTAAGCAAGCATAAGCATTTAAAATATCTCTAATTTACTGCCATCATTTTTACTATACTTCCTGCTGTCTTTTAATATAATCATTATGCTACTTTTATTAAATTTAATCTTAAACTTTGTAAATATTTTTTTGGAAAGATGACTTACTTTTGACATAGCAATACAAGAGTTAAGATTAGTTTCCTTTAAAACTGACTTAGATGAAATAGGTTTCCTATGTCTACTCTTCAAAATTAATATTAATGAAAGTTGTGAGTATAGTTGACCTTTGTAGATATATTAGTTTTCAGTTGTTTCAGCTTAAGGTCATAAGACTAAAAAGAAAACACTGCAAGTATTTCTTCTTACAATTTTATTAATATTTTCCAATATTTCGACCAACTTCGTTGGTCAAATTAGTGGATAAACTATACGAGGGACAATTTATTGACGCCCATACTAGGAGGAAATTGACCACGAAAACTACCACTGCACCCAGAATCTACGGATTAACTAAGATCCTTGAAGATGGTAATCCTTTGAGACCCATTTGTACGTCAATTGACGCACCGGGTTATGTGCTATGCAAGTTTGTGTTGGACATACTTGGGAACGTGACAGGGAATTCAAGGTACAACGTAAAGGAAGCAGTGGACTTCAAGACGAGGATTCGGAACATGGGCATTGATGAGGATGAAATAATAGATTCATTTGACGTGGTTAACTTATTCCCCAGCATACCAATTAATCTAGCTCTAAGGACTATAGAGGATAACTTGGACGAAATTGAACAGTACACGAATATACCACCTAAGGATTTTATGGAAATTTTGACATTCTGCATCAAGGACACACGCTATTTCCAGTACGAAGATAGATTCTACGAACAGCGGAAGGGTATGCCCATGGGATCCCCAGCATTACCAATTATATCTGACATCATAATGGAGGTATTATTGGATACAGTACTTGACACATTGGGGGAGAAGCCGAAAATCTTGACGAAATATGTGGACGATTTATTTGTTGTTATCAGAAGAACTGAAGTGGCCAACATGATGGCAGCATTGAATTCTTTTAATAAAATAAATAAAATAAATGGTTTCCCATTACATCCAATGAAGGGACCGGGGAGAACTTCTCACAATCACTGAGCTGTGCCCTTTCCAGTTTTCACTCACTGATTGGGACCTACAGTTTTACACCGATTCCGAACGGTATTTTGAGAAGCTTTTTCATGGCTATATACTCGATAGTGTCGTCGTCACTATGCGAGGTGACCGCCGCCGAAAGAATTTTTTTATTTTTTTTTTTGAAGGTGGTCAGAGTAGGGCTCGAACCCAGGATCTCGTGTACAAGAGCCGCGCACACTAACCATTGCACTACCGACGGACAACTACAATTCACGCTCGAAGAGGAAAGGAACAATAGGCTACCATATTTGGACAGTTTGGTTATCGGAGAAGGAAATGCTCTAAAAATGGACTGGTACCAAAAACCTACAACGTCGGGACGATTGATAAATTATCATTCCGAACACCCAAGAGGGACAATTATTAACACTGCGAGCAACTTCATTAGGAGAGTTTTGAAGATAAGTGACGCTGAATTCCACAAGACGAGGAAGGGGAAAATGGTGGAAATCCTTAAATTGAATAGTTTCCCCGGGAGAATTGCGGACAATCTGATATCACGGGCAGAGACGAGCAAGCCGACTGAACGCCGTACTGAATCTGACAGAATTTATAAAACCACAACGTATGTTCCGGGTTTCTCTGAAAGTTTGAAACATTCCAATATATATGACAACGGAAAATATGAATTGACGTTGAAATCGAATTCAACCGTGAATAGTTTATTTAGTAGTACAAAGTCTATTATTGACAAAAATGACAAGCCAAACGTTGTGTACAAAATTCCATGTAATGGTCACAAGTCCAGCATATGCCAGAAAGTATATGTTGGCACTACAATGGATAAATTGAAAACCAGAATATCTGCTCATAAGTCGGACCAAAAGGTAAAAAAACAGCACTAGCAGCCCACTGTACTTTAACTGGACACTAACCAAATTTTGACGACGTGGAAATTCTGACTGAAGGGGAAAATTACCCCTCTTCGAGGAGATGCTGCATATGATTGACGTTCCATCGGGATAAAGGCTTAACTTTAAACGGGATACAGGTCAATGTGCGCATGTGTATGGGCGCACAATTGACAAATTCAAGAGAAGAATAGATCAGTTGACAGAAGGCTGCGGGAAAACTTGTACGCGCTCTGTGTTATCTCAAAATGTAATTGGAATTGATCATTCTCCCTTTGGGGAAAATAATATATATTTTTATGTTGATTCTTGTTTGAATTGTTTAATAATGTTTGCGAATACAGTTCATCTTTTATTGGAGAATTAATCAAACAACACATAAACACAAGAGCCTCCCTACAAATATGGAAACGTGAACCTTTGTGTGTTGTGTTATAAATACTCTACAGATTTTTGGGGTACATGGGTTTGAAACGTTTATATCAAGTAAAATGTTTAGCGAAAAATAAAATTTTCTCCTGCTAGATCGATGATAATTGACTGCAACAAAGGTTAGTAGGAGTTAGTGTTACAGGTGGAAAATAGTGTGTAAGATAAAATCACTTTTATAGTTATATTTTACATGGCTACAATATAAAACTGTACACTTCCGCATTACACGCACGAAGTGAAAGGGGAGTGTTTACCCAATCTGTAAGTTTTGCACTGATTGGTATTTTTTGTTTTACACCGGTTCTGAATGGTTTTTGTTTTCTCATAGCTCGATAGTATCGAAACCAAAAAGCGTGTTGACCGTCGTCTAATTGCAGTCAGATCAGGAATTTAACTCACGTTTTCATGGGCGGGGGTGACGAACACTGACGATTGTGCCACAGGGGGCATGGTTAATACTCTAAATTTCAAGTTATGAGTAATACAGACATATTATCTAGTGTACTCGTATTTAAAAAACCGGTAGTTCAAAAATGTTGGTTTTCGGGTTCTTCGAATACTCCGATTTTGGCGAAACCGGTTTTCGGTTAAACCGAGATGTTGAAACCGGTTAATAACCAGTTTCGGGTTTTATGACAAAATGGATAACTATGCGTTTTATACTATCGAGTACATAGCCATGAGATTGCTTGACAATATACCGTTCAGAACCGGTGTGAAACTAAATTTGAAATTTAATTTCGCTTCAAAAAAAAATACTAATAAACATTTTTTATCGAAATTATGATTTTATTGGTTATTTATTCAATTTGTTTTGCGTTTTAAGGCCTCAAAGGTCTCGGGATTGTTTGAGTAACACTTATATTTTACGGCGCTGATTTACGAAGAAAATTGAGCCTATGATGCCGCCTGGCCACAAACCGTGGATGCATCGGATTCTCCTCGACGACGTGTGGATATTCCGAGCCCCAAATGCGACAATTTTGTTTGGTGACGTAATCTCTGAGGTGAAAATTAGCTTCATTGGGAAACATGATTTTTCCGTAAAACGCTCAAAATTTTGCGACAAGAAGAGAAATGTTCAGTTCTGCGAACGGTGGGGAGTTGACGCTGACGGCTG
Source organism: Phaonia tiefii (assembly GCA_963931995.1). Taxonomy (NCBI): domain Eukaryota; kingdom Metazoa; phylum Arthropoda; class Insecta; order Diptera; family Muscidae; genus Phaonia; species Phaonia tiefii. Next base: position 161,138,526 of record OZ008370.1, on the reverse strand, counting down.
TTCAAACACACTCTCAGCTAAAACGGCAATAATTTCCACTGAACGCACGGGACGGGCACGTACAAGAGTAGTTTTGTTGATACGTTGATTGCACTCTATTTCAGTCGAATTTATTTCGTAGGTTTCTGGCAGTTTGAGTGGAAGACTCAGAACTTTGGAAGAAAGTTTTTAATATTTCCGAATATATTTTAGAGCGTAAAGCGACCCATTTTGAAAATGTTTAGCCTCTAAAAAATAATCTGTCACTTCATAGATTTGCAATGGGTCATCTGCTTCGAAATACCGGGAGGTTCAAGTTCCAAATTTTAAGTTAGGCAAAATCATCGTTGTGCAAATATTCCTTTGGACGTTTCGTACTCCTTTTTTGAGTGTGAAAACTGTTTTTTCTGAATTTCAGCTAACGTACCACCTGTGTAGTCACTAGATCCAGAACTTAGATCTAAATCGGAGTTGGCAGATATGACACCTTATGCCATTGGACAACAAATTTCAGCAAATTATCGGCAATATTCAGCAAGTGAGCTATGAAAAAGGCTTTAGGTGTGTAATTCTGCGGTGTTATATCAGCTGTGTAAAAAAGGAAAAAACCAGTTAATCAACTTGAAATAGCGGGTGAATCCGGTTCTTCGAAAATAGCAATTTTTAGAAAATCGACATATGTACGGTTAACCGACCGGAATTCAGTTAAACGTTTAACCGGGTTAGGTTTTGAATACACTAATATTATCCCATTTAATTAAGAGTTTTTAAAAACCATCGTTGACGTATGAGTAATATTTGTCTATTACTTATACGTCATCAATCCGCTCACATTTGTTTAGTTCAGTGTTACCAGAAGCATTCTAAAAACATGCTAAAAAGTGAAATATGCTAAAAAAATGCTAACAACTCAGATATTGCTTAAGAATATGCAAATGTGTACTTAACTGGAGTAACTCTAATCACCCACTAAAATAACGAGGATTTTGCCATAGCCGTTTATGTTTCTCACATACGAAACCTGTAGACCAAAATGGATCTTAATGAAATTTGATACTAAACAGTTTGATATCGAGTGTATAATTAAAAATGTTTGTAGCAAACATTTGTATACCTCCCATACAAATGTAGTGCAAACAATTGGCTGGTAGTCATGATATAGACCCCACAATTACCACAGATAATAATTAAGTTGTGAATTAGACAATAGTTTGCGCAATGCCGCTGTTCTCTTGAATAGTGAAGGTTGGTTGGCTGCTAAAAAATATAGACATATGGAAAAGGCCACAAAAGTAAATCATATTAATTTTCATTTAAATCCAAAAATGTTCTAATCTGCCAATTCGCACCAACAATAATCGTCACATACACAAATATACATATAGGGCCAGCTGACAGGTTACAAAAAGCTTTATAACGAAATATGCAAAACACTATACAAACATACGTACGCACCTACAAATGCATCGACGGGACCGACGACTAATGCAGACAAAGTAACAACACCACCTGCAATGTGCAGACCGACAACTGATGAAGATAAAATAACAACAACAACAACAGCAGTGTGCGGACCGACAATGACGAAAACAAAACTAGTTGACGTTGTTGTTGTGATATTACAAATGCACATTTTAGCGTTAGCGATACAGGTTATTTAGATGTTTTATTTTATAAATTGACTAATAATGCACAGTAATATAAAAAATTAATGAAATAATCTAAAGTCTACTCAATTAGTGAATCTAATTATAAATTAGAAAATAACGTAAATAATTACAATAAGTGGCAGTAGTACAGGGTGCCCTATATATACTACTACTTTGTTTTGCTGCCATTTTAGTAACTATTAGTCTTGACAGTTCATATTTGGCAGTCGAGAAGTAGAGACGTGGCGAATTTGTTATGGAAAAATTTTCGAGAAACCAACGTGTTTTAATCGTTAAAACATTTTGTCAAAGTCAATCATCGGTTACTGTGACGATGAGAAAGTTACGTGACATTTTGGGTGAAACAACGTGCCAACAAAACCCACTATTTATCGTGTAGTGAATGATTTCGAAGAAAGAGGGTCTGTAGCTGATAGGCCCAAGCATGGAATACAACGTACTGCAAGATCGGCTGGAAATATTACTGCTACTCAAGTAAGTGTTCAAAACAATCCATCAACCTCAATTCGACGCCGTGCTCAGGAGCTTGGTCTTCAAATAACAACTTTGTCCACAATTTTGCACAAGGCACAAGGCACATTTGTTTCCATTTAAAATTCAGTTGACACAAGAACTTCTTCCACAAGACCATTAATGTCGCCGTACCTACGCCAATAGGATGTTACGGCTCGCCCATGACAACCCCGAATGCCATGAAAAAATCATAATGACTGACGACACACATTTTCATTTGAATGGATATGTGAATAAACAGAATAGTCAGTTCTGCGTAATGGAAAACCCTCAAGTTATTCATCATTCAACTTTGCATCCATTGAAAGTGACAGTCTGGTGTGCAATTTGGTCAGGAGGAGGAAATGTGTGAGAATGTAATGAAAAATGTGCTCAAAATGGCTGGCATTTGTGAGGCTAACAGAGGCGGACATTTATGTGATATTGTATTCCATACCTAATTGCCGACATTAAATAAAACATTTATCAATATAAGATCCATTCTCTTTCATTTAATCAAAAATTATAAACAAAGTAGTATACCATCCCGACGGACACCCTGTATGATATTGTGTGTATTAAAATTCGATACCCAAACGCAAAATGCATAACTGCGATTAACTGGCACATTTGTGTAATAAGTCATATTGGAAAACTCGATTTTCATGTAAGTTTCGTGCTGATCGGACGTGCTTTTATTTTGCGGACCATTCGCTTTATGAAAGCCAATTTGAAAATACGGTACAAAGTTCTACCACTTTTGAATTGTGAATATTGAAATGTGTGAGTAAATATGACGTTTTTTGTTGTTGTTTGGCTGTAAAGTCTAATGCAGTAGGTCACGATAACGTTGACCTGAAATTTGTGAAATAATTTTATATCTAGCTGTTTTTCGAAAAGCTGGTTACATGCGAAAATAATACCGATCTCTAAATCTAGGACTGAATATCGCCCAATCTCTATTTTGCCATATTTCTCTAAGGTAATGGAAAAGCTAATGCATTTCCAGATGCTGTCTCATTTGAGTGATAATAAATATTTATCGAAACATCAATCCGGGTTTAGGCCTAAAGATAGTTGCATCACAGCACTAATTGATGTCGCTGAGAACATAAGGCAAGATGTTGATGTGGGAAATATCGGATTATTGGTACTGCTCGACCACTCGAAGGCCTTCGATAAGTTTGAAACTCCGATACCTGTTTAATTGTGGAGATACGGCTATACAGTTTCTACAATCATATTTATAGGTAGTTTTTTTGAGAAGTTAAATTTCAGACCCAATTCCATTAACTAGAGGTATTCCGCAGGGGTCAATTCTTGGGCCATTATTATTCTCGTGTCACGTTAATGATCTCCCTGAGCAGTTAGAATATTGCAAAATTCATATGTACGCTGACGATGTGCAGATATAACTGGGGGCAAAATTAGATTCCCTTGATGATGCAGTGTGCAAAGTTAATTATGAAGAAGATTTAAGATTGGGCGTCGGCAAATGGTCTTTGTGTTAATCCTTTAAAATCCAATTGCCTACTAATTCACGGCAGGTCTCGGAAAAACAATTTAGATGTTAATATTATTCTTAGCGGTCGTAGAATACAACAAGTTCAAAGCGTGAAAAATCTGGGAATTATTTTTAACAACACTTTGACTTGGCCTAACCATATAAATTCCATTGTGGGGACAAAATACCATAAATTAAGGGCTCTATGGTCAACACAATCATTTACGCTGCAGCGGCTAAAGCTATTACTTGTTAAGACACAACTAATGCCGTCATTGCTTTATGCATGTGAACTGTTTTCTTGTCCCGACGCTGTAAGTAGGAGAAGACTCAATATTACTTTTAATAACATATGTAGATATGTTTATGGCGTTCGAAAATATAGTCGCATAACAACTTTCAGCTCTTTGTTATACGGTGTAACACTCGACAATCTTTTCAAGACTTGAGCGTTACTACTATTGCAGAAAATAATATATCTGAGATGCCCACCATACCTTTTCGATCACATTACAAATACACGGTCAAACAGAGGAAATAGTCTAATCCCATTAAGACATCGGACACTTGTTTCTGACTGGCAATATTATATCTATTCAATTCGTCTCTCGAATTCTTTACCTCACTACATTCAAACTACCAGCAACGCAACTCGTTTTAAAAAATTATTACATGACTATTTTGCAAATTTACCGTAAATTATAAAACTAAATTATTACTGTGGTGCCACTAATTATTTATATCAATTATTTATATTTTTTTCTTTTTGCTTTTTTCTCTTTTTTCCCCCTTTTTCTTATTTTAACATTAATAAATTTAATAAATTTCTGTTTACTGGATTTGAAATTAATTTCGAATTTAATTTGTAAATTCTTTTATCTTTCATCTTCTTTTTAAAAAATTTTAATATGTATTTATATCGCAGCAAATATCATTTATTTCGATAATTTTATTTTTTGTTTGTTACATATATATATTTCGTAACATTATTCTCAATTAAATATTTTAAACTTCTATACTGTAACTTTAAGATATCTTGTTGTACAGAAGAGTCAACTAAATAAATAAGAATGTCCTAAATATGGATAAGAATATTAAAATTTGAAAATGTGTATCATTTCAAGACTAAAATTATAAAACAATATATTCGGGAGAAATAGTGCTGTTGAGCCATATTCGCACTAAAAAAACCGCCTTTGTAACATATTCTCCCAAACATATTCTGCAGGCACCATTTATATATTTGGAACACGCTTCAAACGTTCATATGTTTGCAAGTCCCATGCTCCTTTGTACTTAAATACAAACAGAAGCATGTTCATTGGCAAGTATGTATGTTTTTACGTGGAAACATATACGTTCTTCATCCTAAACATCCATGGACTTACGTGGAAACATTCGCGGGTTTCCCCCAAACCTCCATATACTTATGTGGAAACATATGCGCATTCCCTTCCCCTTCAAGCATAATAATAATTAGAAAATAATTAGAAACGAATTATTGTTTGATTTCAATATATATGTAATATTTATTGTAATTAATTTTATCAAGATAAATACACATTTATAAATAATTAAAAAAAAATTGTGTTCCATAACGTCCCATTAAGAGATTGAGGAGAGCTTCTCACAAACAGCGAGATGTGCGCTTCTAGTTTTTTACACTCACTGATTGGGACCTACAATTTTACTCCGGTTCCGAACGGTATTTTGAGAGCTTTTTCATGGCTGAGTACTCGATAGTGTCGCCATCACTAAGCGAATTGACCGTCGTCGAAAGAAATGTAAGAAATTTATACATATCTAGTTCATGCAAGATAAGCGTGGATTAATTACTTTTGTTTTCTTTATTATATTTGAGAAATGGTTCTCCGTTCCGGTTTTCTCAGTAAAATTTCGGACAGACAAAGAGCTTCACGATGTTGCATTTTCCAGTTTATTTCCTCAAAATCGTTTCTCACTTTGTTAGCGCACATACACATATACGAAACACATACACAAAAAGCAAAGCAACGTTACAAACCATTTAGTCGGCCGAACCTTTGTTATTCTGTTTTCACTGATCCAGCGCTTTCGATATCCTGTGTTCGATACGCCGTCGACGACCGAAGACATGAAACTAATACGCAATACATCAGCCAAAATAAGAAACACTGATTTCATCGGCAAGTTACACACACATTTAAGAATATTTATGGATGAATGACTGAAATAATAATGCAAAAATAAAAGATACACACTTTCAAGATAGTCCCTATCATTGTCCCTCTTTTATTCTCTTGTTCTGTCTAGAGAGCATAATCAGTGCCTTAACCACAGCTGTATTTGTATCACAAACACAGATACAGTTGGGTCGCAAACACATATATTATAAAATATTAACCATTGTGCCTTAGATATGTTAAATTGAATAGCAAACACAATGTGTTTGTGCGCAATTATATTATTTTGGCGACAAACACCAAATCCACGATACATTTGCGTCCAAGCAACCAAAAACGACAGATTTTTCAGCATATAGGAATTCAGGCAGAATAAATGTCTGATATATGTGTTTTTATTTTTCGGCTTCATCTCCGTTTTTATTTTTCGGCTTCATCTCCGGAATGCTTTCTAAACTCGATATAACTACTATTTATACGTACAATTCTCCGTTTGGTTTCAGTTAAAAACTGAAATCTTTATTACTTTTTAAGACATCGTATTTCTCCTGTACAAAAATTAAACTAATTCATAAGTTGTGTAGCCGTCGGCCGTGCAATGGCTAGTATGCGCTGCTCTTGTGTATGAGAATGAGGGTTCGATCCTTGCTCTGACTACCTTACATTTCCTTCGACGACTGTCATCTGACTTAGGGACGGCGACACTATCCAGAACTTAGCCATGAAAAAGCTACTCAAAATACCGTTCGGAACCGATATAAATCTGTAGGCCCCAATCAGTGAGTGAAAAATTAGAAGCACACAGATCACTGGTTGTGAGAAGCTCTCCCCAATCCCTTCGTGGGATGTAATGTTTTTTTTTTTAGTTAGGTTTAGTTTTTGTTGTTTGGATGCAAAATAAAGTGTGTTTGGAACTTGTCGCAAATATAATATACTTGTGTCCAAACATATTGTGTTTTTCTACTCAATCTTCTATGTTTGAGACACAATGATTAATATGCTATAATATATGTGTTTGCGACACAAATATAACTGTGTTTGTGATACAAATACTGTTGTGTTTGTTGCACTGTTTGTGCTCTCTCGATAGCAAGAGAATAAAAGTGGGACAACGAGAGAGTATATCTTGTAAGTGTCTAACTGTCTCTTTGCATTATTCTCTCAATTAGTGACACATAAATATTCCTGAATGTGCGTGTAAATAGCAGATGAAGTCAGTGTTTCATGATCTGTCTGATGTATTGCGCTTTGCAGGGGATATAAAAAGCGCTTGATGAGTGAAAACAAAATAAACGAAGGCTCGGACGGTTAAAAGGGATGTGAGGTTGCTTCGGTTTTTGTGTATGTGCTTCGTATATATGGATGTGTGCTAATAAAGTAAGAAACGATTTTGAGGAAAGAACATGGAAAGCGCAACAGAGTGAAGCCCTTTGTCTCTCCGAGTCTTTGCTCAGAAAATCGGAACGGCTGACCAATTGTGAAACAAGTACAATAAAAAAACAACTAATAAATCCACATTTGACTTGCATGAACTAGATTTGTATATATGTAAGTATATTGTTTGTATACCAGCGCACAGTGATAACCAACGCATAGCTGAAAACTTTTGTAAACAAGAACGTGAGGGACAACAAAGAAAGGAGATGAAAAAGAACACCAGATTCCCAATTCACGAAAAAAATCAAATAATGCATGCAATGCAAATAAACGTAAAAAATGTATAACTATAAATCTTTTTAAAATTTTTAACTAATTATTTATAAATGTGGATTTATATTGATAAAATTTATTATAATAAATAATACATACATGTATATTGAAATCTAATAATAATTACTTTCCAAATATTATTATGTTTGGGAGCAAATACGCTTATGTTTCGATGTAAGTATATGCAGGTTTGGGATGAAGAATGTATATGATTGCACGTAAAAGCATACATGTTTGCCAATAAACGTGATACTGTTTACATACAATACAAGTGTGTTTGGGATTTGCAAACATATGAACGTTTAGAGTGTGTTCCCAATACATACAGTATTCCTGCAAAATATGTGTTGAAGCCAGTTCAACAATTTCTCTTTATTAACTAATTATGAATTAAATGAATAGTTAGTATCCTAATTATAAGTAAATTTGAAATCCTTGCTTTTTTATGTTGTTTAAATTCTGGCAACTCTTATATCTTTTCCCTGACATGAAGGGAAAGCTTTCACTCAAAATACCAGTTGCTCCCATTTCTGAGTACTGTTTTTAATTACTGTATTGCTGAATTTTCGTTGTAATGGCTTTGAATATTCTTCTGCAACGGACAACTTCACTTACGCAGCAACAGTGATGGCGGTAAGCAGAAGGATTTTCCTAAGCAATAATTCCACACAAACTAAACCTGTACTTTTGGTGTTTCTCTTGCTTTGATTTCATTGTTTCTGATATGGATTTGTCGATTACAATTTTGGGGAGTTCCATTCATTTTAGAGGCCACCTTCAGAAGGTCATCCCGAAGTTGTACAATATGTTTGGGAGAATATGTTAGAGAGGCCGTTATTTTTCTATGTTTTTAGTTTGTAACCTACACTCCGGTTCACTTATTTAAAGGCACTAAAAATTCCAAATTCAGCAGCCTGTATTTTTGCAATTTGCAACCGATTGCAGAATTTTAAAATGGAAATGAAAGCTAGACATCTTGAGGTATAAAAAGAGCAATTTATTTTGAGCAATTTATAAAAAAAGGCCAAAAATGTGCTGGTTTTTTTTTTTTGGTTCAATTGATTAAAGGGACTTTAAGTAATTTTAATGAAAAACATTTTTTCTTGATTTTTTTTTTATTTTTGTTACTTTATTCAAGAACTATTAGCAATGGCTGCAACCCCCTTTGTTTTTAATAACTTCAAATATACAGGGTTTCATTGAGAGATAAAGAGAATTTATGTAATCCAACGAAATTTGATTCCAAGCATCCTTAATGGCCTGAATTAGTGACTGCTTGTCGTTAAATTGTCCACCTCCTTCATAGACCTTATGAGATAACCAACCCCATACAATTCCGATAATGTTTAGATCTGGCGAATAGGGTGGCCAGTCAAGAATATTAACATTTTGGTTTCCAATGAACTCCTTTACTACTCTGGAGTTGTGTATAGGGGCATTACTGAACTTCGGAAAAGCCGATTCCAATAACGTTTTATAGCTCGTACCAGTCATTTTTGTACTTTGAAATTCAAGACTGATGGTGCCATATTATGTAATAGCACCCCACGCCATAACGCCGACCTCTCAGCTGTAATGTCGGTTCAAAAAACGATTTTCTTTGCGCAGATCATGAAAATAATAGCTGTAGCCATCAGGCCCATCCAAATTAAACTTCTTCTCAACCGTAATTACAACGGTTCTATAGTCATTTACATGACCTCTTGGCTGCACATCCCGTACTATGTAGTCTCTTGCGAATTGAAGCTGCCTTTCCTTACGGCGAGCATTAAGTGGCGACTTTTTTTGTAATTGCAGGTATTTAAGACACTCACAGCTCTTAGTTACTCTGTGTACTGATGGCTTCCACTCCAGCTTGAGATCTTATTTTTGACAAGGATAAGGCAGAATTAGAAGCAATTCTGATGATTTTTCTTTTCTCATACACATCGATTTTGGTTTTTTCCGATAGATTTAAAATTTTTGTTTTGCCTTTTTGACTTGTACAATGATTAAGATGTAATACGTTGTAATAAATAAGCGCTCCCTACAAAAAATCATCGCTTACTTTAAAAATAATAACAAAATAATAAGGAGCTTTTATTCAAGTGAGCAAAAAAAAAGCACATTTCTGGACTTTTTTATATAAATTGCTTAAAAAAATTCTTTAGTTAAGAAACCACTATTTTCGTGCCACATTATAATTCTCAGGGTTTCTAGCTTCCATTCCATTTTATAATTCTGCCATCGGTTACAAAGTGCAAAATATACAGGCTGCTGAATATGGAATTTTTACTGCCTTTAAATAAGTGAACCGGAGTGTAGAAGATATCGCAAAGATTGTAAATTTAAGCAATCTAAAGCAAACATCTTTATATTTTTGCAGCACATGCGGTTTTCTGCTTTGTTGGTGGTTCCTTTTGTCATCGAACATAGAAATGGGGTTTGGGAAAAATGTGGCTACCTGTGCATCGCGCGTTGGAATTCAAATGTTAACTATTTCGGGAAACTCCAGGGCGCCACCACAAACAGATTTGTACATCCGAAATTGTTTGCGAATGCCAGAACTTTTGGCCTTTTGTTGACTACGAAATAAAAGTTGACTTATTTGGATACAAATTTTATAAAACTATTGTTTTATGAAACTATAAAAATACTTAAACTATTTTCTTTGCGGTTCTGAAATTTTAAGATCAGGGTGAATACAATAACATCTTGTTTGCAACCAAATTTTCTTTACAATTCACGTTGTTCTACCCAAGTTTAGATTTACTGATAACTGTGTGAAATATTGTGTTTCTTACAAATAAAACATTCTCCAGGAGTCCTTTACAAGAGACAAATGTGTGTCACAATTATCTAAAAAAAGGTTTTTTTCGCCGACTCTTCATTCCTGTAAATAACTAATATCAGATACCACAGAATGCCCCATAATTCTAATAATATGCCAATAACTGAACGAGTATAATACTGTTAATAATACTAATAATACAAATAATAATATGTCAATAACTAAACGAGCATTTGGACATGCAAACACGTCATAATCAACCACCTTTGGTACAAGTAAACACACTTGTACATTCATGTGTGCAAATGCGTTCATGTGTAAGTGTAAATATAAATATACAGGTAGCAAGTAAATTATTAACTAAAACCAAAGAAAGGTCTAGGTGTTTGCTTAAGTTAATCTTCTGTTATTCAGATTTAACTACATAAGCAAACGCATGCCAGGCATGAGAATTCTCTCCAAACAAAGATAGTAAATGGAAGAACATTTAGTTAATGTTTTCACATTTGCAGCTTATTCGACATCTAATTTCGAATGAAACTACAATGGTAGTGGATTATCAATACATTCACAAGTTGGCTTTATGCTTAATTTATTTACACTAATAGTCAAACATTTATAATCTGAAAATATAGTAGGTAAACAGTTGATAATACTAACTTAATTAATAATAATTGCAACACTTGTTTTACATTTCGGATTTAGTTATAGAAGTCCTAATGCGAAAAGGGAGGCATCTTTTATTGGCTTTGAGACCCTCTACGATTCCATTTCTGAGATATTGGGGAATTATCCAGACAGTGAAATCATTGTTGCTGGTGACTTCAATATCCGTAATTCCTCTTGGTTAACGCATTCGAGCCATACAACTGTGGAGGGCCAATTCGCTGAGATCTTCACCGCGCACAATTATTTTACGTAATTAGTGAATGAACCGACGCATAATTGGAACAAAAATGTCAATCATTTTGTCACGTCGAAGCCGTTTCAAATGATTTTCAATGGCCGTCGGCGATACGTTCAACTTGTCTGCAGCATCTCGTACATAAACGTGTCGGTCAGATTCAATAGCGAATTTGATTTCATCCTCATCGAACTCGTTTGGCCTCCTTGGGCCATTTTTGAAGGTGAAATTTCCAGAACGAAATTGTTTGAACCAGCTTTGGCATGTGGATTCTCTTAAAGCATCTAAACCATATACGTCACAAATATCCCGCTGTGCTTTCGTGGCTTTTTGGCCTTTTCGGAAGTAAAGGAGCAACATATTGCGAAAATACTCATTTGATCATCCATATTGACAACACGATTTAAATGAAAACTGACCCCTGAAAATAAAGTGACATATCACAAATTTAAGCTTGAAATATCAGCTCTGAAACTGTGTAACATAGAATTTAATCAGCTGATCAAAAGTCTTTCAAAAAGCACAAAAGCACCATCTATATGAGAAAACCGAAGTCTCTTTCTCGCCAACCAATAGAATATTTTTTTTCTTAAAGCTATACGCAATTTAAAACAGGATTAAAAATTGTAATGTTATTTCACAATGCAAGTTTTTGCTACTTTTTTGTACATTCAGTGTGTTTTTTTAATCAAACCATTGTGTTGGTGACGGAAAATTGTGGTAGTGGAGGGTGGAAAGAGGGAGTAGTGTATGTTGACATTTGCTTTGAATCCTTGTTTATCACAATTGGTGGGAAATTCACTAGGCGGAAGTTTATTCCACATACCGACTGTATGGCTAAAGAACGAATTTGGTCTGTAGTATGAAGTACGGTCAACCGGCCACTTGATAAAAAAACGTGTACGAGTTTCTGGAAAGTCGCGAACTTAGGCTAAAAATCCTCACGTCTGGAATAAGTTAAACACAAAACACATACCGTGGAAGTATCGAGAGAACAGCGACACGCAACCTACATTTCGACGATGCTCAAGAGAGGCAATAGAGTGGGATACTCTACTGTCCCCTATCAACACCATCGCTCTCCTTTGGACATGGTCGAGAAGCTCCATATATGTTCTAGGAGAACCTGCCCATATATGTTAGTTATATTCGATCTTTGGCCTGATGTAGGTGGTGTAGATATTAAGAAGATTAGATGGAGTGAAGTCTTCCCCGCACCGCTTTAAAAAAGCCTAGACACTTGAATGCATCTTTCGACACTTCAAACACATGTTTTGCCCAACGGATATCACATTGTGTTTTCATGCCCAGAACACCACGACCGTCTGATTTATCAATATCCAGACCGTCCATAGATAATGACGACACACTTGGGTCAGCAATCCGCTTATGCGACAACAAACAACACTGGGTCTTACTCGTATTAAAATCTAGTATTCATTCGACCCCATTCAACAATGGACACCAGATCCCGGTCGAGTGTTTGATTCATCGTCCGGCGTTTGATTTCAATCTCTTGAAGACTTTGCCTACGGTCGAATGAATAAGAATGACAGAGATTACTCTCATCCCCAAATTAGAAGATTGGATTCACAGTCTGACCTAGGAGATCGTCAATGAAAATAAGAATAATAGAAGGAGAAAGGACAGAGCCCTGTGACTTGTCGGATGAACCCTCATGTACAAAACCTCATATAGTGCGATCTCTGAGAAAACTCGATATAAATCGAGTGAAGTTAACACCGATTCTAAAAGCAGCGAGCTTTAGTAAGAGTGCATCGTGCCAAAATGGTTTCCCGTTACATTCCATGAAGGAATCGGGCAGAGCTTCTCACAACCAGTGAGCGGTGCGCTTCCTAGCCTTATGCTCACTAATTGGGACATACAGTTTTATACCGGTTCCGAACTTTATTTTTGAGAAGCATTTCATGGCTAAATACTCGATAATATCGCCGTCACTATGCGAGGTCGAAAGAAATTTCAAGGTGGTCAGACAAGGGATCGAACCCAGGATCTCAAGTACAAGAGGCGCGCACACTACCCATTGCACCACCGACGGCCTCTCTGCCTTGGAAATATCAAGAGCCGGTGGATGGTTCGAGGCCGGAGATGAAAAATGTATTCTTTACATGATGCACGAATTAAACTTCATTAAAGGCTGACCTGCACCAAAAAAGATTATGTTTTCTAGTCGGCTGGACTCAAAAGGAGTAATTTATTTTGAGTTGTTGCCAAACCATAAGTTCTAACGTCTATTGTTAGCAATTGGTAAATAGCTTTCTGTCTGTTAAACTTTTTGAATAAATAATTCTTCAATACAAAAGAGGACCTATTATCCGAGTTGTTCAAGTATATTTATGAGACGAACTATTTAATCTATGAATCTTGGATCAAATTGTGTCCTAAATGATAGCGGTAGGTTGGTGAATAAACTGACACCTACATTATACATGAAAATTAATTATTTGGATAAAAAAGGTATTTTTAAAAAATGTATTTTTTTAGTTTTGAATTATGTAACTAGACAGATTTTTAAGCGACTAAAGAGTAGATACACAGGGGTTTTGAGCATCTGGCAATGCATTGTGTAGGATAAGTTTAAGTTTATATTGTTAGCGTAGAATATAAGTTAGTAACCATAGTTAGAATAATAAGCATAATTATGTAATTAACATAAGTTATCACAGTTATTGTCCTTCACTGTAATTACAAAGAAACTACAAATCTACAAACAAACTCCTTGTTTAACAAAGAAACTAGAATAATAAAGAGTCAGTCGTTGTGTGACACTCGTAATAAGTAGACTCAAATAGTAGATAACAGTAGTGACTGATTTTATTATCGACATTTTGACCCAAAACGCCCATTAGTCATGATTTATTTGAGCGTATCATATTCCCAAAAGTTGTAGCCTGGAATATTCTGACCAACTTTACCGATGAAGGTTTCCACAAAAAACCTAACCAGCTGCCATTTATACTTTACTTATTTTATTGGCTATTTTACAACATCATGAGGTCAGACGTCGGACACATATTTCTTAAACAAATGAAATAAACAAAATTTCAACATATTCTTCCAACTGGCTCTATCCCTCGCCTTTTCTCGCCAGTTGGTAACACCAAGGATACCGAATATTGCAGTAGCCTCTCGTAAACTTCGCCCAATGATATCTGTATCGTCAGCATACGCCAGCAGCATATGACTTTTCGTGTTAATGGTCTTGTTCGTATTTACTGCAGCTTTTCCCATTATTATCTCCATTAAGATGTTGAAGAGATTGAACGAAAGTGTGTCGGCTTGTCTCAGTCCTCGCTTGTTACAGAATGGTTCAGTGAGATATTTCTCCACATTCACTGTTTATTTGGTGTTGGTCAGCGTCATTCTACAGAGGCGCATCAGTTTTGCCGGAATACCAAGTTCAGACATAGCTTCGTACAGTTTTCCCCGTATGGGGCTATTAAAAGCAGCTTTGTAATCGACAAAAATGTGGTATGTATCGATTTGCTTTTCGTGGATCTTTTCCAGGATTCGAGTAACGTGAATATTTGGTCAGTCGTGGACTTGCCTGATCTAAAACCACACTGATAAGGTCCAATCAGGTTTTCAATAATTGGCTTTAGTCTTTCACATAATACGCTCGACAAGACCTTATACACGATGGATAAAAGACTGATACCGCGATAGTTGGAACAGACACACGGATCACACTTTTTGAATACAGGATATAATACACTGAGACTCCAATCGTCGGGCAGAGATTCCCCCAGCCATATACCGCATATAAGTCGATGAATGTGGGCGAGCAGTCCTTCGCCACCTGCCTTAAAAAGTTCAGCGGGTAGGTCATCCCCACCAGCGGCTTTATTATTCTTAAGGCGGGACATCGCCGTTCTAGTCTCATCTTGGTTGGGGGGGTACAATCTACACTATCTTCCACCATCATTACCTCCTGATCTTCAGTGGAAGAATCTGAGTGGAGTATTGTAAAAAGTGGTCTCTCCACATTTTGAGCATTCATAGCTTCTCAGTCAACAGATTCCCATTCTCGTCCTTGCAGGAGGGCAGTCCGTTATTAGGCCCGTTATTCGATCTTCTTAAATAAAAAAAAATAAATGGTTTCTCATTACATCCCATGAAGGGACAAGGGAGAACTTCTCACAATCACTGAGCTGTGCGCTTGCTAGTTTCCACTCACTGATTGGGACCTACAGTTTTACACCGATTTCGAACGGTATTTTGAGAAGCTTTCTCATGGCTATATACTCGATAGTGTCGCCGTCACTATGGAGTTGACCGCCACCGAAAGAAATTTTTTTAAGGTGGTCAGAGCAGGGTTCGAACCCAGGATCTCATGTACAAGAGCCACGCACACTAACCATTGCACCACCGACGGCCACTTCTTCTTATCCTATGGAAAAACTTTTGGGATTCATCTTCCATCCTGCACATTTCGGTTTTTTCACACTCACTCTGCTCACACTGCCATTTTTCCACCTAAATAATTGGTTTTGCTCCCTTCTTCGCCTCTTGTATCCCTCACTCGCAGCAGCTGTAATTTATTGATGGTAAAAATTAAACTTGAAATTAAAAATGATACTAAAAATTAAACTTTGTTAAAAGTGTTTTAATCAGCTTATGACTCAGTTAGTTTTCTAGGACAGTGAATATAGTAAAACCTTGAGTCCGCTCATGTATAAATATTTAACATAACAACAAATCTTGCGAAAAGTATTAAACAATCCTTGAGTAGACTTAAATATATCTGCAAATATTTTTCCAGTTGTCGACGTGTTGCAAATGTAACAATGAAATCTAAATGGCAGCGAAATTAGTACACTGACAAAAGTGTATACAATGGATTAGGTATAATTGCGATAAAACTTTATCTGGATTTGGTATAATTTCGCATAATAGTGTTAGATAATAATCTGGAAAATATTTAGCAATTGCATTATACGGATGTACTATTACAGATCAACATGTAGTCCTTAGAAAACAATCAAAAATTTTAAGAGTGTACACATTTTGTTGCATTGTTGTAAGAATAGTTTTGTAGTTTAAACACATCACCACACATCAATATTTTGATTTTGAGGTGAAAATATTAAAAGACCTACTTTTTTACGTCAACAGCACTGCAGGCCACCATCTTAGGTGCTTCTATGAAGAATGTTATGTGTAAGTAACGTAAGTAAAGGTGAAAGTAACACAATGCCATACTTGAGTGGTTCGAATGTTGGTCATAACTGACACGGCAGGAAGCTATTAGTTTTATGTTTTTCCAAGGCAGCTTGTAAGGTCGAAAATGTAACAATGAATTGATTTTTTGATACGAGCTAAAATTGTAAATGAAAATATTAAATCCATTATAGAATTCTGAATGAGGATGCATTGTTACTTACAGGATTTTTATTGCAGGAAACAATTTTTGTATTGCATTTCTTGTGAGCCATGTTATCCTATTCATACAAATCCAATTTAAATATGTCCCCTGGCGTAACAGTTGTTGAGTGTTGTTTGGGAACATGATGTGTGTGCCAAGAAAGCTTAGTATAAATGCGTTCTCTTCGAACTGCTGTAAATAACTCACAATCACTGCACAAATTTCAGCGTCTGTTAGTAGTTTGAATCTCTATGGGATATCATGGGAAAGAGGTATGATAGCTTATGACCTGTCACGTACCAATATGTAGAAAATATGCCCTTAGTAAAATTCTTAAAACAATCCAACTTGCAAATAAATCCCAATCATATATACTCTCCGATTCACTTATTTAAAGGCACTAAAAATTCCATATTCAGCAACCTGTATTTTTTGCACTTTGTAACCGATGGCGGAACTTTGAAATGAAAATGGAACCTAGATATCTTGAGATATAAAAAAATCATGACAAAAGTGGTTTCTTAACTAAAGAACTTTCTTTGAGCAATTTATAAAAAAAAGTCCACAAATGTGCTATTTTTTTGGTTCAGTTGAATAAAGGCACTTTATTATTTTTAAAGTAAGCTATGATTTTTTGTAGGTAGCGTTTGATTTTTACAATTTATTACATCTCCATCATTTTACGAGTCAAAATGGGAAAACAAAAGATTTTAAATCTATCGGGAAAAACGAAAATCGATGTTTACCGTTCTGAAGGATATTCTAACCGCGAAATAGCTAGAAAAATTGGACGGAACCCAATAGTTGTCGACAATTACATCAAGGACCCCAACAGGTATGGACACAATTTTAAAGGAAGGGTTTCATTGTCTTGATCTACGTATGAGAAAAGAAAAATCATCAGAATTGCTTCTAATTCTGCCTTATCCTTGTCAAAAAGAAGAGCTCAACTTGCAGTGGAGGCGAGCAAGTCATCAGCACGCAGAGTGGTTGCGCTGTGAAAGCTGTGAAAATACCTGAAATTACAAAAAAGCCGCCACTTAATGCTCCTCGTAAGGAAAAGCGGCTTAAATTCGCAAGCGACTATATAGTATGGGATGTGCAGCCAAGAGGTCATGTAAATGACTGGAAGAATGACTTTACAGAAGAGAAGAAGTTTAATTTGGATGGGCCTGATGGCTACAACTATTATTTCTGTGATCTGCCCAAAGAAAGCGTTTTTTGACGTGACATCACAGCCGATGGGTGGCGTTATGGTGTGGGGTGCTATTACGTACTATGGCACCATCGATCTTGAATTACAAAGTGCAAATATAACTGATGCAAGCTATAAAACGTTATTGGAATCAGCTTTTCCGAAGTTCAGTGAACTATTTGGTCCCATATCTTGGATATTGCAACAGTATAATGTCCAGGGTAGTAAAGGAGTTCATTGCAAGCCAAAATGTTAATATTCTTGACTGGCCACCCTATTCGCCAGATCTAAACATTATCGTAGGGTCTATGAAGGAGGTAGACAATTTGATGACAAGGAGTCGCTAATTCAGGCCATTACGTATGCTTGGAATCAAATTTCGTTGGATTACATAAAGTCTCTTACAGCCAATTCATGTATCTTATGCGGACGTTTCTTTCGCATGCTACACGACAAACAGCTGATATTCGTTTCACCTAACAGTCATCAGAACGACAATGCGAAAGAAAATCAATGCGAATGAATACGTAAATCTTTTAGTACGATTTTTGATTTATCTATCTCTTATCGCTGTCATCTATGCGAACCTACATGTCAAAACAATCACTTGTCTGTTTGTTATCGCGTAAACAACTACAAGTAATTGTTGTGGCAAAAAACAAAGAAAAAATGGAAACTACAATATCGGAGAGTAAATGGTAAGTAAATAATAATATAATTATAGTAAGTGGTCAATAAATAATAGTATATTATTAATATCTTAGCAATAGAAAGTCTACACAGCAGCAGCTACATGCGTTGGTTGAGCACATGGAGCTAAATCCAGAGTTTGCGAATAAACACGAATAAAAAATATTATTTGCCTTTTTGTTTGTTTGTATTTACCTTCTCATTTCTATCCAGCTGATTACTCTCAGACAGAGTTGTATTTTTTTATGATAAATCCCTTAAAATATCCCACTTTTTGATGTGTTAACATCTATACGCGCGCCTCTAGGGCAGTAAACTATCAAACTAATACATACGCAAGTGTTAGGTTTGGAAGAGTAAATCATCGTTTGTTTGTTCGTTGCTTGGCAGTCGGTATCGAAAGTGATTATTGGGCGATTTTCGTATAATTTTCCCACGCGATTTTCTCCGGAAATTCATAGCCGATTTTATTAATTTTTGGATTAAAAAGCTAGTGCGGGTTTCGACGAAGAGTTTAGGCCAAAAATTAAGGCGATCCGATATCGGCGAGCCGAGATTTAAGTGTTTTAATTTGGAGTATTAATTTGGAGTAATATTAAAAAAGTGTTTTATGTTGATCTCCGGTTTTGTCTTATCATCGTTTGTTTGTTCGTTGCTTGGCAGTCGGTATCGAAAGTGATTATTGGGCGATTTTCATATAATTTTCCCACGCGATTTTCTCCGGAAATTCATAGCCGATTTTATTAATTTTTGGATTAAAAAGCTAGTGCGGGTTTCGACGAAGAGTTTAGGCCAAAAATTAAGGCGATCCGATATCGGCGAGCCGAGATTTAAGTGTTTTAATTTGGAGTATTAATTTGGAGTAATATTAAAAAAGTATTTTATGTTGATCTTCGGTTATATCGTACGAATATAACAATGTATGTATGTATGTACAAGTGTCTGTTGCTTTGCATTCTTTGACTTTTGTGGGAATAAAACAAAAAGTATTGAGCAAGAAAATAATGACACATGTGCTTGCACTGGGTCTTTAAATAATTTTAAGTATTAATATTATTTAACTGTAACGTCATCATATGATTGAACGCTGTTTTTTATTTTCCAATGTAACATTTACGAATGTGTTCCTTGAAATCGAACAGGTACCGTGTAGCAAAAAGGTGTTAACACATCGCCCGTGAGTTCGAACACTCATTGGATTTTTTTTAAGGGAATTTTTGGGGAATTTATGAAATTGTTGATCTGGCCACAATGTAATATGACAACTTATAAATTGCTTACGTTACAGACGTAAAGCTTTGGGAAAGAACAAAAGAACTTTAGCTGAATCCAATTACGAACGAAAGTGAGTGACTGATTTTCTTTCGCATACATTTTCGTTTGAGTTACATGAATTGGCTGTTAATCCCTCAAAACCAAAGGGGGTTGTACCCATTACTAGTAGCTCTTAAATGAAATAAAATAAATGAAAAAACAAGAAAATCTGTTTTTCATTAAAATTAGTTAAAGTGCCTTTATTCAAGTGAACCAAAAAAATAGCTCATTTTTGACTTTTTTTTATAAGTTCCTCAAAAAAAGATCCTCAGTAAAGAAACCACTATTGTCATGATGTTTTTTATATCTCAAGATATATAGCATCCATTACCATTTTAAAATTCTGCAATCGGTTACAAATTGCAAAAGATACAGGCTGCTGAATATGGAATTTGTAGTGCATTTAAATAAGTGAACCGGAGTGTAAGTAGTATTCTAAAGCTCAAGCTTTTCAACAAAGTAAAATTTGGGAAAAAAAACCAGCTTTATTTTTATTAATACATTCGACATTCTGCAAAATGAATTCGATTGAGACTACGGTATTCGCATTGGGTCCCAATAATTTTCTCGTATACGACTTTAAAACGTAGCACCTGTGACCGTCGGTTGTGCAGCGGTTTTGCTTAGGAGAACGTGGCGTCGAGCCCTCCCCTGACCACATTACATTTTTTTTCGATGGCGCATTAACTCGCTAAGACAAGGCAAAATCTTCGCGGAGTTTGAATTATTAAAATTATAAAAATGATAAAGTTAGCAATGAAAAGTCTGCTCACTACAATTGTAAATTCCAACCAGTGCATTTAAAACAAGAAATCGCACAGATCACTGATAGTGAGAACCTCTCCTCTGTCGCTGCATGTGTTGTAATTAGAAAATACAGGGTGGTTGTTCTATATTTTTATATTCAGATCCGAAATGAAAATGAAATATATTCAAATCCTAATGAATATGAAATGAAATATGATATTTTTGAAATATGATAATGCAATTATTCGCGGTTGCGTACCCTTGTGTTTTTTTTAAAATAATATCTTACTATAGAGAGATTATGGGTGTAAAATGTGGTGGAGGTTGGAGATCATTATATGTCTATCCGAAGTCATTAGCCAATTCAAGCCAAATAGAGAACAATTGAAAACAGTATTTGTTAGCTTTTGGTATAAAGTTTTATGCGCTATTAATTCAGAAATCTTTGAAAATTGTATGCTCGTATTGAAAACAATTTCACGCCTAAAACAAGGTGTAGTATGTTACCTGAGTCCACTGCTTTAATAATCCGATTTGGGATACGATATTCAAAATTTTAGAAAAATATTTTTTCAGTTTCTTTTGGAACTAAATTTAAAATTTTTCATATGTTCCACTGTTTAATTATAATGAAAGATCAAAAATTATGTTTAGAAGACACATTTTCACATTCTGAAGTTGCCACAACTACTTCGATCATCCTCAAACATTAATAAGGGGGCGCCGTACAGTGGCTCAGAGTCGATTTCCATCGGCCAGATTCAATATCTTTTGATTTATTAATCATTTTTAAGTTCTGTAACAACCCGATTGAAGGCAAGGATTCAGGCACACACCAGTGTTTGAAGCAAATGAAGAAAACTGTGAAGTGGGAGCTTAACTTTTCCAAAATTGACAAATAAGGGCCACACTAACGGATATAATTACTTACTTACTTACTTATCCGGTCTCGCACAACCCCCGGGGGGTCAGGGACCTTACAAAACGAAAATAACATATTTCGCCAACCAGTTCGATCTTTTGCTTTATTTCTCCAGTTGACAATACCAAGTGTACGCAGGGATTCGTCGACCTGATCAGTCCAGCGGAGTCTTGGTCTTCCTATTTTTCGTCTTCCTTCGAGTTCGGTTTCGAAACTCCTTCGTGCTGGTTCGTCTTCATCCATTCTACTGGCATGGCTTAGCCAGCGCAATCGTGTTATCTTGATCCGTGTTATCTTATATTTCAATGTCAGGCTAAAGCTCATACAGCTCATGATTCAGGCGTCGACGATACTCGCCGTTGTGCACTATAGTGCCATAAATTGTTCGGATTGTTTTCCTCTCGAAGACTCCTACATATGTTTCGTCTGCTTGCGATAAGACTCAGGATTCTGGTCATAAAGCAAGATAGGTTGAATGAGAGTCTGGTACAGCTGGACTTTTGTAATTCTAGAGAGGACTTTATCTCTAAAGGGCTTGTTTAGCCCAAAATAACATCTATTCGCAAGCACAATTCTCTGCTGGATCTAAAAGTTGACGTTATTGTTTTTGTTTACGGCAGATCCAAGGTATATAAATTCGTCCACCACCTCGAAATTATAATGGTTAAGCGCGTGGAGGCCTTGCTGGTTGAAACCATTAATTTGGTATTGTCGTCATTTACTGCCCGACCCACATTTGCTGACTCCTTCTAAATTCTCTAAAAAACCGCAATAACTTCTCTAATGGTGCGCCCTATTATATATATATATATTATAATCATCAGCATGCGCGAGGAGCATGCGACATTTGCTGCTGATGGTTTTATTCATATTGACTGCAGATTATTCTCAAACTGATCTCCATTAAGATGTTAAAGAGGTCGCACGATAGGATGTTGCCTTGTCTTTCACTGCGGATTTCGTATTCATCAAGGTGATCCTGCAAAGGCGTATGAGTTTTGCAAGCTCAAAAATTGCTTCTTAGAGTTTCTCTCGTATCGGGCTATCGATGGCCGCTTTATAGAATTTGGCGTAGCGTGAAAATCTGGTCAGCTGTCGATTTTCCAGGCTTTAAGCCACACTGGTATAGTCCAATTAGGTCAGCGATAATTGGTTTAAGTTTTTCGCACATTATACTTGATATAACCTTATTTGCTGTGGATTAAGGGGTTATTCCACAGTAGTTGGCACAGAGACTCGGGTCAACTTTTTTAAATATGGGACATAGTACACTGAGACTCCAATCGCAGGGCATGCATTCATCTAACCAAATTTTGCTAATGATTTGATGCGTGCAACGTATCAGCTCATCGCTACCAGGCTTAAACGGCTTCGTTGGTAATCCATCGGCTCCTGCGGCCTTGTTGTTCTTAAGCCGGGCAATAGCTGTTCTGACCTCATCTTGGTAAGGGGGGTGGCAATCGTCTTCGTCGTCAAAATTGTGATCGATGGTCCCATCGGTATTGGATATTTCAGGTACCAGTATCGCAGGGAAGTGATCTCTCCACATTTCCAACATACTTTGAACATCTGTAATGAGAATTCCGTCCTTGTCTTTGCAGTAGGGGTTTTTGACTTTTTGGTAGAATTACCAGGCTTCGTTCTTCGTTCCTCTCTCGCTTTTTCCACTGCCGTTTCTTACGCCTGAAGATACGGTTTACCTCAATTCTTTGCTCCCTGTACCGCTCAGTGGCAGCTCGCTTTGCAATTGACTGAAGCAATTGACTGAAGCAATTGACTGAAGCGACACTCTTCATCGTACCATAGTTGGTTGCGAAGCGGTTTTTGAAAATCAAGTACGGTTGTTGCGACAGATTGTAAAAAGTCGGAAATGGGTTTCCACTGCTCTTCAGGATCATCATCGGGAGGTTGTATGTTCTGTGCCAAAAGTTGCGAGAGCTTCCTTGAGTACGCTTTGTCTAAATCTGGTAATCGCAGCATTTCTCTGCGTCAGGTTTCATATGATTTTCGCGTTACTCAATCTTGTGTGGCCCTTTAAGGTTGTGATCAGAACCGATTTTAGCTTCTCTGATCAGGGGATATCCAAGCAGCCTTGTGGATGTCTTTATGCTGTAATCTGTTACCACTAGCGACCATGTTTTTTGCAGCGGCATAATTAGTTAGACTCATACCGTTGCCGGAACTGTCAGAATGTGGACTGCGATGTCCAGTAGTTGTATGAAACACATTTTTCCTGCCTACTTTAGCACTAACGATACATTGCCTTATCCTTACTATCGAGTCTCATTTATAACTTGGTTTTGGTTTCATTTGTAATTATTATTTATTATGAAGTCTTCGTTATATTAGTATCTCGTGATGTACCTTTGTACTGATTTATGTTTGTGTAATACCAAATTTTGAAGATTTTCTGTAGTTGGTTGCAACGTGTGAACTTATTATCCTTGCTCTCTCATTATAGGTCAATGTATACCGTGTACCTGTCCTATTGTTATGGGGTCCTCACGGGAAAGAGGGGCGTCGGTGGGTTTGCTCTTTTAAAACCAAAGACTTCGCTGTGCCAGGTGGAATATTGCCTGCTAGAACTTGGTGTTACCAACTGCTAGAGAAACGCTGAAGATGGAGGCGTTTTAAGAAACATGCCTTCTTCATTTTGTAAGGCTGTTGACCCCTCTGGGTTCTTTGAGCCCACCTGATTAAGTAACTAAGTAAGTAAGTAAGGGTTAATAAATCCCTCTTGGTGATCTTAAAACTGGAAAAAGTTTTTCTATGTTTGCGGGTTGTCATAGTGTGTAAAACCATATTTTGTTCAGCTCTGGTTTTCCGATATTATGTGCAACATTAATGTTGTTGTACTGTTGCTATAATTTTGAATATAACGCTTCTTTTGTGTTGTTCTACTCGTAGAGATATCTTTGAAACTCGTTCCAGAAAAGTAACAGATGGGTATGTTTTTGTTGTTAAATAAGTACCTACAATTTTCTTAAACTGTTTTGTGGGTCGTAGAAAGCTAATATTTAAAATTCTCGTGTCGCGGTTTTAGTTACCAAAATATGTATGAAATTTTGTGTGCATATCGGGTAGGTCTGAGAGTCGGCCAACATCTATTTTGCATACCCCTTAGTGATAAGGGGAGGCCCATCCCTAATGATTTTTTTTAACAAATGTTCACCCTTCTACGATCAAGTCCTGTTTTTTAATCGCGATTTTTATATTATTCATAAACGATTAACCAAACTATTCATAAATTATATATGGCTTGGTCGCCATATGCTATCGCCTTTATTGTGTTCGGACTCTCAAGAATACACGTCATCGCAACCAGCTGATTTCTTTCATAGTGAATTTGTCATTGTTTTTCAGTGCTATTATTATTTACTTTTATTTTATTAATAACTAATAAAGACACTTTTCATTTTTAGATGATTAAGCAATCTGATATAAATCAACAAGTATTGCGAGCTCCCGCCAACAACGGCCATTACTTTACCTGTATATATCATACTTAACATTTTGTGGAAATAGACATAATAAGCAAACGCAATATGCAATCTGCATTGGTTTAAGGCGAGAAACCAGCAACTCTTGAAGCATTTGGAACTAATATTCAAGCCACCATTAAGCCACCATTAACGCCATTAACTCCATGTAACTCGTAGCAGCGGCGGACATGTGTCGGAAATCATATTTATCATCATATAAATCATATAAATCATTTTTAGAAACGACGTAACTAACCATGTTTTTGAAATAGCGTTTTCTTCATATTCGTATAGAAAACCATAAAATACATCGTTACTGAAAAAATTAGTGTGATGTGCACGCAAAATTTGTCCCCTCTTTATAATTCAAACTGAATTAAAACATTTTTAAAATTCCTGAAATTATGAAATTTATTAAGTTTTTTCCTCCTCCTGGAAAATTTTTAAAACCTTAGTTACGTCCTTTCTAAATTAAGGTAACGATATAATCCCATGATATGTTTTGCTCGTAACGTGGTGCGTATGATTTATGCACGTTACCTAGTCCATTGCTCATACCCTACGTTCGACTTCTATTTCCAAATCATGATTATATTATCGCTTGGCGTAATTTTGGTTATATTGAACATAGAACAATAGTTAACCAATACGGGGACATATTTATTATACTAAAGATTTTACACTCAAACTAGCTCACGTAAAAAGCGCCGTCTCTTTTTATATATAGTGGACGACATACATTCGATCCTGCAGCTGTGAATATATATAATTTGTCAAATATATGTAGGTACAGGTCCTTTACTGAGTTGCTTCCAAAACCGACCCAACAATGATTATGACCAGTCATTTTACTGTGTTGGGATTGCTGGCATGGTCCCATTTTAGTGCCGACATTTTAGTTATATTTTTCTCGTTTTCATGATTTCTTGGTTTGCTGGGTATAAATATGTCGTGTCGTACATGCAGATGAATATAAATTGTGTGCCAGGAGTAGGGGTTTTTAAGATACAAATGTGCAGATGTATCCGTCTTTGGATGAAACGCATGTAAATCAATTCAGTGTTTGAATTAATTTATTTAGGTTTGTAGGCAAAATAAAATCACTTGATAATATTGACAAAATAATTTGGGCTTAAAAAAGTGTCTTTTGCCGATTCCTTATCTTTCCTAACTAAAAACTTCAATAACTCACTCAATTAATACCGAATTTTTAAAAATAAAGTTGCCTTTTACTTAGTACTAAACGTGCTTTTTGAATTAGTTGAAGAGTATTATGATTTCTTTATAAAATAATGTGTGAAATTATCTCCGAAGTTGACAAATGGCGAAAAAAATTAAAAAATTCCTCTTTGCTGGACAAATACACACAGACTTCTCACATTTTCTTAAATAACATATAAATCGTTTCACAGACCTTAGTTTCTTCTTTAAAATCCATTGAGAAAATGAAAATCGGTTGATAATCAACTAACTTACAGGTATTTTGGAAAATAAAAGCTGAGAAAAATTTTAAAAAAATCAAATTTAGGCGCCTGAAAATAATTTTTTTGATATGTCGTATTGGAACTTTATTTCTTCATGCAAAAACCTATCACAATATCGACAAATGTTGGTCCTTACAAATCAGCCCACCCTGATATATGTGGGCCAAAGTTAAAATCTTTTAAAACTGATGAAGTCGCCCTACACCCTCCATTATTTTATAGCTGGTAGTATCTGCAATAATACGATTAATGAATTTTTACACAAGTTTGAAAGTATAGAGATTTTGTAGATATTTGTATTCCTTTTATGATCTTCTTACATTTGCATACGAGTGACTCGTCCTAAAGAAAAGTGGTCTTTGAAAAGGACGGAGATTACACTAAGTGGTACAAACATCTAAAAAACAAATATGGCATACAGTCAACCAGTAAAGTTTTATGGGCCGTCAAAAATTGTTTTTTTGACACTTTTTGTATTTTGGATGAGTGCCATGTCCAATGGACAAATTGAATATGGCAGTTAGTAAATATTTTGGTATATACCTGGGTGGCGTCACTTCAATGGGAGCTTTGAGAATTACTAGTAAAGTCCTAATTTTAATTCCTGAATTTGACAGGAAAATTTCTTTTGCCCGAGTAGAGTTCGCGATGTTGGCCAAGGTGGTCCAGTATATCGGGTAAATCCAGTTTATTCCGATATTACATCAAATAATTAAGAACGCGTTTCAAAATAATAAAATGCACACGTTTTTTTTTTCTTAATGCAGAAATTTGAAAAAACCTGTATCGCAGGATTTTTGCATTCTTGAAACTTAACGGAGATTAATATCACTTATATGTCAATCAACAGATTGACTATGATAGGAATTATAATCTAGGAAAAAAAATGTCATCATTGTCCGCTTTTGGCCGGGTATGTCGGAAGTTTGATCTCCAGAGTATTTTCAATTTGACATCGAAGGCGTAGATCGAATTTCGTTGAAATATAGTATAATACGTGGTATTTTTAATGCCACATAACCATATCAATGGCACGTTATACACGTTTAAAGTTTGTTAATTTTACAATGATTTTAAAATATTTTATATCCCTAATGTCGCGCAAAGTGATATCCAAGGCGCTGAATGAAATCCAAGTACAAGTACATGGTAATCGAATGGATTTCTTATCGCTATTCCCAATATTAATAACAAATTAGAACCGCATACTTTATAGACCTTTGAAATCTCTGATGCATAAAATGGAAGTGGGCTGAAATAAAACAAGCGTGTCAATGATTTTTCGAAGGTCGAGCGATTTTTGAAAAGTTTTATTTATTTGGTTTAGAATAGCAAAATAATAAATTAATTTGAAGGATTGTGCAAAATTGCGATTTTTGCAAAAGATATGGCCATAGAAATTTTTTGGACTTAATTACGAAAATGTTGACTTTCTGACGATCTAGTAGACCAATCTGCCTCAAACTTTGCACATACAACTAAAACTAATCCTGTTTGTAAAATTTTTATTAAAATATAAATATTACGTAATTATTGGAAAACTGCAGAAAAATCTTTAAAACAATTGCAAATACCATATCTTTCTCGAGTAAAATTTAAAAAAAATTTTATGTGGATTGCGGCTTACTTTGTCCCCTTTCATTATCTGAAAAAAAAATTTTAGATCGGATACAGTAAAAAGTTATAGCGGTTTTACTATGCCTGCTTTTCTTATAACGCCGATTTACCCAGTGAATATTTCCAAACCAAACACATTGCGAGAACAAAAGTTGAGAAACAGATAGAGATATTGAGAGTTAAGACTTTTTCGATCTGTATAATTGTATAAGACCGTTAGAATATATTATAAGTTTTTACTACTAACTCACGAAAGAAATGTAGTACGTAAAAACAATTTTAGTTTTTATGTAACAAATTTCAATGCGTAGTTGTTCGTACTACCTCGGAATTACAAAAAAAATGTGAAATTGTTGGTTTGTGTTGTTTTAACCCACTGTTGTAACCCATTCAGCAAAAAAAGGGATGAAAATATTCACTAAAATGTGTTTAAAATAACAAAGAATTGGAATTTCAAAAGTTTTGCGGGAAGACCATCTGTAGATCATGCAAATCAGAAATTTACAAGTCTCCAAGCCTAAATATCAACATATGCATGAATTTGCAACAAAATGATAATTAACAATCTGAAGAACAATCAAGCGATAACGAGAATGCTGTTGGGGGAAACTCCAACGTGATCCAGACTACAACTCCGTCACACTGCATAATGCAAATCTGAAGGCTGTAAACTAGTATTGTGAGGAACTCCATAAACCACCACTAAAAAGGTATGTTCTGATAGCGGATTTAAGACAAGCGCTTTCAAAAGAAGCTCCTAGAAGTGGAAAAATAACTCTACTAACAACTGCTCCTCTTTCCATTGGAGAACATCAAGTCCCAAGAAGAATGGCATCGCGAGGGAAAAAGTTACACACCAGTTGTGATTACTGAGCTCGGCCACAATTAAATGTTGATCCCAAAACAGATCACATTTTAGAAAAAGTTCAAAAATTCTATATGTTGTATGAAAATTGTCATATCATGTCGTTTTAAAAAACGGAGAGCGTCTTCAATTAAAAAAACTGATTCTATACAATACTAAAGATATTCATTCTAAAATTTAAAGAGATGCTGTGTGAATCATCTTCATTCTAAAATTTAGAAGGAAGGTCTTTAGTATTGTATAGAATCAGTTTTTTGTAATTGAAGAATCTAAATTTATGGCAAATTTCCCGGAAATTCAAATATATATACCGTATTTTGGACGATTGCGGCCCCATGAGTGTTTATTGGCAGGACATTCGGGAACGCAAAATGTTTGTTTATGTAAGATTCATGAAAATTTAAAATTAAACCTTGTTCCTAAAAATAAGAATTATTAAGTGTTGGAGTTAGATTTGTCAACAAATTTCAAGATTTGTTTAAAGAGATGCTGTGTGAATCACCGAACATAGATTGATTCTTCAGCAATTGTCAAAACTATCCAGGTCCTAAAGCAATTTTGAATAGACTGCAGCTGGCACTAGAAGCCAATGAGGTATAATAAATTAATTTTAGGCAATTGTCAAAAACGGATAGGTGAGTAAAAAGAGGTTTGTATGGTTTTTATTTGTTTAATCATAGTTTATTTGGATGCGAGTTGGTGCTCAATTGGCTACCAAGTGAATCAATTTGATTATGAGTTATGAGCAAAAACACAGACTGCATATTTTACAAAAGTTAAAAGTAACGTTTAAGAAGAAGAACTTATAATCAGCTTAGATTTTGCGGAAAATTGGACGTGTCAAGTACAGGATGCAGTAAAATCTCGCCATTGGACAAACATACAAGATACGTTGCACAATTATGTAGTTTATTACAAGGAACGGGACGTTATTACAAATATAAATTATGTAAAGATATTGGAAAACTTAAGTCACGACGCTAGTACAGTCCAGATTTATAATCAGAAATTAATGGGAAATTTGAAGAAAAAATTCTGTGAAAAAAACGAACACAAATGAAATATTTTTCGGATGCAAATACAATTTTCTAAATTTAGGCTATGATATAAATGATTTTGGAATAGAAGCTGAATGGAACTTTTTTGCCACGTCCCCCGGTAAAGGTGCTTGCGACGGTAGCGGTGGCACAGTAAAGAGACATGATTTTCGTTCGGCTTTGCGAAGTAATATTATTACCACTCCAAGGCGATTATACGATTGGTGGAAAAACTTTTTTAAGAAAATTTAATTTCCAACTTGCAAACTTGATAAACTATAAAAAATACACGTCACTCTCACTATTTTTCTCCAAAAGGTAGCAACAAATTGATGTGCAAAGAATTTTTGAAAGCTGATAACCTAATTGTAAAGATATTGTGTAATAAAAGCAAAAACACTGAAATAAATTGTTTTTGGTGTAATTTCACACGATGGGAACATTTGGTTTATGTGATTGTGGGAAAATATTCACTGGGAAAATCGGTTCATAAAAAAAGGTAGGCGTAGTAAAACCGCTATAACTTTTTACTATATTCCATCTACAATTTTTTTTTCAGATAATGAAAGGGGACAAAGTAATCCGCATTTCATATAAAATTTTTCTTGACCCTTTCAGGACCGAATTAAAGTGGGGGGGCTTAAAAAATATTTGAGGTCATATTATTGTTATTATGGCAGCAAATAACAACCAAAATGAATTTCAAAGGTGTACGTGTCCTGGTTCGTCCTTACTGAAATGTTGCCTATAGGCAACATTGAGCCTAAATGGTATAATTTTTTTACGGAATACGTTTAACATTGTGTTTCACAAAATATTTATTTATTTTATTCATTAATTCTTAAATTTTATAATGTACTTTTAAACGTTAAATACATGTTTTAACCTTATGTATGGTACGATACAAAGCAATTTTTTTGAGGATTTGAGCAAAGGTAAACATCGCACTTAGAACACTTGGAACGAGGATATCCTGTTTTGCACAGTCTGCATCTACCTTTTGAGCCCCATTGAATCCAATGTTCGGTTTTGTCGTATCTTATCGCTTTAGGAGGTTCCTGAGTATAAATTCTTTTTGGTGTTGGACTTGATGAGTCGGACAGAGCTAGGGATGCTGGAGCTGAAGAACTTGGTGACAAATCATGGGAGTCAAAATTCAACGAAAGCTGTGCTGGACGACCTCTTTTTCGTGAAGGAACTTCATTGCTGCATCTAAGCAGTTCATTGGCAATATCTAATTCAAAATTTATTAGAGGCATGTGTTTATTAGCTTTGGAACAAGCTAAGTCTCTACGGTATAGTATCCAACTATTGACCACTGCCATATTCATACACCAGAAGACAATGCGCATATACCACTTATTGGATCGGTGATTGATCTTATATAGTTCTAATAGCATGTCCGAAAGATCAACACCGCCAATGTTCTTATTGTAGCACTCAACAATAGCAGGACGTTTAACTTGTATATTTTTGTTCTCCTTTCGGCACCAGCGAGTGCATTCAGTAATAGGTCGGTCCCCAATAAAATTTGACATCAGTTGGACACACTTGTTGTCATACCAGCGACAAGCGATCAAATTTTGCGAGGTCTCAACTTTTAAATCATAAGATCCTCGACCTTCTTTTGCAAGCTCCTTTTCAGATTTTAGCACACAATTTTTAAGGCGGTTGCGGCGTACCGTTCCGACTGCGAGAATAAGCAGTTTAAAGCAATCATTAGGCTTACGGACGTGAACCAGTTATCAAAAAATATTTTGAAGTTTTGATTTTTGGGAACATGTGAAGCCAAATGAAGGACAATATCAGAAGATATTCCAAGTCCAAATGAATCACAAGTTCCTTCACCAATGTAAAGACAGAAATCGTATATCAGACCGGATACGCCTGCCCTTGAAAACATTTTAAATCCCCACTTATGTGGCTTTTTTGGAAGATATTGCTTCAAGCTATGTTGACCTGCAGGATAAAGGTTTTTATTCGTTAATAAAACTAAAATAAAATAATACGAACAACTTACCTTTAAATGAAATCATTTGCTCATCAACGCTTTTATACTCCTCTTGCTCCAATTCATTGCATATTTTTTTCATTTTTGATAGTAACGGACGTATTTTATATAATTTGTCATAACCATCCGATCCCTTCTGGGATCTATTTCCAATTTGGTTAAACCTTTAGGACGCATATCTAGTAGATCAGAAGTGTTTTTAAATTTTTTATACCATTTGGGACCAATGTTGCCTATAGGCAACATTGTTTTTAAATTTTTTATACCATTTGGGACCAATGTTGCCTATAGGCAACATTGACTTTGAAAAAAATGCAGAGAGAAACCTCAACAATTTGCGTTCACAAATTTGTTTCTCATCAATTATCCTACCTGTTTTATACCACGAAAATCACTTTTTGTGTAAATCTGAATAATATATTCTGTACAAATAAATAAAATGCACAACAACTTTTCAACAAAATTTTTCGGCACGTGTTGTTTGTGCGAAAGCGACACTATAACTAAGAAATCACAATATCTAGCGGTACTTTGTTTATGCCAGAATACACAACAAAAAACAGCTCGTTAGACGAAATCAAAAGAAATTGGGAAAAAAAACAAAGCAACAGTTATTTTGACATGTAAAGACAATGTTGCCTATAGGCAACACTGGTCCTGAAAGGGTTAACAATTTTGCTCGAGAAAGATGTGGTCTTTGCAATTATTTTAAAGATTTATCTGCAGTTTTGCAATAATTACGTAATATTTAAAATTTAAAGCAAATTTTACAAACAGCATTAGTTTTAGTTCTATGTGCAAAGTTTGAGGCAGAGTGGTCCGCTAGACCGTCAGAAAGTTAATTAACTCCAAAAAATGTCAACGGCCATATCTTTTGGAAAAATCACAATTGTTTTATCTTTTTTTCTATTCTAAACCAAATAAATAAAACTTTTCAAAAATAGCTCGACTTTCGAAAAATCATTGACACTCTTGCTTTATTTCGACCCAGTATAAAGAATAATCAATTGTATTAATAATTAATATAATAACTAATTTAATAGTATAATTTTTGAATTTAATGATATCGCACAACATATTAAATTTTTTCCATAATTAAGCTGTCATTATTGCACATAGTGGACAAAGTCAATGATATCTCACTTTAAATTTAAAATATAGTTTTGTTAACCATGTTTTGAATTTTAAAATTTTTGCTACTTAAGTAAAATATAAAATATATTTAAATCAATGATTCGCCAAAATCCTTGTAAAAGGAAAATATTACCGTACCAGGAAATACAAATAGTCAACTAATGGGCAATAGGTGAATAAGAATATTATAGTGTATGGTGCTGGCCAACATACAACAAATTATGTTACCCTGTGGTTTTCATGACCAATAACTGACTGAGTTCTGAGTGACGAAGTTTATCAATACATAAAATTAAGTACAAATTAGAACAATTTCAACATAAAGGAAAATGTGTTGAAATTTCAAACCACAAACCCCATTCCCAACTCCTTTTATTCATACAGTTTAATACCTGCCAATTTACAATTATGCATGGTGGTAAACATTTAGTTGAGGATTGACAAATTACGTTTTCTAAAATATAAGAACTGCTTTTTGAGATATCAAAATTGTAAGCAGAAGCTTACGATAATGACCTTTTGTAGTTTTATGACACTTAATCTAGTCACAATCTAGTTCTATAACACTTATTCATTTTATTAAGTCCAACACTGTTATCTAATTTTGTTATTTAGGGGCCGTTCAAGTATTACGTAAGCACTTTTGGGGGGGTGGCGGGGGGATCTTTGGTTTGCTTTTTTTTTTGATAACATGGGTGGTGGGGGGTCAAGATGGTGATTACGTCAGCATGATGGGCAATTTATCAATCTCCCAGACAATTTAGCTCTACGCTTACATTATTCACTCAAAGATTTCCTGCAAATGTCCGACGGTAAAATTGAAGCTATTAAATCGACCATGCAAAACGTGTGATCTTTATCATACTTCCGTCAAGTCACTAAATCGTCACATCGAGAAGATCCATAAAAAAAATCAATGAGTATTTGAACTCACGGGTGATGTGTTAACACCTTTTCGTTACACGGTACCTGTGCGATTTTTGTGCTGAAGGCTCTTTTACTATTGCACTTTCTTGTTTCTTACATCTGCTTTAACATTAGCTGTAATATTGTTAAAATAAATAAAGCAAAATTTAGCTCACTGAAAGAATTGTTTTTATTTTGTCGCAAACAGAGCGATGACAAAAAGTATTGAATAATATAGACATTTTATTGCACTTTTTTTCCAGTCTCATGTATAGCGTCTAAGTAAAAGAGCATAAACGAGCCTTATTCTCTTTATAGAAAATTTCAGTATAAATGCACTATTTCGACAATGTTATAAGAGAAAACAATACAAAAAGCATAAATGTTTTAAAAGGCATCAACGTTTCACATCAAAATTATTAATCGACAATTATGACAAAAAGAGAGTAATACGTTTTGAATCATTCGCCAGATAACAGACCATAAAGGGTACTTACCTGTTCATACTCGGCGATTCCTTTATACTTAGTTTGAATTTTCATTATGACCTAATATACTCCGTACATATTTATTTACATACAATTATCCATATGTAGTAGCATTAGTATATACATGATTTCAGGCATATCAGACCAATATATATAATAAGTCGATATAATTCAAACGATAAATATCATAAGCGAAATTGAATTTAAAATGAGAGGGAAAAAAACAAAACAAAACAAGCAACCAAAATGATCATTACCGACTAATGAAATTGTGTATCGCTGTAATGATCATGTCTCAATTGTAAACAAAGCAGAGCATCGAATGTTGGTGATTGCTAACTAATATGCGATGAGATAAAAAACGAAACAACCAAACACACAACATCACACATACTTTGCCCGAAGTAGCTGACGTATACGTGTGTCAAATAACCACATGTTTGCCATATCAACAGCAACGAAACAGCCAAACACACTACATCACACATACTTTGTACGAAGTAGCTGACGTATTAGTGTGTCACCATAACGTCGACTGCGCCAGCCCATGGGCTTGCAAATGAAATTTTGCGTGGCTATGCTTTGTATCTCCGTTCAACAAGAGCAACAGACTCATGTTCATACATACATTATTATGTTAATACATACGCTATAGACACAATTTCGTTTGCCTCACCCATGCCACACCACTCTTTCATTACTCTCTTGCTCGCTCACTTTTGTTTAACACGTCATTATTCTCTTTCGCCGTCGCTGAAAATCTGGTTTTAGCAGCAGCATAAAATCTGGATTTAGCAGCAGCATAAAATCTGGTTTTAGCAGCAGCATAAATGTGTTGACTTTGATAGATTTAGTTCCTAGACGCCGCTATAGATGTTAACACATCAAAAGGTAAACACGCACACTGATATGAAAGTTAGGCCTATAAGAGTGGCTGCTCGTCGTGCTAATGAACTGATGTTCATTATTCAAAATTTAGAGCACCAAGATTTTGAATGGCTCGATGAGAACGACGTAGACATTCCAAAATCGGACGAAGGTGAGCAGACACACAACATTGAGCAGCAAACATCCAATGTCATCGAAAGTTTAGAATCATGGATTCGGATGTCATGGACTGACGACTGTTAACTGGAATTAATATGTAAATCAAAAATTTAAAAGAAGTTTGTTTTATTCGTAATATTACGATTAAAATATATATATGTATATTTTAAATACCATGCCAATAAAGTTTGTTTAAATGAATATTATTATTAGCCCTCTTTCCTAAGCCTATTTCCTAATTTCTAGAATTATAACTGCAGCTTATGAATCAAAAAAATAAAACCAGAATACATTGCAAGTAAAATGCATATACCAATGATTACGTCAGCATATGGTGGGGGGGGGGGGGTGGGGGGTTTAAGAGCTTCGCCTACTTTTGATGACAAGGGGGGGGGGTTAATAATTGTAATAAATCTGCTTACGTAATACTTGAACGACCCCTTACTGTTAAAGATACATATTTCAATTTGCAATTGAAGCGCCTTCAAATTGAAAGTGGTTATAGAACTAGGAGGAGAAAACGTTTTATTACAGTGCTAGAATCGTACCCAAAATCATTAAAATCGGCTTTCAGGTGGAAGTATATTTTGTGCGGTTTTATGTGGATTTACCCATTTGCCTAACAATGAACATGGTGTCATAATTCAAACTTGCTCCCATTTCAAAACGTAAGTTGACAACGACCATTTATCATTTCTGTTTGGTTGGCATTTGTCAGACTGTACTTGACAGTTGTGCAGAGCAGTCGATAACAATTTATTATGAAGCATCTAATCCACCAACAACGTGTTGCAGTTATTAAAATATTTTATCCAAATAATCGTTCAATCGCAAAAAGTGAATGGTTATAAACCAAACTTTCATGCAATAAAAAGTTATTAAAAACTATTGTACTGATTAAGATTTGTTCAAACAAAAACATTGGATTGGCCTGGAACAAAAAATACCCTGTACTTCTAAGATGGTGCGTATGAGTAATACGTTACTCATACCTACACAATGTGCACAGAAAGGGGATGCGGATGCGTTTCGATGCCGTTACGAGTCCACAAAATCCTAAGAGAATCCATTTCAAACACGTTAGGAGTCCGTAGAAACAACAAATGAAGCAGAGTAGAGAATCTGGGATATGACGGACCCGTTTCGAACCTGTAATATCATAAATGTGTGAAATGCTAGTTTGGGGAAGCCAATTTGAAATTGCAAACATCTTATGAGCAAAACAGACACGTATTTCGGTCAAGAGGGGTCTAACCCACACTTTAGCTTTTGGCTGCAGATATTTCTGCCGATAATATGTAATGTCACAGATTCAAGTCCGAGTTACTACAACACAAACGCATTGAAAAAAATAATAAATTAAATTTTTCAATTTTAGTTGTCCTAGACAGGAGTTAATTATATTTAGTTATAATTCCTTTTATGCTAACAGATCAGGTTTTTCCGGTTAGTGAAAAAAAGGTAAATGCCACGAATTGAATTTGAGCGCACATTCGCCAGACGATCGTTTCGTTGTTTGTGAAGCATCATCTTCAGCAGCGTCGAGACCTTAAACCATGTATATTCACACTTGTCGATAGCCGAAGTGTTTTATCGTGTAGAGTGACATTTAGCTGCTGTTATAATTACACGCGCTGTCACCGAAGAATGCAAGGATCTATTTATAGATCGCAACTGTTGCATTGTTGTTTGTGTTTTGTTTTTCTCTACCACAAGATTTCTCAATTTTACTTGTCAGTGACCCGAGTTTATTTTTAGAAAGTTGTAGGATTATATTTAGCTGGCCCACGAAATCCGAAAGGATCCGTTTCGAATCCTCAAAAAAATGGTTAAAACTGATTTCGTCTTGAATCAATTTTATTTCTAAAATAAAACGTACTTGAAATAGATTCGAATAGGAAGTCCTTTGTGAGTTCGAGACGGAATTTCGTTCGCGAAAACTGTGAACAAAGGTTGAAAAAATAAAATTTTCGAAATTTTTGCAATTTTGAGGCACTAGATGCAGTTTTTTGGAGTCAGTTTATTTTACATTTGTTTTCTTCAAATATGTAAATTGAAATTCAATTTATTTCCGAGATATAGGAGTGAGAAAAATTGCATGTTCTTCGGAAAAATTTAATTTTAGCCAAAATATATATGAGACAATAAAATCCGACCGTCAGCTCAACTAGTAAAACCCAAATGGAGTTTTGTTAGTTTCGATAAATTCTTCGACAAATTTCACACGGGAAGAAATTTGAATTTTACGTGTCGTGCTGCACTTATAGAATTTAATAAAAACCTTATTTTAACTAACTAGCACGAGGGAATTTTATAGAGTCGTTGTGGTGCTGGCCATAAGTCTGTTGAGAAATTTGCTGAATTGAAAATAGTTTGCTCCATATAAACTTTTATTTGTAAAGTTCTTGTGTATAATATGTAATTTGTCCATCATTTAAATTCAAATTTGATAAAAGGCGTTTAAAAGAATTATCGACCATGACATAAGACCAAGTTATTTGTGGCCACGGCGAATTGTTAAAATTATAGCCGGAAATATTAGAAATGTTTTAATGTTGGTAAACATTTTTAAAGGATATTGTTATCAGATTCCCCGAATTATTTTTTTTGAATTTCCAAATCATTAAGTTCCAATATGATTGATTCATGGTTTCGGCAGTAAATCCAGAATTTGACATTAGTCGTATGAGATTTAAACTTCACGGTAAATGCTCTCCCAAAAATCTATTTTTTTTTAAATTTATTGAATATTAACAGGGCAGTATTCTATTAGACACATAATAAATGTTGATACAAAATTTCTTTAAAACTATAGCCTCAGCCCCACATTAGTGAAATCAGCTTCCGAATTTCAGGGCCTAGACTTGCTGTTCTCCCTTAAAATCGTAGCGGTTGATCCTGCGATGGTAAGTATAATTTCCAATTTCCTCCCATGAAGGGATTGGGGAGGGCTCCTTACAACTAGTGACCGATGGGCTTTTTTATTTTGCCCTCAATGGTGTGGTATGGAATGGAATCTTGGGAAATTTCCTCATTTCTAAATAATCTAGTGTTATCGTCACTAAGCGTGGTTACCGCTGTCGAAACAAATGTTAGCTGATCAGTGCGGAGATCGAAGCTACATTATCATGTACAAGAGCCGCGCACACTAATATTGCACCACCGACGGTCGTAACTAATATCAACCATAAATTTTCTAATTTTTATGGCGAGTTTTAAAGTCAAACAAATGGGCAAACCTGGGTGTAGCAGAAGTTGGACACGCATGAAGTTTGGCCAAATTTGCATACACTCTTTAACATTGCACAAATTACTAGTAAATTATACATTTGGGCAAATGGAAATTTATGCCACTTAATAGATCGAAGCCACTGAAATGTAAAGACTTACAACAAAACATAATTTTGTTGATGTGTTAACATCTATAGGCGCGGGTATATAACATGTGCGATTACCCGTATTGTTTGGCGTTAATCTCCTCCGAAACGGCTGGACCGATTTATATGTATGAAATTTTGTCTGCATATCGGGTAGGTCTCAGAATCGCCCAAAATCTATTTTTCATACTCCTAAATTCATACCCCTATACAGAACACAGATTTGTCCGACTGCAAAACACAGATTGTCAGACTGCGAAAAAAACACACACTGATGTAGCGGCAGCGAATAGTTTTCTTGTGTGGGTGCGGAGAACTCTCAGAGCAAAGAGAATAATGACGTCGTTATACGTATATACAAATGAGATATTAAGAGAGCAACGAAAATTGTGTGAAATTGTGTAGCGTATGTACGAACATAACAATGTATGTATGTACATTAGGGTGGGTAAAAAAAATTGCTGCTGTCACCACCTAAAAATTAAGTTCAGAGTGTTTAATGACTATTTGCAAAATATTGCGATTTTGGGTTCAGCAAATTGTGAGCTATTTTGCTTTAAAAACACCTCTAATTGTCAGGTTTTTTGGGTGTAACTTTTAAGATGTTGCGGATATTGGGAAAATTTATTATGGATACATAGACCTTTATGAGTTCTTGCATTCCACTTATTCCACTATTTTTATTTGTATTTTTGAAGTTGATTGAGTTGTAGGAGTTTAAATGCGGTTTTTTAGTGGATTTCCATGGAGTCCTAAGAAAAAATCAAAATAACTCCATCAT
Organism: Phaonia tiefii; assembly: GCA_963931995.1. Lineage (NCBI taxonomy): Eukaryota > Metazoa > Arthropoda > Insecta > Diptera > Muscidae > Phaonia > Phaonia tiefii. The sequence goes on along the minus strand of OZ008370.1, from coordinate 161,098,852 downwards.
ATTTACTCGTATATTAACATTGAAGATGCCATTGTGGAGGTTATAAACTCAGCTTCGTAGATCGGTATGATTCTTTGGAATGCATTCACATTCAATATTAAACTGTTTTATAGAGCTGTTTTGTTTTACAAAAATGCAATTATTACGACCATTTCTTTTCGGATATACATAATTTATATATCATTTCAAAGGTATTAAATAGCGCTTTTTACTACGGGTAAAAATTTGCAACAATTTTTGCGATCAATATAGGTTTAAATGATAGGTTTCGAAAAATTTTGAAATACTACCGACAAAAATAAAAATAAGCTGTATAATTTAACGTTCTGTTCCAAAGAATCATACCGAGCTACGAAGCTGAGTTTATAACCTTCTCAATGACATCTTCCGTGATAATATACGAGTAAAAATTACGGAGTTATTATGGTTTTTTCTTAGGACTCCGCGAAAATCCAGTAAAAAACGGCATTTAAACTTCTACAACTCAATCAACTTCAAAAATACAAACAAAAAATATGCGCCATGCAAGAACTCCTAAAAGTCTACTTATCCGTAATAAATTTTCCAAATATCTGCAACATCTTAAAAGTTACACCCAAAAAACCTGATAATTAGAGGTGTTTTTAAAGCAAAATAGCTCACAATTTGCTGAACCCAGAATCGCAAAACTTTGCAAGTAGTCATTAAACACTCTGGACTTTATTTTTAAAGTAATTTTTTTTGTGTGGGATTTTACCCACCCTAATGTACATGTGTCTGTTGGTTTGCATTCTCTGTTTTTTTTTGTGGGAATAAAGCAAAAAGTATTAAGCAAGAAAATAATGACACATGTGCTTGCACTGGTCTTTAAATCATTTTAAGTATTAATATTATTTATATTATATAATATATGATTGAACGCGGTTTTTTATTTTCCAATGTAACATTTACTAATGTGTTCACCGAAATCGAACAGGTACCATGTAACAAAAAGTTGTTAACACATCGCCCGTGAGTTCGAACACTCATTGATTTTTTTAAAGTAAATTATGACCATTTTTATTTATCAAAATTTTGTCCTGTCCGAGTTAGAAACAGGGTTACACCCTACATAATTCTGCATTCACTTTCGGAACCACACGCTGATTCTATATAGAAATGCAAGAGAAGAGTATCACGTCTTACTGCCATCCACGACACATCGTTTGTCTGTGTAGCACAGTTCATTTTATTTGTTTCTTCCTAAGTTAATGAGGTAATTACTATTGCAAAAAATCCTTTCAGTACTACTGGTCCATCCCTATATATTGAGGTATTTGAACAGAAAGGTCATACCCTTACAAAAAATTGTGTTTTTGTTGTTGTCGTCCATTTCTTTTGTGTACGTCCTTTTTATTTGGCGACCATCAACTGCATCTGACCCGTTTCGGGCGATGTAAATTTTGAGTATTTATAAAAAGCCGTGTAAGTGTTCGTTTTATCTTGTTAAAAGATCAAACTGAATAATCTGTTATTTAAAATATTTATAATTTACAAAATTTAAGAATGTTTATTTAGCCCGGAGAAACATAATTTACACTTATGCCTTAAATTTTCGATGGAAAGAAGATGTTATGGAATTCCTCGAAAATGGCTAAACAATTCAAACAAATGTTTGCTTTCGTTGTGGGAAAATAAAGGTTTCGTTTTTATTAAATTAATTAAAACTTTTTGGAATACATTTACCGCCATGAACAACAAATTATATATTAACATCAAGCTGCACAGAATATTTAATTATCTTCTTCATGAGGTACTCGCAGTGATACAAGTTGGATCCAAACATGAATTAAATTTTTGAAAAAAAAATATCAAACGTTGAAACCTAAAAAGTAGAGAAATTCGTAGAAATTGACTTTATGTATAAAGTAAAAAACACAGGATTTTGGATGCGATACCAAATTGTTTCAACAAGACAGACTGATAAAATTGGTATTAAAAAATGGGAAGGGCCGCCGCACTCTGTTAGGCTAAAAAGCATAAACTAGTAAATGCTATTAAACACTTTTATCACAGCTGGGCGATGAACTTTGACTTCGACGTAAAATAAATCTATTTTAAGGAAAAAATAAGGAAATCAACCTTGAATACATAAACCATGGGCGTCTGAGTCAAGCGAAGTAATTTTCAGTTAAGTTATTTAATCTGTGTTAAATCTTCACTCACATCCAGTAATAGCTAAAGAGGCACCTTGGTATGGCTAGGCTACAAACATAGATTAAAATACTAGAAATCTACTTGCGTTTTTGACTGGTGAGAATCGAAAGCCTGGAATTTACCAAGTTTAACGTCAAGAGAAGATTTCTGGCGCTGAGGATTGATATATAAAGCTGCACTTGTTGCAGCGAAAGTGAAATTTACTTAAATATATGAGAATCGTGAATAGAAAAAATTAAAAATGGATGGTGTTCCTCGATGTGCAGGTAAACTGCTGGCAGACGTTCGATTTCTCTCGGCAGAGGCACAAAGGGACACGTCAGATGTTTTTCTGTGGATGCATAAGAATTCTGATAAACAATTCCTGACTTTTAATGCATACAATGATTCAAACGTTTGAAAGTGATTTTCCAAAAAAAAATTTTGTGCATTTTGAGTTCAACATAACAAAGACCAGTGAACATGCCTGGTATACTTTGCCAACAGAAGAGTTTCCGTTCATAGTTGTGTACATAGGACTAGAAAGCAGTTATTCTGTTGTGAAATCTGCATTGTATAATTAAAGGGTGTCTCACTAAGAATGAACTTTTTAATTTTAAATAAAAACACCTGTTTAGGACTTTGTACTTATTTTTGACAATCGCAGTATAATACAAATCCACTTCATCAGTTTCTTCTGTTGATCGTCGCTCATATTCAATATTTATTTTGGTCCAACAATAACACAACCGAACGCACAAACAAACATTCATATGCATTCTAATTGTGTCATCGATGATATGCCCTTTGCTTCTTCTAAAACCTGTTTTCGGCAACCATCACCAAACATTCCTAATGCTTAGCGCCCAACTTACAGCAGTCAACCACACGTACACGTATATGAATATGGGGATAGACATGTGTGACGTCACTACTCATTATTTGCATTATTTGCTAATTCTTTGGTCGCTGGTTTTTGTTGTTGCGATGGAGCCCAGAAGTCTGAAGGTGCAGATCAATTGAGATCAACGTAAACACACACATTGGTGACGGTGCTATGTGATGGAGATGCAAACGTATGTATGTAACCCGCGAAAGGGGAATTGTAAAGGCCTTGAAACAGGTCGTTGACCTAGCCCTATATACATACGAATACAATGTACATAAATAAAGCAAATTGTTTTTGCTGTGGCTCACATCAGCTGGCCGTTGGAGTTGCAGTACAATATTGAATTCAGTTGTATTGTAGCATTTGAGAAAACAAGTTGTTTTTTGTTAATAATCCAAATTACTTTGGAAAACAAATAAAATTAAAAAAAAAAATAGAAAATTAACTTGGTTTTTCATTTGCAGGGATTAATGTGCATTAAAGGAATGCACATTACACACTTCCAAGTGGCACCATAGGACAAATAGGTTGTCCTCAACATATATTGGCATTAAAGGACAGCAAAAAAGCTTGTTGTCCTCATTTCGTCATTTTTGGTCCTTCGAGCCGGATTGTCGGGATTTCCAGAATATCCAGACAGGATTAGGTTCCATTGATCGTCAAAACGTTCAGTGGTTCTCTCTCAAGTCATCCAAATCGCACACCATCTCATTTCGTCATCACATAGCACCCATCAGTTCACCAAAACATCATCATGTCAGTCGAAGAAGCGGCAAGTGGCTCTGATAAAGATAGCGATTTTATTACACCACCGCCAACAGACAACAGAGTTCGGACAAAGGTTCTACAAAGGGAACAGGTCCTGAAAAAGCTGCAGTCTGAGTTTTTCAACGTGCCAGCGCTTGACTCAATGTCGTTGCCTCAATTAGAGGTCAAAGTGTCAATGTTGGAGCGACAGTTCGAGGCATTCGATCACATACAGTCACAATTGGAAACTTTGGACGAGTCTCAGTTCTACGAAAATCATCGTGACCATGCGGAACAGGCATATTTTGAAATAAAATCAAGATTTATGGAAAAAATGGCAACGTTTCGTCAGGCTCAAGAGTCATTCATGACAAGTACGCATCGAGTAAACCAGTTCCAAGCTCCCGTAAATAAGACGTCCTATCTACCAAAATTACAACTAAGTAAGTTCAGTGGCACTCATAGGGAATGGCTGGAGTTCTTCAATATGTTTAAAGTACTCGTACATGAAGACAATGAGCTGTCACCGCTGGCAAAATTTCAATATCTTCGTTCGTGTCTCACAGATAAAGCTGCAAGGGTAATACAGTCGCTCGACATAACACCTGAAAACTACACCCTAGCAATTAGTATGCTCAAAGAAAGATACGACAACAAACGGTACGTATTTCAATCACACATAACGGATATATTTTCTATAGAAAAGATTCAAAAGCCATCTATGGACACCCTAAGAGAATTCATCGACTGTACAAATTCAAATTTGCGAGCAATTCAGTCGTTAGCGTCTGATACTCAAATTTCAAATGGATTTATTCTTCATTTAATAGTTTCAAAATTAGACAGCGAGACTCAGAGTAAGTGGGAAGAAGAAGTGGCTCTAAAATGGAGTGGAGAAAGTTCAGATATCTTTCAACTACCAACGTGGGATAATCTTGCCTCATTTTTGGAGCGTCGTTGTAAGACAATGGACATTATCGAATCTACCCTACAAAAACCTGCAAAATTGGCGCATCATCATAACTCTTCGGCAAGTAGTCGTTCACGCTCGTCTTTCAAATCGAATCATTCTCAGTCTACTTTTGTCGTTGCTGAAAAGCATCAATCAAAATGTCTGCTGTGTAACGAAAGCCCTTCACACAGTGCATTTAAATGCACAAAGTTTCAGAGCCTCAACAATTTCGAAAGGTATAATCTGGTACGATCAAAAAAATTATGCTTGAATTGTCTTTCAGCAAAGCACATCGCAAATAAATGTCCATCAGCCAACAGATGTCAAAATTGCCGATCAAGCCACCACACACTTCTTCACCGAGGACAGTCAAATGCGGTTTCGGCACCACCACAACCACTAAAGGATGAAGAAAACCCAATTCCAATGTTCACCCCATCGCAACCACCAGTAGCCCTAAAAGTATCGCAGGTAAAAGGTGACGTGTTGTTAGGTACAGCCCTTGTCAACTTGTGTAGCCCATCGGGTATTGAGACTGTGGGTAGAGCGTTGCTAGATTCTGCGTCGCAGCTAAACTTCGTTACCGAACGGATGGTACAACATCTCCGACTACCTCGCAAAAGAATAAACCTTGAAATCAATGGAATTGGTGAAACCACAGCAGTTGCTCGACAAATGTGCTCCTTTAGCGTTAAATCCTTAGTGGGTGAGTTTTGTATTGACATTGACGCAATCATTCTGCCTTCTATTACCTCTCACCAGCCCAATACAAAGATCAACATATCAGAGTGGAATTTGCCAGGTAACATACGGCTCGCAGATGAGTGCTTCAACAGACCAGGCCCTGTAGACCTGCTTCTTGGCACCCAAATCTTTTATCGTCTCCTGCTTGTGGGCCAAATACAAGGAGCAAATACCCTTACATTGCAAAAAACTCATCTAGGATGGGTCGTCGCAGGCTCTTTCTCGTCGCTTATACCAGGTGCACAGAAATCGAAAGGTGTGTCTGAAAAATCAATGCCTGCAAGTTACAAGTCGTTTATGGTGTCAACTCAAGCCCCTTTAAACGAAGCAATGGAACAATTTTGGAAAATAGAAAACAGTGCGCCAGAAGAGTTGCCACTGTCAGAGGAGGAGCAATATTGTGAGGACTATTTTGAAAGAACCACATCAAGGTGTCCCAAAACCAACAAATTCGTCGTTCGACTGCCATTTAAAGGTAATCCGTCACGTCTAGGAGACTCTTTGAACATTGCTCAAAGGCGGCTCTCATATTTAGAAAACAAATTGTCCAAAAATAAGCCTTTAGAAGAAGACTATAAACGATTCATGAGTGAATATATTCAACTTCAACACATGGATTTAGTGGATCATGGCGCTCCAAAGGGTCGATATTTTATACCACACCACTGTGTGGTCAAACCTGATAGTTCCACTACTCGCCTACGCGTAGTATTTGACGCTTCATGTACAACGAGCAGTGGCAAATCACTAAATGATGTACTCTGTGTTGGCCCCACTATACAAGATACAATTTTCAACATATTAAGCAGATTCAGATTTCACAAACACGTATTGGTCGCAGACATTGCTAAAATGTATCGACAAGTGCTTGTGGACAAACGTGATGCACCATGGCAGTCTATATTATGGAGAAATAGCAGTTCAGAAAACCCAAGAATTTTTGAGTTACAAACAGTAACATATGGAACAAGCAGTGCCCCATATCTGGCAACAAAATGCCTTCAAAAGGTAGCTCAAAATGAAGAAAATCGTTTTCCAATTGGAGCAGCAGTGGTAAGAAAGGATTTTTATGTTGATAATTTAATGACAGGCGCTTCATCAGTAGAAGCCCTGTGTGAAATAAAACAACAAGTGGTCCAAGTCTTAGCAAGCGCCGGGTTCCCTCTACGAAAGTTTGCTTCTAATTGCCCGCAAATAATGAAAACTATTTCTCCAGAAGATAGAGAAGAAATAGTTACAGTCGACAACACCCCCTATATCAAGACGTTGGGACTGAAGTGGTCCCCAAATGAAGATGCATATAGTTTTCACTACAATAAGCAGTCACCAGCAAAGAGAACCACTAAACGACAAATTTTGTCACATACATGTTCTTTTTTCGACCCATTAGGATTGCTGAACCCCGTAATTGTGAAATGCAAAATATTGATGCAAATGTTATGGTCGCTCAAATTAAAATGGGATGAGAGTGTTTCACAGGACGTATACCATCATTGGGAGGAGATTAAATACCAACTCGAGAAAGCTAACAAAATCAAAATACCCAGGTTTGTTCCGTACAATCATTTAACTGTACTTCATGCCTTTTCAGATGGCAGCACAAAGGCCTACGGTGCATGCTTCTATGCTGTTACTTCAGTCAATGGTATCACACACTCAAAGCTCTTATGTGCCAAGTCCAAAGTAGCCCCAATAAAACAAATTAGTTTACCTCGTTTGGAGTTATGTGCCGCGCTGCTACTAGCACAATTTTTACCATCTGTGATTGGCACCCTACCATCACCACCCAAGGAAATCATATGTTGGTCCGACAGTACAATTACACTCGCATGGATATCAGGAGAACCATCAAGATGGACCACATTTGTGGCCAACCGAGTCACAAAAATTCAGAATCTCACCAAAGGTTCACAATGGCGTCACATACCTACATCGTTTAATCCAGCCGATTTTCTCTCCCGTGGAACTACAGTTGAAAAGATCACCAACAATGAATTGTGGTTCAACGGCCCTGATTTTCTGCAAAACCCAAAGTCTCACTGGCCGTCTATAAACACTCCCCTCGAAGAAACAAACGTTGAAGCAAGAACTTCTAAAACAGTTCTAGCCGTCAATGTCACGAGCGATTTTATTGCAGATCACAAATTTGTTAATGATTACAAAAGATTACTGAAAACGTTTGCCTATCTTAACAGATTTATCTCTATTTGCAGAAAACAAGAGACAGAAACTGACAGCATCACAACAGAAGAAATGCAAGCAGCTCTCATTACAATTTGTCGGTCAATTCAGTTCATTCATTTTAAAGAAGAATTAAAACAGCTGTTAAATGGACAAAAACTAAGCGCATCCCGAAATAAACTCCTAAAGCTGTCCCCATTCATGCACAACAACATAATTAGAGTAGGAGGTCGCTTAGAAAACGCTTCGTTGCCCTTTGCGGCAAAACACCCACTGCTGCTCCCATCGTCACACCCATTTGTCAAGACTTTAATATTCTATTTTCACTTGAAGAACCTCCATGCTGGGACATTAACGCTACACAATATTATTCGAAACACATTTTGGATCGTAAATGCACGAAATGTTATAAAAAATGTGTTAAGCAAATGCATATTATGTTTCCGGATGAAACCAAAAATTCAGTCTCAACTTATGGGTGATTTGCCACAAGACCGAGTCAGACCTTCATTCCCATTTGAAGTATGTGGCATAGATTACTGTGGTCCACTGTTGATGACGCAACAAATTCGTAAAAAAGGTCCAATTAAAGTTTACTTATCGATTTTTATTTGTTTTAGCACAAAGGCGGTCCATATTGAACTGGTACCGGACCTGACAACAACGGCATTCATATCTGCGCTAAAACGTTTTATCTCACGACGCGGTCGATGCAGAATCATTTACTCCGACAATGCCACCAATTTCGTTGGAGCTAACAAGGAGCTGAGTGATCTTCTGAAAGCATTTTTGTCAGAGGAACACAAATCATACGTGGTCCAAGCTTGCCGTGATGAAGGTATCACATGGAAATTCATCCCACCGCGCTCCCCGCATTTTGGTGGTTTATGGGAGAGTGCGGTAAAACAAACGAAACATTATTTGCGTCGAGCAATAGGCACACATATTTTAAATCACGACGACTTACACACTCTGTGCTGCCAAGCTGAAGCCATTGTAAACAGCAGACCACTCACTGAAATATCTAGTGATCCAAATGATTTGACGGCCCTTACTCCGTCGCACTTTTTGTTAGGCAGATCAGCAGAAACCATTCCAACTCCATCGTTGCCCACTAACAACACATCGTTGCTTAAAAAACATCAAATAGCCCAATGGATACAGCAACAATTCTGGCATCGGTGGTCACATGAATACCTAAATACGCTACAGCAAAGGCCAAAATGGAACACAAAAAACCCAAACATCAATGTAAACGATCTAGTGGTACTCAGGGATGAAAACGCCCCCCCGCTGAAGTGGCCTCTAGCAAGAGTCATCGAAGTTACCACAGGAAGAGACGGAAACGTAAGAGTTGTGACCGTCAAAACAGCCAATAGTGTTTTCAAACGAGCTGTAGCAAAAATATGTAAGTTGCCGCTTGACGATGAGGTAAAGGGTCCACCTGATTTGAAAGCATAACTTTCAAGGGGGGAGGATGTTTAGGACTTTGTACTTATTTTTGACAATCGCAGTATAATACAAATCCACTTCATCAGTTTCTTCTGTTGATCGTCGCTCATATTCAATATTTATTTTGGTCCAACAATAACACAACCGAACGCACAAACAAACATTCATATGCATTCTAATTGTGTCATCGATGATATGCCCTTTGCTTCTTCTAAAACCTGTTTTCGGCAACCATCACCAAACATTCCTAATGCTTAGCGCCCAACTTACAGCAGTCAACCACACGTACACGTATATGAATATGGGGATAGACATGTGTGACGTCACTACTCATTATTTGCATTATTTGCTAATTCTTTGGTCGCTGGTTTTTGTTGTTGCGATGGAGCCCAGAAGTCTGAAGGTGCAGATCAATTGAGATCAACGTAAACACACACATTGGTGACGGTGCTATGTGATGGAGATGCAAACGTATGTATGTAACCCGCGAAAGGGGAATTGTAAAGGCCTTGAAACAGGTCGTTGACCTAGCCCTATATACATACGAATACAATGTACATAAATAAAGCAAATTGTTTTTGCTGTGGCTCACATCAGCTGGCCGTTGGAGTTGCAGTACAATATTGAATTCAGTTGTATTGTAGCATTTGAGAAAACTAGTTGTTTTTTGTTAATAATCCAAATTACTTTGGAAAACAAATAAAATTAAAAAAAAAATACAAAATTAACTTGGTTTTTCATTTGCAGGGATTAATGTGCATTAAAGGAATGCACATTACACACTTCCAAGTGGCACCATAGGACAAATAGGTTGTCCTCAACATATATTGGCATTAAAGGACAGCAAAAAAGCTTGTTGTCCTCATCAACACCTATTTTTTGAGATAGTTGTGATTTTTTATTGGATTGAAAAGAAGACATGTTCCGATTAAATATGGGGAAAAATATCTGTCAGGAGGCCCCACAGCTCTGATGACAGGCCATTACAGGCTATCTCAAACGCTGTGCCAATCAACACTTACTGAGGAACTTAGTTCTCAAAAGTTTGCCACATTATACTTTTGTCACTGGCTTGGAAAAAAAAAAGCTCAAAACTCAGCCTAAATGCCAGAAATAAGTCAAAACTTAGGTTTTTATGGGTTAATTTCTAACTTAATTCGAATTGGTGCTAAAATGTCTCAAAAAACTGAATTTGATCTCGATGTATGCGAACCTATGATTGTACCCAGTGTCGTCTGTTCTCGCTTCATCTGTTCCCGCTTCATAAGTTCCTACTTCATCTGTCCTGCTACATCTGTTCCTGTTTCTCCTGCATCATATTCCTGCTTCATATGTTCTTACTCTATCTATTCCACCTTCATCTGTTCCTGCTTCAACAGTTCCTGCTTCATCTGTCCTTCTTCATCTGTTCCTGCTTTATCTGTTTCAGTGTCATCTGTTCCTGCTTCATCTGCTCCTGCCTCATCAGTTCGTGCTTCCTCAGTCCTTCTACAACTGTTCCAGCTCCATCTGTTCCTGCTTTATCTGTTCCTGTGTCATATGTTTTTAATTCATTTGTTCCTGCTCCACATACTTCACCAGTTCCTACTCTTTCTATCCTGCTGCATCTGTTACAACTTTATTTGTTACTGTTTTTGTTTTTGCATTCCTATTCTATTCATATCGTCCATGTTCAATCTTTTATCTCCTGCATGAATTTATTACTATTTGTTTGTTAATTTTGTTCTTGATTACTGTTTTAATTTAATTAATATACTTTAGTTTTGTATTTAGTTTTGTAACTGAAGATATGTAAAATTATATTTTTCCAGCTGTTTTTAGCCGAGTAAATAAACAAATAAATAAATAAATAAATAAATTACTATTTCCGTGAAATTTACGATAACTTTTTCACAAAGATGTGTCTCTGTATCTCTCCAATGACGCGTTGCATCTCGGATTTGAGCTCAGGAACTGTTTCTGGTTTTTTTTGCGTAAACTCGAGACTTCACAAAACTCCAAACAAAGAAATAGCACTGCGGTAAATCGCATAATCTTGGTGGGAAGTAGACATCAGCATTTCTTATGATAATTAGTTCTGGAAATTGCTGCAATAAATCGATTGTTTCATGCGTGGTGTAGCAGGTGGCGGCACATGACGTCCATATCCATACCATCCAATTGAGGCCACAGGAACTCCGTTAGCTTGTTCCTCTAACGAATGCCGTTTACAGTCTCTGCAATTTTGGCCACATCTTCAAAAAATAAAACACAATCATGCCGCCTGACCAAAATCCGCACCAGACAATTGCTAATTGTGAGTGCATTTGCTTATCATGGATTGCATGAGGATTGTTTGAGCCCCAAATTAGACAATTTTGTTTACTCATGACGCCATTCAGATGGAAATGCGCTTCACCGGAGAAGAGACTTTGTTTTTGCAAATTGGCAGTAACGTCACTATGCTTCATTACCCATTGAATTGCCGGCGCTTGCCATGGTCAGCTGGTTTGAGCTTCTGAGTAAGCTGCATTTTGTACGCATGAAGGTGGAGGTCTTTTTTCAAAATTCGCTGCGTAGTGCTTTAAAGTTGTTGAGAACAATGCGTAATGGATATTTTCGAGATTTCGGCGACACTTTCGTTTACAGCAGCAATGTTTTCAAGCGACCGACAGGTACGTTGACGCACAGAAGTCATACTGTCCACAACCGACCCAGTTTCTTAAAATTTTTTGACCGCTCTTCGAATGGTTAACACATTAGGTGCACTTTCTCGACTGAAACCTCTTCGATGTTTGCGGGCGGTCTCAGCACAATTTTCCCAATTTTTGTAGTAAGTTTTACATTTCTGACTCGTTCTTTCGTTAATCGGTCCATTTTTAATAATCAACATTAACATGTGTGATAGCTGCCAAATTTCAGAGTTGATACTTGCACCCAAAAAAAATCCAATGACTGTTCGAACTCACGGGCGATGTGTTAACACCTTTTTGCTACACGGTACCTGTTCGATTTCTATGAACACCTTAGTAAATGTTACATTGGAAAATAAAAAATTTTACATTCGGGGTACCTAAAATAAAAACTGTTAAGGGAATGCAAAGAGTGGAGAGTGGGAGTGTAAATTGTCATGGTGGAGGGTATATAAGCTTCGGCCCAGCCGAACTTAACACCGTTTCTACTTGTTTTTGTATACACCGGGCAATGCTGAACATCAAATGACTTGCTTTGTTTGGCCATAGCAACAACAACGAAACAACCAAACACACAACATCACACATACTTTGTCCGAAGTAGCTGACGTATACGTGTCACATAACCACATGTTTGCCATATCAACAGCAACGAAACAGCCAAACACACAACCTCACACATAGTTTGTACGAAGTAGCTGACGTATTAGTGTGTCACCATAACGTCAACTGCGAAAGCCCAGGGGCTTGCAAATGAAATTTTGCGTGGCTATGCTTTATATCTGCGTTCAACAACAGCAACAGACACATGTTGTTAATACATGTTATTATGTTAATACGTACGCTATAGACACAATTTCGTTTGCCTCACTCCTGCCACGCCACTCTTTCATTGCTCTCTTGCTCGCTCATTTTTGTTCAACACGTCATTATTCTCTTTCGCAGTCGCAGAAAATCTGGTTTTAGCAGCAGCATAAAATCTGGTTTTAGCAGATTTTGACTTTGATAGATTTAGTCCCTATACGCCGCTATAGAAGTGAACACATCAAAAATTACACTACATTTAAAAGGTGCAATCTTACTTAGACCCCCTTTACGTGTACCGTCATACGTTAAATTATCTAACAAGATGCACCGCTGACAACACCAAGTCCACACGCACTCAAACTGCCACGCATTCATCGCGACCTTTAAGCGTGAAATGTTATTCAATATAGAAAAATGCTACGCGAAACACCTGTCGAACTGGATTTTGTGAAAGTATTTGCATCTTTAATTCGACAGGGTAAAAATAATCATATGCGATAATCGTAAAATTCCAGTGGAGTAATGGAGTTATTATTTCAAAGATTTGTTTATATTTTTCACAGCTCTGTAACATTTACATATATACACTTTCGTTCAGATGATTAGAACCACTTAAACTTCTGGATTTAGTAGGCCTTATCATTCTAACGTTTTTCTTGATATCTAAGATCCTACAAACATCCCAAATGATATTTTATTAAGATTGCAAAAATAACAAAATCATCACTACAGTTTAACGCAACAGTATTATAAAGGTCCTTTTCCAAAACAAAAAACAAATCAATATTGTTCAATTCATGTGATTGAAACCAGTTTAAATTTTTAAATTTTTGAATGAAGTCGCATTTGATTTATACATCCAACAATTATTACTTTGTAATAAACATTAGTGAAAAATGGGCAAGAAATGTATTTTGAACATAGCGGAAAGAGCCAAAATCGCTGTTTATGATTCGCAGGGATATTCTTATCGGGCGATTGCGCGGGGAATTTGGCGAAGTCAAAATATTTTGATGGAAGACTTAAAATATATTGTAAACTATGGAAATAATTAAAAGGAAGGGATGCAACCGCTTTAACTCCAACCGAAAAGAAAAAAATCTTGAGAATTGCGCCAAACTCTTCCCTTGCAGCACCAAAAATCAGGTCTCAAGCTGGTATCCAGGCAAGTATCTTAACAGTAAGAAAAGCCATTGCAAGCGGTAACTACATGAAATTGAAAAATCTGGAGAAAAAACCTCCGCAAAATAACCGGTTACAATTTGGTAGAGAGCATATGCATACATGGGACATTCAAGTAAGAAGTCATGTTAATGTAATTGTCGTACTGTGGTTTTTAGTGGCGAAAAGAAATGTAACTTAGGGGGCCGAAAATAATTATTTGCTCCATACGAGAAAAGAGGAACTATTTTAAAAATCGTCATCATAGCAGACAAGGTGGAATTATGGTCTTGTGTGCATGCAACATCATTTTACGACACAATCGATTTAGTATTTTAATGTGAAAAAATGTCCTGAAAAACTTAGAAGACTTATGTTATAATCAGCTATCCTTAAAGTGAATTATATTTTTGAACATATTGCTCCTGTTCAAAATGCCAGAGCTGCAAAAGAATTAATTTCAACCCAAAATATTCGTCTTCTTGATTTGTCACCATATTCTCGCGATCTGGACATGATTGAAAATGTTTGGGGTTGGCTCTCCAGTAGAGTGTCCAAAGCCAAAACCGAAAGAGCAGGGAAACCGGTTAACCGATGCTTTGCCATTAACCTTGTGCCGATTTTTTAGAAAACCTAATTTTCGAACAAACCGTAAAGCGGTTATATGACGTCGGTTAAGCGGTTAATCAGATTTTACTTAGTTTGTGTCGTTGGCTTTCGGTGAAAACATGCATAGGAAAGAAGTGTTGTGCAAATTGATGGTTATGGTAAAGTATTGTTGTGGATATTTTCGCACAAATAGGAGTTTAGGCAATTCTCGTTTAGAGATTTGTTTATCCCTATAATGTGTGATGATATACATAAATACTTGTGGAGAAGGGAGCTGATGATATACCTTGGTGGGCATTGAAATAGTTATATTCCCAACCATCCACCATAATGATCGATTTCACATTTTTAATTTTTAAACGTTTCAACACGAATAAGTATATCAAATGGTCGTTACACAAATCTATTGTAAGTTCTACATGTGTAGTTTAATTTAAAGCAAAATAAACCTGTTCCACCGGTTTTGCCACAATTAAAAACCGAAAACCAGTTTCTTGAAAAATTGATTTTTCGAACAAACCGAAAACCAGTTTCTAAAAAAAACCGGCTTTTTGGACACTCTACTCTGCACCAAGGTGTATGAAGGAGGAATACTATTCGACGGTAAGGAATCACTAATTTAAACCATTAAGGACTCCTGAAATGAGATTTCTTTTGACTACTTAACGTCACTTTATGAATCAATAAAAATATATATATTTGAAGTTATTTGAAACAAGGGAGGTGGTAGCGCTCACTATTGAAACGTCTACAGTATTATAAATAAACTAACTATTAAACTAGAATATTTTTAGTTTTCGTACGAGCTGGCTGATTAGGTTTTACTGCAATTAACGAAAATATTAAACAGTCGGAACTGGGATTTTAACTCACATTGGCGGACGATTGTTTCAAAGATTGTGAGTCTTCTCAGCAATGCTTTAGCGTTCTAGGCCAGTGACCGTCTTGTTTAATTGTGTCACTAATTGCAGTTTTTCGTTTACGATGTTCTCTCCCCTTACTCTCTCACACACGAACGACTTTTTTCCGCTACAAACATGGTTTTCTTTCCTACTTACAAGAACTTGTGCTGAAGTTTTGAAAATAATGCTAGTTGTAGAACATAACTAGTCATTTTTGTTAATGTTCTCCGTTTTCTTTGTCGGACCCTACCATATGATTTAGTTTTTTATATGAGTGGATCTGCAATTGTTTTTAAGTAACAAGCAATAAGCAATTGCTTTAAAGTAACTACCCCTTATACATGTTTACATCATAATTTTCGAAACGTCGTGGAAATATAAGAAATGTAATGACACACATTCTATATTTTTCTTACAACAACGTCAAACTTGATAACACTTTTATCGGGGTTATTCTCAACTTCGTAAATTATTCATGTTAACGTTCAAGTTTTCATTTTGTATAAGTTAACGTGTATAAGTTACGAAAAAAACGCCACTAATAATGACAAAAACGTTTGTAAAATATAAGAAAATATTAACAAGAAAATAATAAGACAAACGTTTAAACAAAAATATTTTAAATTAGAATTTGAGTCCTTTGAAGACCTGGGATCCTGGGAGCACCGCAAAAGATTTGCTCCTACATATTTATGAAGAGTTTCTTCATTAGACTAGTAAAACTTTCGGCATCTCTTCTTATGAACCGTTTCATAGACGTTATGAAACTCTTGACCATTCTTTTCTTCAACAACATAAAACTTTTTCTCTGAGTGTATACAAGTGGTATGTGGCCAAAATTGATTTTAGTAGTGAAACATTTGAAAGGGATATGTGCAGATTCTCATTGTCATAAATCATGTTCATGAAGTAAAGTTTTGCTTAAAATACTTGGGTTAAACCCATAATTGACCAAACGACGGTTTTGTTTGCCAAATAAAACTAAAATATAGAAAACTAAGAAAGGATATGAAAACCAGCACTTGAATACTCCTGACCGCGAATTGACATTGACATAGAAAACTAAGAAAGGATATGAAAACAGCACTTGAATACTCCTGACCGCGAATTGACATTTATATCTTTAGCAATTGTTTGCTTTACCTAGATTCGGTTGAAAATATATACTTGTAATTTTGTTACTCTGAAATTGAATCCTGCTTTGGATGTGCATTTGTTTAATGTCCTTTCCAGGACATATAATATTGAATGGTCTTTATGTGTCGTTATTTAAAGAAATTGAGGATGAGAGATTTACGTACATAAGTCAATTTTAATAACAAAGAAAATATTTTGTGTCTCATATAAGCGTGCAAAGGAACTGACGGTGAAAAATGTGACAAAATATACATAGTAGGGTGGAGCGATTTTATACAGAAAGAAATTAATTTTAATTTTCCTCTTGACCTGTGTGCTCGATTGGTGTCTTTTTATATGGTTAATGAAATGGCAAAATTTGAACTCCTAAATGTGACGTCTTCAGGTTCCTAGATGACCTCGAAAATTTACCCAAAATTAAAATGTATAAATAACAAAATAATTGTGTTCATATTACTAGTTGCAGCTCTCCGCTTGGTTTTCTTCGCAGAAAAACAACCCAGAACCCACCACGGGGATGTGGCTGCAAATCGGGTTCCACCCAATCCCACCCTCCCAATTTAAATAATTCAAAAGTAAACAAAACTAACCGAAGCTACTCACAGAAATGTTTTTTGGTTTCAACTTTTGGGAATTTTTGTCTTGATGATATTCTAGCTCTTATAAATCCATCACGTGATGTCGTGCCACAAACTAATGAAGAAGCTTCAGTAACCAACTTTATATGCCGTTCAACCGCTTGCGTATGGCATGGAAGTTTTAGTACTTCAATCTCATCAGGAACGTCTAAAATCATTTCTGAAAGTTCATCGCCACTTACGTTTTTCATTATAGGAGGCTCTGTTATTTCAACTGACTGCCAGTCTACCAAGTCAACATACTCTTGGGCATCAAAATTAATAGGTGGTACTTTAAATTCGCGAACACTTTCGTCTCTATTCTGTGATCGGCACTTTAATATTCGACGTAAAGATAACTCACGGATGTGTTTTCGATCATCAGCCAACATGGCGAGCAGTACATTCTCAGGGTGACCAAAATAGCTGTTTCGTTGAATAACTGAGTCCACTATCTTTTTTATTTCACTTGGTAAGTACCGAGACGATTTTATCATATGAATAGATGTCCGTATTTGCAGGACCATTGGCACTTAATTAGAAACCAAGTAGTCGCATACACCTTAACAACATACTCCGCCAAAATTTTTAATTGACTTGACGGATCTTTAATATAAATATACAAACGGAGTATTCTATTGGCCGTTGTTAGCCACCTGGAATGAGATATCTTTCCAGGTTGCCTTTCGGCAAGATGCGTCGGAATCAGCCCACTTTTGATTGCTAAGCACAGTCCACAAAGGTATTTTTGATCTGTGCTAAGTTTATCTATATTCACAAGAGGGAATTCATCATCTATTTTCTCAAAGTCAACAACTGCCATTTGTTCACACCGATCAAGAAGTTTTCCGATAGTACCTGTAAAGCCACGAGGATCATTTGTTTTCCCATCTAACTGCTGCATTAAATGGCGGAGCGCTAGTTCGTTATCGTGTTACAAACATATGAACCATTGAACTGGCTTCCCAAGTGAGAGTTCTATTTGTCTAATAACACCATTTTTCAAACCAGTATTGACAACGGTCCCATCACAACCGACAACCTCTAAAAAAAATAAATAAATGGTTTCCCATTACATCCCATGAAGGGACTGGGGAGAACTTCTCACAATCACTGAGCTGTGCGCTTTCCAGTTTTCACTCACTGATTGGGACCTACAGTTTTACACCGATTCCGAACGGTAATTTGAGAAGCTTTTTCATGGCTAGATACTCGATAGTGTCGCCGTCACTATGCGAGGTGGCCGCCGCCGAAAGAAAATTTGAAGGTGGTCAGAGCCGGGTTCGAACCCAGGATCTCATATACAAGAGCCGCGCACACTAACCATTGCACCACCGACGGCCACAACCTCTATCGTACTTAAATCTTCATCCAATGAGTCTTTTAGGAAGTTTATGATGCTGTCTTTAATGGACTTCGCGCTATCGTTTTCTGGAGATACGTGTCCCATGTATTTGGAGCCTGGTTCAGCCAATATGACGATGTGCTCTTCAGTTACCAATTTGGTACGTTGACTTGACTCTGTTTTTTCAAAAACTAATGTTCTGTCTTTTCTCCCATCAAAGTAAATTCCAATAATTGAAGGAAGCTCGTCATCTGTCCCTCTTTTAATAAGACCCGTCCTACATTTCTTGCGTTCCCTTCTAATTTTAGATCTGTCTATAATTTTAGTAGTGTCCTCTTGGGATATCAATCCCAAATCTTTCAAAACAGCGTTTGCAATAAGGGATGCTGATCTGTCAGATACGCCGACCCTGTCACATGCTTCTGCAAGGTTCGTAAGTTTTAATCCCGTGTTGTATGGTACCTTTAAGCCTTTTGATGATGACGGATGCTCCGATCCTTGTGGTGTAAGCATACCTTGATTTGCAGTCATGCCCTCATCAATGTTTCTACATTTACCTTCAGTGCTTCTTATGGACTCCGGATCGGACAAAACACTATCATGTATACTCTCGTTCTTAGATTTTTGATCTTTCTTCTTCTAATACTTTCCTTTTTATTGATTTCAAATTTTGCTTCGTAATTTTTACATCTGTACCTCCTATCATCATTTTTCTTGTTGTTCTTTGATCTAATAAAAAGTTTCTTTCACAAAGTGGCACCTTAACTTTACAGAGGCATTTGGAAAAATCATCACATTTGCAGGGTGATATGTCAAAAAGTTTTGAACTGTTCTTCTTAAAAACCTCAATTTTTTCTAGGCACTTCTTATTATAGGCTGATTTTTGGTTTTTCTTGAGGACCTTCCATTTTTCATTATAGTCTTTTATTTTTTGTATTATTTGTTGATCAGATATTGTAGGGAGAGAAGCTTTTTGCCATATCTTTTTAATATCAATTAAAAGTTTCTTTGAAATATCCAAAACAATTGGGTCTTTGTCACTTTCAGATTTCAAACACTCTCTCTGCCACAAAAAGCATCTCATAACGTCCGAGTAGGTGGGAAGCACGTTAGGATAAAGTTCACTAGAAGTTCCAAATATAGGATCCTTCACCCGCGTTTTCGGCATTATAAAAATTTAAATTCTTCACTTTTCTTAACTAAACAGAAAACTCTCGCAGCGTAACACACTCGATCGAGCCCAGTTCAGAACTAAACTGATTTTATTAGCAAACGAACAAAAGAAAATCTCCCCCACACCACTATGTAGTTTACTGTTTTTATTTCCGCTGAAATGTGTCTGCCCTCTTGTCTCCCCCAAATGACCCGCCGGCACAGACAAAACTATTGGCAAACAGCAAAAGTGACAAAATTGTAAGTGTAAATTGTAATTGTAAAATTGAGGGCAAGGCGCAAGCAGTCAATCGGTTGGTTGGTAGCATCATTCTAGACACTTCTTCTTTCACCATCGCATTCATCAGTCGCATTATCGGACTCATTTGCGCGAGTCAATGCACCACATACAACATTTGAACTTACATGAAAGGAAATAAAATAAAACTACATAATTTTGTATATATCTATTGAATATAAAACTCGTGTAGAATTTTATTTCTTTTGAGCAGCTACTTTTCCTTACAAGTAAGTAGTAACGGAAACAACAAAAAAAGTTGTCCCGGATATTGGAAAGGCCCAATGGCCCCATCCAGTGATGTTTACAGAAAAAAATAAGATACATCATAACACTAGCGATTAAAAAACTATAAGAAAAATATGTTAGAGAATTTAAATTCAAAGTTACTAAAATGAATAATAATAAGAAATTTCCCCCCCCACCTAGGAACCTGAAGATGAAGTCCGATAAGAGTGAGATTTTTTTTGGTTCATACTTACCCTAAAAGACATTCATTCCGATACCAGGCATTATCAGATTTCAAAATTCAGAAAATTGCTCCACCCTAATACATAGGCACGATAAAACGATCACTACAAACTAGACTGTCAGAACACGAAGCAAAACAAAAACACCACAGCGATGGCAAGCATATGTATGTTACAGCATAGATAACAACCAGTTTTTGACAGCACGAAAATCCTAGACATAGAAAACAAACAAAATAGGAGAGTGATATTAGAAAGCTCAAGAATAAGAGAAAAAGCAAATAGGTTAGTTGGCAATACAAAAGAAAGCATCGACAAGATAGGCGCCAACTACAACTCGTTTTTATAGAGCACCACATAATCAGAAATATAACAGTACCCTTGGATAATAAGTTAGGACAATATGAACATTTTAGAAGATACGATTTTGAATGTTACATGTCATCAGTTTCCGTCCAAACGGACTAATGTAATTTAATAAATCTCATGCCTGTGTACATATTTATATTAATTGTACTACGAATATTTTATGTTTTTTGTGAATTGTTTTATAAAAGAAAAACACTCCCCGAAGAAGTTGGAAATTTGCCAACAAAACTTCGGAGAACTAAATGAAATAAAAGTATTATATTTGCATTTGCTCACATTGACCAGTATAGCCTCTTACCACAGTCTCAATAAGCTGCAGTTGTTTTCGTATAATAAAAGAAGCTGTCACAAAGGTAAGACTCTGACATCTACGTCAACTCTTATGATACGGGATTCGAAGCATTGCAAAATATTGCTGTGAAAAAAATGAGCTGTTTTGAAAATATATTTTTCTAAATGTGGCCGTCGGTGGTGCAATGGTTAGTGTGCGCGGCTCTTGTACATGAGATCCTGGGTTCGAACCCTGCTCTGACCACCTTAAAAATTACTTTCGGCGGCGGTCACCTCGCATAGTGACGGCGACACTATCGAGTATATAGCCATGAAAAATCTTCTCAAAATACCGTTCGGAATCGGTGTAAAACTGTAGGTCCCAATCAGTGAGTGAAAACTGGAAAGCGCACAGCTCAGTGATTGTGAGAAGTTCTCCCCGGTCCCTTCATGGGATGTAATGGGAAACCATTTTTTTTTTTTTTTTAAATGTGCTCATCATGACACATTGTTTGGGTCCCATTATAACCTAAATAATATTTTTGATGTTTAGTTGATTTTAGATCCTCGTTATGTTTAAAGTTGTATTTTCATTTAAGGCTGTAAGAGGTCATGTTTTCTCCGGTTAGTGAAACAAATTTAAATGCCACGATCGTTTCGATGTTTGTGAAGCATCATCTTCAGCAGCGTCTAGCCCTTTAAGCCACTGCGGTGTGTATTTACACAAGTCACTAACCGAAGACATTTATTGATTGTGTGTCTGCAGAGTAATTGTTGTCGCTACTTACACATTGGTTTCCTACTTACACGCACTGATGCAGAAGTTTTTTGAAAGTTCTATTTATAGAACGAACTATTCTAATTGTAGTTGTCTCGTTCTGTTTTGGTTTGGATCTACCATATGTTTCAAATTTAGTTGTTTTGTGTTAACATCTATAGGCGCGGAAAAGCACTTAACTCACAAAGTGATCACATCCAAACACAGTTTGTCCGACTGCGATCACACAGATTGTTTGGCGTTAAACTCCTCCGAAACGGCTGGACCGATTTGTATGAAATTTTGTGTGCATATTGGGTAGGTCTCAGAATCGGCCAACATCTATATTTCATACCCCTAAATAAGAAGGATGACCCACCCCTATATAGAACACAGATTTGTCCGACTGCGAAACACAGATTGTCAGACTCCCAATAAGCATATCGCATCCGAATTGGCTCTGGATTGGATCTGACTTCTCTGAATTGATTCCGAGATCGGGTCCGATCTCGATTCAGGATCGGATACTAAAGAGGCCGCAATTCCTCCTTCGATCTCGAAACGAGAAAGGCGTCCGATCTTGAAACGAGAACGGATCCGATGCGTAAACTAAATTAAATTATTAAATTTATTTATTTTGAAGTATATTTGCTTCTCTTAGTTAGTCTGCGGCACTCCATCACTTCCAATGCTTCGTGTGGATATATCCGTTGACATGCTCCTGAAATATAGAATTTAAAAATTATGAAAAAATTAAATTAGCTGGCTTTTTTGTTGTCGAGCCGCACCTGGTATAGTATTGCTACACGTCGTTTTGAATAATGCTGTGCCAGCATTTGCGCACTCAGTTGAGTTGGACATTCAATTGAAGAATTGAATTCAATAGAATTGAATTAAATATAATTCAATTCTTCAACCACTTTCAATTGAAGTCAATTAAATTGAATTGAATGATTGTATTCAATAGAATTTAATTTAATTCAAGAATTGAATTCAATTGAATCGAATTGAAGAATTAAATTGAAGCATTGAATTGAATTCAATAGAAAAGAATTGAATTCAATTGAATTGAATTGAATTGAATTGAAGAATTGAATTAAAGAACAGAATTGAATTCAATTGAATTGAACTGAATAGAATAATTGAAATCTATAGAATTTAATTAAATTCAACTGAAGGGTTAAATTGAATTCAACAGAATTTCAATTCAATTCCGGTCTTCAATTCAATTGAATTTAATTAAATTATATTGAATTAAATTTAATCCTTCATTTCATTCCAATGCAATTACTTGAATGTAATCAGCAAAAGTGGATCTGTACCAAATCGGAACGTACCAGTGAAAGCGAAGCCTGACGCGTCGGACAAAACCCGAATCCGAATCCGATGTGTCGGACACAAATCTGATCCGAATCGGATCAGAGAAAGCGAAATCCGATGTTCCGGACTCAAACCGGATCCGAATCGGATCAGCGTAAGCGGAATCCGACGCGTCGGACTCAAATTGGATCCGAGTCCGACTTTGTGCTGATTGGGCTGCGAAGAAAAACACACACTGATGTAGCGGCAGCGAATAGCTGTCTTGTGTGGGTGCGGAGCATTTTCAGAACAAAGAGAATAATGACGTGGTTATACGTATATAAAAGTGAGATAGCAAGAGAGCAAAGAAAATTGTGTGAACTTGTGTAGAGTATGTACCATACACTAATACTTATAGTAGACCTAGTAGCTTTCTCACCAAATTTATGACTTTTGGCCTGGTGTGATATTTACGTTCGATGTTGAAAATAATTGCTTTACTAATACCAGATAGAGGCAATGGTTCAAAACGACGAACAAAATAACAACACCGGCATTTCGATTTGAGTGTTAAAATTGTTGTGTTTAATACAACACAAATGTCTGCTAACAATAACAGTCAATAAAAAAAAAATAATTAAAAAAAATTAAGTTACAGTGTTTTATTTATAAATGCACTAAAAACTAGAAAATAATGGGGTTTTACATGATGGGGTTTTACAATGGTCCGCCTACTTAGCACTTTAACAACAATGGTCTAGATACTTTCAATAAAGAGCGTAATTAAAACGAAATAGTTAATTAATTTTCTAGGGATCTAGGAAATGGTGACATTTCATTTTGACACTTAATTTGACATTTAATTTTGACACTTAATTTGACATTTAATATTGACATTTAACTTTGACATTTAACTTTGACTTTTAGTTTTGACATTTAACTTTGACATATAATTTTGACACTTAATTTGACACATAATTTGACATTTAATTTTGACACTTAATTTGCATTTAACTTTGACACTTAATTTGACATTTAATTTTGTCACCATTTTTAATTTAAATGCAAGCGTTTTAGTTGAGAGATCCCTAGAAAATTAATTGACTAATTAATTTTAATTACGCTCTTTATTGAAAGTATCTAGACCACTGTTGTTCAAGTGCTAAGTAGGCGGACCATTGTACGGCCCCTACATGAAGAAGAATATACTTATTGAGGCTAAGAGAAAAATTATTTTCTAGTTTTTCGTGCATTTATAAATAAAACACTGTAACTTAATTTTTTATAATTATTTTTTTATTTTTAATTTTTTAGTAAATAAATTTTTAATGTTTTAATTTTTTTTTTCATATTCATGTATTGTCATCCAAATCTGACAAGTGTGCAAGATTTTAGTTCGATTGGTCAACTGCAACTGTGTTAAAAAGAAGTTACTAAATTTGAACAATACAGACAGACAGCGAAGCAAGTTAAATAAAACACTGTAAAAATGTGTAAAACACATTTAAATTTCAAAGTTTTTCACCAAAACGACATGAAAAATTAAAGCGAGAAGTTATTGTAATGCCACCTGGTGTATGTCACTTTTCGTCAAACATCTCTCTATCACACCAACCGCATCAAGAAGAGTGTGGAAGGAAACCTCAGATGAGCCAACTATTCTCTCTAGTATGAGATTACTCTATGGTATGTACGAACATTACAATGTATGTATGTACATGTGTCTGTTGCTTTGCATTCTCTTTGTTTTTTTGTGGGAATAAAACAAAAAGTATTAAGCAATAAAATAATGACACATGTGCTTGCACTAGTTTTTAAATAATTTTAAGTATTAATATTATTTAAATGTAACGTCATCATATGATTGAAAATAAAAATCCAATGTAACATTTACTAATGTGTTCATAGAAATCGAATAGGTACCGTGCAACAAAAGGGTGTTACCACATCGCCCGTGAGTTCGAACAGTCATTGATTTTTTTTAATTGTTTATCTCCTATTAAACATTTTTACTCAATTAGCAGAAACATTTATTGTCCTTAATCAAAGCTATTGTGCATTTGCAGAAACAATTTTCAATAATTTCACATTCAAATTATTATGGTTGTACCTAATTAAATTTGCAATACCATTTGTATATGAACAATTTCCTTTGTTCAATCATCTCTCATTACGTTACCAACAATGTTTTATAAATTTGTGCTACAAATATTTTCACAATTTTAATTTCCATTTAATTTGCTTCATAAACATTTGTCTGTAAACAAAAAGTTAAATGTAAATATTAATTTCAAAAGTCTTTAGCGTGACTGCATTTTTATTAATTAATTGGAACATTAAACACAAATTCAAACGCCACACATATAATTTTCTATTTAATAAATTGCGGTGAGAATATATTTGATGTTTGCCATGCATAGTAGTGTATACCATAATTTTGGTGTTTGTTGTAAGATCTTGATATTGCTGGTTAATTTTGTACAACATCGTGGAAGAACACTACTTTGTTTTTAATGATTTTCCTCTAAAATAAAAAAAAAGAAATGAATTTCTTTTATTTCATACATTCACGTGAAACATTGGAGAATAACTAAATCAACAACCGAAGTTTTAATATAAAAGATTCAGTATTTTTCTTGTCATGTTAATTTTGGTTTAAGTTCAATACTAGAGCGACAGAGGTTTGTGCGGTGCAAATTTAGTTTTTTTAGCTGATCAAATTTTGTATCCCAAAATATTTTTATTTTCGATACACCTTCGTACACATTATTAATTACATCAACATTTTATAATTTACCATATTCATATTTATACTAATTAGTTATGCGTAATCAAAAATAATTTTATGCCGTAATGAGGGAATGCAAATTCCCGTACTTTTTCATTTCTCGGGAAAGCAAACGAGAAAAAAGGGTGTAAACATCTTACATAACGAAGTAATATTGCAATGACTAGTCTTTGATGTAACAAATACTGACGAGGAGGTACCTCTATTTGAAATTTGGTCGTATAAATGTCATGAAATTTACCTAAATTTCACAGCAACAATGTCTAAAGCTATAAAGATAAGTGTCCACTATAAAGTTTTCTCGGTAGAGTGCAGAGTGCAGAGCGTATACAGTAGAGACTCCACCTGTTGTGTGTACACAATAGCGTGACTCCAGCACTCTACTCTTCTACCTAGAGCCGATATAGACTATTCTACAGACTGTATACACTGCATACACATTTTTGTCTACTGTAGAGTCGCATGCTAGAGCGCAGTTGTCGGAATGGCCACCATTGATTTTGACAGTTTGTTTGTTTCTCTCACGGTGAAACGTATTTAGACAAACTTGTACACAAACATATAGACAACAACTACTTCTATAGACAAACTGAAATTATATTTGCCGCATGATTTATTCGCTGCCGATGCCATATTTCGCGATAGACTGCCAGTTTTAATTATTTAAACGACATAAATTTCAGAATATAGACGCAAAGCAATATTTCATTTGAACTTAAATCGGAACGCAAATGAATAGGAAGGTTACTACTTTTTCAATAGAAACGTCACTCATTTGAAACAATACAACATTTGAATGTAAATACGTACGAATATACCAAGAGCTCTACTGCCGAAAGAAAAGACTCAAATAGTTTTAATGGAGGATAGAGCATATGTAGAGCTCTACAACACACACAACAATACACTGTAGAGATGTTTGGACGAGACAACTCTCGCGTAGAATTTGTAGTGAGCTTATGTAGAGGGATCTACAGGGTGTATACACTTCCCTACACGTATCTATGCGATATGTTTCTCTAGCTCTTCCCAAAAATCTCTATAGTGGACACTTGGTTGAAGGATGTGGATAAAATTACCAAATTTTTGTATAAAGTCCATTGTCACTTCATCTGACAGTTCCCTGGCACATATTACGCTATGTTTGTGTAAAATCGACAAATGTTTAACGGCGAAAAACTTATTTTGTGACACATTGTAACGTGAAAGTATAGGCGTCGATTTCGTAAATAAAGTCCCAACTTAGTTTCGGTTCAATTTTACAAAGATTGAATCTGTGATTTTAAGTAAAAGAAAACAAGGGTTTCTCATTACGTCCCACGAAGGGATTGGGGAGTGCTTTCCACAACCAGTGAGCTATGCGTGTTCTAGTTTTACACTCACTGATGGGAACTTACAGTGCTACACCGATTCCGAACGGTATTATGAGATGCTTTTTCGTGGCTAAATACTCGATAGTGTCGCCGTCATAGGCGAGATAACCGCCGTCAAAAGACAATTTTTTAAAGCGGTCTGTGCAGGGATCGAACACAGGATGTCATGCGCAAGAGGTGCGCATTTTAACTATTGCACCACCGACGGCCTACGTAGATGAAATGCACGAAGTTTGGGAGGAGTATTATCCCTCGCTGCTCGTATTTTAACATACCCTCTACCTCTGGTTCTGTTTGTGCCGGGTCTGTTATCATAGCCAATAGTATGGTTTCAGTGTGGAAATAGTAGGCATTATTTTCGATCGTACGACGTATCACTTCTTGAACGTCCATCGGTAACTGACGGATCCATCAGGCGTATTTGAACACGTGACGACTACCGTGCATGGCTTGTGGCTGACTCTTGACAAGGAATCAAAATGGAGCATACACTTTGACTAAAAAATGTACCAGATTTCTGCAAACACCATTAGGCTGAATACTTGAAATGTATAGCCGCTGGATTATAGATGCGGTGGTCAACCATATTGCTGTGCTCACTGGACCAGGCTTTTCGTTGGCTAGTTGCTCATCGAATGTGCCATTATTAACGACTAAAACAAATATAGCAATGATTAATGCGACTCTTGTAGATGAGATTGTGGGTTCGATCCATGCTCTGACCACCTTATATTTCTGCCGACGACGGTCAACTAGTTTAGTGACGGCGACACTATCGAGCACTTGGTCATGAAAAAGCTTCTCGAAATACCGTTCGGAACCGGTTAAAACTGCAAACTTAAAGCTTGCAAACTTATCCGGTCTAAGACAGTTCGATCGTTTCCTTTATTTTTCCAGTTGCCTCCAGCGGAGTCTTGGTCTTCCTATTTTTCGTCTTCCTTCGAGCTCGGGTTGGAAAACCCTTCGTGCCGGTTCGCCTTCATACATTCGCGTTATTTTCATTCGCTTAACCATGTCAATGTTGACCTCATAGTTCATGCGTCGCCAATACTCACCGTTTTGCACTATAGTGCATAAAATATTTCGAAGTATTTTCCTCCCGAAGACTCCTACAGATGTTTCGTCTGCTTGCGATGGGACCCACGGCTCTGCGCCAAAAGCAAGACAGGTTGTATGAGAGTTTGGTACAGCTGGACTATTGTTACTCGAGACAAGGCTTTGTCGCTAAAGTGCTTGCTTAGCCCAAAATAACATGGAAACTATTTATTTATTTTATAAAGATAACATTGATCGTTTTACATATTCCTACCGACAAATGCCATTGAACCCATAGCAATTGGCTCAACAGCTTGTGAGATCCGAATATTTTACATTATATTTAGTCGATAATTCAAAGAATTTTATCAGAATAATAACACAGAAATCATGATAACAAACCAAACTTACAGACCTTTTTCACAATGTAGAATATCGTTTCCAAATTCAACCGGGCAAGTTGCAGAACCTTTTTGCTTACCAACAAATTGATACAAGAGAGCTTAGAAGGGCAATTCGGTGAAATGGAAAAGACATATATACATTCCACTGCAATGGGCGCTGTAGATATCGTTCCATGCATATATTCACTCTTTTCTTGTGTCCCGTTTTAACAGTAGCATTTATAAAATGTGTAATGGCCCTCTACGTTTCTTCGCCAGTCCCATCGATTGGTGTTGTAAATCCAACGAATTTCGAGACCGGTTCTTTAACAAATGGTATATGCTCTCCTACCACTGTACAAAGTCGTAATTTCTTTCTCGTCTTTTTTCCCATCATACGAAATGCAATTCAATACTGAATTACTAATATTTGCCTTTTTCACTTCCGCTCTATACTTCGTTCGATCGCTCTGACTTTTATTTTTGTTGATAATGAGACCATTGAAAAATTTCATTAGGCGATCGGTATCATCGGGAAAATATTTATTTGCATTTGCCAAAAACGAAGTTCGTATGTAAAACTTTTTTTCCTGGAAGGAAAATTTGATTAATGGAAGAGCAGTTGCATTTTAAATTTGTTTCTACGCCGCAGTTGCATTTTGCAATCATTAATACCGTATTCTATTCATCTTCAATGAATTTAATATAGAGTAGATTGAAAGATAAGAGCAATTTTGGATACTTTCAACTCAGTTTCGGTCTATGGTAATGCCTCTAGATGACTAACTTCAAATTCTTCTTCATCGCTTGATAAAGTAGTACATTCAGAAGGTTGGTGTGTGTCCGATAACATATCTGTCTAAATTTTCACAGCGGAACTTTCCCTATAGATTGCTCTAATTAATTTCTGATACAGTGATAGCAGCCTTGGTTCACACTGGTCAATAAAAAACTTTTTTTGCTTGAAGGAAAATTTGATTAATAGAAGAGTAGGTGCATTTTAAATTTGTTTCTACGCCGCAGTTGCATTTTGCAATCATTAATACCGTATTCTATTCATCTTCAATGTATTTTTGGGGATGTTTTGAAATGTCGTAATAGTTTTTAACGAGGTGTACTAACCTCACTGACGGTTTCACAATAATTGGATTGTTCACACGATATCACAACAATAAAGATCATTATTGACGACTGATAAATAATTCAATAGCTTGTTATTCTTGAGCAGATCTGGCGTTCCTTACTTCTTTGAAAACAATAAATAGTCTAACACTTCCCGTTTTGTCGGCAACTTTGTTTAAGTTAATTCACATGCCGCGGAATGCATTTCTATAGAGGATTACACTTTGGACTTTATACATTCAAATATTTATTTGTCATTTTAATGGCTTTATTATTTTAATGGCTATTAATGTTACAGGTCATGATTTCATCTAACTTACAATGTTAATGTTAAATAGAAAAACATAACAGTTACAATTACATCACAGTGACTTGGCGATATAATTGATGAATGTAAATCACTTCAACTACGCTTTGGTTCTATCGACTGCATAAACAAATAGCATCAACAACACTCAGGCTGGCCAAAGCACATCGACAAAAACTTTCTGTTTGTTGTTGCCGTAATGTGGTGCAATGGGTAGTGTGCGTCGGTGGTGCAATGGGTAGTGTGCGCGCCTCTTGTACATGAGATCTCGGGTACGATCCCTGCTCTGACCACCTTAAAAAAAAATTCTTTCGGCGGCGGTCACCTCGCATAGTGATGGCGACACTATCGAGTATTTAGCCATGAAAAAGCTTCTCAAAATACCGTTCAGAATCGGTGTAAAAACTGTAGGTCCCAATCAGTGAGTGAAAAAACTGGAAAGCACACAGCTCACTGGTTGTGAGAAGCTCTCCCCAATCCCTTCATGGGATGTAATGGGAAACGGTTTTTTTTGCCGTAATAGAACAAAGTATTATAATATAGGAAACAAAACGATATGTTAGGGTGACCCTATATCTTAGCGTTACAAAAAAAAATAATTATTTAATACTTTAGTATAATTGTTACTACATAATTTTAAATGGCGACCTTATTCGACTGGCATCTCTTACAATGCTAACTAGATTAAAAAAGAATGAAACCAGGCAAATATTTAAAAACCAGTACAGAAATTTCAGTCGGGTTAACCGAATTAAAATCATCCTCGCCCTAAGTCAGCCTTTGCCACCGAGTTCTATTAAAATAACACATTGAACGAATGGGGGTGGCAAATGTGACAATATTCAATAGCAGAGTTAATTACGATCCTACGTGATTACGGGGCGCTATCGTAACTACCAGCTTATTGTCTGCACAATATTTATATGGGAGGTACAAAAATGAGCCCGGCGAATTTGTTAATTTGCTATTAGACGCCATTACACAAAATATTGATCAGTACCAAATTTTGTTAAGATCGGTTGTGTAATACGGGAGATATCGAGTTGGCCTGCCGGAAAGCCGCTCTAATTTTTTTATGGGATGTACGAAAATGAGCGTTGTACAATAGTTAGTCTTTAATTTTTAGGAAAACTTTGCCGAGTACCGAATTTCATTAAGATCACTTGCAGCTTACGAGAGTTATCATGCCTATCAACCGGTCGTCCGCCCAACTTTTGTGTACATTTGACAAAATTGTGGCTAGTACCAAATTTTATAAAGATTGGTTCGGTTTTGCGGTGTCTTGGCGAAAAAAAGCCGGCCCTTGTCTTAACCCTTGTCTTAATCGGCGGTAACTGGCGTTTGATAACACGAAGCCTATAACTTAAGTACAGCAAGATCGGAAGTGTTTCGCGCAACGTATTTCATTGACAACCCGCACGACCACCAAGCTTTTGTATGGGAGGTACCAGAATCAGCTTGGTTAAACGACTCATTTCCATAAAAGAGTGACATTTGACTAAATTTTGTCTAGTACCAAATTTCATAAAGATTGGTTCGGATTTGCGAGAGTTATCTTGCCGAACAACTTATGTCTGGGAGGCATCAACACGTTCGTCCAAAATCACCCTTGTGGTACTTGGTGACTCTCGTTTGATGACATGAAGTATATAACCTAATTTCATTAAGATCGGAAGTGTTTCACGCGACTTATCGCATTGACCACCCGGACGACCACCAAGCGTTTGTATGGGAGGTACCAGAATGGGCGTGGCGACTTCACCCATTTTCTTTAATTCCGTAGACATTTAGAGATTACCAACGAATGTGGGAGTTGAAGCTAATCATATCTACCAGAAAAAGGATTTAGAAGAAACATGATTTCGTACTAAATGGGTCTATTTGTATGGCCAAAACGCCAATTTTCAATCCGAAACTAACCTATTACAAATAATAGTCACTGACAAAATTTCACTGTGATTGCTAAGATTTACGGCAGTTATCGTGTTGACCACCCAGCCAGCCAGACAGATAGATAGAAAGATGGACATGGTTCAATCGTCTTAAAACTTCCCAAAGCGAATTTCGTCCTGGGTGTAATTTGGCTCATTCAATGCTTTACATCTTTTTCCGTATTAAATGATATAAAGGGTTTTTCAACAGAGACGCTACAAAAGTAAATCGGTAGGGACAACAAACGACGCCATATTTTTCCCGCTCTTTTGACATTTCTCTTTAGTAAGGTTTGCCACTTCATCATGGAAAGATATACGAGCTAACAACGAGTCGAAATTATTAAAATTTACTACCGAAATTTGGAGTCAGTGGCCTCAACTGTAAGAGGCCAACTTTAAGAGGCCTCAACAATCAGCGATGAGGCTCATTTCTGGCTGAATGGTTTCGTCAATAGGCAAAATATGCGTTATTGGTCACACAGCAATCCACACGTAATCCATGAGTCATCATTGCATCCCGAAAAAATTACGGTTTGGTGCGGTTTATGAGCCGGCGGCGTCATTGGGCCGTACTACTTCCGTGATGATCAAGACCGGCACATTATTGTGAATGCAAATCGATACCGTTCAATGATAACCGAATATTTTTGGCCCCAATTGGATAATATGGACTTGGAGGACATGTGGTTCCAACAGGACGGCGCCACAAGCCACACAGCGAATGTCACTATCAATTTATTGGAAACCAAGCTTGGTGAACGTGTTATCTCACGAAATTGTCCAGTAGATTGGCTGCCTCGGTCGTGCGATTTGACGCCGTTAGATTATTTCCTGTGGGGCTACGTCAAGTCTATGATCTATGCCAACAAGCCAGCGACGATTGATGAACTTCGTACGAATATGGAACGTGAAATTGCAGCAGTATCGGCCGATTTATGCTTGAAAACCGTCGAAAATTGGGTTCAGCGTCTGGACTACTGCAAGCGTGCCCGTGGTGGCTATGCAAAAGAAGTCGAGTTCTTTACATAATGGCATCGAACGTACTTTCACAGGAATAAAGAATTTCATTGGTATCTAAAAGTCGTTTTGTTTTATTTAAAAAAACTTTTGTAGCGCTCCCTTTGAAAAACCCTTATTTAACGGTACTAAAAATTCCATATTCAGCAGCCTGTATCTTTTGCAATTTGTAACCGATTGCAGAATTTTAAAATGGAAATCGAAGCTAGACATCTTGAGATATATAAAAAATCATGACAATAGTGGTTTCTTAACCAAATACCTTTTTTGAGCAATTTATAAAAAAAGTACAAAAATTTACTTTTTTTTTTGATTTTCTTGTTTTTTCAATTTATTTTACTTTACTTAAGAACTATTACTAATGGGTACAACGCCCTTTGTTTTTAATAACTTCAAATATACGGGTTTTCATTGACAGATAAAGAGAATTTATGTAATCCAACGAATTGGAAGGATCCTTAATTGACTTAATTAGTGACTGCTTGTCGTCAAATTGTCCACCTCCTTGATAGACCTTACGAGATATCCAACCCCAGACATTTTCAATAATGTTAAGATCTGGCGAATAGAGTGGCATGTTAAGAATATCAACATCTTGGCTTGCAATGAACTCCTTTACTACTCTGGCGTTGTGTACAGGGCCATTATCCTGTTGCACTTTCCAAGATATGGGACCAAATAGTTCACTGTACTTCAGAAAAGCCCTTTCCAATAACAGCTTGCACCATTTATTTTTGCACTTTGAAATTCAAGATCGATAGTGCCATAGTACGTAATAGATTCCAACACCATAACGCCGCCCTCTCGCCTGTGATCATGGAAGATCATGGAAATAATAGTTGTAGCCATCAGGCCCATCCAAATTACACTTCCTCTCATCCGTAAATGCAACGGTTCTCCAATCATTTACATGATCTCTTGGCTGCACATCCCATATCATGAAGTCTCTTGCGAATTGAAGCCGCTTTTCCTTACGAGGAGCATTAAGTGGCGGTTTTTTTTTTGCAATTTTAGTTATTTAAGATACTCACGGCTCTTAATTACTCTGCGTACTGATGACTAGCTCGCTTCCACTCCAGCTTAAGCTCCTATTTTTGACAACGATAGGGGAGAATAAGAAGCAATTCTGATGAGTTTTCTTTCCTCATACGTAGATACAGACAATAAAATCCTTCCTTTAAACTGTTTTCCATACCCCCGGGGCCCTGTATGTAATTGTCGACCACTGTTGGGCTCCGTCCAATTTTTTTTAGCTATTGCGCGGTTAGAATAACCTTCAGAACGGTACACATCGATTTTAGTTTTTTCCGATAGGTTTTACAATTTTTTGTTTTGCCATTTTAACTCGTAAAATGATTAAGATGTAATAAATTGTAATAAACAAACGCTCCCTACAAAAAATCATCGCTTAGTTTAAGAATAATAAAGACTTTTTTTTTATAAATTGCTCAAAAAAGTTCTTTAGTTAAGAAACCACTATTGCCATGATTTTTTATCTCAAGATGTCTAGCTTCCATTTCCATTTTAAAATTCTGCAACCGGTTACAAATTGAAAAGATACAGGCTGCTGAATATGGAATTTTTAGTGCCTTTAAATAAGTGAACCGGAGTGTATGTATAGGAATTATTGGTTTTGGGGTGAAAGACCCATCGAGGGCATATAATCCGTTAATGTCGATTCAATCACAATGTTTGAGTAGAAATTTCCAGAAAAACATATCGGTCAAAGATACCGTTAGAGTTTCCAGCACATTAAAATTCTGTTAAAATTTATATATCGATTGTAGAAATCTAACGTTCATTTAATTTAAATTAATACGTTTTTAAAAGTATTCACTTAATCTATTCACTTACATCTTATTCTGTATTTTTGTAATAAATTTACATATGTTGCGAAAAAATAACATTTTGAATAAACTATTCTACCATAATAAGTAGGATAGTAATGTGTAAGTACTGCCAAACAATCGCTCCACACGAAAAAAATGACTTCGATGAGTGACAAGTGTGAATACACATTGGGGTGGTTTAACGGACAACAGTATATGAAAGATGGTGCTTCTCAAACATAGAAACGATCGTCTAGCGAATATGTGTGCGAATCCCATTTAAATTTTTTTCTAACCGGAAAAGCACAATCTGTTAGCATAAAAGGAATACAATTTTAAAATCACAGTTGTTTTATGCCGGAATGATAAATTTCCCGGGAAAAGAAAGACACATCAAGAAATGCTCGCACTACTTTTTAATCAGTTTTACTTTGCCAAGGGTGTGTTCATTTAGAAAATTAATAAAATCTATAGGTTTGGGTTATTTTGTAAATCATTTGAAACAGCTTTTATAAGAATACACTTAAACAGAGAAAACTCACTATTTTTACAACACTGGTAGGTAGTCCTATATTCGCAAATTGCAAACTATGCTATGCGCTATTCATTAATTATTATTTTGTTGTTTGACAATTCAATCATATTTAAAACATTATGATGTTCACTCATAAATTCCACCACAAATATCTAGTACGTCGTTAGTGCAATCAGCTCTAATGTACGAACGGACTATCTACTTTTAATTTTAGAATTGAACGTAATTTCAGTGGTGCTAACAAATACCCAATATCCGTATATTAATTGGTTATTGCATGTAGTTGCATTGTTGCACACATCCTTTTTGCAACTGAAACATATAAACACATTAGTGAAACACACTTCCCGAATTTATCGATTAACCGGTTTTTCCAAGTTTAACAGTTTTAAGCTGTTGTTTTAAAATTACTGGTTTTCGAGTTTTTGAATAAACTGATTTTATTTTATCACACTATTTGTCGTTTTCGATCACTCAATATAAATATAATGAGAATATTTTCAAAAAGGCAACAATGGTTAAAATCTCACTCACTCTGACAACGAAAGCAAGCTCATGGTGGTTTTTGGTCAAAAACTAGATAAAAGTAAAAGTTAAGCCAGACAAAATTAAAAAAGCAAGTAGAGCGGGGTTTTGTCAAAAATGCGCTGAAAAACTCCCAAATTAGCAATACAACCTTATGGTAATCAGTTCCTGGTGATTTGTTCACTAGTGAAAGAAGAAGAACTGACAAATATTTGTTGGCATTGAAGGATGGACATCGAAAGATACGCGTACAAATACATTTAATTTGTGATAATTGTAACGATATCCAGTTTAGTGCGAAAAAAATAACACCATACAATATGAAACTATTAAATATTTTTCATATTTAGGAAAAAAAAAATATATCAGCAAAAGGTTAATTGGACATAGGGCCCTGAAAACGTCCTTCTGTCGCTGTGAGAGGATATCATCGACGGCCTGGGAATAGGATAAATGGTCACCTATATATATCAAGAAATGGCGGATAGAACGTGTAGAAACTGAAATTCTTTTACCGTATCTGTCCCTCACTTACGTGAATCCATACCGATCAGCTGCCTACCACCAAACTATAGTAATAAGTTTGAAGTTTTTTTTTTGAAAAATTATCAATTGTAAATTTTTATAACGTTTGCGATGACGACTATACCGATGTCGTATTTTTTCTTATTTATTGCAACAAAGAAAGTTTTTTATTTTAAAGTTAAAACCTTCGCGTGCACTTCCCATTTTGAAAATTTTGTTTTTGTTGTTGTTAAAAATTTTGCAAAATGAAGTAAGCGTCAAAAGGCGCACTTTGAAAGGATATGTTTGCAGTGCACGTTTTAATATGAAAACACTTTAATATTTGGCAGTCTGAATGAGCCGTAAAGATAATTGCATCAAATTAACAAAAATATAGTTATGTTAATAATGAGCAACATCCGTTTTCTTGAAATATTTTCGTAGAGTAACTAAAGCCAATCCGTCAATCATCACCGTCAACACATTTTTAAACCAATAGCCACCGCCATTTTAATCAACAAATTTCAACTTGTTAGAACATTTGGGCAGTAACAAGAACTGATGGTGTCAGCTTGCTTATGCAATAAATTGTTGTTAACTTTTGACGTAGAATACGTCTTACCTTACGGTATGAGGAGTCATGTCAGGTTTTTATTGTTGTAATCTTTATTTCATTGAATTTGAGGAAACGGCTAGATGAATTATTTTAAAATTTTTTTTTGTAGGTAAATGAAGATGTTATCTTTCGTTTGATATACATTTCATATTGGTTGATATATTTCTAGTATTTTAATTTCTCAAATGAAAATTGTTTAACCACATACACTCAAACATATGTGTGGTGTTTGGTTGAGTGTTTTTGGTTGCTCAACATTGCTTAGGAACATGTATCTAGTAAAAAGTGAAACGAACAGCAAGCTAATGTTGCTTGGCAAGATGTATCTAGTAAAAAGTGAAACAAACAGTAAGCTAACGTAATAAAGCTTTTTTGCGAAAGCTTCAATAAAGCTGTTGTAACATTAATTTTGAATTGTAAAGCGTAAAGCTTTCACACAACGCTCGAATGCTAATGCGAAGACTCGATAAGGTAAACCTTTTTTAATATTAGGGCGGCCCTCTCAACATTCGCAGAACTTATTTCAATAAAAATATTAATTAAAATACATAAATTAAATTAAGTTTAAAAAAATTGAACATAATATTTTTTTTTTAAACGGACTTGAATCAAATGCCGTTGGTAAATATAAAAATTACAGCAGACAGTTGTCCGAGGCCTTCGGCCACGGACTGTCCCTGCAGGCTGTGTCAGAGACACGGCCATTAAGTTTAACGTAGAATACGCCATCCGATAAGACAGAAAACATATATAGCAGTCCGTGGCCGAAGGCCTCGGACATCTGTCTGCTGTAATTTTTTTTTGGTGAATATATTATTTGACATAATAGTTTATGATAAGAAACATTTTGTAATAATGTTTTTGAAATAATGTTTTTAAAAGCAAAATTTGACAACAAATATTTCTATAAGAAACCGTTAAAACAGATTTCTGAAAGAAACTTTGGACTCCAAGGTTTTCTAAAGGAAACCTTTGACAACAAAGTTTTCGAATAGAATCCATTGGCAGCAACGATTTCTAAAGGAGATATTTAATGACAAAATTTTTAACGAAACCTTTCATAATACAGTTTTCTGAAAGAATCCTTTGACAAAATGTTTTATAAAAATTTCAGCCAGGAAAGTTGTGTAGTATCAACCCTACCCTAATACTACATAAAAGGACACACAATGTTTTCAAACGGTCACTTATACGTTGCATTCCAAGCGTGATATAGCTAACCTGACCAACCATCCCGTTTATGGCGGGATTATCCCTCTTTTCGATGTCTCATCCAACATTGGATTTCAATCCCGCTTTTTACGGAAAAGTCTCGCTTTATGACGCTTTTGTCTTTAGAAATAGTAAACTATAATTTAGCTTGGAAGTTATATTTTTGAAGACATACACAATTTTCAACAGTCACTGTTTCTGCTTAGTTGTAGGTCTGTTAAAATGTATCACTAACTGAAATAATTGTATAGAAGGTTTTGGTCGATTTTGCTTGATATTAATCTGACACATCTAATTCGTCGGTGGTGCAATGGTTAGTGTGCGCACCTCTTGTACATGAGATCCTGGGTTCGATCCCTACTCTAACCACCTTAAGTTTCTTTCGGCCGCGGTCACCTCGCATAGTGACGGCGACACTATCGAGTATTTAGCCGTGAAAAAGCTTCTCAAAATACCATTCGGAACCGATGAAAAACTGTAGGTCCCTATCTGTGAGTATAAAACTAGAAAGCGCACAGCTCACTGGTTGTAAGAAGCTCTCCCCTATGCCTTCATGGGATGTAATAGGAATGCATTAATTTTTATTTAATTCTTTTTACCGTCGGATGGGTCACGATAGTGGTGCAATCAGATTCTTCTTATGGCCGAAATATTTAAACAGATCTCAAAACAAAACAATTTCAAATTGCACCATTTAAGATGAAAATTATTCTTATTGATATCATTTAATTTTTTAGTCTGGTTAAGAAGCTCTCCCTAATCTCTTCATAGGATATAACGGGAAACCATTTTTTTTTTAAATTAGGCACATAAAAATAATATTTTGTTTATCAATATAAATATATAGGAGAATTAAATAAATAATAATTAATCGAAGAAAGCGTATAGTTTTTAAAGTTATAAATAAGTTTTGTATTTATTTACATTTTAAATCATTTGTTAAAAATAACAAAATCCCGCTGATTTGGTCAAAATCCCGCTTTTCGATTGAAAAATTATGTATACCCGTCGAAATCTAAACCGCCGCCTTTCGAATTTTGAAAATGCCGCCGGCGATGACGATAAAGTGGTCCAAATTTGAACGGCTTTGAACCCTCTTTCCCTGTCCTTTCATGGTACGTAATGGCAAAATATTTAATTTACATCTGTCTAAAAAATGTATCACCTAATTAACAGCCTGTTGTCTATCTCGAACGAAAACCCAAGCGAACGAAAATCAGTCACTCACATTTGACTCAAATTGCTTACCTCTTAGTCGAAATTCTTGTTCACTTGACTCTATGTTTGTACGCACATTTGAAATAGAGAATCCGAAATTTGTACTGAAAAGATTTGGAAAATTTAGTTTTTTCATTCGATTTGAATCGTCAAGATTGTGGAACACAAATAAAGCTCTCGTTCGAGATAGAGAAAACAGGCTATAAATTGGAAAAATTAAAAATTTACTAAAGCTTCATGATGCTGGTAGAATTTTATAAAAACAAATCATCATTAATTTTTGATACAGCAGTTACGTCAGTTAGTGATGAAAGTGACGGTATGTCCACTAGGATATATTTTTTTTTAGACTGGAGTACGTTAACTTTTTACTTGCGCCTTTTTGCGTAAAAACTATTAAACCTGTTTTTAGTTGTTTAACGTCCAATTTCACAAAAGAAAGTCAGAGCTAACTGACAGTTACAAATTTTAAATTCCATACAAATTTACTACTATCACTGTTCGTTAGCTCTAACTGTCAGATATCGAGACAATGTGACATGGCCCGGAAAAAGCGATAAGTCAATCCATTCCATAACTAATACACTCAAAATCTGGTCATTTGACTACCACTTTTCCCAATTATACGAAAACCGGTTTCTGGAACATATCTAACTATTACCACCTAACACACACAGTTAGGGAAATCATTGGAAGCTATTGAGCAAACCTATAACATACTGCTGGTAAATAACATAGCCATCCGGTGTTTACAGTATTCAAGTGAACAATTTATACATGACCAGATATTTATATACACAGTAGCTCAACTGGCTAAAATGAGAGTCGTTCAAAAATTGAACATGCCAAAATGGGATGAAACAAATATTGTACCTTTTGTGCTGCTTTACATATCTATAGTAATTTTTTCTGCTTTTTGATATTTTAGTGCAACAAAACAGAGAATTTTGAAGATAAAAAAAATTAAGATCATCCCAGGGGACAATTTCATAAGTTATTTCGTGCATACTAAATGGTTTTTATTTTAAAATGAAAAAGTGAATTTTTACTAAGGCACCCTTTATTATGACGTAGTCTTGAATGTTGATTGCCATTTGAGTGTTCGTCAAGCCATGACGACACTCTTATCAACGGAACTGCATTCATTTCCGGTGATGCTGATCATTTGATAAATGTCTGTTCTATAATGTAGCATTTTTGTATTTTGTTTATTTCCAACATTGTCCCCCCAATATCTGAATTTCATTTAGATATTTTTGAAAATAGAAATTCAATTTCAAATTCATCTGCAAATAGTAGTTGCTGATGAAACAGAGTTAATTTAATTAAATATTAAATTGCTAAATGGAGGTACAAGAATGTATGTTTGTCGTTTCGATGATTCGAATTATTGGGCTGACATTTAGTAATCTGTTTTGGAAGATCATTATTAATAAGCTCGCCTTTTCTAAATGTAGTTGTTTATCAATTGTGCAGATGTTAGTATTTGTGTTTCATAAAAAAATCGTTTTCTTATAGCAGAAGGGCTTCACACAATCAGTGGGATATGAACCATATACTTTTTAGACACTAATAGAAATCTACGGTTTTACAGCTATTTCGAAGGATTTTGTGTTGAGAAGCTAATACTTGGATAATTATTCGATAGTATCGAAACCAATATTCAAGATTATTTTCACATCAAAATATTATAAACTTTAAACAGCGATTGTGAGTTCGAATCCCACCCGCGGCATTTACATTTGTTCACTAACCGGAGAAAAAATGATCTCTTACAGCCTTAAAGGAAATTAAAACTTTAAACATAACGAGGATCTAAGACAACTA
This sequence comes from Phaonia tiefii, assembly GCA_963931995.1. Lineage (NCBI taxonomy): Eukaryota > Metazoa > Arthropoda > Insecta > Diptera > Muscidae > Phaonia > Phaonia tiefii. The sequence continues at coordinate 161,057,643 of OZ008370.1, read as the reverse complement.
AATTCAATTTCCTTTGATTATTAGGAATAACAAATCTTCCCATTATTTATGAAACACGATTTCATTTATGTGGCTGTCGAGACTGTAGTTCACCTTGTCAGTCAAATTTTCCAAGACTTTGTTGATAGTTTCTGATTCTAACTCTCGAATGGCGACATTAGACGTATGGGTGTGGATCGTTTCTGAATTTTGCACATAGCACCGGTCTTTTAAGACACCGCAAATGAAAATGTGTAAAGGGTTCAAATCGCAGCTCTGAGGCGGTCAATTAACATCGTCCACAAGGCTGATAACACGACGATCGAAACAAGTGCGTAAAAGTTCGATTGCTTGATGAGCTGTGTGGCATGGTACGCCATCCAGATTATCCACGTTTATCCAAGTTCATATCATCACTGTCAGCCCAAAAAATGCCCAAATAATTACTCCGTAGAGCTCTCCGTTGACTGAAATAGTGCTGGAAAATCATTTTCGAATAAAATGGGTCAATGGTGCCACCACTCCAAAATCTACACTAAGGTCTCTGTGAAAAAATTGGTTTCTGGACAATGATCCCCAGATGCGGGGGATCTCTCCCGATCCCCAGTTGCGGCAATTTTGTTTGTTGACATAGCTGGCGAGACGATAATGCAACTCGTCAGAAAATATGATTTTTCGGCCAAATTCGATGTACGATTGGAGCTTAAGTAAGCCACAAACTGAGAAGCCGTACCAAAGTGGATGTTCGTTTGCCTTTAATTTCTGAATAAATATTACATTGTCTGCGAATAATCCTACAACGTTGTGCAAAAGTTTTATCATGCCGGCGAGGGAAATGCCAAGTTATTGAGTCCATTTCCGAGTCGATGTTCTTGGATTGAGTTACACACTTCCGACCACAGCAGCCACATTATCGTTGGTCAAAACCGTACGATGACGGGGACAATGAGTGTTGCCGACTGGCATCCCAGCCTCTCGAACTTTTTGCACAAACTTGCGTACAGCACGCGCGCTGGATGCTTCAATTCGGCCATTACTTTTTATCAACAAACACACAGTTTTGGGAACACAGCACCCTCTTTAGAAATAGGTTGACAATATGTCGCAACGCAGTTCAAGTGTAACATGTCTCATTTTGGTCTACGGAGGTACAATAATAACTCGTAGTCAATATTTCGAACAGAAAAAAAAATTTTTTTTTCTTTTATTGACTAGTTTACAACCTCATGAGGTCAGATGTCTAACACGTATTAATTAAACAAACAAATTAAAAAAATTTTAATATATTTCTCCAACTGGCTCTTTCCTTCGTCTTTTCTTGCCAGTTGGTAACACCAAGGATACGAAGGGACTCTTTTGCCTGATTTTTCCAGCAGAGTCTTGGTCGTCCTCTTTTCCTGCTTCCATCGGGTACGTTCTTGAAAACCTTTCGCGCTGGTTCATCTTCATCCAGTCTGATAACATGGCCTAGCCAACTCAATTTGCCTAATTTGATTCGTCTAGCTATGCCCACGCCTGAATATAAATTATAAACCTCTTGGTACCAGCGACGTCGGTTCTCGCCGTTTTTTCTTACAGGACCATATACTTTACGGAGAATTTTTCTCTCGAATACTCCCATGTGATTTCCATTCGCTTGCGATATGACCCAAGTTTCAGAGCCATATACAAAGACAGGTAAAATGAGAGTCTGGTATAGCTGCACTTTTGTCTGTCGATAGAGGGATTTGTCCCTAAATTGCTTCCTCAGTCCAAAACAGCATCCATTTGCAAGCCTAATTCTCCTATTTATCTCCAGGCTGACGTTGTTGCCCTTGTTCACGGCAGATCCAAGGTATAGAAATTCATCTTCCAGTGCGGACCAAGTCGAGAGGTTTCCCTAGTCGTTGACACCATAGATTTTGTGTTGCCCTCATTAACAGCAAGACCCACCTTCGTTGATTCTTTTTGTGTTCTTGAAAATACTGCAGTAACCTCTCGCAAATTTCGCCCAATGATGTCCATGTCGTCAGCATACGCCAGCAACATATGGCTTTTCGTGTTAACGGTCCCATTTGCATTTACTGAAGCTTTTCTCATTATTATCTCTATTGAGATGTTGAAGAGATTGCATGAAAGTTTGTCGCCTTGTCTCTGTCCGCTCTTGGTATAGAATGATTCAGTGAGGTGTTTCCACACCTTCACTGCTGATTTGGTGTTGGTCAGCGTCATTCTACAGAGGCGGATCAGTTTTCCCGTAATTCCAAGTTCAGACATAGCTCCGTACATTTTTCCCCGTATGGAGCTATCGAAAACAGCTTTGCAATTGACAAAAGATGGTAAAAGATCGTAGTATATCGGTCACTATATAGCTCATAGGAAATGGAAAAATATTCTTCTAAGAAATACGATGATTTCAGATCAAATCGTACTTAAATATAATTTGATTTTGTGGTGAGAATCCATGTCTGGGCTAATTATTCGATAATGTCGCAATTACTAATCGAAAAAAAAGACGACTGTAAAATTTTAACAAAAAAATTGGTACGTGAAAAATCTCAGCACTCAATTACATTTTTCATTGATATACTGACAAATTACTCAAATATTGAAATGAAAATCGATAAATGGTCCAACAAAAAAAATGCATAAGAAATGCCCCAACATTTAACGAAGTAAATACGATACGAATAACCACATAACTTCAGTTAGAGATAAGTTTGTACAGGCAGTCGGTGGGATAGACGCTGCCCGAAAAGACGCTGTGTCCCAATCATCGAAACGATATTCCAGTGGATGTGAGTTCGAATCCTACCGCGGCTGTTTAATTTTTTTTAACGTAGAATACGTTATACGGTAAGGTAGGGGTGTTGATCTGGAGCACACAATTTTGAGAAAATGTTTGTCACTTTCATTATAAGTTTTTAATACTTTATGCATGCATTGAAGAAAATTCAAGTATGGTCGTAACATATTTAGTATGTCTTCTTTTGATTTGTATTTAAATAATCATATCGCTACATATAATTTTGTTGATTCTATAAGTAAATCAAAATTTAATTCCTTCAAATTTTGTATTAATTTTCATATGCTTTGTATTTTATGTATTATAACATCATGTGTAAGAGCAGTACGATTATCTGTGTGTTCATCACAGAACCAGTGTGAGAAAGAGAAGAAGTATAATGACAATGCATGTTTTATGTGAACATTACAGAACCAGTGTTGCCACATGCAGTATTTACACTTGTTTTCAAAAGTGCATCGAATTGATATAAAGTGTACCCAAATTTTGTTAAAAACTATCCTAAATTTTTAACATTAAAAATTAAAGATAAATTTGATAAATTTACATCATTTATCAAAAATTATATTTAATTCATATATTTTAATTTCAAAATGACTAACGTATTCTACGTCTGACCTCTGCGCCCGTGTTATCTAACACAGGCTTCATATATTTTTTTTAAATAAACAAAATTTCTAAAAATACTTCGGATCGAAGACAAACGAAAACTGAGATACAATTTAGTTTGTTAATATGTCAAATTCTTCATCGACTAAAAACGAAAATATTTTTGATAAATAACGTAGAAATATTTTCGTAGATGGGTGAAATTTTGCATCGATTGGAAAATAATATTTTTTAATATTATGTGATTTTTGTGATCACAGGATTTTCAATTAATATTTTGTTTGAATTTTCGAATTTTTTAATTAAATTGAAAAATAATTTTTTAATTTTTTAATAAGAATAATAACTATTCTCATTATTTATAGAACACGATTTCGTTAATGTTTCTCATCCTGTCAGTCAAATGTTTCAAGACTTTGTCGACGGTCTCTGGTTCTATCTATAAAAAGTCCACAGTCATGCCTCTGAAGCGTTCGCCGTGGACCGAAATGGCGTTTCCAGCAGCATTTTTGAAAACATGGGCCAATCATGCCACCAATCCAAAACCCACACCAAACTGTCACTCTCTGTGGATACATTCACTTCTCGGCAATGACGTTCATGTTTTCCGATTCTCAGTTGTGGAAATTTTGTGTTATTGATATAGCGACCGAGATGAAAATGCGGCGAGATGAAACCCGATGTCCGATTGGAGCCGTAACGAAGTGGATGGTTGCTTTCGGTCACAGCAGCCACATTATAGTCCATGTTGTGTTGCCCACTGACATTCATTTCCCATTACATCTCAGGAAGGGATTGAGGGGAGCTTCTCATAATCAGTGAACTCACTGCTTCTCACTGCTTTTGAGACGTTTTTCCAAGGCTAAATACTCGATAGGTTAGTCGTCAGCAAGCTACGTAACCGCAGTTGAAAGACATTTTAAGGTAGCTACAGCAGGGATCGAACCCATGACCTCATGTACAATTAATATCCACTAGCGTTATTATGAATCATGCAGTTTCCTCCTCATCAACTGCCTCTGCAAGTCATGTATGGTTAAACAGAAAAACTTAGCATTGACGTTGGTATTTGTGTGTTCAATAAAATGTATGGATAAAATTCGTATAACTCTCCCCTGCACGTCATTGTACAAAATTAACTTGTGAAGTAATTAAATATAAATTGATTTGTTCCACACTTCCTGGACTTTACTGTAGTTGAAAACAGTGCATCCTGAATTTGAATTTATTTACCGGCAATTAAATTGTTTAATAACCGGAAGTAAATATTATCAACGTTATTGCTTAAAACCTGTTAATAAAGAAATCCCGCAAGGGTTAAGGGTATGTCAATAACATTGACATTCGATGGGGTGAAGTAAGTGAAAGTAAACAGTATCCGCGATTGATGACTGGATTTGGCTCCTACTGTTTAGGATTTCAAGTATAGGGAACATTGCCTGTGATTTGATTTGTGCACGCGGCATTTCCCCTTCGCATTATGTATTTGAATACGTGGGGATTCTCTGTCTATTTGTGAAATAATTTGGTTGAAGGGTTAAAGATTTACAGCAGGGACGATGTTTATTTATTCCGCCATACTATTAGAATTATTTTACTTTATGTATTCAAGCTCAAGGCGATTATATCTCTAGTAATAGTGATATAGTTTTCAACAAGAAGTTTTGCAAATTTCATTCTCATGATTCCAGGCAAACTGTATAGCTATTTGTGCTGTTTGACGACGTCTTTTCACTGATTTATTTTTTCCCAATTAGTTTGAGTACTTCTGCACTACTCACTTGCTGATATAATTCTTCTGTGATTACAGCACAACTCATAGTTGTCAACTGTGTTTGCTTCCAAGAATAGTTTTGCTGTTCCTATCATTTTAAGTACACTACGTTAGCATAGGATATCCGAATAGGCGTACCAAATTCGCCCATAGAGCGAAAATCGCGCAAACCCAGACGCAGAGAAAGCCAGACATCGGAAAGCTGCAATTACCAGAGGGAATTGCACTCAAGGAAGTTCTCGTAGCTTTTGGCACACAATTCAACCCCTCTCGGTAACGATCCTGAAGCGCAGTGGAAACCCATTTCCAACTCTATAAAAACTGCCGCAACAACCGTGCTTGGGTTTGAAAAACAGCTTGGCAACAAACCATAGTACGATGAAGAGTGTCTCATACCACACTATGAAAAGAACGCTGCACGTTTGGCAATGACTCAGTCAATTGCAACGCGACCTGCGATTGAGCGATATAGGGAAAAGAGAAATGAGGCAAACCGTCTCTTCAGGCATAAGAAACGGTAGTGGGAGAAGCGGAAGAACGCAGCCCGAAAATTCTACCAAAAAATCAAAAACGTAACTAATAGACATGGTTCAGGGCCCTCATTCTGTAAAGAAAAGGACGGGAATCTCATCGCAGATGCGCAGAGTATGTAGAAATACGGAGAAATAATTTCTCCAGGCAACAGGTATTTGAGACATCCAATGACGACGAGGTAAAAGATCACAAGTGGACGAAGACGTCGATTGCTCCCCTCCTAACCAAGATGGCTTCAGAACAAGTATTTCCCGGTTTAAGAACAACAAAGCCGCAGGAGCCGATGGATTACCGGCGAAGCTGTTTAGGGCTGGTAGCTATGAGCTGATAAGGTGGAAGCATTAGATCATTAGCAAAATTTGGTTAGATGAACGCATGCCCGCCGATTGGAGTCTCAGTGTACTATGTCCCATATTTAGAAATAGTGACCGGAGTCTCCGTGCCAACTACCGTGGAATAAGCCTTTTATTCATAGCATAGAAGGTTCTATCAAGTAGAATGTGCGAATGTGGACCATACAAGTGTGGCTTAATGTCTGGAATATCGATAACTGACAAAATTTTCACGCTACGCCAAATCCTGGATAAGACCCATGAAAAACAAATCGATACCTATCATCTATTTGTCGATTATAAAGCGGCTCGATACGGGAGAAACTCTACCAAGCAATGTCTGAGCTTGGTATTCCTGCAAAGCTCATACGCATTTGCAGGATGACCTTGACGAACACAAAATCCGCAGTGAAAGCTGGTAAGGATCTTACCGCACGTTTGGAAAGTAAGCGAGGCCTCAGACAAGGCGACACTCTATCGTGCGATCTCTTTAACATCTTAATGGAGATCATTATGGGAAAAGCTGCATTCAACATGAATAAAACCATTAGCAGCAAAAGTCACATGCTGCTCGCGTATGCTGTTCATGTAGCAAAAGTGGATCTGACAGTAAATGACGACAATACAAAATTAATGGTTTCAACGAAAATGGCTTCCACCCGCTTAGACCAAAGCGTGAACGATGATAACCGTTATACTTCCTAGTTGGTGGATGAATTTATATACCTCGGATCTGCCGTAAACAAAAACAACAACGCCAGCCTTGAGGTCAAGCGGAAAATTGTGGTTGCGAATAAATGTTATTTTGGGCTAAGCAATCACTTTAGAGATATAGCCCTCTCTCGAGTAGCTAAGGCCCAGCTACACCAGACTCTCATACGACCTGTCTTGCTTAATGGCGCAGCATCCTGGATCTTATCGCAAAAAGCCGAAGCATCTGTAGGAGTCTTCGAGAGAAAAATACTCCGAAAAATGTATTGGCTTAAGTGCACAACGGCGAGTATTGACGACGCATGAACAATGAGCTCTATTAGCTTTATCCTGACATTGAGATAGGCAAGCGGATCAAAATAAATCAATTGCGCTGGCTGGGCCATGTCAGTAGAATAGATAAAGACGAACCCTCACGAAAGGTTTTTGAAACCGAACTCGAAGGGAGACGAAAAACATGGAAGACCAAGGCTACGCTGAAGGGAGCAGGTTAACGCATCCCTGCGTGCACTTGGTATTGCCAACAGGAGAAATAAAGCAAAAGATCGAACTGTTTGTCGAAATATGTTATCTTCGTTTTGTAAAGTCCGTTACTCCCCCGGGGTTGTTCGATACCGGATAAGTAGGTACGCTATTTCCATATCAAGTGCAATTGGAGCAAGAATTAAAACCCGCAGATCATTGGCACCGTCTAAATTAAACACCCATGGTGACTGACCCTGTTTATAAAGGTGTCTCGGTAAGAATTCACTTTTCATTTTAAAATAAAGACACGTCTTTTTTGAGATAGTTGGGATTTTTTTATTGTATTGTAAAGAAGACATGCTCCGATCAAGTATGGAATAAAATATCCAACATATGGCCGTCTTGGCTCCGATGACAAGCCATTACCCTTTCATTAAGATTTCCAAAACTTTGTCACAGAGATGTGGTTGCATCTCACCTATGATGCGATGGATCTCGGATTTGTGCCGATGAATTGTTTCTGATTTATTCACATAAACCCAAGATTTCACAAAACCCCAAAGAAATAAATAGACAAAATTTCTTGAGTTAATTTGTTCGTTGCTGCTTTAAATCGATTGTTTCATGCGCGGTGTGGCAGGTGGCGCCGTCTTGCTGAAACCAGATGTCTTCCAGATCCATTACGTTCAGTTGAGGTCACAAGAACTGCGTTATCGTGTTTCTGTAACGAATTCTGTTAGTTGGGACCAAAATCCACAACAGACAATTGCTTGTTGTGGGTGCATTTAGGTGAATGAGGATTTGTTGAGCCCCAAAGTTGTATATTAACGAAGCCATTTAGATGGATGTTTTTTTTTGAAAAATTAAAATGTTGTTTTTTGAAAAATTAAAATTGGCATTGACTTCACATTGATCCTTTACCCTGTTGGTTTGAGCTCCTGAGTAAGCTGTATTTTGTACGCCTGAAGTTGAAGGTGTTTTGTTAAAATTCGCTGCGTAAGGTTTCGTGAAATTTGAAATTGTTGAGAATGATGCCGAATTGATATTTTCGAGTTTTCGGTGACACTCTCATTTACAGCAGCAATGCTTTCAATGCACCAACCAGTACGTTGACGCTAAGGAGTCTTACCGTCCATAACCGACCCAGTTTTCTAAAATTTTTTGGCCACTGTTCGAATGGTCGACACATTAGGCACATACGCGACTAAAAATTTTTCGAAGATAGCGAGCGGTATCAGCATAACTTTCCAAATTTTTATAATAACCCAATAATATCACAATTATAACGCGTTGTTCTGTCGTAAAGCGCTCCATTTTTTATAATCGGAAAAAATATATGTGACACCTGCAATATTTCAGAGCTGCCACTGCACAAAAAAATAACACTAAATTTAAAAAGTGCAATCTTACTGAGATGCTCTTGAAATATATATGACATTTGCATTATTATTAAACATTGACCCCTTTCACACTCGGCAAGTTACTTGCGCAAGTCAGTTTTTCAACTTTCCGAGTACAAGCAAGTCTGTACCTCAAATTTATTCCCCTAACCCGACCTTACCTCTGTCATCAACAAACCAAGACTTGGGCAAGAGACTTGCGCAAGTAACTTGCCGAGTGTGAAAGGGGTCATTACATTTTGCGAAAAAAAAAACCGTCAATCAAACCAAGGAAAAGCTTGATAAATACGATTTCAATGCTAGAAAAGCGTGGTTTATTGACTTTTGTTGTGGTCGCACAAGTACAAATGACGCTGGACGTTGTGGAGGGCCAATTGAGGTCAATATACCCGAAAATGTCGAAAAAATTCACGATATGGTGTTGGCCGATCGAAGAGCAAAAGTGCGTGAGATTGTTGATGCCATAGGCATTTCATATGGCAGTGTGCTTTCGATTTTAAATGATCAGTTGGGTTTAAGAAAATTGTCTGCAAGATGGGTGCCACGTTTGCTCTCAATTGACCATTAACGGGTGCACACATGTGTAGTCTCAATGGCAAAATTCCATATTGTGCTACGAGTTGGTACCTCATCTGCCATATTCTCCGGATTTAGCCCCCAGTGACTATTTCCTATTTCCAAACCTAGAGAAATGGCTCGTTGGAAAGAGATTTAGCTCCATCGATGAAAATATTGATCAAACAAATGCCTATTTTATGGACACCTAAAAATCCTATTTTTTTGGATGGGATACAAAAATTGGAGAAACGTTTCAGTAAGTGTATCGGAGTAAGTAAGGAGGCTATGTTGAAAAATGTATTTTTTTTGCAAAAAAAAACTGCGTTTCATCCAAAATGTCACGGGCTTAATCAAATTGTTTTTATTGAAAAAATTCATATATCAGATGATAATTTAACGTGTTTTGAGCTACAGAACATAAAATACAAATAATTTCAAAAATTTTATTTTTGTAACAGTTTTCCTTTATGATGCCCAGGCTTTCGTTCTTCTTCTTATGCATCCAATTTGGTTTAATTATACAGCAGATTGTTAGAAATTTCACGTTGTATGCTGAAAAAAAATTTAAAAAACTATGTTCCCATTACAAAATAAATTCGATAAAACTATTCACTATTGAATGTCGAACATTGTGGATACACTTGAGTGAAATGGATGTGTCAAGTGAATAAAATTCACGGTGGAAGATAGAACATGGGTATAATATCGATTTTATTACAATACATTCATATTTAAAAAAAATAACCCAAAGAGAGTTCGAACTCACGGGCGATGTGTTAACATCTTGTTGTTACACGGTACCAGTTCGATTTCTATGAACACATTAGCAAATGTTACATTGGAAAATAAAAATTACATGAGGTGGCAGGGGACACCCGGTTGGAACGAAGTTCTTTTAGCTATATATTATGTACTAGTTAGCTCCAACATGCATAAGGCGCCCGTTGTCGATTTAAATGGATCTTTACGAAAAGATACTTTTGTAAAATGATAAGCTTTTTTCAGAATTTTTTTATATATTGAACGTATTTTTTTTAAAAAAAGTATATTTTTAGGTCCCTTTTGTACGAATATGTATTACTAGCTGAAAAGCTCGATACTTCGTTATCGGTAGTTACATGAACTTTTTTAAGAGTTTTCTGTGTAACATAATTTATTTTAACTCGTAGTACCATACCAGGGAGTAATGGTATATCCGAATTAACAAATATTGAAAATTTCAGCATTTTAGCCAATGGTGTTTGGGCAGGCCGCCATGGGAGAGACTTTTCCGCTTTTTGCCCCTCCCCGTAGGAATTTCCAAAAATTCCGTCTGAACGGTCGTCAGCGCTAGAGGGTGAACCTCCATGCCAAATTGCAAGTTCCTAGTTCCAGCGGTTAGGGCTGGGCGATGTTGAGTCAGTCAGTCATTCTGTAACGTTATTCTTTTATATAATATAGCTGGACCCGGCAAACTACGTTTTGCCTTCAAAGTTTTTGTAATGTCCAAGGGTGAACAAAATTTGTTGTTCCATTACGTTTCAAACTACAGTTGTGGCTGTTATATCGGTTTCGTTCGAAGCATTACCCTCTTCCACCCTGGCTGTAATTCATACTGTTCCAACAACATATATACCAAATCTCATCTTCATATCTCTGACAGTTCATGAGATATAGCCATTTTAAATTTCAAGTTGTATGGGCGGTGCCACGCCCCTTTATCCAATCGCAACCATGTATAGCCAGGGTGTATCTGCAGATCGTCAGTACCACATTGTGAAATTTTCATAACAATCGGTCTATTAGAAAAGCCGTCAGAGAGATTTTTGAAAAGGGGGCGTGGCACCGCCCACTTTCACCCTGGCTGTATAGCCTATGTCACCCGCTAGATGATTCTGAATATTGTCTGAAAATTTCATCAAAATCGGCCCGGCCGTTATGGAGTCCATACCTTTCATACATACAGACATCCTCTTATATATATATGTATATAGAAGATAGATAGATAGATAGATAGAAGATAGATAGATAGATATAGATAGTATATTCCCGAAAAGGTCCTTTCTTTAATGCGAGGTACTCCTTTTATTAAAAGCTAATATTTTTATGTAAGAAAAAGCGTAAGAGTATGATTTTTTTTTACACAGAAATACTTTTTTTAAGAACAGGTAGTTTTTAAAGAAGTGGTATGCTTTTTAGGATAAGGTTATTTTTTTAAGAAAATATACTTATTTTCAGAAAGGCTACTTATCTCAAGAAAATAAAAGAACAGGTATTATTTTATTTTTAAGAAAGTATATTTTGTAAGAGAAGGTATTTTTTTGAAGGAAAGCTTTTTTTTACGAAAGAACAGGTACAATTTTAAGAGTAGGTACTTATCCCAAGAAAAGTTGTTTTGTTTTACATAAAAGGCACTCTTTAAAGAAACGGTAGTTTTTTAAGAAAAGCAATTTGTTGTAAGAGAATATACTTTTTTAAGAGAAGGTACTTATTTAAAAAAATACTTTTCTTAAGGAAAGGTACTTTTTGTAAGAAAATTTACTTTTTTAAGCAAAGGTACTTCTTTGAGATAAGGTATTTTGTTAAGAATATGAATAGGTATTTTTTGAGAAAATTTACCTGTTCGATTTAAGAAAATTTAATTTTTTTAAACTTATTTCACTTTGGCTTTTCTAAATTTACTTTTTATTCGGTTCAAACTACAATATGTAGTAAACAGGCTCCATCCAGAAAATTTCACATTAGACAAGAAATATGTTAGTCTAGACACAAATCAAAAGTACGCGTGTAAGAGTAAAAGTGCTGCCAAATGTAATGCGAAGCGCTTGGTTGTACTTCATGGATTTGCCAGTCTTGCACTTTGGCTTTTAGAAAATTACATTTTATTGTGTTCAAAACTAAAATATATAATAAACAGGCTCCACCTAGAAAACTTCCCTTAAAACCGAACCAAACCAAAAGTACCCAATATAGTTGATAATAATGGGCTGTAATAAAGTAGTTTAAAAATTTTTCATTTAGCCCCCATCCCGCAGCGTGCGATAAGGAAATTCGTTCCAAAAATTTGAAAAATGTTGAGGAAATGGTGCTAAACGGCAATTTTTCAAAAAACGATTGCTAAGACCAAAAAAAATTATGTCAAAACCGCACAAATTAAGCCAACATGGTAACACTGTTTTTGTATATACGTATAACCACGTCATTATTCTATTTGCTCTGAGAGTGCTCCGCCACCACTCGAGCAACTATTCGCTGCCGCTACATCAGTATGTGTTTTTCGCAGTCTGACAATCTGTGTTTCGCAGTCGGACAAATCTGTGTTCTATATAGGGGAGGGTATGAAAAATTCTGAGACCTACCCTATATGCACACAAAATTTCATACAAATCGGTCCAGCCGTTTCGGTGGAGTTTAACGCCAAACAATCTGTGAGATCGCAGTCGGATAAACTCTGTCGGACAAACTGTGTTTATTCACTTTGTGAGTTAAGACCCTGCCCGCGCCTATAGCACACACATCAGAAGTTCTGTCAGTTAGAATTCACACAATAACATTTAATTTTCCACCTCGATTCCATCTAGTAATCCACCACTAATAAATATTTCACCTCTTCTTATTTCACAAATTTCACTTTAGTACGCACTTTAGACTTCTTCAATTCGGTCGCGAAACCTGAGTTTGTAACTTTAGTCGAAATAAAATCGCATTAAAAGTGTTTAAAGTGTTAATATTTTTGCATAAATCTAGTGTTTATCGTTCAATTATTCGGAAGATGCCAAATTTTTTTCAAAAGATATTGTTTAAACACGCGAAAAATAAGTGTAAAGTTTATGCCAATTTCTATAATATGTATGTGTAACAAAACAACAAATGACGATCAATCGCGGTCGCGGCGCGTGGTGATATTCGCGAAGTGAGCAGAAGCATAGAAATGGTGGATTGCTGGGTATCAAAACGAAGAGTAACAAATGTGTGTGGTGAGCAAATATCAGTCAGATGTGGGATATTGTTTGTGAGTGTTAATATTTTAAAATGGTCTAGGATGGCAGTTAATAAGGTTGTTAAACGGTGTTTTGCTGATACCAATGCATAAGGTCATGTAAATTAAAAAACTGTATCCTTGTGATGATATTGTTTGGGATTAAATGTGGGCTTAAATTTACTTATCTGCCTTGCTCTGTTTCGCACAGCAATTCTCTGACTTTGTAATGAGAAAACCGGTAGCCAAATTAACAAACTTCCGTAAGTATGTACTTATGTATATACTGAAATTTATTGAATATTGACAATTAAACGACACACTTGTTATAAGCGTTATAAAGCTACCAAACTATGGTAGACACAGTTTACAATTCTTGTTATTTCCTAAATTTTTAGTTGTGGTAATAAACGAATTACGCCTTATGTTACGCCGGGTCTGGATATCTGTTATCAGCTCTGGAAATATTGTGTATCATTAGAAATCTTGTGCAAAGCCTTTAGATTTAGGTCAAACATAAAATGTGCACAAATAACGGAGATCTACTTTTTACGGCAGTGAAATTGATAAAGTTTTAAATTTTATTTTTGGGTCAAATTATTTGTAAGTAGAAGTACCCATTCTTGCTGTATTTAGTCTCACACGATTTTGAGAAGCACTTTCCAATTCCTTTATTGGATGCAATTAAAAAATAAGTTTAGGTTTCTTTTGTCTTACACATCTATTTTCTATTGTTCTGTCTAGAGTTTCCGTATAATTTTACATGAAACTTGGACTCGGAACAGTTCTTTGAAGTAAACTAAACACTCAGTGGCCCAAGATCTCTTGGATAGACATCACATAAAGTGGTGCTTGTCGCGCTGATTAAAAATAAACAACGTCTGTCAAAAAGGTATGGTTTTTATTAAGCTGTTGATGTTTTATGTATTTTGTGTAATAATGCACGAAACAATTAAAAAAAAATTCGCTTGCGGCGCTTCGCTGTGACACTAAATTTCAACTGTAGGTAAATAGCAAACAAACTTTTAGAATCCAGCGTTTGAAAACAAATAAACTCGCATGACTTTTTGGGGAAAATTTTTCGACTTCGACGCTTTGTGTTCCAATACATTTTAACACAATACAATAAATTAATTTTCGAGTTTATGCCTATATACTAAACTATCTCTGTTAAAAATCTTGTTTTTTACGCGGAAATTTCTAAAGTAACTTATATTCTTTGTAAGTAGTAGCATCACAATTACCAGTCATATGACTGGAAATGTAGAGTACAAAAATCGAAGCCATTTAAATATGTACATAGTATACTATCCTAAGCAAGACAACCTTAAAAAAAAAACTAAGAAAACATTATAATTTTTACAAAAAGGCGACGTTTTTGAATCCAGTGATTGAAAACAAATGTTTAAAAAAATCCAATGAGTGTTCGAACTCACGCGCGATGTGTTAACACCTTTTTACTACACGGTACCTGTTCGATTTCCATGAACGGACACATTAGTAAATGATACATTGGAAAATAAAAAACAGTGTTCAATCATATGATGCCGTTATTCCATCAAAAACCAAACAGACACTTGTATATACATACATACATTGTTATATTCGTACATACGCTACACAAGTTCACAAAATTTTCATTGCTCTCTTGCTATCTCATTTTTATATATGTACGCTTCGCACCCACATTTTAATTCACTTGACATAGTTTTTGACTATACATTCTTTATATATGACCACGCCCCTTTGTCCAATCCCGCCCATATTTGCAGCAGATCTTAGAATATGTAAACCTAACCAACATACCCAATTTTGTTCAAATACCGTTAACAGGAGCAGAAATAATGGATTTTTAATTTGTGACTTGTATGGGAGGTACCACGCCCCTTTATCCAATCTCGCCTATATTTTGACAGTTTATTTTTGTCGTCGCCGTTAGTTTGCCTGCGAAGTTTCAGCTCGATTGGATAACAGGAAAAGGGTTAAAAATCAATCCAAAATTTTTTCGGCATACATGCATACAGACAGGTGAAGTTAATATAAAGAATTTAAAAAGGCGTTCAATCAGATGATATCGTTTCATTTAAAAACCAAACACACAACATCACACATACTTTTTCCGAAGTAGCTGACGTATACGTGTGTCACATAACCACATGTTTGCCATATCAACAGCAACAAAACAGCCAAACACAGAACATCACGCATACTTTGTACGAAGTAGCTGACGTATTAGTGTGTCACCATAACGTCGACGTATTAGTGTGTCACCATAACGTCGACGGCTTGCAAATGAAATTTTGCGTGGCTATGCTTTATATCTCCGTTCAACAACAGCAACAGACACATGTACATACATACATTATTATGTTAATACATACGCTATAGACACAATCTCGTTTGCCTCAACCCTGCCACACCACTCTTTCATTGCTCTCTTGCTCGCTCATTTTTGTTTAACACGTCATTATTCTCTTTCGCAGTCGCACAAAATCTGGTTTTAGCAGCAGCATAAAATCTGGTTTTAGCAGCAGCATAAAATCTGGTTTTAGCAGCAGCATAAAATCTCTGACTTTGATAGATTTAGTCCTTGTACGCCGCTATAGATGTTAACACATCAAAAAAAAACAAGTTTTGATCATTCATTTCAAAACAGTATACGAAATACATTTTGATTTTATTACTAAAAACTAAAATGCACTCTATTAAAAAAGCTCCTATTCCTAAAGTCGGCGTTCAAAATAGTTCATTTCCCTGCGCCCGTTCCGTTTTAGATACACAAAGGGGAGCACACGAATCAAAAAATGGATCAAAAAATTGGGGTTTCCTGGGTAACCCTACCAACACGCCAGTGTGGATGGTCAAATGACATGGGTTGTTCTCATGAATTCCTCGGCATGTTTACAATTCCCGGGGTCGTCTTTGAGCCCAGATAAGTCCATTTGAACATACAATATTGTTCTTCTGAAATTCAGAGATCGGGTCCACCTGCAAAAAACTAAGCTAATTATTCAAATTAAAGGGAACGATTAACATATTAAATTTCTAGCGGTTTCGGCTTTATTACACAAAAAATTACGAATCCTTAGGCCTGAATGTAGGTCGGCTATTCTGAAAGCATTATAGCACATAAACCAATGCCTAAACCGCGAAGACGGAGTTAAATGATGCAATGGTCCCAGAAGAGGAAATCCACAAGCCGCGGCGAAGGTCGGTCATGTATGCAGCCATACAATATGCCAAAATAAGTTTATCTAATTACACAGATGCCACACGAAAATCGTAAAGTCAACGTTGAATTTGTGAGAAGAATACCTTGCATTTGAGTACCTGCACTTGTATTTTCCTACGCATTTGTTAGCCCCTTCGAATTCCGTAGATCCATGCGGTAATTAATTTTTCGCGTTCTAATATTATTCTCGATTTTTTGATTTATTTATTATTATTGGAACGAAATTCCTTATCGCACGTTGCGGTATGGGGACTAAATGCAAAACAAAGTTAAACAATTTTTCTTTTAACTCTGCTACCACGTTTGGGTCATTTGATGACCTAAATCGTATTTAACATAACCGTGTTTCTAACTGGTGGAATATATATTTGAAAGTTCTTACTCCTCAGTGCATCAATTGTTGAAATATATTGAAGTCAATTAATTTTAAAAACATTTAGGATTAGACAATTTTTTATTGCAAGTGTTGACACATACATATCGTTATCATTTTTTAAAACTAATAATAAATATAAAAATCGGGAATCGGGGAGAGCTTCTCACAACCGGACAGCAGTGCGCTTTCTAGATTTATACTCACTGATTGGGACCTACAGTTTTACACCGGTTCCGAACGGTATTTTTGAGAAGCATTTTCATGGATAAATACTCGATAGTGTCGCCGTCACTATGCGAGGTGACCGCCGTCGAAAAAAATTTTAAGGTGGTCAGAGCAGGGATCGGACCCAGGATCTCAAGTACAAGAGGCGCGCACACTACCCATTGCACCACCGACGGTGGTTTTTGCATTTGGCTTTCACCTCTTTCGTGTATTACATGACAAGAAACTAAACAAAAGAGGATTGGCCCCCAAAGCGCCCAAAAAGAGGCACGGCTGTAGACAGAAAGTCAACAAAAACCCTCAGTTCAAAGTCATCGTCTGAAACACCTCTCTGTTGCGACTGCACTGGAATACGTTTACAGTTATAATTGTTGCCTTCACTAACAACGTTCCAAACCGGTCATACGGTGAAAGTCTTAACTCCCTGTGGGATGACTTTCATGGACGTCCTTTTTTGAGAGCATTCATGTCTTTGGAGCGATTTAGCGATATTTCTCGTGTACTACAATTTTACGATATGCAAAGAAGAAAATCAGATAACCTTGCTCCTATTCGCAAATTTTATGAGCAATGGACTCAAAACTTGCAACTGCTTTACGTTGCAAGTGCTAATATAACGATTGACGAACAGTTTATTCCGTTCCGAGGTAGATGCCCTTTCAAAGTATACAGTTTAAGTAAACCTGGAATATAACACGAAAGCGTGGATAGCAGCGGATTCTGACACCGCGTATTGCTTACAGTTCCAAATTTACTTGGGCAAAGTGGGAGACAATTCTGAAAGGAACCAAGGCAAACGGGTTGTTCTAGACTTAGTCTCTCCATACCGTGGACGAAATGTGACTACCGAAAATTTTTAAAGCAAAAACTTACTATTGTTGGGACAGTGAGAAAAAGTAAACGATTTTTGCCGTTTCATGCTACAATACAAGAGTTTCGTAAGCTTCCAATAAACTCAAGTAATTTTTTGAACCAAATGGTTAGTCCATATTCGTGCAATCGGTGGCCAGTTGCCCTGTTCTTTAATTTATTAGATATTTCTGCTCTCAACACTTTTATAATATGGACTGAAATATATCCTAAATTGCAAAACAATAAACTGCAAAAAATGCGCATATTTTTAGAGCAACTCAAGGGCATATCAAGAGACATAGTCGGCTTCCTCGCGCAGAAGCCTCTGCATCATTAGTACGAAGAATTGGAGAATAATACAGTATATCACTATCTACCTATTCGTCTTCTCCAAAATGACAATGCGCTAGTGAACGGAATAGGTTCAAATTTTGCTCGTCGTTGAAGGAAAAAAAAGACCTTTACAGAGTGCATAACTTGCAAAAACCATAGACTAATACTTATAGTAGACCTAATAGTTCTCTCACCAATTTTATGAGATTTGGCCTGGTGTGATATTTACGATTGATGTTGAAAATAATTGCTTCACTAATACCAGATATAGGCAATGGTTTAAAACAACGAACAAAATAACAAGAACGGCATTTCGTTTTGTGTGTTAAAATTATTGTGTTAATACAACACAAATGTATGCTAATAATAACAGTCAAAAAAAAAGTTTAAAACACACAGTTTTTCACCAAAACGACATGAAAAATTAAAGCAAGAAGTTATTGTAATTCCACCTGGTGTCTGTCACTTTTCGTCAAACATCTCTGTATCACACCGACCGCATCAAGAAGAGTGTGAAAGGAAAGGTCAGATGAGCCAAATATTCTCTCTATTATGAGATTACTCTATTGCATATTGCATTGATCACAAGCCTTAAAAATATTTTTTAAATCTAAAAATTTGAAGTTTCTCAATAAAAAAATTTGGGGTCAAAATATGACCCGAACATAACATGTGCATTTTTTTTCTAACATAGTAACAGGGTTAACACTATTATGCTACAAACCACTATTATCAACTACATTGTTTACTTTTGCTTCGGTTTATGTCTAGACTAACGGCTTGGATCATAGAGAACGAATTTAGTAACTAGATGTTTCACATATGTTGGGAAATTTCTCACTTAACGGGACGTTTTGTAGGTGGATCCCGGAACCAATGTTTAGTATTTATTGTAGTTTTGAAGCCAATAAAAAGTAAATTTGGAAAAGTCAAAGTGTAGGAAGCTGAAAAATATAAAATTTTCTTAAATTAGTGCCATTTCTTAAAAAAAGTAAATTTTCTCAAAAAAATTCCTATTCATTCTCTTAAACAAATTACGGTTTCTTAAAAAAATACCTTATCTTATAGAAGAATTCTTGAAAAAAAGGAAAAAAATTCTAAAAACTATTCCAATTTCCTAAAAAAAACATTTCCTTCAAAAAAATATATTCTCTGAAAAAAAAACCTTTTCTGAGGAAAATTCCTTTTCTTAACAGTACCTTTTTATAAAGTAAAATAATTTTAATAATATTTTTCCTTGAGATATGTAGGCTTTCTGAAAATAAATACATTTTCTTAAAAAACTAATCTTTTCCTAAAAAGAGTACCACGTCTTTAAAAATTAAAGTGTAAGGCCTAATTATTGAGTAGAAAATCGTCTTTGATCAACGAGCAAACGTAATTTAAACTCTGAATTCATTATTTAGGTTAATAGTTGATTTTGTTTAAATAGCCAAAGTTGGGCATTTAAACTACGATCAAGTGACCATATGATTTTTACAGAAAACAAGAGGGAGAACAGACACAAAGCTTAATTGTTAATGTCAATATAAAAACGTATCACTTAACTCGTAGTGCAGTTAGAACTTTATTTCTGCTGAAATATTCTCCAATTTCATTAAATATGTTGTATTTTGTCGCTTCACTTTGTAGCAGCTAGTTTTGAAATTAAATTAAATTTGTTTATGTTCTGGTATGGTCGAGCTTGGAATGCTGGAAATGGACTTAGCTCGTCGGATTGGGGAGGGTTGTTGACCTTGCGAAAACATTTGCCACTAGCAGGAGAAAAAAAATCATTCCAAGACTTGGTAACGAAATATTTAAACACTGCAGAGAACGGAAATAGATATAATCCTATTACTTCCAATTCTAAAATTGATATTTATTGCATAGACTCTCAAATTTACCTACCCTTCTTCTCGAAATGGTTATGTGCCTTCAATTGTCTTGACCATTTCGCTATTCTAGTTCAAATTAAAATTACATTATCCTTTCATCCATTTTACTTTGCAATATCTCATTCCGCAAATGAAAATATATCTACTTCATCTTAAATGTGTGTTATAAATTCATTTATTTAACAAAAACTTAGATGTAAAATTCTCTTAAAAAGTTATTAGACAATACGATTCCGATATTAGTTCGAACGTGCAAATTATGCACAATACTCATAATTAAAAAAAACGCTTTTGGGAATATGTGATAATATATCGCACCCTAACTACAAAAGGGTCATAACTCAAAATTTTCAGATTTTAATTTTTTGCTTGAAAACAATAACCAAGGCCCATTTCTATCCGCTGTAAAAATCTGACATCGTTCACTCTTTCTTTTCGTCGTTTACTCTTTCTTTTCGTCAAAAATTATGTCTATTACTGAGTATTTTCATACATATTTCTAGTTAACAAAATCAGTTTTTTGGCTCTACTGAAAATTTGAAAATTTTGAGTTATGACTCTTTTGTAGATAGGGTGCGATATGTTATTATCCATCGAAAACATGCTTGAAAATTATAAAAGAAAGTCAAACTTACATTGGGTGATCCTAAAGCAAGGATAAGTCATATGGGCACAATCTGCAATTAGACTAAGCTGATCCAAGAGTTCAGGTCCTGGACTAGTGGGGCGCTCAGTATGCCATGCGTTTAAGCCGGGCTGGTAACTCGCCGGACGGGGGGATCTTTCCACTTCCTAAGCACATCAACAGTCTGCCACAGAACAATAAATACATACTGAGGCTTACTCAAAAATTCTCTCAATATAAAATGAAACGAAAATTAGCCCAAAAGATAATCATAGTTCGTAGAGACAAACAAAAACGAACAAACCGAAAAGCGAACATGCATCGAAATAGTTCTGCTCTAGAGAAGTTTAAAGGGACTATTCGCAAAACTCGTTAATAGAGCTGACTGGTGCTAATGCCAGCTTGAACCCTCCCTTAAGAAGCACCTGCAGGCTTCTCCATGACACTGCTGCGTCTGCAGTGTCCCAAAACCAAAATGTGTCACTCACCAATTACCCTAACATACCCTCTACCTTACCAGAAAATTTGGCTTATTCAACCATAGCCAAAACGCCCAAAAATTCAATTCTCAATAACAATTTATTCATAATCTTAAACTATACTAAAGTTAATTTAATACAAAAACTTCACAGCAAAGGGGAGCCACAGGGGCAAAGTGCTCTCTCACCGGATACAATATCTCCCCGGAGCAACATTAGGAGCTATCAAAGGCAATATGAAACAATTTGTTTCTGATCTAAGACTTAATTTTTATCATAACTACCAATTACTTAACATTAATAATCATAATCTAAACAATATCATTCAAAATCATTAATTCTCCTCCACGGAGTGACAGAAATCAAAAACTATGGGGGGAATACCCAAAACAGAATCAATATTTTCCCTAGCGGCGCCGTACCGTATCAATCCGAAACAAAGCCCCACGAAGGCTTGAAGTCGCACACAAATATTGTGCCCGAACACTTAACATACGACATCTAACTGACTAGACCCCGATGGTCTATGATTTCACTAACGACTCACGACTAGACCGACCTAGTTTACCGCGCACGAATTTATGTACATGGGTGTATATATGTTTTCCTTATACATATATTAATTTCAAAATTTCAGAGATTCTTCAAAGTGGTTGCTCAAATCGCATTTAATATACCAATATGTTAGATTTTCCCAACATCGCAACTATATTTTCGCTTGGGTCTTCTAAAATCTTAGAATTTACTTATTTTAAGCTCCCTTGAAACTGAAAACTGCTAAAATTTTAGAACAGCTCATTCGCTTGAGCGTACTTGACACTTAATTCTCTAAAACTTTAGCACTTTCCATTTTCAGTTCAATTCTTAATAGTTTGAATTTTGTTTTTCTTTCAGTTACTCTAATTCATTGTTTACTATAATCACTTTGGTTTTACTTTAATTCACTTCATTAATCATTTTTTCTTTAACACATTGCAACCAATTTTTTTCTTCAGTCTAAAACTAAACTTATATTACTAATTATGCTATTACTACACTAAGATTCTCTAACCGTTTAACGTCCACTCATGGGGGGAATGGATCTGAACTGTCCGCAAGAAAATCACGGACTTACCTCTCCTCAGCGGGGACAAAAAGATCTTACAGTCTAGATGATTATGGGGGTGAGGTGATGTGTTTTGTTTACAAATGGCTGCGACTGATGAAGATGATGCTGGGCTATTGCGAAATGGTGATGGATGAAAGATGGCTGTGGCTGGTGTGGCTGACGATGGGCGGACGGACATAATGGGCACTGGATTCTTGCTTTTATGCCCCTGTCTTGCTGAACTCCTTCGGGTGGACAGAACGGATACGGATTTTTGGGTTAGTATCCCTGCCGCTGGATGAAAGGCAGCAAAATACAAACACTGCTGGCACTGATTTTTGAAGACACTATTTTCCATTTGCCTGGATTTTTGACGCAGGTTCACTAAGGTGCTGATTTAAGGCGCAGACTTTAAAGCGCTGATTTTAAGGCGCTGATTTTAAAGCGCAGATTTTAAGGCGCAGTTGATAAGGTGTTTACACGGTGGCAATTAATAAGGTGTTTGCCCGGTGGTGCTCCACTTCCGGTGGTGACTGTGGGGCACAGGCACAATCTGGCTTGCCTTTGGAAGTGGAAGCAAGCCTAAGGGGGCTCTCGGCTGAAAGCAAACTAAGCTACCGTTTTTTGCACCGGATTCTTCGCCGGCTGTCGGCAGGTGAAACTTTTAAGGCGGTTGGCGTAAATGGCGGTGGCTCTGAACGCCTGCTGACGGATTTACCTGCTAGCTGTCGCTGTCTTGATTTCGGGATTCTTTTTTACTTGCTATTATTTCCCTGTGGGATTTGTAGGCCGTGGTTTTCCCTTCATTAGGATCAGGAAAATTCCACTGTTCCTGAGTCTGACGGCTAGATGGGTCGTTGACACAAAATCACTTTGTCGATGGAACGTAATAAAACTTTTCGGGCGATGCTCGCTGGTTCGCTGACGAAATTGAATTGCTTGAACAAGAAAAATGACGTTACACAATGACGCCTGCCCCAATTAAAATTTTTTCGCCGGTATTGGTAGCTAATGAGCTTTTGTGATGGTGTTGTCTGGAAATTAGCCGTTCCGTTTGTCACTGCTGACAACCATGAGTTTCACAATTTCTCATGGTGTAATTAATGAGGGTGTGGTGAGCATGTCGGGTCGGGGTCATCTGGTGTTGCGACGACAGTTGAAGAGGGCGACTTTAGCGGAGTTGCAGCGCCGCCACAGATATAGATAATCTATAAATTCAATTGATAGTTATATTATACTGGAAACTTCCTTATAAAACTCCACCGCCACATTGAACTCCATATGTAGGTTTTTTTGGCAGTTTTTTCTGTAATTATGGTTTAGAATAGACATCAATTAAAATAAATTTATCGTCATTGAATTATAATTTCCGTACAAAAGCATAAACTTTAAATCCAATATAAGTATGCATTTAGCTATGAGAAAAATTTACAATATAAATCCAAACATATAATTTATTTTCGTATTTAAACTTCAGTATTCATTTTTGTTTATTCTATGTAAAAATATTGTAGTTTCTGTTAAAAAACTGTTAAAGATTACAACTTAGCAAAACTTAACATCTGTTAGGAGTTAATTATAATCAACATCAGTAATCGTGCAGAAGTTTAACATTACAATCTTATTAGCAACTTGGTGATCTCTGTTGTCGGCCACCATTTACATGAAGGTAATTTAGTATCATGGATATTGTTTAAAATTAACATGGAAGTCTTCTCTCATCAATTCCGGCAAATCGTGTCGATGACGTGGAGGCTCTCATTTGTCATTCTTCCACACTAAGAGTTTTGATGACGGCTTATTGTGATGTTTTTATATTGACCATTGAAAATTGGCAGAGTTGAGGCACAGTGTTACAAAACAGCATTTTTGTCAGAATAGTGATGATGAGATTGTGGTTGCATAAACTTTGTATACAATGTATGTAAGACCCGGTGCGGAATCAAAATATTTCTCACTGGTGCCTTAGCAATTCATTGGTATATTTCTAATTGAATTTAACATTGACTGATTTATCGCAATGATTCTTGACAGGTAGTCAGCAGAGGTATTCTGCACTTTAAGTCGAAACCAATTTAATTCGAGTTTAATAATTTTGTTTTGCTGCTGCCTCGATGTAAAGTTCGGCAGTTTATTGATACGCGAACTTATTTTTGGGAGAATTTATTGTTTCTCTCAATTCCACATGTTGGGCTTTTTGCATTAAAGGCTTTGTTTCTTTAATTCTATCTCATTTTGGGTATAATACTTTAAAAGCTACATTCTTTAGCACCATTTATTTAGAGATCTTCTTTATAAATGTTATATTTTTTTGCAACAACTATAGATCACTTGTGATTTAATTATTCCTCTTTGTCTACGATGTTTTTTTGATCTCTAGCGTAAGAAGAACCAAAAAAGGGAAACAGCCCCTTACTATCATTTGACAGCTACATATATCAAGTTGTTCTCAATCTCATCTCATGAAAAACATATGATCTGAGTCTCCAAATAGTTATGAGACTTAGTACTAACGTCAACATTATAGATGATGTGGCTGTACATTGTAATTTTTGTACTTAAATCAAACTATTTATAGAAATTACGTTAAGATAGGTTCGTTATACGACTTTGCAAAAACCAGTTTCTTAAAAATATGTATCCTATTTGAATACAATAGCTGAAATGTTTCGCATGCTATAAAAATCTTTGTAATAGTGAAAATTTTAACGAATTACTATTGTGGAATTTCACGATATTTATATAAAAAAAGTGCTAAAGCTTTGGTTTTGGAAATGGCGTCAACTTAATGCGTGGTAACGATTAGCCGATAAATGTATGAATACCGCTTAATTTTCGTAGCATTTGCCACTATTGCCACATGGTAGTAAAATTATTTGCCAAAGTACAGAAAAACTCTTTTCGTATTTAAAGTTAGATCAGTTAGATCAGACATAAATCAAAATCAACTTATTACCAATTTAAGTAACCAGTAAAAAATTGGGCCTTAAAGTGCTTTACACGGTACCTGTTCGATTGCTATGAACACATTAGTAAATGTTACATTGGAAAATAAAAAACAGCGTTCAATCATATGATGACGTTACATTTAAATAATATTAATACTTAAAATTATTTAAAGACCAGTGCAAGCAAATGTGTCATTATTTTCTTGCTTAACTGTTTTTGTTTTATTCCCACAAAAAACAACGAGAACGAAAAGCAGCAGACACATGTACATACATACATTTGTTTCGCAGTCGGACAAATCTGTGTTCTATATAGGGGTGGGTCACCATTCTCATTTAAGGCTATGGAAAATAGGTGTTGGCCGATTATGAGACCTACCCGATATGCACACAAAATTTCATACAAATCGGTCCAGCCGTTTCGAGGGAGTTTAACGGCAAACAATGTATGATCGCTGTCTGACAATCTGTGTGAGCGCAGTCGGACGAATTGTGTTTGGATGTATTCACTTTCTGAAATTAGGCCGTACCCGCGCCTATAGATGTTAACACATCAAAAAATGCGATACGGCAACACGTTTGTACCAAGTGCCAACAAATACATGGTAGCAGTTAATGTTGTTGTAGTTGTCAAACTCTACACAAATATATACTAACAATACAAGAATACAAAAAAGTATGAACACAAAATACATATGATTTTAACAAGTGAAACGAAAAATGACATGCAAAAAATTTAGTCACATGAATAAACGACTATACCCAATAGATAATTATACCATGGTCAATACGTATTACATTTACCTCTCCTTGTTGTGAACAATTTAATTCCAATTTTGTTTTCAATCGGAAATAAAAATCTATCCTTCAATTTAGAGATATAAAAGTATACGTAGTCTTCCATTAAATAAAATAATTTAAATGAACTGACCATGTGTAAGCCATTTTGCAAAATTCTGCTTTTGAGTCTCACCTTGATAACATTTTCATTCGCAAAAAATAATACCAAAATTTATCTAAGATACATTTTTGTTGCAATTTCTTGAAATTGAACATATGGCAACATTGTCATTGCTCAAGTCGGAATTTAAGTGGGAAATTGAAATGCCACTTAATATCGCTTAGCTATCCCGTACTTAAGCTATAATTAACTTTAGCTTGTATACGCTACACAAGTTCACACAATTTTCGATACTCTCTTGCTATTTCATTTTTATATACGTATAACCACGTCATTATTCTCTTTGATCTGAGAGTGCTCCGCACCACATTTTAATTGTCTTAGCTTTCACAATAATAGCAAAGGGCGTTCAATCATATGATGACGTTTCATTTAAGGAACATTAATATATTAAGGAATACTTAAAAATATTTAAAGGCAAGTGTCATTATTTTCTTGCTTAATACTTTTTATTTTATACCCACAAAAAAAAGAGAATGCAAAGAAACAGACACATGCACATACATACATTGTTCTGTTCGTACATACGCTAAACAAGTTCACACAATTTTCGTTGCTCTCTTGCTATCTCATTTTTATATACGTACAACCACGTCATTATTCTCTTTGCTCTGAGAGTGCTCCGCACCAATACAAGACAACTATTCGCTGCCGCTACATCAGTGTGTGGTTTTGTTTCGAAGTCTGACAATCTGTGTTTCGCAGTCGGACAAATCTGTGATCTATATAGGGGTGGTTCACCCTTATCATTTAGAGCAGTGTAGGGCAAAATCTCAAAATCGTATCACCGGTGATAGGAAATAAAAATGCTGCCGACGCTCTGCTTACACACAAATAGTATAAACAAAGCAACGACTACTTCGATTTCGTTGTACCAAATAACGCATCGTGGCAATTGAATTCAATTCAGTTGCTCGTCAGCATTCATGCATGACCTCGTTTCGCTGTTTCACTTAACACTTGTCTGCAAAAAAAACATGTTTCATGAAGAGTGGGAGAATGATTATTTTGGTTATGAAAATGTTGAGGGTGAAGCACAATGTTTGATATGCCGCAGCATTTTCACGAGCTATAATTTGGTTTTCGTAATAAAGCGACATTATTTTTATTTGCATTCAGATTATGCTTCTTTAGGCGGAAGGGAGAGATATTTAAAACTTTTGGAATTAGAAACACTTTTTTTTCTTAAATTTATTGCTGATGACATGCCCGGAGTTAGCGATCAAGTAACAATACAAAATGCATCAACACATAACGCAGCCTTGAAAAAGGCATCGTTTGTTATATCTCTAGCTTTGGCAAAAAAAATGTCGACCATTTAATGACGGCATTTTTATAAAGAATTTACTCAAGGATATTCTAAATGTGTTTGCAGATAAAGGGAAGGAGATGGGGAAGATAATGGAACAAATACCGTTATCTAGGCGAACTGTTGCTCGCAGAACTGAAATTATTAGTACTTTTCTATACTCATGCACAAAAAGTAGATTATTGGATTGTGTTTTTTATTCTTTGTGCCTTGATGAAAGTACGGATATTAATGATTTGAGTCAACTAATCGTGTGTGTAAAATCTGTTAATCAGAATTTGGACACAACTGAGGAAATGTTATTACTTGAATCAATGCATGGTCACGTCACAGGAGAAAATATGTATAAAATTATAAATGAAAAAGTATTTTTGATAAGAACAAATGCTCTTCTATTTGCACTGACGGAGCGGAAGTTATGACAGGTAAAAACCGAGGACTAAGGGGTTGCTTAATGAAGAATGGTATTGAAATTCCAACATTTCATTGCATTATTCATCAGCAATCTCTTTTTTCAAAGGCATTGATACTGTCATATGTCATTTAAATAGCTACTAAAATAAAAAATAAAATAAGGGGAGGTCACCACTCACTACGTCACAGGAAATTTAAAGTGCTTCTTGAAGAACTTGATGCCGATTACGGTGATTTGCTCCTCCATACAGAAGTGCGATGGCTTAGTCGTGGTAGGTCCCTAGGAAGACTTTTTGATTTAAGGCAGGAGGTTTTAGTCTTTTTTGAGCAAAATACATATTCCGATTCGGCAGAAATCATTGATAATCTTAATAATAAAGATTTTCTGTTAGATTTGGCATTTTTGTGTGACATTTCTAATATTTTAAACCAATTAAACCTCTCACTTCAGGGTAGAAATAAATCCATTCTTCAATTATTATCTTCTGTGCAATATTTTGAAAGAAAACTTCAAGTTATAATAACCCAGTTAAAAAGAAATAAATTGACAGAATATAGTGGTATTATAGCAGACTTATTTAATAGTTACAATAGAAGATTTCAAGATTTTAAATTAATAGAATCTACGATAGAGCTTCAGAATTACCCTTTAAATTGTGATATTAATAAACAACCACCACATTTTCATAATGAACTACAGTTGTTAAGAAACGATTTGTCGCTTCCATTTGAAATGGGAAACGTTTTTTGGAAAACGGTTTCTGAGAAAAAATATCCTATTCTCAAAAAAGAAATTTATAAAATTTATTCAATGTTTGGCACTACTTATAATTGTGAAGCATCATTTTCGACTTGAAAAATAATTCTAACCAATCTGAGAAATCGAGTTTCGGATATTCATATATCAGATTTTATGCGCATAAAATGCTGCGAAACTGAAATAAACATTGACGAGGTAATAACTTTTGACGAAAAAAACTAAAACAATTTTGATGGCTTATAATTTTTTTTTTAATTTTTAAATTTTTTGTTTGATAGTGTACAGTGCGGCGCAGTCAGCTTATATGTGGCACTCACACAATGATAGGTTTGTTAGTATGTGTGGTGCCCACCACTGATTTAGAGGTATGGAAAATAGATGTTGGCCGATTTTGAGACCTACCCGATATGCACACAAAATTTCACAAAAATCGGTCCAGCCGTTTCGAAGGAGTTTAACACCAAACAATCTATGTGATCGCAGTCGGACAAGCTGTGTGATCGCAGTCGGACAAACTGTGTTTGGGTGTATTCATTTTGTGAAATTAGTCCCTACCCGCGTCTATAGATGTTAACACATCTAAAAAACACAAAATGGTTTCCCATTACATCATATAAAGGGATTGGGGTGAGCTACTCACAACCAGTGAACTGTATCGCTTTTAGTTTTACACTCACTGATTAGGAGGCACAGATTTATAACAGTTGAAGCTTTTTCATGCCTTAATACTCGATAGTGTAGCTGTCACTAAGTGAGGTGGCCGCCGTCGAAAGGAATGTAATGAGGTAAGTGCAGGGATCGAACCCACGTCCTCATGTAAATGAATGAGCCGCGCATACTACCGTTGACCCAGCGACGGCGATTACCTATTTATTTCACACAATTTAGTGAATTTGAAATACCAATCGCCAATGTATTATTAT
This sequence comes from Phaonia tiefii, assembly GCA_963931995.1. NCBI lineage: Eukaryota > Metazoa > Arthropoda > Insecta > Diptera > Muscidae > Phaonia > Phaonia tiefii. The sequence goes on along the minus strand of OZ008370.1, from coordinate 161,028,137 downwards.
ATCTTCGGAGCTAAGTATATAGTATCATATACTAGTTTCTCCAACCACGTACTGAAATATTAATTCGTTAGAAAATATAAATTATCGCGTTACATGTTGGACATACATTGCGTTTGCTTTCCTGAAAAAGCTAATTTTCAACGCACATATTTATGATTCCCTTTCCGTATTTAAGAAGTTCACGAGTTCATTTAATACCGTTTTTCGTGGTCCCCAAAACTTTTGCTATAACGTCGTCATATATTTTTGTGCAGTTTCTTTAGTGTAAATATAAATTTATGTATTTATCCCAGCACGCCAGATAAGAATGTGTGGACAAAGATGCACGAAAAACACACGAAAAAGGGGACTAATTTTTGTGGTGGTGTGACTCATAGTCTGTATATGACAAAAAATATGTTTTCTACAATTAACCATCTAAGAAGCAGCGATATATTCATATAATTTAATATTATATTTTCAATTTAAGATTTCTTGATAGTTGCTCTCAATAACCATTAAAAGAAACTTAAAATTTAAACTGTTGCCGGTGAGTAACATTTTGCGATTTACATTCCATAGCCATACTCCATCTTCCCTTATACGTTCTGCATATAGAATATTCCAAACACTATCTCCTAATAGTTATCACGCAGATGGCTTGAGACTTTTCATGGTTAACGATTTGTTTCCACAATATTGTTTTGTCACTGCGGTAGTGCCTCTGCTATTCCTTGTGGACAAATTATTTGTTTAAGCTTAAACAAGTTTATTAGACTTTATATTCGTTTTGCGTCGCCGAAAGGAAGAGACTAAAGAATTTATATTTTATAGGAAACAGAGAAAATATTGTGCTGTCGTTGTTTTGTTTATTTTCTCAACTTGGCTGATTAATCAGGGGATTTGGTATACGAGAGAGTAGAAAATGGGCATTTTATATCCTTCTTCGATTAAAAGGTGAATGATTTTTGCACCTAGAAGTTTTTATGTTGAGTGAGACTTAGGGATGACTTTCAGAGAGTGGAACTGACCCAATATAATAGGCGGAGTCGGCGGCTGAACCAATTGGTGGTCGGTGGAAGCAGCGAGCCGGCGGAAATAGGATCGCTGTTTGTCAGTGGACGGCTGTCTTGTAGACACTACGAGGCCAATAATATACACCCTAAATAAAACAGAAATATGAGTTTATACAACGCAAGGAGATTAGACGTTAGAGGGGTTTTACGTCGCACAGAGTCGTGATTTATCGATACGGATGGCCAAAAATAAAGGAGTTTTCGTAGATCAAATAAATTCTGAGCATTTAATTCTTAGTAACGACCACACACAGGGAAAAGTTTATTTAGAAATCAATTCAGGCACTGGAAATTCAATGATAAAGTCTATATTTTGATTGGAATTCATAATTATCATACGATATATCAGAAGTATTTGTCGATATTATTGATAATTTAAAAATAGTTCTTGTTAAATAGAAGTTGTTACTATGGCAATTATGTTGTATTAACCAATTTGAGTATTTCCAAAATCTCATTCATCTGAATTGGAAGATACAATTCCTAAAGAGTAAAATATTAGAATTCGTGTTTAAATGTTCGTCACTGTAATTCCGTTACAAAAACACTTGTTACAACATTATGTATTCGATTTTTCATAAGAGGCATTTTGAATGTTCCACGAGGTCATTTCAGAAAAACATTTCATTCAATTATGCTGATGAGCCTTAGGTGCATTTTTCACATTTAGTTTGCTCTGCACAAATGGGCTTCTTGCACCTAACGCAAACTTGTCGAGTATTTCTTCTTTGTTTAGAAGAGTAGCATATATAGCATTTTCCTTCTATTTTTATGCGGCCTGTTGCATCCCTTTCCGAAGTTTCATCGGCTTCAAAAGTATCATCCAGGTCGCTAGCGGTAACTGGTTCACCTGAAAAGTAAATCTTTGTTATCAATTCTTTTGGTTTTACATAGCATTTACGTAAAATTCATTCAATGGCTGATCTGATTGCAAATCTTCCAATGACTTGTGGTATTTTAGACCTCGTCAATATAAGAGGACGACATAGGTCTTCACCAATTTATTATCTCGAATATTTTCATTGTATATTATGAATGAAGCAAGGGCCGTCGTATCCAAAATATTAAAAAATATTGATATTGGCCAGCACAATGGTGCTCGTTTTGTGGAATACTGTGACAACATTTTGTCCATGATGTCTTCACCACCCTTAGTCTTGTTGTAATATAGAATTATTTCTGGTTTATTTTGTGGACCAGAAATAGTTTTGTCATTATCCATAGTGGACAACAAAACAACTGGTTTTTTTTTTGGCTGGGACATAGGAAACCAACGTAACATTTTCGGAGAACTCGAATAGACTTGATTGGACTTCGCGGCTTTTGGACGGCTTGAATTCTTTTGGAACATACCTCTTGTTTTTTTTTAATGTACCTACAATGGATAATTTCCAAGTGGCCAGCTCCTTGGCTAACGGCAATGTTGTAAAAAAATTATCCATAGTGACATTTCTTCCAGTGTTTTTGTACATTCCGACTAGATCCTTTACAACACGCTCACCTTGGTTAGTGTCCCTTACATTGTTTACTTTGCCAGTGTAAATTTGCCCTTGAAGTGGATATTAGGTATTTGAATCACACGCCCCCCAGATTGTGATACCATATTTGGCTGGCTTGGACGGCATGTACGGCGTGAAACGTGTTCGACCCCGAAATCCGAATAATTGCTCGTCCACGGTAATTGATTCATGAGGTCCATAATGCGATTTTAAATAAGAATTTATTATCTCGAAGACATCTCTGATAGCTGCAGCCTTGTCTTCATGTTGTCGAGCTACTCTCGTAGGATGCCAGTCATATCGTAGGAAACGCAAAATTTCCGTAAATCTGTTACGTGACATGGTTGCACGGTACAGAGGATATGCATTTTTTTCCATAGCTCTGCAAGGGCTCCTGACAAGACTTATTGTGGCTGCCCATTATTAGCGCAATGCCAAAATTGGATTCCATGTACGTTCTGGTTTTTCGGTGTTTCCAGAATTCCATTTGTTGTAAACGGCGTCGGCTTTTTTGTTTGAAAATCTTCGAATTAAATCTCTAACAGCGGCACTGAGAATTCAGTGGAATGAATCAACCCTGGACATATTTTTAATGATTAGGGCCCATATAAAGTTTTTCGCGAATAATATATGTCGAACGTTGGCGATTTATAAGTGGCACCTCCTTGAAACATTTCACACTATCTTTAGCCTTGTAATAAGAATTATTAGTACACGACGACGTCGGATTTTCATTACTCGATTCATCGTTATCATCACAATCACTTTCGTCGTTTACCTCAACTTCGCAAGGCTCCTGTTCCACGTCAGATTCTTCTGCTTCGCCACTAGGCATATAGTCCTCATCTTCATCACCATCCCCAAACAAATTTGCAGTATCATCCAAATCTGATTCAGCGTCAATTCGTCGAAGAAAATATGCTTCTCAATCTTCATGGGATAGCCTTTTACAACATAAATTACAATAGTTGTTTAAACTTTAAAAATATAAAAATAGAATTTATAAAATACATACCTTGAAATGGCGCTAGCAGAAAGACATTGCAAATTGTTTTCACCACTCATGTTTAAATATTACGCGACCACTTGCCAACGTTCTCACATTAGACCCAGAATTTGTTATACTTTGGACAAAAACAACGATTGACAAATGTTTTTCTATACGAAGTCAATAGAAGGTCATTAAAGTCCAAGTATATTTTGCTGTTATCGACAAGACAAATATGCCTAGTTGATGTATCTCACCACACTAGTTTCTGAATCGCATGTATGTTTTTATTTTTCTAGTATTACCATAAACTGGGGTGAATTGAGACGTGTAAACACAATCCTAGAATCTGACGCAATAAATTGTGGACACTTTGTCTGGACGAAATATTATTGTGGATGACCCAAATTAACTTAAACACACATGTCACAGTTTAAAATTAGGACTCTTTGTATGTGGTTCGTATTTACACCCCTAATGTGTATCCAACACGCATCACGAAGGGAAATTGGTAATGAACCTTTACCCACTATGAGGGAAAATAAAGGGTAGCTATACTCGACAATGGGAAATTACACATGGGGAATGGGTAAAGAGCCTTTACTCATTACCCACGGCAATGGGTAATGGGCTAAAATTCTATAAATTTATATGATAAATTTCTCTTTCTATGTCTCGGAAACGGAGCGTCCAATCGACAAAATAGCTAATAGTTGGGACTTTCTAAGGGTTTTCAATTCGTATGGAAGAATTAAGAATCACCAAAATAAAAAAATCGATATAATAAAAAATGCCTACAACTCGGAAACAGAGCGTCCAATCGCAAAAATAATAACTTTGTTACCTCCATTGGAAGCTTTAACCAATGGATGTATTTAATACGACATCAGTTATGTTTAAAAAAATCGCTGGCATACATGTGCGTTTTAGCGATTTTTTATTTAAAAAACGTAAGTCCAGCGAATTTTTTTATGAAAGGCATCCATTCGCTAAAGCATCGTTTGGAGGTACAAATTTATTACTTTTGCGTTTAGCGATTAAGAAAAACCCTGCAAAATTGGCTATTTTTTCGATTGAACGCCCCGTTTACGAAATATAGATATAATGGTGTTTTAGTAATATTTTATTGAAATAATTTTAGTTTTAGTAATTTATTTAACCGTTGTGTCAACAGCTGTTGGGTTTTATCCACATCGACAGTAGATGTACCCGGGTACTTCATACGTTTTGTATGGCAGATAGTTGCTTTTGATATACAAATATTAACTACTACCTGGATTCTTGTAATTTTCTGGTTTTTTTTTTTTTATTTCTTGGAAATATTGTCTAGTTAACAAAACTTTTATCATAATTTGGGAAAAAAAAAATTTGGTACCTAAATAATCCATTTTTACCAAAAATGGGAATTGCCAAAATCCATAAAAATTTAACAATTTCCAAATTCTTTTTTAATCCTTGTAATTTGATCCCTTTTTACCAAGAAAAATAATTAACATTGAATTTTCATTCGCAAAATTCCGTTATATTTGAACTGAAAATCAACCCCTCTTGCTCATAGTGCTATTTTTAGTACCTGCGCAGAATAATTATAACTCATAAAATATTTGTTCAATGTAAACATTTTTTTTTTGGAATGTGTAGGAAAACACGTCTACTAAACAGGAACAAAAGGGTATTTGGGAATATCTTGCCTACCTACCCTTGCACAACCAGTTTTGCAGGCAGAAACATGATTTTTTGCGCAGGTTTCGTTTTGAGTAGTTTTGTATGCATAAGTCAGTTTATGTGCGATTTTTGAAGTGTAAAGACCTAAAAATTTATTTTGTGCGGCAAATATATAAAAAGTGAAAATAAAATGGCAGATGGTGAGTGGCGCACAAATAGATGGCCTTTAGCATTTTTTTATAATATGCTTGACGTAGCTGCGTATGCTGCGTATGTTATATATATGGAAAACAACCCCCATCTAAAACCATCTACCAACCGCCGTAGGATATTTCTGCAGCAGCTCAGCGATCAGTTATGCAGACCACAAATCGATATAAGAGCGGACAATAGCCATATTACGCGCATATTTTCTACTAGACACGCTATGGAAGCCATATATGGTATGCCCTTGAAGATGAATGTTGGTGCACAAGAGGAAGAGGAACGTGACAGTTCTGGCCGCATAAAAAGAAAAGGAAACTGCTATATTTGCATTGCAAAACGCCAAACGAGAAAAGTATGTGCAATTTGTAATAAGCCTGTGTGCGCAGAGCACTCGAAGGATCATCCACAATGCCTCAGATGCTGCTAAAATTCATAAAATATATTTTTATAATGATTTTCTATAAATAAATAAACAAATTTCCATAAAATAAACTAAATATTTCCATTTATTTCTATATATTTGTATGAATTTTCATAGATATTTTGACATAATTTCATAATGCGTACAAAAAATTAATTTTTTTTGCGATATAGATGCTCGTTATTTTCGAATGTTGAAAATCGAAAAACGTTGGCCACTTTTCTCGAATGTCTGAACTGTATCTCGTTCAGATTTAGAGATATTGCAGCCACATTTCTAAATTTCATCGTTTTCTAAATTTCTTCATTTTCTAAATTTCATCGTAATCCATTGCAAACGAACCCTGGTTACAAAAAATAATATTTTTGTTTATATTTAAGTATAAAAATACACAATTTTAATTAAAAATCATTTTTTTCAGTTTTTTTTTTCTACAAAATTCATAATGGGATATAGCATCAGTAAATGGTTGTAACAGCCATTAAATTCATGTAATTAAGTGGAGCGTGCCAATATATTATTTGGTACAACCGAATAAGTTTTACATTTTTCGTTGCTCCAACAAATATAATATTCGCTACTACAAAATAATTTGATTGCTAGAACTAAAACTCGATTGACATATCACTTTTATTTCGTGTTGCTGTGGCTTCAGCTAAATATTTCAGTTCTTGTAACCAAAAATGAATTACAAAGCAATTGATATGCACAACAATTTGTGATACAGAACACCAATTATTGGTACTCACAACTGAGTACTGTGATAGTCTGAAAAACCGCAACATTTTAGTTGGCTGTAAATAAAATTATGACAATGAATCTCTTCTCTTTGTGCACCTTCCGGCTTCTACCGCAATTGATAGAAGAAATTTTTAAACTGGTTCAAATCATGGTATACAAATTGTGATATTGAGTTTCAAAGAAATGCTCATAACATATGCATACACGGCCGAACACTTTAAAATTCACTACGTAACTTATACTAATAAGCATAAATATACCCGCATTCAAAGTTTCCTGAACTAAATCTAATTAAATTCTCTGAATTCTGGTTTTATAAAATGTATTTTTAAGTTTTCATGAAGAAAAGTCCACTACGACCATGTCCAAAAATGCAAGGGTGTGAAATGACAGCGGGTTCAAAATTTTCGGATTGCCGGCCTGAGGGTAGTAGGGTAAAGTTGCTAACTTCTAAGCCAGTGGTCGGATATTTTTCTGCCAAAATTTTCAATTAAATAAAATCTTAAACGTGTTAATTTATAAAAACAAATAAATGTGTGCTATTTTGCATTTCAGTAAAATGGTCATAACTTTGGAACGGTAAGACCTCTGGGCTTCGTTTAGGTAATTCTGGAAAGGTCAGAGGTATGGCTAACTTTTAACAAAAAACATAAGTTACCTGCCATCTGGCTGAGCAAATTGAGGTTATGTGAATTTTTTCTCTGTATCTCGGCGATTTAACTTTTTTCTACTTTTTTTTATTGATTCTGAAAGGCCTCTTAAAGACCTTTCCAACAAGCCCAAAAACAACCACTGGCTCAGTTTCAAAAAGCCTAAGTTGTTGCAATTCATAAACCTCATAAGCCCAGGAACAGCCCGATTAGTTACAGACCTATAAGCCTTCTAAGCAGTTTAGGTAAACTTTTCGAAAAACTAATATATCATAGAATCAATGACTTTGTTTCTACACACGACATGCCATAGACTAATACATACATATATAAACTTATTCTCTCATCTGACGTTTCATTTCACACTCTCATCGTAGGTTTGTGGAAATGAGAGCAATTAAATTTAAAATTATCTTACACCAGGTGGAGTTACAAAATATGTTCACTTAACTTTTTCCTGTCGTTTTGGTGTAGAACTGAACAATTTAAATATATTTTGCACTTTTTTATTGACTTTTATCGTTGGTATACATTTGTATTGTATTTAACACAACTAGTTTTTCACAAAAACAATGTTGTTCCTATGTTGATCGCTGTATACTATTGCCACTATCTGGTATTATTGAACCCATATTTCTACCATCCAATGTTTACTTTCCATCGTACCTATGACGATTAATTTATTGAGCGAATAAAACCTTATATGGTATGTGTTATTCTATGCGACATACTAGCAAAAGAGCAATTTGGTTTCAAGAAAGATCATAGCACAACACATCAAATCAGTAGAATTAAAAATAAAATTCTTTCAAACAAACGCATCAAAAAATCGACGGGTGTTATACTTCTGGACATCGAAAAGGCATTTGACACAGTTTGCCATAACGGACTAATTTTTAAATTAATTTCCGCAAATCTACCGAAAAACCTCTGTAAAATCGTAAAAGATTATCCCTACAGCAGATCCTTTTCTGTTTTTGTAAATAATGTTCTCTCATCTACCAAACATATCCCAGCGGGTTCATCACAAGGCTCAATACTGTCTCCACTACTGTACGCAGTATATACATCGGACTTCAAGGCTCCAAAACTGATAGATGTAGCCTATTACGCAGATGATACAGCCCTGATCTCAATATGTAAACTTACAAGTGCTCTTTTGAAGAAAATGGAAGAAAGTCTTGAAGCATGCAGTAAATATTTTACGAAATGGAAAATCAAGATAAATCGCGATAAAACTCAAGCCATAATCTTTCCATACAATAAATCACCGAAAAGATCACCAACCCAACAACTTTATTTCAATGCCAAATATATAGATATTCAAAACCAAGTCAAATATCTTGGAGTCATAGTTAATCGAAAACTTCTATTTCACCAACATATCGATGCAGTTTGCGGAAAAGCAATTAAATCATTCCGATCACTATGGCCTCTCTTACATCGCCGTTCAACACTAAACTTTAGAAATAAAAATTTATTATTTACGTGTGTCATAAGACCAATCCTAAGTGTGGTATAATGCTGCTAAATGTCACTTCAAGAAAATGCAAATTGTTCAAAATAAATGTTTAAAAATGATAAATAACAAGCACTGGCGATATCCCACACAAGCGTTACACAATGAAACTGGATACGAAATGTTTCAAGAGTTTGTTCGTAGACAAAATTTTAATTATTTTAATAAAATTATAAACTCTTCTTAGAATATAATAAGAGATTGCTTAGACTTAATATAATCGTACATATGTATCTCTGAAATTCAACAAACTGAAAATGCCTGTATATATTTTATTATTTTCCAAAAATAATCTATATTTATATAATACAGGAATATTTTTCAAATAGTGTTTGACTTCTCTCTATCTCTAAATCAAATTAAGGTTTTATCCCACTTTTGCCTTTAAACAAAATCTATTACTGTCAAGTACTCAGTTGGTAATTTAATTAGACATAACTATTACCTGATGCAATATCGTACCGATAAAACCCGGAAAATGTTTATATATATAATTATGTTATATAATTAAGAAATGATGGAAGAATAAAAATGAATGAATGAATGAAAACTTTATTCAAATAACTAAGTCCGGCGCCATCTTCAACCAACTGTTATAAGAAAATTTGTTTTCACCAAATATGTTTGCTTTAGCGTTTTTCACTCCTGTAATTTTTCGAGTATGTGATAGAGCAATTATATTCATGGCTCATTTATAGTAGGGGGTAGGGAAAACAATAGTGGGATAAGCGTCAATTATCTGACTGATCCGATTTGACCCCTATAAGACATTAAAATGGGATAAACAGCGATCTTAGTTCAAAGGGATGCACCGTGTCGAAAAAAGTTGCGCACGTAGAGAAAATATCAGCTAAGTTTTGTGTTCACACCTTATTATTTAATAAATGCAAGGTAGAATATAATGTAGTGGAGAGGGTGAAAAAGACGTCTGTTGCTCTTTACTGATTTAAAGGCGCGATGGGAAAGCGCTGGGGACTGCCTCCTAAGATCACCATGTGGATTTATACGGCAATAGTCAGACCAATACTTCTCTATGGCACCGTAGTTTGATGGAGGTCCCTCCAAAAGAAATATATTCTGAATTCCTTGATAAAAATTCAAAGAGCAGCACTGATTAGCGCTAGTGGGGCAATGGGCACGACATCAGGTACTGCACTTAGTGCTATCCTGAACATCTGTACTCCAGATATCATGGCCGAATCGGTAGCCGCTACATCCCTGGTGAGAATCAGGGATTGTGGCATTTTGATATCGGGGCATTCCGGACACGCTGAATTGCTACACCGGATCAATTCTATTCCCGTAAAAACGGACTACTGTATCCTCTGCCTTCTACCAGCGATGAATCTAAGGACTTCTATTACGAACAGGAATACCTGGGCAAAGTCACTGGAAGGGCTCACCAGTAGTATCAGATTTTTAACGGATGTATCAAAGTTGGATGAGCAAGTAGGCTATGGGGTCCATTCACCGGACCTAAATGTAATTATCTCCTTCAAGCTGCGTGATCACTGTAGTGTATTTCAGGCGAAAATTACCGCCATACTGGAGGTTGCTGAACTACTGGAAAGTAGTGTCACAACCTTCCGGAGAATATGTATCTACGCAGACAGCCAGGCTGCCATAAAATCCCTGGAAGCCATGTTTGCTACGCCCCTGACGGTGAAAGAATGCAACTCATCACTTAGGGTGATGGCAGAGTATTTTGACATCAGGCTCATCTGGGTACCGGGACACAGTAACATTCCGTAGCAAATGCGTTAGCTAAACAGGGTACTACGGCACAAGTTCTTCCGGCAAAAGAAGGTGTTAGTATGTCAATCTCTACCTGCCGTTTGCACATCAGGCAATGGCCCGATAATATATTCAAGGACAAGTGGAGACTTACTTCAGCTTGCAAACAAGCCAGGGTTCTTTGGCCACAGGTGGACAGGGAGAAGACGAGGCAACTACTTAACTTGCCGAGAGGCAGATTATCCACAATGCTAGGAACACTTACGGGACATTGTCTTGTAGGAAAATACGCCCTAAGATTGGGACATAGAAACTCCACCACCCTCCATAGATGCTGCATGGAAAAGGACGTGGAAACGACGAAGCACCTTCTCTTGGATTGCCCTGCTCTGTTAGGACTGAGAAGTAGGATATTCGGAACACATTTATTTAGCACAGTAGCCCTACAGGATATTCCTGTAGGTTTTATAGACAAATTCATTGAAAGGACAAATTGGTTAGACAACTAGTCAATAGTTGCTATAGAGGAAACTGCAGGTATCACAATGGGCTTCTTTAGTCTAAATGTGATTTTTTAGCCTAAGTATGTCCTGCAACCTTTTCAACCAACCAACCAACCAAGCGAGGTAGAATATCAACGTGCTTACGTGAACTGAGCAAATGTTTGTCAGGTACAACATTTTTGGTCGCCTTTTCTGCGGGTTATATTCCACGAACATAATTATAAAATTAAATGGCATCGGCGCAAAATATATGGTTGCAAAGGGATAATCGCCACCCGAGGGTTTCTGATTATCGTTTTGACAGATCACACGAGATCAAATTAGCTCTTAACACGAAATGGCGTTCCGTTGTCTGACATTGGGATGGAAGCAACTCCTCTTGTTCAGCTATCACAGAAATCTATTTTGTAACAGTTACAAAATTTGCGCACTTAATGTGTTTGCGCACTTGAAAACTATGGCCTGCCACATTTGTTTGTCAAAATAGCAATTCGTCCCGTTTATGATACAACGAAAACGGCCAAATAAGTGAAGTTTGGATTTTGGATTTTTTTAATGTTGCACAGCAGTATTCACGAACTGGTTCTGGTTCGTAGCAACGGCTGGTATTATAAGAGCGATAGAAGAGTTTGTTATACTCTTCCACCACACTAGTACACGATGATGACTGACATCAGTAAATAACCCACAAATGTAGCAAAATATATTACGTAGGTCGAACATTTTAATTTTAATTTTAATTTCGTTATCTTCATTCCCTGTAGTCTTTAGAAAGTTGTAATACCTTCTAAGCTAAGATATCAGCTTTAGTTGCTCTTGTTTTGGTCACCAGTGTAGATTTATACGTGTCTATGCATATATATAATATAATGCATAATATTTTTCATAAAAAAACATTGTCATTAATTAATTCAGAAAAAAATTCCTTGCATTTATTTTATGACACTTTGTTCCAAATATTAAATAAATAATGATTCCAATGTTATCACATAAATCATGGTCGAGGATTTGTGTGGAAGAGGAGGACAGGGTGTTGTACTAAAGGTGCCATATATTAGAAATGTATGTACTTGTTTTAACATTAAGAAAATTCGAAAAAAATTTGGCATTTATGTCATAAGAAAACTGGCAGCACCAGCTAACATATAACATCTTTAGGTCCTATATTATACCTAAGTGGAAACATTTCCAATAAGCCGCACAGCATCGGATGTTAGTTTTCCTTTATATTATGTCTACCTATTGGATATATTTTTAGCTACACTAATAAATTTGTGGGGTATTATTGTAACGTATACAATTTAATCATAAAATGCAGATTTCAATTTCAGTCCTTAGAAGTCCATTATCCCAACCGAAAATAGTAAAAATATTTTTGTGATACAATTCACCTTTTATTAGAATATTAATCAAACAACACTTAACCACAAGCGGCTCTCAACAACTATGGAAACGTGAACTTTTTCGTATTCTGTTGTAAATACTCTAGAGATTTTTAGGACCCATGGGGTTGAGCCATTTTTGTCACATAAAATATTTAGCCTCTCATGCTAGATCGAAAAATTTACTGCAACTAAACTTAGTAGGGATTAGTATTACAGGTGGCAAATGGAGTGTCTGATGAAATCGCCTTGACGATTATCCATATATCTTACATGTTTAAATTAAAAAAATCATATGACGTGTCAGGGGACACCCGGTTGGAACGAATTTCCTTTCGCTATATATTATGTTCTAGTTAGTTCTAACACGCCTAAGACGCCCTTTGAACAATGGGATAATTTAAATGGAAATTTATTAAAATATAGTTTTTGTAATATGAAACACATTTTGAAGAACATTTAAAAAAAAAACAAGAATATTTTTAGGGTCTTTTTGTAAAAATATTTATTATAAATAAACAATATTCTCCAATCTTGAGGTCAGAGTACTGTTCTTGTATTTATTTTCCTCCATATTTCGCTTACTCCACTGAGTAGGATCATTACGAGATATAAATAATATTTAACAATTAAAACCAAATAACAATTGTGAAAAATTATGTCAATATAAAAATGTCTTAAAAAATTTTCCCGCCTTTTTCAAAATTTTCTGAACTTACACAAATAAAAATAATGTTCGTAAAAAGTTCATATAAATTAACCCAAAGAAAAATATTAAATTGATAAACAATTTGTGCTTAAAAAGTTCTACTTTTTAGTAATTAAATATCTGAAAATTTGGAATACATTATCTATATCTGTTTTATAGTTAATTCTTTGAAATGTTGGTGTCTTAACTATTTGAAGCATTTCTAACATATAACGACGTTTATAATGGTTTTCTTTATTTAAAACCGATGTATCCTGAAAGTTTGGGTAATGATTTAAACTAGCACAGTGGGTTGTTAATGCTTTTTTCTGTGTAGAAATATGCCTGTATTTTTGATCTTATTTGCGCCCTGCATTTAGTGTTTTTAGTTTATTTTTTGTAGTCCCTACATATACTTTGTTACAAACCCCGTTGTCATTTCCTTTACAAGGTATTTTGTATGCTACATTACATATATCAAATTTGTCAAAACTATCCGTTGCTGTACTAAATATTCTACCTATTTTGTTGTATGTTTTGTGTGCTATCCTATAATTCTTTATCCTAAAATTGCCTTATCAGTCTATAGGTAAGATCGTTCGGGAAGTTGTTGTCCTTGAGAATACTTCTTATCCTTTCCTTATTGACCTTGTGGAATTCTACATCACTTATAATCTAAACGCGTTCTATTAAATTTTTGACCGTATTTATAATCACATGTTTTTGATGTTTCGAGTGGAAGTTGATTATTCTTCCTGATGGCGTTGGTTTCTGATACCAATTAAGTGATAAATTTCCCCCCCTCCTGACCACCAATATGTCCAAATTGGGAAGTTTTGAATTTGACTCTTTTTCCAGTGTAAATTTGATACTGGAGTGGAAATTGTTAAGAAAATCCAAAATTGTATTTATTTCACCCTCTGAAACGACACAAAATAAATCGTCTACATATTTTGTTTACATTTTTGATTTTATAGCCAATTTTTCGATACAAGAGTCCAGTATATTTTCCATAACGATCTCAGCAACAATTGGAGAAGCTGGTGAGCCCATTGGGAGTCTTTTTTATTGCAAATATATCCTCCCCTTATGTTGAAAATATCGGTTATCCACTACACAATATCTTAATATATCTAAAAATAAAGATTCATTAATGTCTGTATGTTGCTTTAATGTGTTCCAGTTTTCCTCTATGATACTGATAGCTAAGTCTACCGGAACACTCGGGAATAGAGATACTACATCGTTAAAAAGATACTAGATAGAAAAAAGATACTAAAATTTCGTTAAAATTTCGTTCTTTATTCTGCCCATAAATTGTATTGAATCTTTTATGTTACATTTCGAATTCATATGATGCAGAGTTAATAAAAGAGCATATTGATCTTAATGGAAAATCATCTTTGTGTATTGTTGGAACTCCATATAATCTCGGTGCTGTGGCTACTGTTGTCTTAAGTTTATTCTTCTGTGTTCTGGAATTTGGAATTAGGTCTGACGCAACAACCGAGTGTGCCAAAACTTCAGTTGCACCACCCAATTTAGCGTCAATTCAGCTGCTGTAACCGAATTTGTCATGAATTCTGTAGGTACAACATTATTCTATGTATTTAAAGCTTGCGCCTAAAATTTTTAAAACAAATATTATACTAAAAGAAGTTAAAGAATGTATACTTGTTCCTGTTGCGGCGATATGCAAATTGTTGTGTGTTTCTTAACAAAGGTAAGTAAAAATATTAAGCGTTTTTTTTACCCCCCTAAAGTTAATTATAGCTTAATTTGTACGGGCCAGCTAAGCGATATTAAGTGACATTTCAATTTCCCACTTAAAATCCGACTTGAGAAATGACAATGTTGCCACATGCTAAATTTCAAGAATGACAATTTCAAGAAATGCGAATGAAAATGGTATCAAGTAGAGACTCAAAAACAGAATTTTGCAAAATGGCTTACACATGGTCAGTTTATTAAAATTATTTTATTTAATGGAAGACTACGTATACTTTTATATCCGATTGAAAACAAAATTGGAATTAAATTGTTCACAACAACGAGCGGTGAATGTTATACGTATTGATCAGGGTATAATTATCTATCAGGTATAGTCGTTTAAACATGTGGTTACATTTTTCCCATGTCATTTTTCGTTTCAGTTGTTAAAGTCATATGTATTTTGTTTTCTTATTTTTTTGGATTCTTGTATTGTTGGTATATATTTGTGTAGAGTTTGACAACCGAAAGAAATGAACGAAAATAAAATATCTGTTGTTGCTGCTTACAACTACAACAACATTTGCTGCTACCATGTATTTGTTGGCACTTGGTACAAACGTGTTGCCGTATCGCATTTTTTTCACCCATTACAGCTAATGTTGCCACATTACGTAGCATTAAGTTCGGATCATTTTATTTGAAAAGCCGTAAATAGCGATAGCTTAATGGAATAAAAAAAGCCTTATTGTAATTATGTTTTTTGTATTAAATCGTCTTATTTTGCAAAATATGTGCAGGCAGATATCAAGAGTTTTGAAGTTTTTCAAGGTCGGTCGCTTGAGATATGCTACAACCATCTTTATATGAAATGCATTAGGACCTAAATCAACAGATACAATACGCCAGTATTGGTGCGGTGCCCCATGATGGCCGGGACTTCAAAAAAGATCGGTAGTGACATGTAAAACACATTTTTTAGCTTTGCAATTTTTTTTATAGGAATATAAGAAAATATATATTGTCTTAACAATAAATATAACATTTGTGACACTATCTAAATTTGGTCTGAGAACCTCTAATGAGGTTGTGTCAACCTCTACTGAGATTGCGTCAACCTTAATGAGGATGTGTCAAGCTCTAATAAGGTTGTGTCAAGCTCTAATGAGGTTGTATAGACCTCTAAATTCGGTAACGGATATTTCGGCTATCTCAAACGAATTTGTTGTGAGTGTATGTTAGCTTCCTCGGGTTTCTATCACGTGATTCTCATTAATTGCAAATATGACTGGGAGAGCTCTGAAAATAGCCCGATGGTCGTAGTCGCGGAGACTTTCCCTTGCAATTACCTTAATTACACAGTAATATATTAGATCAGGCTGTTTCTTAATAGCAAGCAGCCAGTACGTTTGTTGACAGGGCGATACGTAATAGAGCATATGTCGTCAAGACATGGGTTCATGAAACGGGAGCCCCAATGCGCATGTTTTGCATTGTAATCTCCAGCAGAAAAAATTTATGTCCAAGACCTTGAAAATAGTAGTATTTCTGACTTGTCCTTCTCTTCCGTTTAGCACCACCGTTTAGGAGATTTGGGCTTCTTTATAATTGTCAATGGTGATTACAAAATTTCGTTATTTTTAGAAGTACTCGTACTGTTTAGGAGATAACACCGTCTCTACATATTTTTTAGGACAATTTTGGGGTCGATCTATTGAATGTATTGATATATATGTGGCCATGGATTAATCTTAAAATTTTCAGATTTAGAAGGTTCTGCAATTCCGAATAGCTGGACAATTTTTTTTACCTGTATGCGAAGAAATCTAAAATATTACAGTATTATCCGTTGGGGGTCCAATGCTTTGTCTACGCCCAGGGCATATGCTCTAATCTAAATCCGTCTCTCCCTTTAGGTCTAATATAGTCCGAGCCATTCACGAGATACATCCAGAAACTAAATTAACTCTAACATCTTTTTAAATTCACTTACATTTAAAGAAAAATCAATATTATTTAAATTCTCTTAGACATCGTGAAATAGGTTCATTCATGGAATAAGTCGTTTTACGGCAGGGTATATGGAAGAATTCAAATTGGCGCAATCTTCTCGAAGGTACATTAAAAGATATTAGATTAAACAAATAAGGACTATCAATAGTTCTACAAATGATTTTGTAAATGAACATGATTGAATCAATTTACAGCGTGATTCATACGTTGGTATCGGCTGATCAGAATGTAATGGTATCAAAGTAAATTGAATGAATTTCTTCTGTATTCTTTCCACTCTGTTACTTTGCGATGATGCGATGAATTTGTGCATATTCTAATTTAGATCTAGCGAAACTAGTGTCTAAATTTTAGGTACATATGGATATGGATTCTATGCTATGACGTTTAATCGATATGTGCATTGAAATTTAGCTTGGAGTCAAATATTACTCCAAGACCCAATATTTCAAATACTTGCTTAATAAGCCTACCATCAATGCAGTAGTCCTTTAAAGTCGGACAGTGCAACCTTTCATAACACACATAAAAACATTTCGCTGGATTCAAAAATAGCCAATTCATCTCACACCACCCAGTAATTGAAAAAATATCAATTTGTAATAATGCAGCATCAAACTGATTAGAAATACTTTTAAAAAGCTTCATGTCATGTCAGCTTACAGTAATCACTGAGAAAAAGATATACAAGAGGAAATACCATTAATAAATAAATTAAACAACAAAGAACCTAAAACACGGCCCTGTGGTATACCAGATGTAGCAGTAAATGGGGTGGAAGAACAGCCATCAATCGATACATAATATTTTCTGTCGGATAAGTATAACTTTATCCACTGGAGAATTTTAGAATGAAATCCCATTTTAGCCAACTTAGAAACAAGTACATGATGTGAAACTTTATCGAAGGCTTTAGAGAAGTCTACATAAATAGAAACCGTCAACAAAGTCTTGGAAAATCGGAATGTTAGCATGAGGCGAAGCCAGAGGCAGCAGCCATATGAATGAAATCTTGATCCATTAATAATGACAATACTTGTTAGTTCCTAATAAAGCCATAATATACCTAAAGAAAAGTTTATTTAAAATTATCCAATTTTTAAAAAGATACTTCTATTTGGAGCAACCAGTGTATATTGCTTTAACCGCAGTTTTATATCTCTTACCGTAGTCTTTGAACATCATAAATTTTTAATATATCGCCAAATTCCCTTTTTACCCAGGACGATTTAATTTGGCTTATAGAACTCCTCAATGTATCGTTTACGTTGCTTCGCATTCTCAACCATTGAAAATTGTATTTGGATTTATGGTCATCTTGGCAACATAGAAGAGTTCCGTTCTGTATTTCACTGGTTGGTAAGTCGGCGGCACGTATGTGAACATTATTGCATCGTTTCACATTTATTTTATGACTTTGGGTTTTGTGGTGGAAATATTCGATGCACTAACAATTGTCGCGTAGAAAAATTTTGAACATTTTATGGCATTTCAACTGGGTCCACTTTCATGGATCTCTTACAACCATAAATTGTTTACAAATGTGTTTTGAATAAAGGATTCAAATACATTAATCAAACAACAATGATTTTTATATTTTCGCGGGCAATATAATAAAAAAATCCAATGAGTGTTCGAACTCACGGGCGATGTGTTAACACCTTTTTGCTACACGGTACCTGTTCGATTTCTATGAACACATTCGTAAATGTTACATAGGAAAATAAAAAACAGCGTTCAATCATATGATGACGTTACAGTTAAATAATATTAATACTTAAAATTATTTAAAGACCCAGTGCAAGCACATGTGTCATTATATTCTTGCTCAATACTTTTTTTTATTCCCACAAAAGTCAAAGAATGCAAAGCAACAGACACTTGTACATACATACATACATTGTTATATTCGTACGATATAACCGAAGATCAACATAAAATACTTTTTTAATATTACTCCAAATTAAAACACTTCAATCTCGGCTCGCCGATATCGGATCGCCTTAATTTTTGGCCTAAACTCTTCGTCGAAACCCGCACTAGCTTTTTAATCCAAAAATTAATAAAATCGGCTATGAATTTCCGGAGAAAATCGCGTGGGAAAATTATATGAAAATCGTCCAATAATCACTTTCAATACAGACTGCCAAGCAACGAACAAACAAACGATGATTTACTCTTGCAAACCTAACACTTGCGTATGTATTAAATTTATAGTTTACTGCCCTAGAGGCGCGCGTATAGATGTTAACACATCAATAATATTTGCGGAAATTTGTCATTTATGGTAATTTCTAGTATCATGTTCAATATACGAGTATTTGTGCCAGTTTCAATTATGTATTTCAGTTTGTGTAAAAGCTTTTGTGTTTCATTTTACAGACCGTCATTGCTTGATTGATGTTGAAGTTTATATGCATTCAAAGTTTATACACTTGTGTATCAAAGCGTCTGTTAAATTTTGTGTAACACATACTAAGTAATCAAGTTTGATTTCTACTCTGAAAAAGTAAGGAAAATTTATTTCCTTTTTATCAAACGTATTAACTGATTTTTGTTACGGGTGAACTTAAAAACAACAACTTTAAATCGAGCTATCTTAAAAAAAAATGTTATTGCTGTCTCATCGCCAAATGCTGTACAAAGTATCAATAATGTTTGAACATTGTTATTGGGAAATACTGCTTATATAAACATTCCCTGCCATTGGCCTGTAGGGAGTGAGTACTTCCGATTGTATGTAACTTTTTTGGCCAAAATAATCGTTTGATGGTAACATGGCGGAGGATAATATGGATTGTGGGAGGGAGAGCATTTTGTGGCCACATGGTAAATATTTCCTTTGAAAAAGATTTAAATCCTAAATTAAGTTGAAATATTAAAATACTATGGTCCTGGTTACTTCATTTGTTCTTTCATTTCTCTCTCTCTCTGATTCAATCGTTTTATATATTTGTAGGCGTCTAAAGTAACTGCACAATGAACACACCCAAAAAGGACGAAATTATTGTAAATGCTAAAATGTGAAATCTATGCTAAGTACTTCAAGGAAATATGTATGTAATCAAATTTCGTTGGGAGTATTTTTACTCAATAGGCAATTTTGCGAATATATTTTCCTATATACCAAACGACTAAGTAAAACTGATAGAACATTTCCCAGTTTAGGCTGTTCTGGACGGTGATTTGTTTAATTTTATAGATGGAAATATTATTTTAATAGAAGTATGTTTATCTCTTCCACTTTGGGTAATATAAGTAATGTGAAATGATGTCGATAACATTTTTGCATTAACTTGTATAATTTGATTTTTTTTGGAAAGAACCGCGCAAATTGTGAAGATTGAATTCAGTTCAACTAATTAACTGCAATGAAAGTTGATACTTGTGTTGAATTTAATTATAGTTATGGTATTTTGTCTTCGTATGTATACTTTGTATTTCAATTGAATATTACTTTCCCATTCCCATATCAGTAAATTTAATGAGAAGGTACAATTTAATTGGCTTTGATTGATATTTTAATTATTCTGTTGCCTAATTATGAGTTATACGAACTCTCAAACAGGAAGTTAATAACCATTGCAATTTTATTATAATTTAAGTGATAGTCGCAATAAGAGGCTGAAGGAAATTTATTAAGTTTATCAAATTGAATTAAATTTTAATTCAATTTATTCAGTTTTACACTGTAAGAACAATAAAAAATAATTTTACAATTCAAATGGTATATCATCGCGCTACCCAAATGGCGGAACGCCATCATATCTTTTAAACCGAATTATATAATCGAATAATTTAAATGGCGTGTGATATACAATTGTTCACCCTATGAAATTAGTGTTCGGAAAGGGTGCCACGTCTTGTAAGTACTTAGTTATGGGTTATCAAATTTGGAAAAATCAATTTTATTGTAACTATAAATTAAAAAAATATTTTTACCAATTTGAGACTTTTTTAGTTCTTTTTTAAGGTTTTTATATTTTGAAATTATTAAACACAAATGAAAAAAAAAATATATTTATTTTTTAAATTTTTGGTTAATGTATGAGAAATTCATACTACAAGCTTACAAGTCATGTACATTTTTCGAATTGACAAATGGTTGGTTTTCTGTTGGAAATAATAGACAATTCAGTTCAACACACACTCACTGGCATGACTAATTTCGAACTCCGTGACAAGTTCATTATCAGATGCCTAACTACAGTGCCTGAATTGATACCATCGGGTGATCATCAATCGTATATATACAAACTCAATTCTGCAATTAACATGTGCGAATTAGTATCGATCGAAGATCCCTAAGTATCAACATCACTGAAAGCCCTATAATTCCAACAACAAGAACAGACAGAATTTTTCCACCATGTTCTTCTTTTCCTCATGCTTTCTCACATTGTTACAATGCCTTGAGGTGAGTTTTAATCAATATCACAGAGTTGTATTTTTTCGTGGTATAGCATTTTTGAAGACCGTGCTAGTGTCAGTTACATTTATTTGAATTTGAATTTTGTTGACCGATTTTTGTTAGTTCTTGGTTAATGTATAAGAAATTCATACTACAAGCTTACAAGTCATGTACATTTTTCGAATTAAAAAATGGTTGGTTTTTTCTTGGAAATAATAGACAATTTAGTTCAACACACACTCACTGGCAATGCGTGTTTCGAACTGTGTGACAAGTTCATCATCAAATGCCTCACTACTGTGTTTGAATTGACACCATCGGTTGATCATCAATCGTATATATACAAACTCTATTCTACAATTCACATGTGCGAATCAGTATCGTATTAAAAAAAATTTATTTTTTTAAATTTTCTGTAAAATACAATTTGTAAGAGAATTTATATCTAAAAGACTAATCATTTCTAAACTATAGATATTTTCTAACTCTATTCGTGACTTCATATGCCGCAGAGAAGTAATGAGTGGATCGGAAAATGCTGCCAATATATTGAAGGGGTCCGCATATTGCCTGACCCTTGATGCTTTGAACGTGTTCTGCAATTTATATTGTTTATACAATTGGTTAAGAGATTCCTGTGCTTCTTCAGAAAGCGCTCCAATTGGCAAAGACTGGTATTCAATTATATCTTTGGTTATATGTACATATACACCTTATCCTTGCGTGCAATGGTGATATTCCATATTCGTAATTCTCCTCGTTTATATAATCGTTCAAATTACCGAAGCTCTTTTGACTCTTTTTGCAAATCGGGTATGATAATGTTGTGGTTGTTCCTGTCAATTCGTTTACGACTTTTCCGTCAACCGTGGTCAGGTGGAACTCGTGACTATATTTAATACATTTTTCTTCTCCAAAATGCAGCTTTGTAGGCTTAATCTTGCTTATTGGTTCTTCAATGTCCTTCACCGTGGGTCTGCCGATTCGTCGGCAATAATGCACTGATGACGGCCGTAGAAGCCATAGTGGCGCCTAGAGGAAGATAAATCCTTTTGAATTAAGTAAACTAATAATCAAGGAACATATTTTGAAAATGTGGCACATATATAGAAAAAATATAAATGTTTTTTATTTTCCGTAAAATTTTAAAAATAGTGAAAAATGGCTAGTTTTTAAAAAATTGTGATTTACCTGGAGAAACATAAATCAAACAGTAAATTTTGTTATCATTACACATTTAATAAATACATCAATCAATGGAAAATAAATCAAAGAGTGTTCGAACTCACGGGCGATGCATTAACACATTTTTGTTACACGATACCGTTCGATTTCTATAAACACATTAGTAAATGTTATAAGTAGATTGGAAAATAATACAAAAATAATAGTGTTTTTGCTGAAGGCTCTTTTGCTATTGTAGTTTATTTTTTTACATATGCTTTAACATTAGATGTAATATTGTTAAAATAAATAAAGCAATATTTAGCTCACTGAAATAATTGTTTTTGTTTTATCGTAAACAGAGCGACGACAAAAAGTATTGAATAGTATAGAGAACTTATTGCACTCTTTTTTCGCTCTCATGTAGATAGCCTGGGTAAGAGCGCATAAACGAGTCTTAAACTCTGTATAGAATATTTCAATATAAATGCACCACTTGGACAATGTTATCACTTAAAACAATAAAAAAAGCATAAATGTTTCAAAAGGCATCAATGTTTCTCATCAAAATTATGAATGAACCAATTTGTGACAAAGAGAGAGTAATACGTTTTGAATCATTCGTCAGATGTTGCCAGTTCTTCTAAGTCATACAATTCGTTCCTTTAGTTCTCTATACTATTCATTACACTTTGGCGACGACGACCTGCTTGCTTGGTCGCTGCGGCTACATAAATACCATCATACTTATTTTAAGGCAGAGATTATTGTTGTACAACAACCACGTATGTGATAATAACGCTCTGTGGTGTTTGTATGTATTCACTTTGATAGATGGCCCTTCCCGTGCCTATAGATATTGACATATCAAAAAATACCTAATTTTCGTGATATTACACCTGAAATCGGACCAAATTATCTAAAAATGGTGTATTTTTTTGAAAATCCAAAATTGGTCAACTTGGAACGGTTATATCTTCTAAACTATAAATCTGATAGTATAAGTATTAATGATACCACATTTGAAATCGTTGAAAAATTTCCCACAAGATGGGGTTTATTTAATTTATTTAAATTTTTGCAACCTCGTTTGCTCTACGTGCACCACTGTGCGACAGCCACTACTGTTGAAAGTAGTGCTCTAAATTTCACCAGCGATGTGTTTGGCTATACTAACATATCACCGCTTTCATTAGCGGTTGCCCTCTGCTTCATTTACCCATGCAACAAAATGGACCACAGATTTGCTCTGATAAATTCTCATCATTGATAGCCACGTACGAACGTTCAAAATCGTTACTGAATCACTCTTTAACTGAGCCGGAGAAATGTTTGGAAGCATTATTTCGCATACCGTGGGTATTGGCCAAGATTATAGGTGCCATTCAGAATTGAGGTGTCAGGAGCTTTGGATGACAATACAAAATAAATAATTGAAAGTTTCAAAAAGATCCCACCTTCCAAGAACACTGCCACCCGTAGAGTTGAAATATGCTCGCAACCAATTCATGACGCTCTTTATGCCGATTTGCAAAAAAAAAAAAACTTTTTCCTTTAGCTTTTGATGAATGAATCTACACATATTATTGATTATACACAAATGTCAGAATTTGTTCGATTTTTATCTGACAACAAGTTTATATCCAACAACACATTGTGGTATATGATGAAAAATTAAAACCGACATTTTCTTATCTACAACCCCCATACTGAGGCCACTTCCGTTTTGGCATCCCATGGCTCCAAAATCCACATAGTTCAACCGATTTTGTTACTATTTGATACAGCATTAACATATATATAGCCCTTACCGCCAAAATAACTTAAACAATAAACATAAAAGTTTACAGTAGAAGGTTTTTTCTAGTGTAAACAACAATCAAATGTGCATTTAAGTTTGAATTGTTTTTGCATTAATTTCGTAAGGGTTCTATTATAGTTCTGAACTTTTACTAGATGGTACACATAGTGATATAGTTTTTATTCCCACTAAAAAATAAAAATTTTAAATGTTGTTGTTTAAGATATTTTGGCGATCAGGGCTCGATGTCTACTGAAACTAGACCAAATAGATCCATATTTTGGTATAGCCCCACACAAAGGACCATGTAGATCGGGCTTCCTGAGGATCATAAATCAATATATTATATACTTTTTTGAAAAGATTTGGCACGGAGTATTTGATTTAACCCATAACATTTTAAGTGAAACTGGTCGGCATCCACAAATGTTTTGATATAACCACCAGTCAAAGGTTCCTCCCATTTTTACTTCCTGCGACTCTAGTGCTTTCCACATAGTTCCTTCGATTTTGGAGAAAAATTGGATTTATCCGATTAACATAATAATCGAATCCATGGTCCATGTTTGAACATATACCTTTACAAATCATTCTAGATCATAATGCTCCGAAACTGAATTTTTTCGCAAATGCATATGTTGCTTGATGCCAAAAGCAAATGTAAGAGTGGTGTAGGATAACGTACAGTCGGATCCACCAGACTTTAGCTCTTCCTTACTGATTTAATTCTAGGTGAAGTAACAAACAAAAAAATTAGTTCTATGAATTACTATTCATACCGTTTGATGATTCGTAAAAACGAAGAAAATCAAATTTTAAAATGTCGCAAATAATTTCATCAGTACAACGTTGACATGTATGTAAAGATTGAATCGGAACGTGTACTGTATTTTCGTTTGAATCAGAAAAAAGTATGATATGAAGAGTACATACGATACACTTGCGTGATGCACTAAACAACGATGGCAATACAATTATTATGGCAGAGTTACAATATCACCAGCAACATATACATGCAGTCCACGACACGTAAAATAGTACACACAATATTCAGTGTTATACGTTCGCCAATACGGACGTCCTGATTTATTCATTACATTTACATGTAATCCCACATGGATTGAGATTAAAGAACACCTATTTCCCGGTCAATGGCCAGTAGATCATCATGCTATTATTGCACGTTTTTGCAAACTCAAATTGAAATCATTAATGGATTTTATGATTAAACATCAAGTATTCGGAGAACCACGTTGTTGGATGTATTCCATTGAATGGCAGCAAAGAGGATTACCTCATGCCCATATATTGATTTGGTTGATCAACAAAATTACTCCCGAGGAGATTGATAATGTAATTTCAGAGGATCCAACTGTCGATCCTGAAATATTTGAAGTAATAATCAAAAACATGATTCGTGGTTTTCATATTTTAAGCCACATCATAATCTCAATATCACAGGGCGAATGATTAAACATACCAAAAACAAAATGGCACTAAGGTAAAAAACATATTAATATTAATTAATTGCTAAATTTAATTCTTCTTACTATTTTTTTTACAGTTTAGCAATAGCGAAGCATTGCCGGGTTATAACATTTGCTTTTGGGCCCAAAGAAAGCATTGTTTGGGATTCAAATACAGCTTTATTTTTTGCGCGGTTTATGCTCTATCGAGAGCAATATAAATGCGGGGTAAAGAAAGATTATTCTGAGCCTAAGTTATGTTGTTGTATGAGTGTAACTGTTTTCGCATGTATAAATTGCTGATGAAGTGAGTGTATTTATATTGGCTGATGTGTTTCGTGTTAGTTTCACGCACATATAGTCACAAATTTTTTATGGGACAGAATAGCAAATGTTCTTGATCGATTGAGTAAGTATGCTGGAAAAAAACTCATATTAGTAGAATATATGTGTGATCTATAAAAGATAATAGTAAAACAAGTCTCAGGCGATTGAAATGGTTTGTATTGTCGTTTTTGTATGTATGTATAATACCAAAGTGAGCCACGATTTTGAAGAAATAATTGTTTCTGCCTCAAGGCATATTGGAAGTAGTCTGGTAAAAGTGCGGAAGCGTATGAAACCGAAAACGTGAGATACAACAAAGAAAAGGGAAACGAAAATTGATCGGTATAAATTTCTTTATTTTTGTAGTAATTAGTTAAAAGTTTAGATTTATATTTGTAAATTGAATTATAATAAATTGTATTATAATATTGATGTCAAAAATAATTCATTTCTAAATATTATTATATTTGGGAGGAAATAGGCATATGCTTCTATGTAAGTAACCTCGTGGTTGCAAGGAAACACGGACATGCTTCCATGTAAGTTCAGGATTTCTCAGTAAGATTGAAAGTACTAAATTTAGTGTCACTTTTCTTTGAGCTGAAATTTGGCGGTTGCCACATATGTTTATTCCAATTATTAAAAATGGAGCGCTTTACGAGAGAACAACGCGTTCTAATTGTGAAAGCTATTTACAAAATCTTTGAAAGTTATGCTGACACCGCTTGCAAACTTCAAAGAATTTTCAGTCGAGAGAGTGCAAGAAACTGGATCGGTTATGGACTGTAAGACTCTTGTGCAACAACCCTATCCTCACTCTCAACACCCTTTATATTGAGGTTTGTAAATATGTTTGCAACTAAATATGCTAATGTTTCCATTTCAATGGAATTGAGTTTGTGACTTGCAAAAATATATCAATGTTTGGGGTGTGTTTTACACATACATGGTTCTTGCTGAATGTGTTTGGAGAAAATGATACAGAAGCCGTTTTCTTCAGCGTGTGGGAGCAAAGTTCTTCACAAATGCTTATCAATGGTCGTGTAGAAGTTTTGAACAAAACTATATTCAAATTAGCTAGTAAATTGCATTATATTCGGGAACAAGGGCCTAGAGGCCCCTGTACATGTAATATAATATATCGGATGCCTTCATACATATCTACCCATTTTACCTGTGTGTAGCTGTATTTACAAATATCTCTCCTATAACTTAATCTTGTTAAAATACACATATTTAACCCGCACGTGACGGTTTTAGTACTCTATTCTATGATAAAGTAAATAAGAATATACTAAACTAAATTAAAATTTATTAATTGCTTTCCAATTCGTATTTGTTCTCAAAGCTGCATTTATTTGCATGACACTACAAGTTCGTTTTCCTAGCATTTTGTTTTTGACTGGTATTACTTTCTATTGCTGTGACAATAATTTGAACTTTAATATCCTGCCATAAATTACTTGACTTTTCTCTTTGATATCGTTCGATAGTTTTTCTTTTTTCGTATGTTTGCAATACTAATATTTAGCTTTTACGCTGCCAGTCATTGCATATGAAAGTGCAAGTTTGATATCTCTTTGACGTTAGTATTTATTCAGTTCGTGCCACAACCATATCCTTGGAATAAAGCATTATGGATAGTATGGTTATTTTGTTTTGAACTTTTTCAAATTGCGAATGTATACGAATACCAATTGCATGGACTGAAAGACTTGGATTTAGTATTTTTGTTTGCTTTGGATACACAAGTTTGTAAAAAAAAGTTCAAGAATTAGTCATTCAAAGTGGATATTAATTTAAATGCTAATAGATACACGCCGAATAAAAAACGGACCCCGCAGCATATTGCAGAAATCATGTATATGTTTGTAATTGAAGATCTACTGCATTTTGTTTTTATGTTGTTTGTCACGTTTCTGCTTTCAGCAGTATTCAACAAACAACAGTACATTTGGGTCACAAAAACATATTTTATACCCTATTAATCATTGTGTCTCAAACATGTAATACTGAGCAGCAAACACCATGTATTTGGACACAAGTATACTATATTATCGACTAGCTACAACCTCGTTATAGTTGCATCCAAACAACAAGAAAAAATACAAATTTCCCATGTCCATAAGCTCTTTAAATTTTGATGAAAATTTAACGTACAAAATATGTTTCGTGTTTCTGTCGAAATATTGGTGCTAGTTTTGTGTATGAAATGTTAGAATAATAAAAGTTTATAGCTCAAATCTTATGGCGCGAAAGTGGTAAATACAAATAAATATTCACAACATTCCTTTCCTATGGATGCTTTCATCGAATCCCATTGCATAGATGTTGTTTACCCAGAAAAGAAACTACAATTATCATGAGATTGGCGTTACAGTGTACAGTCTGCGTATTATATCCGATTTAAGTTTATACTTTATTATTCGATATTTGATGTCAAAATTGTTGTTCGGTTCAAGATCAAGTTTTAAGTTGTTGTCAATGATGCCGAATTGATGTTTTTGGGTTTCAGGCGACACTCTCGTTCACAGCAGCAATATTTTCAAGAGACTGCTCGGTATATTGATTCACAAGATTCTTTCGAAATTTTTGTAATAAGTTTTCAAAATTATAGCTCATGTTTCTTTCGTAACGCGCTCCATTTTTAATAATCGGAATAAACGTATGTGACAACTGCCAAATTTCAGAGTTGCCACTTGCACCAAAAATAAAAAAAAAATACCCTAAATTTAAATCGTGCAATCTTACTGAGAAACCATTTAGAAGTAGTGGCAGCAGATGCGATTGAATTAGCTTAACTGATGGTGGAAAATGCAAATGGCAAATTGATGTTCTCACATAGCGTAAAATGGTCAACTGTGTCGAAGGCCTGGGACTGGTCTACCCGAACCTCATTAATGCCTTTTTGTTTCAATAATGCCTTGTTTATATAGTTTATAAGAAAATTTAAATAAAACTCAAAAAAGAACTAAAAACGAAATATCACGGTTTTCCAAATTGCACCTTATATTCTGCACGCTAAAAAATTACGGCCTCTCTAATATATTCTCCCAAAATATATTCTGCAGTATACATGTTTATATTTGGAACATACTTCAAACATTCATATGTTTGCAAGTCCCAAATTCACTGGTATTTAAATGTTAACAGTATCACGTTTACTGGCAAATATACATGCTGTTATGTGGAAACATATGTGTTCTTCATCCCACATTTCCCACAAACCTGCATATATTTATGTGAAACAGTATGCTTATTTCCTCCCATTTCCTCTTTGATTTCAGTATAGGTATATAAGTATTATTTATTATAATTAATTTTATCAATATCAAACCACATTTAAAATAACTAATACAAAAAATTAAAAGATTTAAAATTTGCCCTTTTTACACTAATTTATTGCATGAACTGAGAATCTGGTGTGCTTTTGCTTCTCCTTCTTTGTAGTCTCTCGCGTTTTTGTTTTCGGAAGGATTCAGCTATGGCGTGGTTATTACTACGCATTGGTACACAAACAAAATACCTATATACAAACCTAGTTCATGCAAGCCAAGCGTGGATTAATTACTTGTGTTTTGGAACGAAGTTCCTTATCGCACGTTGCGGGATGGGGGCTAACTGAAAAAATTTTAAACAACTTTTTTTTAAACTAATTTATTACAACCCATTATTGTACTTTTGGTTTGGTTTGGTTTAAAGGGAAGTTTTCTAGGTGGAGCGTCTTTATTACATATTATAGTTTTGAACCCAATGAAAAGTAAATTTAGAAAGCCAAACTACAAGACTGGCAAATCCATGAAGTACAAACCTGAGCCTGGAATTACATTTGGCTTGGTTTGTGTCTAGACTAATATATAACATACGGGGAGATATTTCGTGTTTCATGGGAGATCTTCTAGGTGGAGCCTATTTATTACATATTGTAGTTCGAACTGAATAAAAGGTAATTTTAGAAAAGCCAAAGTGCAAAATGTTTAAAAAAATTACATTTTCTTAAACAAGTGCGTTTTCTTAAAAAAAGTAAATTTTCTCAAAAAAATACCTATTCATATTCTTAAACAGAGTGCCTTTACTTAACCAAATACATTATCTTAAAGAAGTAAATTTTCTTACAAAATGTCCTTTTTCTTAAAAAACATTATTTTTTAAATAATTACCTTTTCTTCAACAAATTACATTATCGTACAACAAATTGCCTTTTCTTAAAAAACTAGCTTTTCTTTAAAAAGTGCCTTTTTTGTAAAACAAAATAACTTTTCTTGAGATAAGTACCTACTCTTAAAAGCTTTCTTCTTCTTTTCTTCCAAAAAATACCTTCTCTTTCAAAAATACCTTTTCTTACAAACAATCGTTTTCTTAAAAGTACCCTTTCTTTAAAATAAAATAATACATTTTCTTTTCTTTTCTTGAGATAAGTAGCCTTCCTGAAAATAAGTAAATTTTCTTAAAAAAATAACTTGATCCTAAAACGAGTACCACTTCTTTAAAAAGTAAGTGTTCTTAAAAAAGTATTTATTAAAAAAAAATCCAATGAGTGTTCGAACTCACGGGCGATCTGTTAACACCTTTGTGCTACACGGTGCCTGTTCGATTTCTATGAACACATTCGTAAATGTTACATTGGAAAATAAAAAACAGCGTTCAATCATATGATGACGTTACAGTTAAATAATATTAATACTTAAAATTATTTAAAGACCCAGTGCAAGCACATGTGTCATTATTTTCTTGCTCAATACTTTTTGTTTTATTCCCACAAAAGTCAAAGAATGCAAAGCAACAGACACTTGTACATACATACATACATTGTTATATTCGTACGATATAACCGAAGATCAACATAAAATACTTTTTGAATATTACTCCAAATTAATACTCCAAATTAAAACACTTCAATCTCGGCTCGCCGATATCGGATCGCCTTAATTTTTGGCCTAAACTGTTCGTCGAAACCCGCACTAGCTTTTTAATCCAAAAATTAATAAAATCGGCTATGAATTTCCGGAGAAAATCGCGTGGGAAAATTATATGAAAATCGCCCAATAATCACTTTCAATACCGACTGCCAAGCAACGAACAAACAAACGATGATTTACTCTTACAAACCTAACACTTGCGTATGTATTAAATTTATAGTTTACTGCCCTAGAGGCGCGCGTATAGATGTTAACACATCAAAAAATACTCTTAGGCTTTTTCTTAAATAAAAATATTAGCTTTTAATGAAAGAAGTCCCTCTCATCAAAGAATGGACTTTATCGGAAAAATATAATACATATTCTTACAAAAGGGACGTAAAGATATATCTTATGGCATTTCATTTGATCAAAGATGAATAGGTAGAATCTTCTGCCTGCTAAATTCAAGATGGGATGTATATACCTGTGTAGAAATTGGAAATGAGGGGATATTGGTAAATTTATCACTGAGTGTGTTTGCATTATTATACAATATATTGATACGTTTCTCTTCACCAATCCCAATTGCAAGTATAGTTTTCCACCTATGTATTGAGTGAGTCTATAGCAAAGCTAAACTAGGGTGAGGGTGTGTTTACGTCGGTTTATCCTTCAAAAATTTGTGTACTGTGTTTCTACTAAAAATGCTTCCAATTTACTGTAATCGTTATAGGGACGGGGAAATTAACGAAGATTCAGCACATAGTGGCGTCTTTATTGAAATAAATCTGGAGGTCACAGCGCGTTCAAATATGCTGAGGCCTCAATTAAATATCAAACAAAATCAATATTTACTTCACAGTTAGGCCTCCCGTCATAACATTTATTATTGCCCCGAAGGTCGTGTTAAAAACAAATTATAAACATAAATTAGTACAGAAAATTTTCAAAACTTGTACGATAAACACAACAATATGTTGGCCATCAAATGATAACTCCAAAAGTTCGTGTAAAATATTATACCCTTTGCCTTGTATAATAACCTTAAGCCATATTTGTAATTAACACTTTTGCAAACACTTTGCCTTCTGTATAAGCTGCCGGGTTTTTGGTCATGTCAGTAAACACAGGCACCCTTTCCAATCTAACCAGTACTATAAAGGCCTTCAGTTTTTCCACACAAAATTGTAACATTAAACGGAAGTTGTAAGTTATTATATTTTTTTATTCAAAGTCCAAAACATAATTTGAATGCTACAAAGAAAACACGAAAATTTGAATGCAAATTTTAAGGGAAGTGGAGACGGAATGTAGTTATAATTTAATTACGGAAAGTAGCAATATAATAGCAAAAGTAGATAAAAACTGTTGCGAGTATTTCTAAATTCTGTAAATTTTGTAAACATATTCGAATTATACACAATGTCCGGAGCATGTCACATATTGAAAATTAGTGCTACTAACATAACCCTCTGTTATCTGTAAGAAACGTGTTTCTATTAAGTGGACATATGTTGAAATGGCAATGTATTCAGTAGGTGATTTTCTATTTCGAGGAAAAGCAAGTAAATTCAATGCCGCTTATTTTTATGTGCAATATCCATCACTTCAGTTCGAATCAATAAAAATTTACTTTAAATGCTAGGAGGTATCAAATAACAGTATTCTATGTAAATCAGTCACATTACGCCCGATAATTAATGGTACGTCTGCAAGGAGAAGCAACAGTCATGAAATTTCTTGGATTAGATTTTGTGCATTTGAGAGTTAAAGCATGCATAAAAAGGGAGTATTATCTCCACTTTTCTGGAATTTAGCAGTAGATAGTGTTTGCTTTAGCTGGTGTGATCAAATTTCACAGTGTGGAAGCATATCTAATTTGATTTTCCTTTCAGTAAAGGAGTAATACCCTTCCACATACAGAAAAGTGATGCAGGAGTAAACTGGGAGACTCCCTAAGTCAGCCACGGATTGAGTAACGACCCACCCAGAATTCAGTCTATAGATGAAAACACTCGTTACAAACTAGCTTAAATTTTATAAATTAATAATTGCTATAAATAGCTTAAAATAATAACAAAGTAATTAAATGAATTTAATAAAATTCGTAGGTAGTGCAACGGTTAGTGTGTGCGGCTGTTGTGTGACAGAACGTGGGTTCGATCCCAGCTCTGACCACCTTACACTCCAAACGACGACGGCCACCTCGTTTAGTGATGGCGGAATTATCGACTAATAAACCATGAAATAGCTTCTCAAAAAAATCGTTCGGAACCGGTATAAAACTGTAGGTCACAAACAGTGAGTGAAAACTAGAAAGCGCACAGCGCAGTGAGATGTGATGGGAATGTATGTCAACATACCGTTCGGAACCGGTGTAAAGCTGTAGGTTCCAATCAGTGAGTACAAAACTAGAAAGCGCACAGCTCACTGGTTGTGAGAAGCTCTCCCCACTTCCTTCGTGGGATGTAATGGGAAACCATTTATTTTTTTTTTAAGGATGGACTACTACGAAAACAGCCACGGTAGTCACATGAATGAAATGGTATTCCGTAAATAATGGGATTAATTATTGTTTCTAATTAAGCAATAATATAACAAATGAAATTAAGCATGACGTTGGTCGATAAGTTTTTTTCTATTTTTGACCGATAAATTTGAAAAAATATTGCCAACAAATTTTGTCAACATGATAGTGATGCGAAGAATTCCGTTTTTACTCTTATTTATTATCAAGAAGGACGTAAACTGGCAATGAACATCGCAGATACCTGATGTTCGTGCTCATGAATAACAAGTCTGTTGTTCGCTTATTACTTATATTACTTAATTTTTAATAAGATACTTGTATTCGGACAATCCGTTACGTTCATATTTTAGTATTTGTGAATTGGATGTCATTAAAGTTGTAAAAAATATTTATTGGAATCGACAAGTTAATGATCGTTGCTTTTTTTTATCTACGCAGCAAGTGATCCATGCGAGAATTCAGATTTTGAACCATTTGGTCGATCATATCGGCTCGTATCTCGCTAATAGCACATTTACTGTTGTTGAAAAAAAATTAATAAATAAAGCTGTCAGATTTCACGGTCCATATGAAGTAGTTACTGGTCATAAACTCTAGAAGTCCATAGTTTCACATGCTGTGTGGCATGTTACGTCGAATTATTGAAACCACATATTGACCAGATTCAGCTCATGCATTTTCGAACTCATTGAACGGGTCGCCCAAAAGTGAAGTTTGCTAAATGCATTGGCAGCTCTTGAAATACCTTTGTTTGCTTAAAGGTCCAACGACAACAATTTTGCTGATCAACATACTTATTCCAGCAGAAATACCCTTCGAAGCTGTACAGGCTGAAAAATGTTTCTCACAGAGCATAATGGTGTCTCAGCTAATGCTGTGGGTATAAGACACGGGTGAGAGAATCAAAAAAATCTTTCTGGTAATTCAGCCCCATTTTTGATCAGATCCATTTAAACTAAACGCGAAAATGCCGATTGGCGAAAAATGAAGCCGAATGCTAAGATACCGTATATGGACCAAAGTCAAAATGTCGTAATATTAGGGGTTGAAATAATTATCAAATGATTTTTAATGACATCGATATTGTATGGTTTCTATACATGGCAAATCTGTTCGTGTGAGCAACTTTCTCCAAGGCACGCGGAAAATATAAAGATTTCTATATTTTTGTTTTAAAAAAATTCTAGAAATTATGCTTTAGAGTTGATTTTTAATAGCGTGATACTGAATCGTAGTGCTAACCAAGGTATTTCGTCATACACCAAAATGTTTGGTCCATCTAAAGGATTTACTGAACTACACTGAAAAAGATGTGTAGAATTTTTCCCTTTTTCATATAAAGTGTAAAGTTTGCTTTATAATATTTTCAAAATGTTGATCTAACATACCACCAACAAGCTATAAAAAAATAAACACACCTTTTTAATACAATATATTTTATTTTAATAACAAAATCTAGAATTTGGAAACACGATAAACAAAATTTTATTTTAAATTGAAAGTGATGTCGTTGACTCATTTAACTTTGTGCAGTAACGGCAGCTTAATTAAACAAAAATTTTAATTTATTTTGCTACATCACTAAAATATTTTGTATCCCTTAAAATTAATGTATTAATTAGTAATTATATTGCTTCCTTCTCAGTAATTATTTTATTTGTGTTTCGTTGCTCGACGTTTTTGTTACTAATAAATAATCTATATTTTCCGAGCATGAGGTCAGATTTGATTCGAGTTCAGTCTACTAAATACGAAAAAAGAAAATCTGACCCTAAGCTTGGAAAATATAGATTATTTAATATTTAGCTCGACTCTTTTGAAAGTAATATAAAGCTAATAAATAAGCTTTATAAAGGGTCCGCCATCTAACGTTTTTTTTTTCAAGCAGTGATTATTTCGTTAATGGTAACACTTAGCTCATTTCTGATTTGACAGATAATTAGTTTTATCCTTCAGCTAAACAAATATGGTTCATTGTTGGTTCAGTAGCTGAAGCCAACTGACCATCCAATACGTTTTCGCTTCGCTAAGTAGGCCTGCGATCGACTTACAGAAGATGCCGATTTTGCCAAAAAAAAAACATCTTTTCAGATGAAGCTCATTTTGATCTTGGCGGGTATGTAAACAAGCAAAATTGTCGCATTTGGGGCACAGAAAACATACATACATTGAAAAGCCGATGCACCCAAAACGAGTCACTGTTTGGTGCGGATTTTGGTCCAGAGGCATAATTGGGCCATTTTTCTTCGAAACTGAGCAAGGAGTGGCCGTTACAGTCAATGGCGATCGTTATCGGGCCATGTTGGACGAATTTTTGTTCACAAAAATTGAAGAGGAGGATATTGGCAACATTTGGTTTCAACAGGACGGCGCTACGTGCCACACAGCCGAAGCTACACTCGATGTTTTGCGCCCCGTTTTTGAAGATCGCATTATCAGCCGCAGAGCTGATGTCGTTTGGCCACCGCGGAGCTGCGATTTGACACCGTTGGACTATTATTTGTGGGGTGCCCACAAAGATAAGTGTTACGCCGACAAGCCACAGACAATTGACGCTTTAAAGGACAATATTCGTGAAGCCATTGGTGAAATACAGCTGCACACAATCGATAATGTGCTTAAAAATTGGACCGATCGTGTAGGCTACTGCATGGCCAGCCGAGGCAGCCATTTCAATCAAATTATTTTCCATTATTAACCGGAAGGATTGTACTTTCAAATAAAACAAGAAATTTGAGAAAATATTCAGTAGTTTTTTTTTTATAGCATTTTCAAAAAAAAGGTTATTTGGCGGACCCGTTATTATTAAAAAAAGGTCTTGAGCTTGAATAAATTTGTAAGTTTAGAAAACAGACCGAGAAAAAATTCCCGTAAGGGAAATGGTGTATAATATTTATTAACACAATTGATTATTATTTTTATTTCCATTTTATGCAACGAAGAATTAAAAGGTCCGTAATGTATGGAGTTCTGATCTGTAATTAACGTGCCAAAAATATTGTGATTTGCGATAAGAAATTCTTCCGATTGACGTAAATTTGGACGGATTTCATTACGCGCCGTGAATATCCCTGTGCTAGGCATTAGGGTATAAAATATCTTAAAATAGTTGTGATATTACCAAACTTTTAACGTGTATAACGTGCTATTGATATGGTTGTGTGGCATTAAAAATACCACAGGATTATACTTTATTTCAAATGTGATCAGCGCCTTCGATCTGAAATTGGAAATACTCTGAAAATAATAGTTCCAAAACACCCACCTTAGGTGGGCTATGATAACACTTTTTGGATTTAGAAAAAACGGTGTGCTTTTTATTATTTTTACACACGCTCATGATTGTTTACTGTACTGTCGAAAAATACTAGATTCACGAGGCATAGTGAACCATCATGACCACCATCGGGAATTTTACAACAGAAGAAGGTGTTTTTCTGTCAAATTCACGAATCAAAATTATGAGTTTACTAATGATTTTCCAAGTTCCTACAACTTGGAATATATCAAAATGTTGATAAAAGTTTGCGATACAAACAACCATATTCAGTTTGTCAATTGATCAAGGCACATGATTTTCTCATCCAAAATAGAGGTTTGTCGCACTAAGTGTAACCTGTATCGTTTCCGAAGACTATTTTTTTATTTTACAAGTATTACTATAAATTTGAGGTGAAGTGAGACATTTAAACACAACCATTGAATCTGACGCCACCATTGCCGCCATCACAAACATGGAAAAAATGTTGGGCAGTTGTCTGGAGGAACATCATTGTGGATGACACAAATTAAGTTAAACATACATATGACACTTTTAACTTATAAGAGAGAGAGAGAGAGAGTTAGTAGTTACCATGTGTAACCCGTACATATCACCGAGGGGAATGGGTAATGAACGTTTACTCATTACCCACGACGATGGGTATTTTTGATCGAAAATTTGAAAATTTTAGAGAAAATTTTTTGGGGTTTCTAAGAGTTTTTCATATAGTGGTCCAACTAGTATGGAAGAATTTTTTAAACATTTTTAAAAAAATATCGTCAAAATAATAAAATCGCCGAAATATGAAACGGCTATAACTTGGAAACGGTGCGTCCAATCGCAAAAACAATAACTTTCTTACCTACATAGGAGACATTAACCTATGGATTCCTTTATTGGTTTATTTTTATTGTCACTTATTTAACAACAAAAAATCAATGATTGTTTGAACTCACGGCCGTCGGTGGTGCAATGGTTAGTGTGCGCGGCTCTTGTACATGAGATCCTGGGTTCGAACCCGGCTCTGACCACCTTAAAATTTCTTTCGGCGGCGGTCACCTCGCATAGTGACGGCGACACTATCGAGTATCTAGCCATGAAAAAGCTTCTCAAATTACCGTTCGGAATCGGTGTAAAACTGTAGGTCCCAATCAGTGAGTGAAAACTGGAAAGCGCACAGCTCAGTGATTGTGAGAAGTTCTCCCCAGTCCCTTCATGGGATGTAATGGGAAACCATTTATTTATTTATTGAACTCACGGCCGATGTGTTAACACCTTTTTGTTACACGATACCTGTTCGATTTCTACATATGAACACATTAGTAAATGTTACATTGTAAAATGAAAATGCATTTGATGTACATGATGTACAAGTTGCGATTGCAACTTTTTTATTAAAAATTAGAATTCCAACAGCAAGATATAATACATCCTATAAACGTTCAATGAGAATTAAAGAATTTACTGACAAAGCTTCTAATATAAGGATGCACATTGAAGAATATTAATAAGAATATATACTGAAACATTGCAAAAATTTAATATTATAATCAAAACATCAATATACTTTATTGTGTTTGAAAAATTTCAAGCTCTATTAAACTTTAATAAATTCATTTAATGAGTATTGATTGAGGATTATATGATGCCCAAAATGCAGTCAATTCCTGAAGCCATTATACGAAATGTCCTTACTTTCATTATACATAAAATTTAGTTTAAAAATCTTTTTTGGTGGTTTGAAGTAATTCCTTTTGTGCTGAAGACTCTTTGGCTATTGCAGTTTATTTCTTCTTACATCTGCTTAGCTTACTGAAATAATTTTTTTTTTGTCATAAACAGATCGCCGACGACCTGTTTGTT
The DNA here is from genome assembly GCA_963931995.1 of Phaonia tiefii. Lineage (NCBI taxonomy): Eukaryota > Metazoa > Arthropoda > Insecta > Diptera > Muscidae > Phaonia > Phaonia tiefii. The sequence goes on along the minus strand of OZ008370.1, from coordinate 160,989,637 downwards.
TGAATGTTGGCATACAACTGAATAAAACCCAATATTTAGCTCACGGACATGATTGTTTTTGTTTTGTCATAAACAGAGCGACGACAAAAAGTACTAAATAGTATAGATAACTTATTGCGCTCTTTTTCCGCTCTCATGTAGAGAGTCTGAATAAAAGAGCATAAACGAGTCTAATTATCTTTATAGTATATTTCAATATAAATTTAGAGTTAGAGTCTCCTATGGTGGTTCTGGAGTTATAGCTATCCTTTTACTTTAGCGGTTTTCTTATTTTGGCTATATTTTTAAAAAAAAATTTTGAAATTAATTTATTCCATGCGAATTGGATCACTGTATGGAAAACTTTTAAAACCTTCAAAAAGTAATAATTTTTTCCGTTTCCACGCTCCGTTTCTGACATAAAAATAGTTTTCATATTTTGCGAACACACGAAATATTAGCCCTGGTTACAAATAATAATAATTTTGTTTATATTTAGTTAATTATAAAACACACAATTTTAATAAAAAATAATTTTTTTTAGTTTTTTCTATAAAATTCATATTGGGTTAAAGACTCATCAATGGTTGTGGCGGCCATCAAATTCAATTAATTACTGAAGCATACCAATATATTATTTGGTGCAACCGAATTAGTTTTTGAATTTTTCGTTGATCCAACAAATAGGATATTCACCATCACAGAATAATTTGATTGCTAGAACTAAAACTCGATTGACAGATAACGTTTATTTCTTGTTGCTGTGGCTTCAACTAAATATTTAAATTCTTGAAACCAAAAATTAATTACAAATCAATTGATATGCACAACATTTGGTGATACAGAGCACAATATTACTGGTAATCACAACTGAATAATGTGATAGTCCAAGGAATCACCAAATTTTAGATGGCGTTAAAAATATAGTTGTGACTACGAATTTCTTCTCTGTGCATACATTGTACCTTCTGTAAGTGAGCGGGATGAAAGTGCATTATTTCAGATACCACCAGCGATGATATAATTGAGGGTGTGAGTCTTCGTCATGAGTTTAAAAAGTTTTAGATTTTGCCCCATATATTAAATTCAAAAATATATTTTACCCGACTCACAAAAAGTCACCGAAATGTCACAAAAATTTTAAAACTAATTTTAATCTTCCACTTATATCACAAAAAGGTTATCAGCCCTCATATTGAACAATACTATAATCCAGCGTTTTAAAACTGTTGAAATTGTTTTGTTTTACATGTTAATTGTTCTACACCTGTCACGGCAAATGAAATATCAACAAGTGCCTATTAGCAGTTATAAATTACAGGTAGATTTAACCACAGGAATTTGTTAACGGTGATTTGAATTTTTTTTATAGGTATGTGATTTCCTTCCTGGTATCAGATGATTACATTATTCTGCAAAACCCCCCTTCAGTGCGTTTAGCCCAACTCTTACAAATTACCAACAGCAACATATACACATGTGCTATGTACAATAACTTTTATGTTGGCATGACTTATTAGTCCATTGGGGTTATATTATGTTATGGTGTCCCATATCATCCCATGAATGGATTGAGGAGAGATTCTCACAATCAGTGAGATGTGCGCTTTCTAGTTTTATACTCACTGATTGGGACCTACAGTTTTACACCGGTTCCGAACGGTATTTGGATAAGCTTTTTTCATTGCTAAGTACTCGATAGTGTCGCCATCACTAAACGAGGTGGCCGTCGTCGAAAGAAATGTAAGGTGGTCTGAGCAGGGATCGTACCCACGATCTCATGTATAAGAGCCGCGCACACTACCCATTGCAACACCGACGTCCATTGAGGTACCACGGGATAACGAGACTAAGCGTTAGCCCTACCGGCGATTGATTTAGTTTGCTCCAGGAATCTCAATATTGTATCTACATCTATTTGAGATAATTCTCCCTGGTTGCATATCCTCCTGCCAGCTAGTGGTGGAGACGTTCCAAGAAGATGTTCAGTGAGTTCTTCCACTTCCTCATAGTTAAAGATTCTGCAGAAGTCATTTTATATGACTTTTAGTCTCGTCACATCTCTACCAATTAGAGTGGATCCCGTCAATACTGAAACAAGCCCTGATACTGTAGGCCTAGCTAAAGACAGAATCTTCAAAGATCTCCTACTTCTCTATGGTACAGATTTGTCTTGAGCGTACACAATCATACACAAAGTATAGCGAAAGTCTTACGAGACCTGAAGTGTCGAAAGCTGGACATCGTAATACTGTAATTACCGGAGATAGACAAGGCCTATGCAGAGAAGCTTACTCAGGTATTGGCCCAAAACGCACCGCCGCCTCAATGGAAGTCGAAGCGCAGTTGAATCACATTTCCCACTCTATAAAAACTGCTGTAGAGACTGTACTTGGGTATGAAAGCCCGCTTAGAGAAAAACCATGGGACGATGCAAGGTGTCGCATTGAAAGTGATGAAACGGACGCCGCACGTAAGGCAATATTTCAGTCAGTTTCAACGCGAGCCATGACAGAGCGGTATAAGGAGAAGACGAAATAGGAAGACAAAACGGTGGTGGAGAATGCGCGAGAGTGAGCAAATTTAACCTTACAGAAGGAAGAATGAATGAGGAATTTTACCGGAAAAGTATATTCCACCCAAAAGTCAAACCCTTTTGTAGGGTTAAGGACTGGAAACTTGCCACATATGTGCAGATTATGTTGGGAATATGGAGAGATCACGTCTCTGCACCAAGGATTGAGGTTGTCAACACCGAGTTTAGTACACACAACTGCAATTCGGTTGAAGCAACCATGCTTCATAATTGATTCGGTTGTGACATCTGAGTGTGCAATTATATTCTTTCTGTCAACCAAATATTTAAAATTTCGGTTGGAAATTGCTGTACTGGTTATGAATGTCACTCACTATATTCCTTTCAATGAACTCAATTTGAAGGGTGAGAGTTGCCCCTTATGACGAGGTGTTAACTTCTGGCATTAGTCATAATCGACGTTTAGTCAAAATGAAAAATGTTTAAAAATCCCCATGTGGATGTAAAACGTCTTCTATTGGCAAACCTTAATTTGGACATACTTTTTAGCCATTTGTTTGATCCTGCATCGCTTTTAAAAGGCGTTATAAGAATAATCTGCCGGCTGCATGCCTGATTTAATTTAAAATATAAGCTTTGAGTTTTAACTAAGCATACTTAGAAAGAACATGCTAGTCCCTCGCTATTTTGAAATCATTATATTTGTATACATATGTATATTGGTCAACCAATAACAAATATACATCCTTGCAATATAGAATGTAAGAACCGATCGGGCTATAGTAGTTGTACACAATTTTGAAAGCTTCAGCTAAATGGGTATCACCCCATCGGAAGGTGCTCTAACTTTTGGGAATGGCGGTAACTGTCAGTTTTCTTTTGGTATTTGTGATCCCGCCTTCGTGTATAGGAGTATAGCGTTCCTTGGCTCGTCGACGTGTATATCTGTTAAACACAATACACGTCGTCGAATAATCGGACACTATGCTCCTCACGAACGCGGGATTCTCGAGTGTAATTTAGTAAGGAATAACACCTTAGTGGTCTAGGCGTCTCGTGAATTTCGGCGAAGATGTTTCGTCCAGTTTACGCAAACTGATTGACATTTAGCGAAGACATTTAGCTAAGATAGCGAAGACATTTAGCTAAGATGTCCTAGATCGTCTCTTCAGCCCATGAAGGACTTGAAGATATTCCATTGAAAAGCCCATCAGCTACTACCTGCAGACCGTCAATGGCGTCCAAACAACGCTCACGTTGTCATTAAGTTTAACATATTTACGATCTATTGGACTATTTTGAGTCTAAGCGTGACTACCTTCACTCAACGATACAACATTGTGCGCCACCCGACCTTATTTTTAATGTGACAACATATATTGGCACGGGTAGGGCAATCTATCAAAGTGAACACATGAAAACAACACACAGCGTTAGCATCACATATGTGGTTGTTGTACAACAATAGTCTCTGCCTGAAAATAAGTATGATGATGTTGATGTAGCTGCAGCGAACAAACAAGCAGGTCGTCGTCACCAAAGAGTACTGAATAGCATAGAGAAATCATGGAACGAATTGTAAGACTCAAAAGTGCTGGCGACATCTGGCGAAAGATTTTAAACGTACTACTCATTTAAGCTTTTTGTATTATTTTATGTAATAACATTGTCCAAATTTTACATTTATATTGAAATATTCTATAAAGAGAATAACATTCGTTCATGCTCTTTTACCCACACTCTCTATTTGAGAGCGGAAAAATAGTGCAATAAGATCTCTATACTATTTAATACTTTTGTTGCCGCTCTGTTTATGACAAAACAAAAACAATTATTTCAGTGAGCTAAATATTTCGTTTTATTGAGTTGTATGCCAGCAACAGGGCTGCCATGTTGGCATAATTTGTGCCGTTTTGGCACAATTTGTTGGTTTTGGCACTCGTTTTTTAAAAAATTATGCAAAGTGTCGTTTGAAGACAAATTTAACTCTCGGTCTTAGTGATCTTGTTTTAATATTGTTGATGTGTTAACATCTATAGGCACGGGTAGGGCAATCTATCAAAGTGAACACATGCAAACAACACACAGCGTTCGCATCTCATACGTGGTTGTTGTACAACAATAGTCTCTGCCTAAAAAAAAGTATGATGGTATTGATGTAGGGGCAGCGAACAGACAAGCAGGTCGTCGTCGCGATAGAGTATTTAATAGTATAGAGAACTCATGGAACGAAATGTTTGACTCAAAAGAACTGGCAACGTCTGGCGAATGATTCAAAACGTATTATTCTTTCTTTGTCATAAGTTGCCCCATTCATAATTTAGATGTGAAACATTGATAGCTTTTGAAACATTTATGCTTTTTGTATTGTTTTAAGTAATAAAATTGTCCAAATGGTGCATTTATATAGAAATATTCTATAAAGAGAATATGGCTCGTTTATGCTCTCTTACTCAGACTCTTCACATCAGAGCGGAAAACGAGTGCAACAAGTTCTCTATACTATTCAATACTTGTTGTCGTCGCTCTGTTTATGACAAAACAAAAACAATTATTTCAGTGAGCTAAATATTGTTTATTATTCATTTTTATTCCAGCATTAAAACAAGCAGGCCGTCGTCGCTTTGTTTATGACAAAACAAAATCACGTATTTCAGTGAGCTAAATATTGCTGTATTTATTCTAACAATATTACATCTAATGTTAAAGCAGATAGAAGAAAAAATAAAGTGCAGTAGCGAAAGAGACTTCAGCACAAAAACTATTCTTTTTTTATTTTTCAATGTATCATTTACTAATGTGTTCATAGAAATCAAACAGGTATCGTGTAACAAAAAGGTGTTAACACATCGCCAGTGAGTTCGAATACTCATTGATTTTTTTTCGAGATCGCCGTGGGTGACACGGTCGTGTGCACGAAAACGCGGGTTCATACCTCCACTGACGACCTTAAATTTCTTTCGACGGCGGTAAACTCGCTTAGTGATCGAGTATTTAGCCATGGAAAATCTTCTAAAACTAACGTTCGGAACCTGTGCAAAACTGCAGTGGGTGTAAAAATATTAAGCGTACAGCACACTTGTAGTGAGAGGCACTCTACAATCCCTTCATAGAATGCAATGGGAAACCGTTTCTTTTTTTGTTTCTTTAAGTAATGCAATTAATGCTAACTCGAGTGTCAAAAAACCGGCATTTTTTAGAAACCGGTTTTCGGTTTGTTCGAAAAATCCATTTTTCAAGAAACAGGATTTCGGTTTGTTTCAAAAATCAATTTTTCGAGAAACCAGTTTTTGGTTTCTAATTTTGTCAAATTTTGGTTTTTTGCTTTAAATCAAATTACACTTGTAGAAATTACAATGCATTTATTTAGCGACCATTTAATATTTCACAACTGTATTGAATTAATTACGTGTTAATTTTAAATATAACTATATACATATTTACAATTAAAATGTTCGTGCGTAGGGTCTATTCTATTCTTCAATATTTCTCTACCCATTGGGTAGCACCGTCGGGAAGATAAACACAATTACTAGTTAAAAATTAAATGAAAAATAATGAAATTTTTTATTAATAATTATGCTTATCTTCCTGACGAACGCTCGGACATTTTAATTTGAAATATAAAACGAAAGGTCGAATAAATCACCACATTTGCGTGTTTAATATAAAATTTAAAAGTTTAGTTCAAATTCGCATTGAACTCATTTAAAATCGAAAATCATATTCAATTTTGAAAAAGATTTTCATGTATTAAAATCTTATTAAGTTTAAAACATTTAATTATCAAATAACTTTAATTTTGAAATTTGGTACAAAAAATGTTCTTAATTAATTGTAATTCAAGTGATAAAATCATTTTGAAAATTTTTTTTGGATATATAAGATCATATTTCACAATAGAAATCATGTTTCTTAATTCCAACATTTTACTAAAACCCGGTTAACCGGTTTCCCCGGTTTTCGGTTTCGGTTTTGGACACTCTAGTGCTAACTGCTTAATGTTTAACGGAACATTTATTAGTTTTTTAAGTTTAATTTGTTAAATTGAAATGTTGACCTTCATTTGTGAGACAATTCACGTTAAAAAAAGTTGTTAGAATCGTCTTAAAATAAAGTTTCCTCTTACAACACAACAACGATTTTGAAAGAATTGGAAATGATATAAATAAAATATTTACAACGGAAATGGGTTTTACTGATAAAGCTAAATTGGACAAAGCACCAAGAGGCGAATAAGAAATTACTTTACTATTATTATATCACTACCCACTCATGTGCCATACTTACTTTAAGAGTAGGACAAAACCGAGTAACAGTATGATGCCATAAACCATTCCAATGACACAGTTTGCCAAGAATGACCTCCATCCTGCCTCCGATTCTTCTCATTCCAATACGAATTGAGATTTCTGGTATTTGTGAACTTATGTGTGACCATGTTGAATGGGCGATGATTGGTAGAAATGAAGTTCGTACTTAAACCTCATTCACTTTAATTACCGACAAATTACTTGCCATTACTTATGAATACATTGGACTTTTTTTCCATTTCGGTTTTTGTTTAGTCATAATTTTTGTACTTGATCATCCAAATCATTTCGGACGAAAGTAAAATACAAACAGATGTTACCAGTATCCATCAAGTTGTGGTGATGTCGTTGCGGGAGCTATAATAAGACGGATATTAATGTTGAACTTGACCATTATTCATAATGACGTGTGAATAAATGCTGCTCGGTGGTTGCTGGAAATGGAAGAAATCTGAACATTAGTTATCGTAATTTGCAATTTTTGAGTATTGTACAATTAAGGCGAAGATGCTTGAACTGTTGGTGGATTTTTAGTGAATCTATATTTGTACGAAAATATAAATGGCAAGCAGAGCTGTACATTCTACAATACAGCAAACATAAAAATAATATTAGCAAAGAAGGAATGAATTATTCAAATCACACATCATACTAATAAAGAAGACCACTAAGGACTTTGGCTTTGACTATTTAAAAAGTAGGACTTAAATTCATAATCAGGAATAAAGTTTTTACCGGTTATTGGATTTTAATACTTTAAGCACTTGAACCATTGTAGGATTATTGCTGTACACTTTCGATATCAAAAAGCCCCACAACAAAAAGTCTAAAATTGTCAAATCGTACGATCTTGGTGGCCAATTCAATCCTCACCTACGAGAGATAATGCGATTTTCGAACTTTTCTTTCAAAAGATCTATTCTTTCTGATGCTGTGTGGCAACATCTTGAAAACTTTTGCCATCTTCAATTTTCAACAAAAACACAAATTTTCAACAAAAACACAAATTTTCAACAAAAAGCGTTGTTCCTTCGTGTAGCATTCCATATTAACTAACCGGAATTTATTTAGAATCTGAAAATAAACATTTTGAATAAAATTCCAGTTAGAAAAAAAAGGACAGCACAATCAAACTGATACATCAATATTTGGGTCATCCTGTATATTAATTTTATACGAGATATGACGACATTAATGTCGCGGCGTCCACAGTTTTGTCTCAAAATCATACACTCCGGTTCACTTATTTAAAGCCACTAAAAATTCCATATTTAGCAGCCTGTATCTTTAGCAATTTGTAACCGATTGCAGAATTTTAACATGGAAATGGAAGCTAGACATCTTCAGATATAAAGAAAATCATGACAATAGTGGTTTCTTAACTAAAGCACGTTTTTTGAGCAATTTATAAAAAAAAGTCAAAAAATTTTATATTTTTTTTGGTTCACTTGAATAAAGGCACTTTATTATTTGTTTATTATTTTTAAAGTAAGCGAGGATTTTTTGAAGGGAGCGTTAGTATATTACAATTTATTACATCTTAATCATTTTACGAGTCAAAATGGCAAAACAAAAAATTTAAAATCTATCGAATAAAATTAAAATCGATGTTTACAGTTCTAAAGGATCTTCTAACCGCGCAATAGCTAAAAAAAATGGGACGGAGCCCAACAATTGTCGACAATTACATCAAGGAAGGACCACGAGGAGTATGGAAACAATTTTAAAGGAAAGGTTTCATTGTCTTTATCTATGTATGACAGAAGAAAAATCATCAGAATTGCTTCTAATTCTGCCTTATCCTTGTAAAAAATAAGAGCTCAAGCAGGAGAGGAACCGATAAAGGCATCAGAATGCTGAGTAATTAAGAGCTGTCAGTATCTTAAATACCTGAAATTACAAAAAAAGCCGCCACTTAATGCCCCTCGTAAGGAAATGCGGCTTCAATTCGCAAGAGACTACATGGTATGGGATGTGCTGTTGTATTTACGGATGAGCAGAAGTTTAATTTGGATGGGATGTGCTGTTGTATTGATGGCCACAACTATTATTTCCATGGTCTGCGCAAAGAAAAGCGTTTTTTGAACCGACATCATAGCCGAAAGGGTGACGTTATGGTGTAGGGTGCTATTACGAACTATGGCACCATAGATCTTGAATTTTAAAGTGCAAAAATGACTGGTGCAAGCTATAAAACGTTATTGGAGTTGGCTTTTCCGAAGTTCAGTAAACTATTTTGTCCCATATCTTGGATATTGCAACAGGATAATGCCCCTATACACAACGCCAGAGTAGTAAAGGAGTTCAGTGCAAGCCAAGATGTTAATATTCTTGACTGGACACCCTATTTGCCAGATCTAAAAATTATCTCGTAAGGTCTATGAAGGAGGTAGACAATTTGATGACAAGCAGTTATTAATTCAGGCCATTAAGGATGCTTGGAATCCAATTTCGTTGGATTACCCGTATATTTGAAGTTATTAAAAACAAACGGGGTTGTACCCATTACTACTAGTTTTAAATAAAGTAAAATAAATTAAAAAAACAAGAAAAACAGTTTTTCATTAAAATTATTTAAAGTGCCTTTATTCAAGTGAACCAAAAAAAATAGCACATTTTTGACTTTTTTATAAATTGCTCAAAATAAAGTTATTTAGTTAAGAAACCACTATTGTGATGATTTTTTTTATATCTCAAGATGTCTAGCTTCCGTTACCACTTTAAAGTTCTGCAGTCGGTTACAAATTGCAAATGATACAGGCTCCTGAATATGAATTTTTTTGGTGCCTTTAAATAAGTGAACCGGAGGTATATTATAGTCTATTAATAATTGTGTCTCAAACATGTTATATTGAATGTGTTTGGGCACAAGTATAGTATATTTGCGACAAGCTTCAAACACGTTCTATTTGCAGATTTTTCAGCGCGCGGAGTCGTCAAAATTCTTGTGACTGTGACTTCTTTTCCAGGCAAATATCCCCGACCACGACTCCTTGACTCAGACGCCACAGTACCAAGTTTCACGTCTTTTCGAATTTAATATATGTAGTTAAGGCGTGATATTGATTATAAAATAGCACATGGAGAACGTGGTCGAACACTTTGTCAAATCTGTCCACATTTTGGAAAATACCCCAACATAAATTTCCGCATTACATTAGGTATTGATCGATATTGAAAATAAGGCATATCGGTCCAGATTTTGATACGAAAATTGAATAATTGCAGCAATGCCACGGCAAACTGCCCCAAACTTATCTTATGACATGGCCGTTTGCAGAAACGACAAAGGCGTAACATTTGATATTTTTATTGCAGCAATGTAAACACGCTAACGAAAATTGTTCAGCCATGTGGCCAAACGGTTATCTTTTATTGTCATTATATTTCTTGTGATGTTGGTGAATTTGAGCTTTATTATTTTAATTAAAAAAAAATAAATATTTGCTGTAAAAACTTATATTTTCTGGAAATATTGAGCAAAGTGGCCGTTGGGGGTGCAATGGTAGTGTACGCGGCTCTTGTGCATGATAACTTGCATTCTTGTAGGGGCTAAACTAACAATGTGAACCCATCCCAACACGGTTTGTCCGACTGCGAAACACAGATTCTCAGTCTGCGAAAAAAACACTCACTGATGTAGCGGCAGCGAATTGTTGCTTGTGTGGGTGCAGAGCACTCTCAGAGCAAAGAGAGTAATGACGTGGTTATACGTATATAAAAATGAGATAGCAAGAGACCAACGAAAATTGTGTGAACTTGTGTAGCAGATGTACGAACATAACAATATATGTATGTTCATGTGTCTGTTGCTTTGCATTCTCTGTTTTTTGTCGGAATAATACAAAAAGTATTAAGCAAGAAAATAATGACACATGTGCTTGCACTGGTCTGTAAATAATTTTAAATATTAATAATATTTAAATGTAAGGTCATCATATGATTGAAAGCTGTTTTTCAGTTTCCAATGTAACATTTACTAATGTGTTCATAGAAACCGAACAGGTACCGTGTAATAAAAAGGTGTTAACACATCGCCCGTGAGTTCGAACACTCATTGGATTTTTTTTATTGAGCGAAAATGGCGAACAAATTTTAATTTTCTCCTCAAATTCCAAATTAAAGCTAGGGTTATATTGTTGTTTTAACTCTGAATCCAAAATTTCTGTGTACAACATTTAAAAACATTAATTGTGCATCTCAAATATATTTCAATTGCGATATGGTTGAAGACTTTATTTGATCTTAATAAAACTTTAATAGAAACCTTTTGTTAGCTCTCGCAACCTTGTGTCTGCAAATTTCTTATGTCCACGGCATCTGTCCAGTCTGTACAAATAAATGAGACAAAAACAAAAATTCAGATAAATATAACAATTAAACATTCGTAAACAAACCTTAGTCTAATTAATTTTCATCAAAAAGTTTTCTCATTCGCACAACTGTCGTCATGATGTCGTCTATATTCCTTCGTAACAAAAGGAAATAAAGAGAAATATACATACATCTGATAAGCAGACGACATTAACAGTTAACTAACATGCAATTAGTGTAGTAGTAGAATTTATGATATTAAGGTCAGCAAAGGAAACATAGCTTGTACTATGGACTTGGCAAATATCACTAAAGGTCGAATGGTCATGAAACACATAAAAAGCATTTTGGAAAACATTCAAACAGAATAATGATATGTCGTCCGCAGACAAGAATCAAACATTAAAACAGAACAATATTCTAGAACATAATTTTTGCCAGGTTCGTTTTATTATTGCATTTTCCTTTCGGATCACCAACAAAATTATCTAGACATCACACAGCTAATTAAAAACGAAGTGTGTTTGTTGCTGCCCCAAACTTATTGCAAACATATTCACACCGGCCGTACAGAAACATTGAGCAGTTTTCCCTTACATACAGGAATTATTGGAACTCTAATAATACCTAATTACTTCTACAAACAACGAAAATATGAAGTAAACGAAACTTTGTAACAGACCTAACAACGACAGCAGGCGGCTCAATACAACATGCATTAATTGCAAATCAGAAAACTTTTTTTCGATATGAAATCAAATAAGTTTTTTCTTGCTAGTGCAAACACAAATGTGTTGCTACTAGGATGAGAGTTTTGGTGCGGTAGAATTTTCGAATGAAAAACAAATTCAACTTTTCTTAACAGTTATGGTTGGTCCGAAGGTTTGACCAACAGATAATAAAAACGGTATGGTAAGGGATCAGTGAAGATGTAGTTCGAATCCAGTACCTCGTTTCTGTAGTTCTCGAATCGAAAAAGTTTTCACATGAAACATGTGAATTGAAACAAAAACGCTAGGAATCGGTACAAAAAATCACTTCTCCCATTTGACTGTTTCTACAACGTTTGTTTTGCGAAAACTGTCTGTGACGTACTGCTTTTTTCATTCTTGTTGGAAAAATGCGAGAAAATCTGTTTCTTAATTAAAATGTGAAACGTCAAAAATACTCACAAATTAAAACGGTGCGAGATTTTGATATTGTTTCTACAAAAAGGTTTTTTAAGAAATTAAAACTTATTTTTTAAGTGGAGAAGATAAGAACTATATATTTTCTGTTATGTATTTCAATTAATTTTTCCCAAATATTACAGAAAAGTCAAGAAAGCAAAAATAAAATGCAGTTGAATACATGTCTATACTTCTTTTTGTTGTTCTTTTTCGCACTAGTTTATTTTGTTTGCTTATATTTTTTTCTTACTTGACAGCTTTCTTGGAATATTCCAATCAAAACTTCATCAGTGTTGCCTCTTTTCGCATTGATATACAGAAACACTTTTTACTCACAAATCGAGAAACGATGGAATTTTTTGTTTCATGCTTAATGTGAAATCTTTTTCGATTCGAGTATTACAGAAACGAGGTACAGGATACACTTTGGAATAGTAAACTGAAGAGGGAACTTCAGAATTATCTCTTTTTTACCAACTCAAATAGCAAGAAGCTTTAATGGAGTTAATGTTTTGACAGCTGGCTTGTGATTCATTTGTGGCAATTTTTTTAAAAAATAAAACAAATTTTAAAAATATTAAATTTTAGTGGGTAATATTTATGATTATACCCTCGTCATAAATAAATTTTTTAAATATTATTTTTTTCAAATGTTTGTATCTGTGGCTGACATGATCTACGTTCAGATTTTCGACCATTTCGAGTGGCATTTTTGACTTCTAATCCTTCAATTGCAGCCGGATTACCAATCTAGCTGTTTAGTTTTACATAGCATCAAAGGAAAAAGCCTGGAGGTGTGATATTAGTTTATATATTCGGCCAATTTACCTGTCCGTCACGCTATATAAATTCACCGAACTGTTCTCACATTAACGCCAAGGTTTCACGTGCTGTGTGGCATGTAGCGCCGTTGCACAGTGTTTCAGAATCCATTACCAATAAAAATATTTATATAAAATGCAAACTGAAATGAATAGATTATTTTTTGTATAGGCTCTGGCAGCAAATTTTTATATTTATGCTGCTACAATAATAATATTCTTATTTCAAATTATAACAGCAGGCTTGATACTATCTCTTTTCCTCTAACTGATGGATACTTTTCACCGATACATTTAAAGAAATTGGTTGAAAATATTGTAGTTTATATGAATTACATGGCCTTATTTTATTAATTCTTTTATTAGTTCCTATAATATTGATATCACTGCGTACAACACGTGCCAATTTATACCTAATGTAACCAAATGACTTACATTTCTCTGTGCCACTTTCAGTGATGCCAGGTTAGCTCTTTTAGGGCATTTCTAGCTCTTTGTTTTGGCTGCTGCACTTTTTTTTGGAAAACAGGGATAGGGGTGTTTTTAGCTCTTTTTTGGAACAAAGTTCCTTATCGCACGTTGCGGGATGGGGGCTAAATGAAAAATTTTTTTAACAACTTTTTTTTAACTACTTTATTTACAACCCATTGTTATCAACTATATTGGGTACTTTTGGCTGGGTTTGGTTTACCGGGAAGTTTTCTAGGTGGAGCCTGTTTACTACATATTGTAATTTTCAGCCCATTAAAAAGTAAATTTAGAAAAGTCAAAGTGCAAGACAGGCAAATCCATGAAGTACAACCCTGAGCATGGAATTACGTTTGGCAGCACACTTACTCTTACACTCTTACTTTTGGTTTGGATTGTGTCTAGACTAACATATGGAGAGAAATTTGTTGTTTAATGGAAAACTTTCTAGGTGTAGCCTGTTTATTACATATTGTAGTTTTGAACCGAATAAAAAGTAAATTTAGAAAAGCCAAAGTGAAGTTTACAAAAATAACATTTTCTTAAATAAGTTCGTTGTCTTAAAAATAGTAAATTTTCTCAAAAAAAAAAAAATACCTATTCATATTCTTAAACAGAGTACCTTTACTTAACAAAATACCTTATCTTAAAGAAGTGTCTTTGCTGAAAAAAGTAAATTTTCTTGCAAAAGTACCTTTTCTAAAAAAAAGTAATATTTTAAATAGGTACCTTTTCTTAAAAAAGTACATTGTCTTACAACAAATTGGTTTCTCATAAAAAACTAACTTTTCTTTATATATTAAATTTTTTGGAAAACAAAATAACTTTTTTTGAGATAAGTACCTATTCTTAAAATTGTACGTGTTCTTTCGTAAATAAAGATTTTCCTCAAAAAAAACCTTCTGTTAAAAAAAATAACTTTCCTTACAAAAATTCCATTTCTTAAAAGTACCCTTTCTTAAAAATAAAATAATATCTTTTCTTTTCTTGAGATAAGTAGCCTTCCTGAAAATAAGTAGAATTTCTTAAAAAGTAACCTTTTCCTAAAAAGAGTACCACTTCTTTAAAAAGTACATATTTTTAAAAAAAGTACTTCTTTGTAAATAAAATGTATACTCTTTGGCATTTTCTTACAAAAAACAGAAGCTTTTATGAAAACAAGTACCTCTCATCAAAGGAAGGACCTTTCCGGGAAAATATATTACATATTCTTACGAAATGTATGTATTAATATATATTTTTTAAAATATAATTTTTTTAAAAAAATACATTCAATAAAAAAAAAATTTCCTAAAAAAAAGTTTATCATTTTACAAAAGTATATTTTCTTAAAGATCCATTTAAATTACAATATTTTTCAACAGGCGCCTTAGGCGTGTTGGAACTAACTAGTACATAATAGACAGCGAAAGGAACTTCGTTCCAACCGGGTGTCCCCTGACACCTCATGTAATTTTTAAATTATTGGCCTTTTTGAGCTCTTTTTTAAATTTTGTGACCTAATTGAATACTTTTTAATGTAAATCCCATATTTTATATTAATACTGTGTGTTTATTGAAAATATTTTGATCTTGGTAAATTGTATTAAATTTACTCTGTGTGAAAAAAAAATTCAAAGTTTATGTAGTCATATGTCAACTGGAGAGTAGAAGATATATATATTACATGTTTTTTGCAACATGAACATAATTACGCGTTGTTTAGGTTTTTTTTTTGTTTTTGTTTGCTGAAATTTGGTACTGTTTTGAATTGCTTACTTTTTCGTGTACAATCTTCAAAGCAAATGCTGTATAAAAAAACAAATTTCAAATTTTGGATTACTTGTCAAACTTTTGAATAGCCCTGGGGCTAGTGAAAACTGTGATACTAAATACTTACCATACTAATATCAAAATTTTAGTCGATGTAAAATATTTGGCTGAATTCATACACAGCATAAAAATTATTTGTATAGTAATAAAAGAATACATTGTGCAGCAATTGGAAGTTTATTGTTTGTGGCCTCCAGATTTCATTTGAAGGCCAGGACCCTTTTTTCAATTTTACTTGAGTATATCCTAAGACTCACTGTAGAGAAACTTACTCTCTTCGAAGGAGTTGTAGGCTAGAAATTTCTTGTCAACTTTGCAGAATACAATAATCGTCAAAAACTATATTTAGTTCCACTTAATGGATGTGGAAACAATAATTTTACCATTTTTTATTTCTTCGCTTATCAGTGTACAAATTGAGGCATTAGATATGGCTTAATCCTGCTAAGTTGTAGTAGTTAAGACTATTGAGAACATTGCGAAATATAGTATTCAAAATCTATTACGAGGAGGTGTCCAAAATAATCGTAAGAATTCAAAGATTTACAATTTTTTATTTGTAAAATATATATTTAAAATTTGCTTGATGCTTCGCCATTTTTTCTGAAAGACATATAAGAAAGAATTTCGAAATGAGGAAAGAGCTACGATATTGCGGAAAGTTGCAATGCAAAATTTCGGAATACTTTGGATTTATTGAAGTAACATCAAAAAGAAAGCCCTACCTCGCAACCAAAATCTTCTTTGGCCTATAAAAAAAAAATTTAATGATTCGATTCAAAACTTTGACCACGTTCATGTTCTTTCATAATTTTTTGGTTTGGTTGAGACCCTAAATCTACTACCTCACAGATATAGCGGTGATTGAATCCCCATTTCCATTTTTGAACCTTCCGCACATTTTCATTTGTAATCTTTTGTTGTTTATTTACTAAATGTGTGAAATATAATTAACTCTGTGAAATACTAGAAAATATTCGAAATATGACACTCTGCGTTTTCATTCAAACTCTTAAATACTTCGTACACCTCGAACTCCCCATAAATTAAAATTCAAACTTCATCTTTTGTATGAATGAAATCCCGTAATATTTTACTAGACTATAGTGAATGAAAAATCACATGAGGTGACACCCGGTTGGAACGAAGTTCCTTTCGCTATATATTATGTACTAGTTAGTTCCAAAACGTATAAGGAGCCCATTGTAAAACAAAAAAATTTCTATACCAATTTTTTGTCAACAATGTATTTACAAAAAAAAAAGATAGGTACTTCTTTTATTAAAAGCTAATGTTTTTCTTAAGAAAAAGGAACTATTTTTAAGAAGAAGTACTTTCTGTAAGAAAAAGCCATAAGAGTATGACTTATTTTTACAAAGAAGGAGGAACAGGTACTTTTTAGAGAAGTGGTACTCTTTCTAGGAAAAGGTTATTTTTTAAGAAAATTTACTTATTTTCAGAAAGCCTACTTATCTCAAAAAAAATTAAATATTTTATTTTTAAGAAAATGTAATTTTAAGAAAAGGAATTTTTGTAAGAAAATTTATTTTTTATAAGAGAAGTTATTTTTTGAAGAAAAGGTTTTTTAAGAAATGGGAATTTTTTTAGAATTGGTCTTGTTTTCAAGAATAGGTAACTTTTTAACAGTAGGTAGGTAGTAGATATTGTCCTACTAAATGAGACAAAATTAAACCGCAGACACAATGTAATATTTAAAAATTATAAAATCGTAAGAAAATATCAAATTGATGCAACAGTGGTGGGGGAACTGGTGTATTAATCAAGAATAACATACAATACTGCAGTTATGATAAGAAAAGTATATATTCTCTAGTTTCCTTAGAGACATGCGCCATAACGATACCCGTTGACTGCGACAACTTTTTAGTTATTACATGTGCGTACTATCCGGCCGCCAATATAAATTCAATCCGAGCAGACTTGCAAACACTATTTAATTTTATGAATCTTCGAAATTCAAATAATTACTATGCAAAGGGTTTTTTTTCAACAGAGACGCTACAAAAGTAAATCGATAGGGACAGCAAACGACGCCATAGTTTTTCTCGCTCTTTTGATATTTCTCTTCAATAAGGTTTGCCATTTCATCATGGAAAGACATTCGAGCCAACAACGAGTCGAAATTATTAAAATTTACTACCGAAATTTGGAGTCAGTGGCCTCAACTTTAAGAGCGGAATTCATCGGGAAATCATCTTCAGCGATGAGGCTCATTTCTGGCTGAATGGCTTCGTCAATAAGCAAAATATGCGTTATTGGTCAGACAGCAATCCACACGTAATCCATGAGTCATCATTGCATCCCGAAAATGTTACGGTTTGGTGCGGTTTATGGGCCGGCGGCGGCATTGGGCCGTACTTCTTCCTTGATGATCAAGACCGCCACATTACTGTGAATGCAAATCGCTACCGTTGAATAATAACCGAATATTTTTGGCCCCAATTGGATAATATGGACTTGGAGGACAAGTGGTTCCAAGAGGACGGCGCCACAAGCCACACAGCGAATGCCACAATCAATTTATTGGAAACCCAGTTTGGTGAACGTGTTATCTCACGAAATGGCCCAGTTATATTGGGCGCCTCGTCTACGTGGGGCGTGGGGCTAAGTCAAGTCTATGGTCTATGCCAACAAGCCAGCGACGATTGATGAACTTCGTACGAATATCGAACGTGAAATTGCAGCAGTATCGGCCGATTTATGCTTGAAAATTGGGTTCAGCGTCTGGACTTTTGCAAGCGTGCCCGTGGTGTCCATGCAAAAGAAATCGAGTTCCATACGTAATGGCATCGAATGTACTTTCACAGGAATAAAGAATTTCATGGGCATCTAAAATTGGTTTTGTTTTATTTAAAAAAACTTTTGTAGCGCTCTTATTGAAAACCCTGTTACTAAACCCTGTTAACCCTGTTACTAATGCCTTCCATTGAAGCCAGCATACTTCATATGGGCATGACTATCACAAAGCCAACATGAAAGAAAACAACCCTTATATACATCCCTGGCTGTACAAATCTAGTAATAAATACCAATTATAGCTAAATTTATGCAATAAAATAAAATACAACGAATTGGTTCAACTTTCAAACACTAAACACGAAATCTCAACAGTATGCAGATTAATAGTGGGTTGTATACTCGGTTAATATGGTTAAAAATATCTTGTTTAAATTTTTTTCATTTAGCACCCATCCCGCAACGTGCAATAAGGAACTTCGTTCCAAAACTGGTTCTAAAATTTGGTACTTATGTATTATACTATTTGGCACAAAACATATGGGTTTTGCAGACGAGATTTCAATCTTAGTAATAATTTAAACTTTGTTTTTGGTTGCAATTTGATTTATTTGTGTATTTTGTTGTTTAGCTCTTTTTTGGTTTTTAGTAATTTTTTTTTTTGTCTTTTTTTTTTTGGATGACACACTGAACGGAAAAGCGTCGTCACACGGATGAAAATGTTCATCACCCCAACAACTTTTGTTATCGAAAGTGAGCTAACGTATCGTTTCATTCCCGCTATGAAAATGTGTTCCTCAACTGCAAATTGTTCATTACTTGTTCATTATGATTGTGGCTGCAATGAATTTGCTTCATTACTGCAACGAATTTGTTTCGTTGCTGCAATGAATTTGTTTCATTGTTGTAATGAATAGGTATCGTCCTTGCAAGGAATTTTCTTCATTGCTTCAATTAGCTTGTTCATTGCTGCTATGAATTTGTTTCATTAGTGCAACGAATTTGAGTCATTATTGTAATGAATATGTTTCATTACTACAATGATTTTGTTTCATTGCTGCAATGGATGTTTTGAAGTGTGTTTGAAATTATCTATTGACAATTGTACATAAATGTACTATTAGTATTATATTGCAGGTGTTTTGATAACATTTTTTTGAATTGTTGTTTTCAAAACTCTATTTGCTCAATAGATTATATTCATTCCATTTTGAAACACTCGTCTGGAGAAGATTGTGGTAGTTGAGGGATTGAGTGTCATTGTGGCCGTCATATTCAGGTCCTGCAATTAAATATATATACGAGGAATTTATTGTTAAGATTTCTATTTAAGATATTTACATATCTATTACTACGTTTATACGGTGGCCTATATCGCGATATCATATCACGAAACGGCAAAAAAATACACGTATAAAGGCTTTAGCGCGATATAAAGTTTGTCACGTAAGTTTACTATGATTTCGCTCCATATCACGATATGGAGAACAGGTGTTTTGTAAAGATCTGCGGCAACTCTTTTTAAAACAAACAAACGTCTGTTTATTATTCGTAGTATTTTTGACTTTTTAATGACTTTTTTTGCATGCGAAAGTTTTCGAAGAAGAGTCCTTCATTCTTATTTGAAAACAACAGCTCCCAGTATTTGTTGCTCCGTGGACGACTTTTGTACCTACGACTGCAGCGTTCTTTTAAGGCCAGCAAACGACCAACAAGCATAGCATTACGCATTATGGGTACAGCTGCATTAGCATTATGCTGTATTTGGTATAGAATTCTTCCATTGCCTGCATAAAACGCTTACGCCTCCGTTGTAGTAAAAGCTGCAACAATTTTGTCCTATTTTTTACACGCTGAATTAAAATTAATTTCAATAACATTTTCTTTTTCATGTTTGTAATCAGCTGATTTTTGTTTGTGATTCTAATTGTGAGTTGCCACCTAGCATCACATGGCTGTTTTTATCATGATGTGTTGAATATCGTGTAAACAGGAACATGGGGATATCACGATATGATTGATATTGCGATAAGTGTCGTATAAACGAGGTATATGTCTGTACTTACCATGAACATAAGCTCCACTCCCCTATGCACTACTCCTTGAACATAGAACCACATCATTGTTTTGTTAAATCATGCAATTTTTGTTGTGTTGATGGTTTTGATATTTAATTGTAGCGCCAAATCTCCCCCTAATTAAACCAGTGATCGCTCTGTAAGCATTATTTTAACCAAATTTGTTAAAATTTATATTGGATTCATTTGACTGTACGTTGAATTTTTTGAATTGTTTTATGTTCGTCGTACTTGAAACACTTTGTTTCTTTGATTTCTTCGTTTTCGTTGACTTCGACTGCTGTATGTATGTCTTTCGTTTTCTTCAGAATCCAAATACTAACACAACGAAACAGGCGCGACCGAATTATGATTAAGACACAAAAACACGAACATTTTGTTGCGACTTGTACCGTCACGCGCATACACACACACACCAAAAGTCAGCTACATATTTCGGGATAGTTTTTCTGCTATCGATGCGTCACTTTCTTTGATGTCGTGTTGCTCCTTGCATTCTATTTGATATATAGATTCGCAAGTTACAGAAACGATCGCAGCAAACACATAAATTCACACAATTTAGTTTTCACAATAAAAGATTATTACTAGGTATAACTAATTAGTGTGTTTTAAAAAATTTATTTAAATTATTCTGGCGGAGAAATATGTCTACCGCTTTCGATTGTTGCAATGGAGGTGATCTAACATGTCTACGTGACCCACTACTCAAGCTGACCATTTTCTGTTGCTGGCCTCTTTTACGCTCGCTCATTTTTTCGACTGCTTCTCTCTCTATACCATCAGAAAAATTAGTTTCGTTACAATAACGAAATTGTTTCGTCAACTAAAAATGTTGACAAACCTCCAAATTAAATAAATAAGAAATATAAACTAAAAAAGTAAGAGATAAACCAAATACAAATAGTTTAAAACTCATGCCTTCATATTTATTTAATTTTCAACCTATTTTTCTACAAAATTCGAATTATATAAAGTTGTTGCAGCAACGAAATGAAAAATTGTCAAAGAAGTCAAGTATGAAATTTTTCGTTGCAGCGACTACCAAATTATCGGATATACTACAGTTTTCACTATAACAATGTAAAAACATTAACGAAAATGTTTCATCCATGCGACGAAGCGTTTTTCTTTCAGTGCATTAATTTGAAATGATGGAAACACTTCTCAAAATACCGTTCGGAACCGGTGTAAAATTCTAGGTCCCAATCACTGAGTGTAGAACTACTGAAAACAATTTCAGGCCTAAATGTTTCCATTAAACTACTGCTAGGTTTTACGAGAAAAATTCAAGCAATTTTTTAATTTACCCAATTAAATATATTAATCAACAGCCAAGGAGAGGTGTATCCAAGAAAATTTTAAACATGACTTCAATCTCCAAGCTTATTTTACCGTGAAAACATCAGTTGTAAGTCGCGTGTTCATGAGCCGAGTGCCCTTTATATCTATACGAATAGACATTGTAAGTGATTTGTGTTGTATGTGTAATATAATATAATATTTAGAGCAACCGTTGTTGTTGATGTCGCATTCTCGATGCCACCTTGTCTTTGCTGCATTGGAAAGTTGAACACCAAAAACCAATACGTATGCAGAGTAATGAATGCATCTAGTGTAAAAATGCAACTGATGTCAGCGACTTTATGTGTATTTATTTATTATATTATATTGTATTATTATTGTATTATATTATTTATTTTCATTCAAACAGATTCGCTTATCATTCGCAATTGACATTGTGTTTCTAATATGTATTCACAATTTTTATATGGAAACAAATTTGTTTAATAATTTTTTATCAATATTTTACGCAGGTGTTTTCCCATTCGACGTGTACAGTCTATGAAACCATTCCCGTACACGTAAAGTCTTCAAACTTAGTAAATATTAATGGGCATTTAATACGTGTGTTTAAAATAGTTAAGTAAATGGTAAACTGATTTTGGTCAGAAGATTTCTTTATTATTTTCATTCATTCAATTAAAACTTGAAAATGAACAACGTATTAAGTTTTTCAAAATATATAAATAATTCAAATAAAAAAATTATAATTCAGCGAATGAAAGCTCGATTAATGTTTTTAATTCAGTTAGTCATATAATTAGTTGCAACTTTTAATACTTTGAAATATTTTTTTGTGTGAACATACTATATTTTTAATAGGTTTTAAAGTAGAGCTACAACTCGAATTTACAATTTCATTAATTTATATAATCAATGTGTTTTGTGGCGCAAAATCAAGATATAATTTAATTGGTCAAACAAATTTTGTGGTTAAATAGTCGTCCTATCCCATTTTCCAAATTTTTGTGTATAGAATGCACACACTTCACTGCCTGTGAGAAGCTTTCCCTAATCCCTTCATGAGATTTGATGGAAAAAAGTTTTTGGTATTTTTACCTGATATATGTAAAAATAAACATATGTGACTTGCTCCACGAAAAGGGATCTCTGCGCCGAAAAGAAGTTATTGAGAAAAACGCATTTAAAAAAAGGGCTTCGTTCATTTTTTCATTTATTTCATTAATTATGTTCATCTTTACAGGTGATTTGTAAAAAAACTAAATGCCATAGAAACTTGCGGTTTGCGGCATTTGAAAGAGCGTTTTAAGAATCGCTCAAAAAGTAAAAAAAAATTTTTTCGCCGCAGAGGTCCCTTTTCGTGGAGCAGGTCACATATGTTATTTTACGCCTTTCATCGCTAACGATATAGAAGAATCCATCGAAAATACATTTTATAAATTGTACTCATTAAATCAACTGCCGATGTCGCCAATAAAAAGTCGACGTAACCAAAATCGTTCACGTGTTCAAAAATAGTCAATTTGGTTGATTCTGTAAAGTTATATGTAAAGTAATATCAGTTTAACTCTAGTAAGCAAGTTTGCGTTCACTGTGGAATTAATTACCTACGTAAGGGTGTCTCAGTATGAATGCACTTTTTCATTTTAAAATAAAATACGTGTTTGTGAAGATAGTTGTGATTTTTTTTATTGGATTGTAAAGAAGACATGTTCCGATTAAGTATGGAATAAACCATATGTCCAACGACCCCACCTGTCTTATGAAAGGTATTACATTTTTTATGAAAATTTTTAAGACTTTTTCACAAGGGTGTGTGAGTACCTCATCGATAACGCGTTGGATTTCGGATATGACCTCACGAATTGCTTCTGGTTTATTCGCATAAACCGGAGATTTCACAAAAACTCACTGAAAGAAATCGCGAGGCGTTTAATCGCACGATCTGGTGGTCGATTGATATCAGAATTGTATGAGATAATTTGTTCTGGAAATCGTTGCTGCAATAAATCGATTGTTTCCGGCGGGGTCTGACAGGTGGCGCCGTCTTGCTGAAACCACATGCCGGCCAGATCCATGCCGTCCAGTGGGGCCATAAGAACTCCGTTATCATGTTCCTGTAACGAATACCGTTCACAGTCACTGCAATTTCGGCCTCATCTTAAAAAATGTAAGGCCCAATCACGTCGCTTGACCAAAATCTGCAACAGGATGTTGCTCGGTGTAGGTGCATTTGTTTCCCATTGTGTTTTCATGAAGCCGTTCAGATTGAAATGCGTTTCATCGGAGAAGATGACTTTTTTTGAAAATTGAAGTAGACTTCGCTTTGTTTCGGCGCTTTCAATTGTCTGCTGGTTTGAGCTCTTGAGTAAGCTGAGTTTTGTACGCATGAATGTGGAGGTATTTTGTCAAAATTCGATGCGTAGTGCCTCGTGAATTTTGAAGGTGTTGAGAACAATGCCGAATTCAAGTTTTCGGGTTTTCGCCGACACTCTCATTTACAGCAGCAATGTTTTCAAGATACCGACCGGTATGTTGGCGCGCAGGAGTCTTACTGTCCATAACCAACCCAGTTTCTTAAAAATTTTTAACCACTCTTCGATTGGTTGATACATTAGCCGCACTTTCTTGACTTCGAAGTTCGCAAGCGGTCTCAGCATAGCTTTCAACATTATGGTAACATGTTTTCACAATTATAACGCGTTGCTCTTTCGTAAAGCGCTCCATCCTTAATAATCGGAATAAACATGTGTGACAGCTGCAAAATTTTAAAGTTTCCTCTTGCGCAGAATAAAAGTTACACGAAATTTAAAAACTGCAATCTTACTGAGACACCCTTTATAAGTAAGGCAGTAACTATTTGGATATTGTCTACATAAATATTAAAATTTGTATTTTTTATGGAAATTGTTTATTTTTAAGCCTACCCAAAATAGTCCTAGAAACTTGTCGTAAACATTTAGGTTTTTATTATTTTGTAATAACATAACCTTTTACTATTAGCTTAAATTGCGGTTGCCATTTATCCTGTGCCTTTCATGCGAATTTATCACCCTACGTCTGTGGGTATAAACTTTTAAGACCATCCTCTCACAGCGCTTCTATTAAACATATTTCGATTTGACTTCATTACACTGCATACAACATTGACATTTATTTTTCTCCATAAAAACTCATGGATTGTTACAGTTGTATTTGCAGATTACACGTGTTTTATAGTACCGTAAAACCCGCCACGTATTACAGGCATGGCAATGAAAATGCGATACTTCTGATGGTGGTTAAATTACTTTATTCACCCTTGCGTTATTATTTTATGTATATAGAGATGTAAAATAATTTAGAGGTTTTTCAAATGGCAGTGTAATAAAATTGTAATCGTTAATATCTAAATCAATTGTAAAAATTAGATTTTAGTCATTCTTTTGGTTCAAGAAGTGTATAATCGTATAATATATATCGTACAAGGTGGCGCATAATCTTGGTTAATACATTTTTTGAACGCATATATTTTATATAACTATATATATAACCATATATATATAACCAATGTTGTTCAATTTTATTTTTAAAGGCAGCATTCGATTATTTAGACTCAATGTTCATATCGAAATTCTTTTCATGATTTTGACATTTTGGGCAACAAGGCACAGTTGGCTGGAAAGCCGAAAAAGTTTTACCACGATACTGATAGGTTTCCAGAGACTCTGGGGATAGCCCGAGATAGAAAAACTCCACCCAGAAATCATAGCTAAGGGGTCCATTTTTAGGGGAGGTATTTAAAGTTGCCAAAAAAGTGATTTTTCAAACGATTTCGGCGGGGTTAAATAAGTTTTGTATACATGTGTTTTTTTTTGGCAGTTTTTTCCCATATCCGTAAAGAAAAAATTTTTATTCAACAAAAAACTCCAATTGTAAACATTTTACATGAAAAATATTGTCTGATTCGAAAATTCAACTCAAGAAGCATTTGCAATGTGTTTCTCTGAGAAAATGTAGTAGACATATATATGTAATGAATGAAATCAATTCAAGACGTCAGAATGTTACCAAATATGGTTGGAAGAAAAGTCTACGACGGCTTCTTTTAACTTCACACAATTATTATGGTCCGTAATATTGCTCAACTTGCGTCGGTTCCAGAACTTCAAAAATTCAAATCCTTTCGCTCGCTCCAGAAACTCTAAAGATTGCTCGTGCTGTTTCAGGCATACGTGAATTTCCAAAGTTTCAGTTACGTCTGTGGCTGCAAGAGATTTTTTAAGGTCACAAATCCACTTCTGCAATTCTCCACCAAACCTAGCATTTGAAAATCAATCATGAACTATTTTACCCAGTGCCTTGAAAGCCGACACATACGGAACCATGAATAATTGACCACCAATATGATCACACACTTCCTCGGCAAATACGAAATCAGATTCTTTAAATATTTTCCCACAGGCATTTCCTTCAAAAGAATCACAATGTTAATTTTTTTGATATTAGTTTGAGATGTCGTGGCCAGGTTATGCCTTTTTCTTTTCCCGAAAGAGCCACAATACCTTTCCAAAATATGTGGGTAACAAAACCTTGCAATATATGCAATTCCGGCATCACGCATGTTTCAATAACAGTCATATCATCTGCGTCCTGAAACAACGGAAGGTTTATTGCGCTGTGACTAGATTTGGCAGATTTTGTATCGCCTCCCAGAGATTTGAATTATTCGTAATCTTTTCGGAAATTCCCGTAAGTTTTCTCCAGAAGATCCTGTTCATCACTCTCGAGTTCACGTCGCGTTTTTCAACTCTTTTAACGTCAGAAGCAATATGGACACTGTAAACTGGCGGTAGTGGTTTGTTGTCCATTAGTAATCAGTGGTAATTTGAAATCTGCAACGAATTTTAACGGAATGGCATTGATTTGTATCAAATCAAACAGTTTCTTGACCTTCTCATAAGCCTCTTTTATTTTCGTTACAATTCACAGCATTATTTATTTATGAATACTTGTAAATTTATTAGCTTTCAGTCTCTTATTATGAGTAATATCTGACACTGGATCTCCACTATATGGGTGATTCCTTGGAAATAACGTTTTCTTTGTCCATCACGTATATTTCCATGTAATTAAGGGACGGCAAATAAATAATCGCGTAATTTCAATACTTTTATGGTACACAAGATTTTCCACAACAATATTCTCACCTGCGTCGCGCTTATTCGATAGAAACATACAGAAACTAATGAAAATATCAGAACTGTGGCGTGTCCATTTCATAAAAATCAAGGTTTATACTATATTCACTCCCTCATTTCGCAGGATCGATTGATATTTTTTATGGTCATTGAAATTGCCTAGATAGAGGATATTTTCATGTATTTACCGAGCGTAAATCTCCTATTTAGGTCCGACTAACAAGATCTAAACTTTGTCCACGCATTTTTGCCTAATATCGTACATTTACGTTTTACCGCTGTGGCTCCATGTTGGATGGGTATAAAGGCGCCCTCGCTATGAGAACTCGACCATTGTATATCAAATGTTATGTTTACATCAATGGCTGACAGATTTATCCACATTGAATCGATTGGAGTGAAGTGTTTTCTTTACGAAGGGTAAGTCACAAAATTAGCAGTCAATACCATGGTACCGCTTTGTTATTGCGCAATATAATACTCGCCCTCCTAGTGACGAAGTTTGTTCGATATTTAGTCATCGAAATGTGATTTTCAAAGGAAATTATCTCACGTCAATTTGGCATAGAATGAAGTCAATTTAAATATGAAATGTCAATACCGTGGATGTCAGAATCGTGGCAATTCTGAAAATTATAGTATAAAATATATTGAAAAATGTTTGTTGTATGTTAGTACAATAGATGTTGGTATACACTATAGTAGTATATATAAACAAAAACTGTAAAAAAAAATCACATCCGAGGTATGTTAAAAAGTAATAATTTCACCATCCGAAAAAACGTTATTTCCAAGGAATCACCCATATACATAAAATTCCGGTAGTATAGTCATACCCACTTTGAAAAATCTCTGGCCGTCGTCTTCCATAACTTTAATCACAAAGTTACCAAATAAATTTCTCCTATCTATGACATCATCCAATATTGCCACTGAATTACATCAAATTACGGGTCTCTTCTGTGGGATTTCACTCTTTTCTATATCCAAACTCCAACATCTCATAACTGTAAATATCTTCCAAAATTCTAGCCCATTCTACAACTTGCTTAGAATAATTAGCTGGTATTGATTTCCGACCAGCTGTAGCTCGAATAAATGGATGCCGTGCTATAAGGCCATAGGCAATAAAGCCATATGGCCTTATTTCTCATCACTTTAAGAAATAAGACCATATGGCTTTATTACCACAGAGCAAGTGCAATAAAGCCATTATGGTATTATTTCACCTTTGATAATTTTCTATGTGCTACTTATGTAGTGTATTTGATTTCTTTTATTGGCAAAAAAAAAATTAATCCAGTTAACAGAAAATTTAAATATTTACATACATATGTATTTTCTTTTCTACAATAATTAACAATATATAAATGTGGCATCCGTAATGATGGCACGACAAATAGGACACAATGTATGCGTTCCGTTTTTCTCAGCTGTTCCTTTTACTTTTATTCTCAGTATTTGTCTCTCGTTTTCGCAACAAACAATACATGACAGATAATGTTGCTGTTGCATTTCTGCGTCAGTGCCTTCTTCGCTGCCATTTGCATCTGATTCAATGTCGTCTGCGCTGTCAATTGTATTTATAAAATCTTCCTCAAGCATACAGTTCTTCATTTTGTTGAACTGTGCGAGTACAGTACTCAGGGTTATTTTCTTCTCCCTTAAAAGTCGATATCGATTTTGTATGAAAATACTTCGCTTTTTCCGTAAGAACTTCTGGCAGTGTATACAGATGTGCATCCGGAAATTGCTTTAAGGAAATCACTTGATTTGGTCGCTTCTAAATGCATAAGAAATGCAGAAGAATTCCAGAAATCCGTAAAAATTACCATGCTTTGGAAGCTTCCTACGGGGCGCAACAGTAGCGCGCCGCGCGCGGGCGCGGATAGCCACGGGCGGGCGCCTCCCCCTCCCCCCTTCCTCGCTTGATCCATATCTCTTCAACGGTTGACTCTGACACCTCATTCTTTATGTGGACAATATTCAATTTTAACAGTGGATTGTACGGCTGTGGCATTATTTCCACTTCGATTGTTAAACTCATATGGTGTTATTACACTCTCGTGTTGGTAATAAAGTCATATGATCTTATTTCTCAAAGTGATGAGAAATAAGGCCATATGGCTTTATTGCCTATGGCCTTATAGCACGGCATCGAACAAATGTCGCTAATTGTTTCATTTGTTGTCCTGAAGAGCCCGAATGAACTTGGTAAGTATGCAATTCTTCGTGAGGAAACTTTACATTATCAAGAGTTTTTTTGAAACACAATTGTCTCGTACGGGCTCCTGTACTCAGAGCCAAGGTATCTACTTTACATTCTCTCGATAATGCAAGGCTGTTTAGTGTTTGCTTGATAAGCTCGCTGGTCTTTTTGTTTCTGTGGAAGAGTATTCCCTAAGTCCAAAACATTAGCTATCACTTTTCTACTTGAACGAGTATATATTGTACACGTATGTGATATTCCATGCCCAATTTCTTGATAACATTCAGCGCACAAGGTTTTGGATTTGTTTTTGCTGTTCATTTGGAATTGTCGGGGTTAACTTTGTAGGTTTTGAATTTCGTGATCCGAACTGGCCGGTTTCCGGGTCGATTCTTATAGCCAAATGCAGGTTCTCGCCTACTTTCAATGCCTTTTTGGTATGACCTATCAGAATTTTGGGCATCGTTGTAAAACTTTTTCGGCTTTCCAGCCACCTGTGACGGGCCTGTCTGAGATCTTCCAGAAGACCAAATACAGTTCGAAATGAAATGAATATTGCTCGGGTGCAAGCAGGTATTGTGAAAAACCCTGAAACTTCTTACAGGCGACGTTCTCAACAGTAGACGGTCGTTGCAAATAATTTTACATAAGTTACATATGCCGCGTATAAAACACAATTGGTTCACGGGTTGAATCTACATGAAGCACAAATTCAAATACAATTCAAAAATTGTGCCTAGAAAGCAACGAGTTTATTGACAAAATCATAATGAGCGACGAGCCACATTTTCACCTCACGTGAATAAACACGTTTGCAGAATATGGGGCAACCAAAATCCAAATAATGATTGTTTTACATCAAATACACCCACTTAGATGAACAGTATGGTGAGGAATAATTTCAGAAAGGGTCATTGAACCAAATTATTTCAAAAACGACGAACAAGTTGAGGTTGAAGTGAAAGCCATTCACTACCGGACAATGATTGAAACTCTTTTAAGGCCAGAGGTAGGGAACAACCCCGAATTTTGATTCCAACAAGAAGAAGCCACAGCTCACACAGTCGAGAAAGTGGTCAAAAAATTTTAAGAAACTGGATCGGTTATGGACAGTAACACTCCAGTGCGTCAACGTACCGGTCGGTCTCTTGAAAATATTGCTGCTGTAAACGAGAGTGTCGCCGAAAACCTGAAAGCATCAATTTGGCGTCCTCCTCAACAACTTTAACTTTCACAAAGCACTACGCACCGAATTTTGACAAAACATTATCTAAAGAAATTCTGATACAAATTGGCCACTAAGATCATGCGATTTAACGCCATGTGATTTCATTCTTTGGGGTTTTGTGAAATCTCGGCGTTATGCGAAAAAACCAGAATTAGTTCCTGAGCTCAAGTCCGAGATCCAACGCGTATTCAGCGAGATAGACACACCTCTGTGAATAAGTCGTGGAAAATTTTATGAAAAGAGTAATGGCCTGTCAACAGAGCAGTGGAGCTATTTGGCGGATATTTCATTTTATGCCTAATCGGAATATGTCCTCTTTATAATCCAATAAAAAAATTAAAACTATTTCCAGAAAGACGTAATTTTATTTTAAAACGAAAAAGTGCATCCTTACTTACATACATCCAAGCATTGCTTTCATGTATTGAAAATCTGCTTCTTTTATGTTCCTTTATTGTCTGTCAGCAACAACTATTAATCAGTGTATCTCCAAATTATTCACAACTCCAGCATGTAATATTGAAGAGCAACCACAATGTGTTTGCTACAAATACGTTGTATTCGTATCGAAAGAGCAACGAAAGGACAGATTTTTCAGCGTGTATATTATCACACTAAACTTAAATTACCGAGAATTGCGAAAATATGCAAATCAATGGGATTTATTTTATTGTATAACCATTGACATAAGACATTGAAGCGTTGAAAACAATATTGGAAAAAATAATTTAAAAGTTGCACTAAATTCAAATGAATAAGGAAATTCAACAAAATTGATGATAAACAAAGTTTAAACCAAACTGAATCATGGCTAAATTACCATTATACTATAATTTTCATACTGCGTCGAGTTGTTATATCTCACAAATATTTGCCACCTTTTTATTTGCAATGCTTGCTTGATTGATTAAATTGAGAATTATACTACTAATTTATGTTATTTTGTCTGTTGTGGCAAAAAACTCGACAACAGTCCGGTTAAATAACTTTTGAAGTTAATTTCGAAATATCTCCTATTGGACAAAATTTCGTAAAATTTATTTAAAAATATTTATTATTCGACAAATATAAAACTTTTGAATATAAAGTAAAATCAGTGAAATATGATGTAAAACCACACTCTCGGCTTCGATTCTAGTTTCGTAACATTTATAGTTATTGTGAAAAATCCTAAAGTTACCATGGATATTAAAACAGTTTCTACTAGATACCCAGTTGACAAACAGTTTCTGTTTGATATCCAAAAAGTTGTATTTTTATTTAAATAATTTGGAAATACCTGTTCTGTACTACAACAAATTTGTGGAAAGCCATGTGCCACTGTTGTAGAAAAATGTTTATGGTTATCGATTTGTCACTGCAACTTTAAAGGACTCAGTAAGAATCACAAACAATTTACGTTTTAATATGTGAGCTAATAAGAGGTCAATTGAACTAACTCCACAAAACAAAATGTTGACAAAACTGAAAATGAAGTGTGGGATATTTATTTCCCATAAAGGGTGTCTCAGTAAGATTGCATAATTTTCTTTTGCAAGTGACAACTCCGATATTTTCCAGCTGGCACATATGTTTATTCCATTTACTAAAAATGGAGCGCTTTACGAAAGAACAACGCGTTATAATTGTGAAAATTTATTACAAAAATTTAGAAAGTTCGCAAGATTCGAAGAATTTCCAGACGAGAAAGTGCAGCTAATGTGTCAATCATTCGAAGAGTGGTCAACAAATTTCAAAAAACCGGGTCGGTATGGACTGTTTCTAGAAAACATTGCTGTGGTAAACGAGAGTGTCGCCGAAACTTCGAAAACATTAATTCGCAAATTAATAAAGGAACGATTTCCAGAACAAATTACCTTAAGAAATTCTGATGTCAACGGGCCACAAAGATCATGCGATTTCTTTATTTATTTTGGCTTTTGTGAAATATGATGGTGCACATAGTGACATATTTTCGATTTTCATGAATACCCTAAAATCGGAAATATTGTCGTTAAGAAGAATATTGGTTAGGTTTCGATACCTTAATTACTAACTTCTCTGTGCTTTGGAGAAAGCAGAGCATTGGATGGATCTGCATTTCATAATTTAAGTATACACAGGAGCTCATATTTTCCAAGACCTACTTGTATGTAAAGCCAGGGAAGGGATTAATTGGATGCTAGTGGAGGCTATGGTGGCCGTCGGTTGTGCAGTGATAGTGTGCGCGGCTCTTGTGCACGAGGACGTGGGTTCAATCTCTACTCTGACCACCTAAAATTTCTTTCGACGGCGGTCACCTCGCTTAGTGACGGCGACACTATCGTGTATTTAGCCATGAAAAAGCTTCTCAAAATACAGTTCGGAACCGGTGTAAAACTGTAGGTCCCAATCAGTGAGTATAAAACTGGAACGCGTACAGCTCACTGGTTGTGAGAAGCTCTCCCTAATCTCTTCATGGGATGTAACGTGAAACCATTTATTTATTTATTTAGTGGAGGCTATGAAAGCTCTATTGTAATATCAAACTTTTAGCTGTTCCCACTTGGATTTTTAAATTACCACCTATATATATCTTTCTGAATAATTCAAAGGACTAAATACCGAGAATGTGTCCAGATTTTAAATAATGTAATTATACGAATCATACAAAACACGTTGTGAATACTGTAGCTTCAATTTCCATCACAAATTCAACTTGTTTCGACTTTTTGTGGTAAAGCACTATCAAAACTCACTGTAAATCGCTGGTAGCAAGAGTTCAGTCTCGCACGCCGTTCGCTACCGGATGAATTTCGCGAAGATCGTTCAACTTCGGTCGTTTTGCCTGAAACCATCGATGCTGTGCGTGAACTGCTAAGGCAATACCGACATGTGACATACCGTGAGATTATGGCATTCCTGAGTATTAAGTCAATAGATTTTTAAGCACAGATACTTTAAGTAAAATGATGAACTTTTTTAAAATAAAAATTTTTTATAGAAAGTATTTTTTTGACGTAGAATACGTCTTACCTTACGGTATGAGGAGTCATGTCAGGTTTTTATTGTTGTAATCTTTATTTCATTGAATTTGAGGAAACGGCTAGATGAATTTTTTTAAAATTTTTTTTGTAGGTAAATGAAGATGTTATCTTTCGTTTGATATACATTTCATATTGGTTGATATATTTCTAGTATTTTAATTTCTCAAATGAAAATTGTTTAAACACATACACTCAAACATATGTGTGCTGTTTGGTTGAGTGTTTTTGGTTGCTCAACATTGCTTAGGAACATGTATCTAGTAAA
The DNA here is from genome assembly GCA_963931995.1 of Phaonia tiefii. Lineage (NCBI taxonomy): Eukaryota > Metazoa > Arthropoda > Insecta > Diptera > Muscidae > Phaonia > Phaonia tiefii. The sequence goes on along the minus strand of OZ008370.1, from coordinate 160,956,198 downwards.
AAGTGAAGCAAACAGTAAGCTAACGTAATAAAGCTTTTTTGCGAAAGCTTCAATAAAGCTGTTGTAACATTAATTTTGAATTGTAAAGCGTAAAGCTTTCACACAACGCTCGAATGCTAATGCGAAGACTCGATAAGGCAAACCTTTTTTAATATTAGGGCGGCCCTCTCAACATTCGCAGAACTTATTTCAATAAAAATATTAATTAAAATACATAAATTAAATTAAGTTTAAAAAAATTGAACATAATATTTTTTTTTTAAACGGACTTGAATCAAATGCCGTTGGTAAATATAAAAATTACAGCAGACAGTTGTCCGAGGCCTTCGGCCACGGACTGTCCCTGCAGGCTGTGTCAGAGACACGGCCATTAAGTTTAACGTAGAATACGCCATCCGATAAGACAGAAAACATATATAACAATAAATGATAAATAACATAAGCAAATGAATTTATTGTTATATATGTTTTCTGTCTTATCGGATGGCGTATTCTACGTTAAACTTAATGGCCGTGTCTCTGACACAGCCTGCAGGGACAACTGTCTGCTGTAATTTTTTTTAAAGAAGTATATTTTTAACGTCCTACTTGTAAGAATATATTATATTTTTCCGCAAAGGTCCTTTTCTAAAGCGAGGTACTTCTTTTGTTAAAAGCTAATGTTTTTTTTTTTTAATGTAGTATTTCTAAGATGAAGTACTTTTTGTAAGAAAAAGCCATACGAGTAGGATTTTTTTTACAAAAAAGTACTTTTTTAGGAACAAGTACTGCTTAAAGAAATGGTACTCGTTTTAAGAAAAGGTTATTTTTCAAGAAAATGTACTTATTTTCAGAAAGAAAGCTCAAGAAAAGAAACGTTATTATTTTATTTTTAAGAAAATGTACTTTTAAGTAAATGAATTTTTGTAAGAATAGGTGTTTTTTTAAGAGAGGGTATTTGTTTTCAAAAAATGTTTTTTTGTTTAAGAATTGTGATCTTTTTAGAATTGGTCCTTTTTCTGACTAATAGGTACATTTGCAAGAATAGGTACTTATCTCAAGAAAAGTTATTTTGTTTCAGAAGAAAGAACTCTATAAAGAAAAGATCGTTTTTTAGAAAACGCAATTTTTTGTAAAAAAATTATTTTTTTAAGAAAAGGTACTTATTTTTAAAAAAAAATCCTTTTTTCAATAAAAGGTACTTTTTTGTAAGAAAATTTACTTTGTTAAGCCGAGGTATTTTTTTAAGATAAGGCATTCGTTTTAAGAAAAGGTACTTTTTTTTTAAGAAAGGGCACTTATTTACGAAAATGTTCTTCTTTTAAACTTCTTTCACTTTGGCTTTTCTAAATTTACTTCTTATTGGGTTCAAAACTATAATATATACTAAATATTGTTTACAAAGCACCACCTAGAAAACTTCCCTTTAAACACGAAATTTCCCACCATACTTCACTTATTTAAGGCACTAAACATTCCATATTCAGCAGCCTGTATCTTTTGCAAAAACAGCACATTTTTCGATTTTTTTTTATAAATTACTCAAAAAAAGTTCTTGAGTTAAAACCTTTTTTTTCTCAAGAGGTTTAACTTCCATTTCCATTTTAAAATTCTGCAATCAGTTACAAATTGCAAAAGACACAGGCTGCTGAATATGGAATTTTTAGTGCCTTTAAATAAGTGTACACTCCGGTTAGTCTAGACACAAACCAATGCAAAAGTACCCAATATAGTTGATAATACTGGGTTGTAATAATACTGGGCTATCCCGCAACGTGCGTTAAGGAAGTTGGTTCCAAAAAAGCTTGTGTCGATTGGAGCAAAGAAGTGTTGAAACAATACAACCTCGGTAGCTCAAATGCGGTGTATAACATTACGGATCTGTGCATATGAGCCCGAAACAGAAGAGCAATCGACCGTATGATTCTTTAGAACCGAGCTAAATCCATCAAAAGTTCTTCGTTGAAGAAGCACATCGATCAAATGATCGATTCTTTTTAGGTATGACCGGTCATGTGATCACAGTGCCTGTAGTGGAACGTAGGACGATCAATTCTGAGTGGCATACCACCATCTATTTGCCAACACTGTTGGGAAAAATACGGAAAAATACCAAGAGAAGATGGATCATTTTGCATAAGGACAATGCGAGCTCTCACGCATGACGTCTTTTTATTCCCTCACAGTAAGAATAACTGCGTTTTCAACGTTTTCCCACGCCCGAAGCTGCTGTTGAAGCGGTCAAAAACCATGTTTTACAAGTGTCTCAATCGGTGTGGAAAAAGTGTTTCGAAAATTGGTTTGAGAGCATGCAAAAGTGTATTGATCTTCATGGAGAATATTTTGAAAAACAATAAAACCATTTCCAATGATACATTATTGTTTTGTTATTCCTGGCCCCGAAATATAAATAGCAACCCTCTAGTAACGATCACATACATATCTGATAGACAATTTTTGGAGAACTCATAGTAAATGTATCGCTCGTATTACTTGATCAACTGACATGTATATTCTGGAACAGCTCGGGTGTTGAATACACTGAAGAAACAATGTGTATTTCTAATTTGTGCCAAAATTTTTTACAAAAAAAAACATATATTTCCAGCATCTTTCTTTGCTTGGGTCGTTGTCTCTCTCGCAGTTGACGTGTTGTGAATTGCCAGCATTAAATACGACATCCATTTGAAACTCAGAATTATGTGCTCAGTGGTAATTAATAACAAGCTAAAATCGCCTTTGATAAATTAACCGGATGAATATTTCTGCAGAGTTATAGAATCATATGGAATTGGTCAGAGTATAATGTGTCCTAGGATGCCTCTTGTTTGGCAACATATTATTTTTTTCAATATATTGCCCCATTTCCTGTTTATATGGTTATGGAGGCAGTATATTAAATATGTCTCATTAATAGTGGGTTCCAGATGCTCAAATATCTTAACCCTCATTCAGTAAAGAAAAAAGTAACGATTCTTGTATTTTGGGCAAATTTTACCCAATACAAATTTGTTGCAAGTTTTAAATATAATTTCTACATGGGAATGATGTTTGCACACAAATAAGTTACAATTCATACATTTTCTATAATACTTAGTGCTATTTGATTTATTTTCACAGAAGTGACAACGGTCTCTCTTTGAATTTTCTTTCTTGCGGGTGATGTAGCTTCCTTGAAACAGTACCGTCTGGCTGTGTCTCCCGCCGCTGCCTTTTATCTTCCAAAAACTCAAATCCCAGTTCTTCTAAAAAAATGTCTGCGTCGAAAATACTTTGATTTGTTGCTGTCCAAATCACGAAAGCATTGCATGCGAATACATCAAGCATATTTGCGAATAGAGCTACAGGCCACCGATTGGTCTTCCGCTTACAAGAATATGTCTATGGCTATAAAACTGTAGTATTTCTGGTTTCCTCGACTGGTTATCCTGTATTTGTCTGTCTTGTTGCACTGTGCTTTTAAGATATACTTTTATTTGGAACACAAGCTACTAATGCAACGTTATTTGTATGTCCAAAAAGGAGCTATGATTAAAAGGCAGTATTTTCTTCAAGTCCAAAATACATGGGGATAGAAACACTTTATTCTTTCGGACAGTCCCAACTACAGTCATTTTCTTTTTCAGAAGTACAGCAGGAAGAATTGACTACCACTCTCTAATTCATTTCAGGAATGTAATTACGATTTCGGCCGATATACACTTGCACAGACCAGGCATAGTTGGTACTAGAGTCGCACCGTGCCCAAATTTTAATTCTGTATTTCGCGGGCTTCGAAGGAGTATATTGCCTAAATGGGTATTTTCCACGATATGCCACCAGCTGCTCATCGACCGTCACGCAATCGTTTGGATTATACATAATCTTCAAATTATTACATCATATGTCACACATATCTCATATATGTGCCAGCGTCTCGCGAGCGAGCCGATCCGTCCTCTCTGATTTATTGTCGAATCGAAGAACTGTGCTAATATTTTGGAATCTACGCAGCGAAATTTTTGATGTGAATATGGGCCTTCCTTTCACATCGTCCCATAAACATTACATTTGTTCCTCACAAGGACGATAAGCACCAGTCCTAAATATGCCTTCAAGGATGCATGGTTAATTTCCTTGCAACCTTCTCCAAATACATTGATACCAATATACTAATAATATACCTTTGTTCTAAAATTCGACGAAATTACCTTCAATAGTTGTCACCGTTTTAATAATAGTTTGCATGTCCTTTGTCATAAACAACTCAAATATAGATTTGATATTACTAACAAGTGCAATGGTATATTGAGTTGGTCCTGGAGTAGTAGTAATAACATTTACATCACTTTTCCTACCAACCAATGAGCTGCTACATTTGTTGTACCAAATTGTTTTTTTGTCCTTAGAAAAAAGCCGGAAGATGGGTCTTCCTCTTGCGCTGGAACAGAAAATTGTTGCGCATCGGAGCAAATACATTCTTCCTCGGATATTGCAATATATGTACATATGTCACTGATCCTTCATCTGATGAAATTCCGAAATTTGCAAGAGTTTTTTTTTTCTTTTTTCATGCTTTAAAAAAAGATTTCTTTTCACTTACACACTGCAATTGAAGCCCACGAATGTTGAATGTTTTCATCTTTCTAATGTTTTTGGAGCTCTAAAACAAGTGTGCATAGATTGTGAATTCCCCAAAATTCATAAAATCAACTCGTATAGTGCAGTCGTTATTGTCACGAATGTAACTACAGCAATACGAAACAAAATGTGTGGAGATCAAGGATTCCCCAGGAAACGAAAAATACAACACAATGTAAATGCTGCTTACGGAAATGATGTAAAATTTTATTGGGCAAAATTTGCCCAAAATACAAGATTCGTTACTTATGGTGGAGCCACAATATCAATTTTCATAACGCTCCTGAATATACATTAACAAATAATTGCCAAGAAATTTCATTCCGTTATTACTAAATACACGCCAGATACGCTGAATTAAAAATGCGTTTGGGCAAAATTTGGATTAGGGTTAATTACACCCCTAAATAAAGTGGAGGAGATAAGGGTTTTCGTTTCTACAAACTTAAACGTTTATTGGAAAGCGATGTCGCAAAAGAATAATCTTGCTCGTAACTTCCAAACCTTCTTAACTATTGGGCTTAACTTTGATATCCATAGGATATTCTCACCAACAACTTTTAAATTGAATGCCTTTTTATCCAAAAAAAAACTTGCCAATTGTTAATTAGGATTTATTGTGGCAAATGATTTTGTTATACCAGAAAGATTTTTATTTTTTTAAATAAAGCTCACCCTAGTATAAATATCACGGTCCATTTACTGTTAAATATGTGAAATATGTTGAACATAGCAATGAGATATTATTACCGCAATGACCAATAATTTGTTACATTTTCGGTAGGCAACAATAATTAATGAGCGTCAGTTAAGAGAAGAGTTATTATTATATATTGCACTTGATGTAACAAGTGGTTTCAACTGTTGTAGTGCGGAGCTGGGTTTCTTTCAGTTTAAGCTTCTTAGGTTGGTGTAGGTTTCGATGAGAACAAATTGATTGATTTTTTCAAGAAAATTGGCTACTGTAAATTTGCTTTGAGCTACAATATTAATGCATGATAAGATATGTCAAAAAAAACTTACCTCCAGCTTATTGTACACTGATAGAAAAGCGCTTCGTCGCATGAATGAAACATTTTCGTTAATGTTTTACGCTGCAGCAGTGAACAGTGTATGGTATATCCGACAATTTAGTCGTCGCTACATCTACAAATTTCATACATGATTTCTTTCATAAGCTTTCAAATCGCTGCCGCACTATTTGTTTTTCGCTCCTTTAAAAATTTTATTTAGCTTGAATTTTGTAGGAAAATGGGTTACAAATTAAAACCTAAGTGTATGAGATTTAAACTAACCAGTAGGAAACTTTGTGTTAAAGACATTGTCAGTAGTATATAATTAGGACCAAGTCAGTAGGTGATAAGAATTTGTGTAAGACATCTTTATGACATGTCACTAGTTTTGACTTACTTTGACATACATTGTGAAGAGGTTGTTAGCAATCTGTCATGACGGACTCTTGCTAAGACCAATATTGAATGTCGATAAAAGACACCTCCATCATTTGCCAACTGCGAGATTTTTTAATTTTTCAAAAACCTCAAACAGAAATTTTTTTAATTATTCGTAGTTATGAAATATTTGCCATACATTTTCCGAATTTATTTCTTAATATATTTGAAATATGTTAAAACAGTATGTAAATTTTCATAACATTATGATTATGTATGCATGTATATTAAGGTCGCCCTTAAAATCAAAAGTGTTGGAACTCTCGGTCTCAACCGCTAGAAATATGTGGATAGCTGAAAAACCAAGAAATACAAAGTTTTGGGTTAACCTAAGGAGATTTAGAGGTGGCTCAAAGCGCCTAAAATCTTGAAAAAGAGTAAAAAAAATAAATGGTTTCCCATTACATCCCATGAAGGGACCGGGGAGAACTTCTCACAATCACTGAGCTGTGCGCTTTCCAGTTTTCACCCACTGATTGGGACCTACAGTTTTACACCGATTCCGAACGGTATTTTGAGAAGCTTTTTCATGGCTATATACTCGATAGTGTCGCCGTCACTAAGCGAGGTGATCGTCGTCGAAAGAAATTTTAAGGTGGTTGGAGCAGGGATCGAACCCAGGATGTCCGGTACAAGAGGCGCGCACACTACCCATTGCACCACCGACGGTCACGAAATCACGAAACTTTAAATTTTTTTTATTATGTTTTTAATTATTATGTGGAACTAGAATAAAATTTTTAGCCTATTTAACCCAATGTACATTTTAAATAAATTCTATGACTTAATACCCATTTAAAATGTCCAAAATCACAAAAATCGGCCAACCACTTACAAAGTTATGAATAATAATATCTGCCAAATCTTTCTCCAGACGAATATTTTAACATGGAAAGGATATAAAATATTTAAAAGATTAGGTAAAATTTCGAAACCATAATTCAAAAAAATTTTACCAAAACAGACGAAAACACCAGCAATGTAATGCTAATAGAGAATTTATGTATACTTTACAATAAATATTTTTAAACACTTAAAAATATTGTTCAATGAAACAGTTCATGAAACAAATTCATTGCAGCAATTAATCAAATTCATTGCAACAATGAAATAAATTCATTGCAAAAATGCAACAAATTCTTTGCAGCAACGAAACAAATACGTTGCAATAGTAACCCAAATGTATTGCAGCAATATCCATACTTTCTTCATGTTCACGCACAATTTGCAGATGACGATCACATTTCTGTAGCGGGGATGAAACTGTACGTTAGCTTACTTTCGATGACGAAAGTTCTTGGAGTGATGAACATGTTCATTCAGATTTTCCGTTCATTGTATTAAGCGATTTTATTTATTTGCACTACAAAAACTAGAAATTTCCATTTATAATACATACCGTGGTGGTGCAATGGGTAGTGTGCGCGTCTCTTGTACATGAGATCCTGGGTTCGAACCCGGCTCTGACCACCTTCAAAAAAAATTTCTTTCGGCAGCGGTCACCTCGCATAGTGACGGCGACACTATCGAGTATCTAGCCATGAAAAAGCTTCTCAAATTACCGTTCAGAATCGGTGTAAAACTGTAGGTCCCAATCAGTGAGTGAAAACTGGAAAGCGCACAGCTCAGTGATTGTGAGAAGTTCTCCCCAGTCCCTTCATGGGATGTAATGGGAAACCATTTATTTATTTACAGGGGCAAAATTGGCGGGCTTAAAAAATCGTTAAAAAAACGAAGTTAAACTAATTTAAAAGAAAAAAAATTGAAATAAATAATCAATATTCTTCGAGCTTGAGATCAGATTTGCTGTTGTTGTATTTATTTTCCTCGATATTTCGCTACTCCTTTGTGTAGCATCATCAGGAGATATAAACAATATTTAACAATTAAAACAAAATAACAATTGTACTATTTTCTTGTATTTAATTAAATGGATTTAAATTAAATGAAAAGTGGTTTGTTAATAAAACTGACGTAGACATTCCTGAAGAGGTGAAGTGAATTCTTTCGCTTGGTCAGAAACATGCACTACCAGTAGAGACGAAAGATTTCCCAATTTTGAAAATGACCGCAGAGGGGGAGGATCTTGTACAAACCTTAGGGGAAATGGAAGAACAGGAAATAGCACGGACTAAATTAACGACAATGTTAGATAGTCAAATGAATAAAATGAAACTAACGAGTACAGATAAATTCATTTTAGATAAAGTGAATAAGGCAGAGAAATTCGTTGAAAGTAATAAGGATATTTTAATTGTTAATGCTGATAAGGGAAATGCAACAGTAGCTATAAAGAAATGTGACTATGAGTCGAGAATAGGCAACATTGTTGGAAATACATCAGAATACAAGATAATGAGCAAAGATCCTACGAGTACACTAGAAAGGAAGAATAATAAATTCGTTGGGGAACTTCAAAAAGTAGGAATTATTAATCAAACACAGAAGAATAAACTTAAAACAACAGTATCCGCAGCACCGAGATTACATGGAGTTCCAAAAATACACAAAGAAGATTTTCCACTAAGACCAATTTGCTCTTTTGTTAACTCTCCATCATATGAACTTTGTATTTATTACAAACATCCTTAAAAAGATAACGGAAAATTCGAAATATAATGTAAAAGATGCAATACAATTTAAGGACAGAATAAAGAACCAGAAGATTAATAGTAACGAAATTTTAGTTTCGCTTGATGTAGTATCTCTATTCCCGAGTGTTCCCGTAGACTTAGCTATCAGTATCATAGAGGAAAAATGGAACACATTAAAGCAACATACAGACATTAATTAATCTTTATTTTTAGATATATTAAGATTTTGTATAGTGGATAACCGATATTTCCAACATGATGGGAGGATATATTTGCAATAAAAGGGACTCCCAATGGGCTCACCATCTTCTCCAATAGTTGCTGACATCGCTATGGAAAATTTACTGGACTCTTGTATCGAAAAATTGGATATAAAACCAAAAATTTTAACAAAATATGTAGCCGATTTATTTTGTGTCGTTTCAGAGGGCGAAATAAATACAATTTTGGATGTTTTTAACAGTTTCCACTCCAGTATTAAATTTACAATGGAGAAAGAGTCAAATTCACAACTTCCCTATTTGGACACATTGGTGGTCAGGAGAGGGGAAAATTTATCAATTAATTGGTATCAGAAACCAACGTTTTCAGGAAGAATAATCAACTTCCACTCGAAACCATATTCCACTCGTTTTGGCTATAAGTGATTTAGAATTCCACAAGGTCAATATGGAAAGGATAAGAAGCATTCTCAAGGACAACAACTTCCCGGACCATCTTACCAACAGACTGATAAGGCAATTTGAGGATAAAGGTCAACCGAAGAGGGTTACTACAGAGGAGCCGAAAATTTACAAGTCAATAACGTACATACCTGGAATAACAGATAGGTTGGCGAAGTGAAAAATATTTGACGACAAGAATTATACGATAGCACACAAAACATATAACACAATAGGCCGAATATTTAATAAAACAAAGGATAGTTTGGACAAATTTGATATGTTTAATATAGTATATATACAATACCATGTAAGGGGAATGACAACGAGGTTTGTGACAAAGTATATGTAGAGACTACAAACACTGAACTAAAAACACGAATTGCAGGACACAAATCAGATCAGAAATACAGGCACATTTCTACACAGAAAACAGCATTAACATCCCATTGTGCTAGTTTAAATCATTACCCAAACTTTCAGGATACAGCGGTTTTAAATAAAGAAAACAATTATAAACGTCGTTTTATGTTAGAAATGCTACAAATAATTACTACACCAACATTGAAAAGAATTAACTATAACACAGATACAGATAATGTAGACCAAATTTACAGACACTTATTTAGTAAAAAGTAGTACCATTTAAGCACAAATTGTTTATGAATCTAATGTTTTTCTTTGGGTTAATTTATATGAACTTTTTACGAACATTATTTTTGTTTGTGTAACTTCAGAAAATTTTGAAAAAAGGCGGGAAAATTTATTTGAACATTTTTAAATTGACATAATTTTTTCACAATTGTTATTTTGTTTTAATTGTTAAATATTGTTTATATCTCCTGATGATGCTACACAAAGGAGTAGCGAAATATCGAGGATAATAAATACAACAACAGGAAATCTGACCTCAAGCTCGAAGAATATTGATTATTTACTGATAAAAAAAAAGGTCGAACAAATTGTCGGTCGGACCCACCCAGACCACGTACGGAAAGTTCTCACGAGTTCAACATTGCCTTTTTCGGACTTTCCCTCTTACGGACTTTCCCTCTGGGAACGGTTCAACACTGCCTTCGCGGCCATAGTATGGTTATTTGTGTTGCAAAGCTTTTCAACACCGGTTTCGCTGTGTCGGAATAGTTGTTATGAAAAAGTGTTTTTCGCGTGGATGGGCTATGCCCGACCTTAAATGTTTTCTCCTCTGGGAGGGTTAAATTCCGGTTTCGGCAGTTATTTATGAGGTAACTTTTTAACAATATCACAGAGTTAATTTTTTTGTGGTATAGATTTTTGATGAACGGACTAGTGTCAATTACGCATTTGAAATTTATGACCGATTTCGTTAGTTTTCAGTTAATGTTACGCGATTGATGATCAACCGATGGTATAAATTCAGGCACAGTAGTTAGGCATCTGATGATGAACTTGTTGCGGAGTTCGAAACTAGTCATGCCAGTGTCATGCCAGAAAAGTGTTCCTGATCTTGTAAGCTTGTAGTATGAATTTCTCGTTCAATAACTGATAATTTTATATATTATATATATAACTATTACTTATTCAACCTGTAGCCCATTATATATCTCTACTAACAGAGATACAGTTGCAAAAAGAAATTTTGCAAAATGCATCCTCATGATTCCTGACAAGGCGTATAGCTATTTCTGATCCAGTCACAGATCTTCGTCAGCGGTGGTTCCTTTAATAAACTAAGAGCAATCAATTATATATAAACATTATGGTAAAAATTCTCAAAATTTACTTATCTTCCACATTAATTACAATTTCAAATATCACAAATATAGAAGACTTTGAAATAAATATGAAATATTTGGCTGTTTGAGTAGCCGCATAACCTATAAGAACATCTAATACAATTTATAAAAATCGTCGCAATACAATGCCAGAATTACCAAAATAATTACAAAACTCCCAAACATGGAATTTTTTACAAAATTCCCAGCAAGGTACCCTTGCACGTCGAAATATTTTTTAGATAAAATTAATTTTTTTTAAAAATTTACCAATTTTCGATAGCTCTTGGGAAGGCTTTGTAAAGAATATTATTCATATCCATTGTATCCCTAAATAGAATGTACGTTTAGCTAATCTTTAAAAACATATAAAAATAATTGCATGTTGACAATGTGATTACACCTTAAAAAATTTGGTGTTGTTGCATGCTATTCACACAAAGCCTTTTACATTTCAATGATTGTTATTTTATTTCACAATAAAGTAAGTGGCGTTGTTAGTGATATTCTTTTTTTTAACTAAAACCATCAGTTAGTCAAAAATGGTTAAATACCCGTCAAAAAACAAGCTAAACTGTTCATCTTAAACAATTTAGAAACCGCTGAATTATTTCCTAATTTTTTGAGAAATCCGCTACTGTGCGATGCTGCCAGACAAATGTGTGCAAGTTAAACGATGAAGCTGTACATCAAGATAGACGTCCTTTATGTTAAACAAAGAATATCCTTAATTGTTATGTTGCTGGCGATCTGTCAGTTGAACGAGTATTAAATGTAATATTAAGTTGTCGTTTAATGACATGAAGGTGACATTTATTACAAAGGATTATATTAACACAACATCACTCGTCGGCTCGTATTTGATTGGAAATATACAATGCTGTGGATTTAAGCAAGCAAAAGGTTCTTTAATAATAAAGGTTTGGTTTACTGTCACCATTTTCTCAAGAATATGCCCCCGTTGAGGAATGATGATTCAACCTCAAGCAAAAGAATCAATATTGGAAATTAGTTTAGTCTTTGATTTCAAAACATATCAACGCTAACAACCCAAAGCGGTTGTGCGGAGTTGCCTTCGTGCTTACAATGATGTATATGGGGAATTCCAAGTCAAATCGGACAGCATGAAGAATTTTTTTTTTGGATTTGTTTCATTTTTCACTATGTTGATGTCCCTTTTCAACAGCGTGTCTCAGTAAATTTTCAGATTTTTGGGGCAACTTGTTACAGAGATATCGACGTGTAAAATAATCGCATTATAAGGAAACTGTGTTAAAATAAATACTCATAACTTATTCAATATTAGTCCAAATATAACAAATTTTTTTTTATTGTTTTTATTCCTTTGTAAACTATCCAAAAAAAAATAGGAAAAAATTGTGCACAGTGGGCTTGTATTGTATTTTTGGGATTTAAAATTTAAAATAAATTTTTCTCAGTGTATGTAATCTTCGATTTTCTTCAAATTTTTTTTAAAATAAAATAGAATATTTTTCACAAATTTATGCCAAATTTGGGAGTGGGGTTCGAAAAACTACTATATTTCACATTTTTTTAAAGTTTTGTAAGAACATATTTTTCACTTTAAAACACTGCGCATTTTCTTTTAGTTTGTTAAAAATACGAAAGTTCTTATTTTTTTTTTATTTTCTTTAAAATTTGAAAAACGTTTTCATTTTTTGATCTAGAGAAGTTTTTAGCAATTATTGCACCACCACAAGTAGGAACTATTGAATGTAATTTTTGCGTGCCCGGAATAGATTTAGCCGTTTCATATCGCTTATCCAATGTTTCTTTTGCATCAAAATAATGCTGTTCTGGAGAAAATGTTACTTTAATGTTTGGTAAATTATTCGGCTCGGATGCCCATTGATACAGTTCCACAGCAGTAGTTATTTGCTTATCAATTTGTCTTTGAAGACTTACTCTACTGGCAAGTCTTTTCAATGTGCCTCCAATACCGTCACATGGTCCCTTACCATGTGCTGTTGCAAAATAATGCCATTCTGCAGCAATCTTAAAGTCATCCTTGTGAAAATATATGTTTACAAAATGTTTGAAATTTTTGAATTGCTGGGGAGCGCCATCAGAAAAGTAAAATATTTTAGATGCATTTGGTAATACTTCTTTTACAAAATCATTAATAATCCTTAGATAGACGTATACAGCAATTGAATCATGATTATTGCCATCAGATATTACGACCAGACTTCGATGAGTGAGCTCTTCATTATTCTTAAAATACACAACTATCGGGAATATCGTTGCCTGATTATTGTTCCAATGAAAACCGGGTGCTGCGTTTTGTATAACAAATGCGTAGTTTTCAGCAAAATCACAAATCACCACAACTTCATCTTCTTTTAAGGATTCTTTGGTTTGTTTTAAAAAAGCAGATTGTTCTTTTGCTACAAAATCATGTGTTGAAAGACTGACAAGATGATTGCAAAATATTTCAACGAATTCCGATGAAGTTTTCACTAATGTCTCGAGGCTGCAACGAGGGTTAGATATCCAATATTTATACGTAATACTATCAACAGCATTGTTGTCAAATAAGTTTACACATATTTTTAATGACATCGATTCCTGGACAATCTCCACATTTTCCAAAATGGCAATCGGATGATGGAAAAGGACACACAATCAGTTTTAAACAGTCACTATATTGCACTAGAGGTGCTGCTTCATTATTAGTTAATACTGCTAACTTAGCACCTATCATGAAATAAAATTATATGTGCACGAATAGGATAAACTATTAGACATATTTACCTAACATCATAAGTTTGATATTCTGATGTGTAGCACACACGCAAATCGTATGTGTACCACTAGATCCAGCAAGTACACAATGTTGAGGCCTCAGTGATGCAAAAATTGAAAAACCGATGCAATAGTTAGGATATTGTCCTTTAAACGTTTTATATAGTTCTTTTAAATTACACAGAATAAGTCTTTTTTGCATGTGTTGTCTTTGCCCATCATCATTTCTCACAGAAATAAAATCCTTCTTACCAGGCAAATTGACACTAACGTCATCACTTTTATAAAATTCTAGAACTTTATTTTTAACTTCAGGAGATATGAATCGCCCTGAAAGTAAATTTTTTTATTATAAAATATTCAAAATTTTTAATAAAACAAACTCCATTTTATAAAAATTTGTTAGCACATTACCTTTTTTTTTTCAGGGACTGACATAACTCCTTGATTTTCCTTTAAGCGTTTTGACACAACTGCCATATGCTTTGTTGCTCCCATGACATCACAAATTTTATTTATGCTCCACGAAACTGGTAATAATGTCAATATTTGCATTTTTTGATCTCGATTAGTGTTTTCATCGTCAAATTTTTCTTTTAAGTTTTCGATCATGTTTTTAAAATGCAAAGAATTTTCATAAAGATTATCTGTATATTCCAGACCAAAAAGCGTTGCAAATTTACAGCAAATTTCCTCATATTTGTCCTTTACATATGATGGCTTATGTACAGAATATTCATCTATTACAGATATATTCAATAAAAGTAAAGCTTGGTTGACTATAGGTAATTGTGTGTCAATACTCAATTCAGAGAGTGGACTTATTATTCTTGCAACTTCATAATCAGCATCATCCGTTGCAATTGTTGAAGAAGAGGAAGGTGATTTTAAGGAAAGCAAGTTTTTTCTACAATTTGAACACAGATAATGTGAACGACTTAGGCCCCATGATTCTTGCAGTTGTGCAGAAGCTTGTCTTAAATCTTTCTTAGGCCGGTGATTTTCTAATTTTAATGGGTTGCAGCATTCTTTAAACCGATGTTGGTATTCCATATTGAATTAACTATTCACCAAAAGCTTTTTATAACTTTAAAATAATACTCGGCGTTGCAATTATAACTATAAAGCACTAGAACTTAGAAAATTTGTTTAACTTTATAAAGAATTAGAAGAACAAAGCAAAATCGAAAAAAACACATTTTTGTTATTTGCTTTGAAGCAGCAATGCAAATTCTTTCATTTTACTACTTTTTTCTACACCTGTGCTCTCTGTCTCCCTCTTTTACTATCATTTCAAATATATTACAGTGTTTTAAAGTGAAAAATATGTTCTTACAAAACTTTAAAAAAATGTGAAATATAGTAGTTTTTCGAACCCCACTCCCAAATTTGGCATAAATTTGTGAAAAATATTCTATTTTATTTTAAAAAAAATTTGAAGAAAATCGAAGATTACATACACTGAGAAAAATTTATTTTAAATTTTAAATCCCAAAAATACAATACAAGCCCACTGTGCACAATTTTTTCCTATTTTTTTTTGGATAGTTTATAAAGGAATAAAAACAATAAAAAAAAATTTGTTATATTTGGACTAATATTGAATAAGTTATGAGTATTTATTTTAACACAGTTTCCTTATAATGCGATTATTTTACACGTCGATATCTCTGTAACAAGTTGCCCCAAAAATCTGAAAATTTACTGAGACACGCTGTTGAAAAGGGACATCAACATAGTGAAAAATGAAACAAATCCAAAAAAAAAATTCTTCATGCTGTCCGATTTGACTTGGAATTCCCCATATACAATATGTATACATATCACTTTTCAGTGAATAGGATTTGACTACGGGCAATACATTATTCTAACGTTTATACGATGGGCATCTTCAGCACCATCTTCTGCTACATCTTCCTTTTTGCATCTGATAAAATGTTGTCTAAATCAACAGTATATCTTATTAGAATCTGTCTGGAAATTTCACTCTTTTTGCAGAACAATGTCTTCATATCTTCTTTTTCTGTTGACTTTGGTTTAGCCGACATTAATTTACGAGGGCGGATCAATGAGTCCGTGACTTTCTGAACTTCCCCCTTATATGAAATGCAACACCGCTCCCATCAAGTACCACCTCTTAACAGACCACTGTCAAATTTTGAGCATGTTCCGTCATTTACTTTGCGTTTAACAGCTGTTCAAAACATACGACCTCGTGCACGTTTTTAAAAATGGAAATAAGTGAATTTCGAGTGCAAATTAAACATTATTTTTTGCGACAAAAAACCGTCAATCAAACCAAGTAAAAGCTTGATAAATACTATGGGGATAAATACAATGGTAAAAAAGTGGTTTACAATCTTTCGTTCTGGCCGCACAAGGACGGCCAATTGAGGCCAAAATTTTAAAACAATTAAATTTTTGTTGTCCCTGTTCCAGAAAAATACATTTAAATGATAATTTTAAAGAATATTTTCCATCATTTGATATGATGTTTAAATCATGGCAATGCCACATCGCGTCGAAGAATAAATTATATTAATATAAAAGCATATTTTATAGGTATTGAAGTTTAAATTGAATTCGATAAGTAAGTTCCATGATTTATAATGAAGTGAGCTTAATTTGACAGACAATTTTTTGCAGATTTGTGCTTTAATCTGATTCCTGACGTATTGCGTCGCCTTGTTGGAACCAAATATCTCTCACATCAAGGCGCGCCAATCCAGAAGCGAGAATGGCATTGCTCATTCCTCTATATAGTGGTAACGTTCTGTCCGGCATCGTTTTTGAAGAAGTGATTACCAACAATTCCATAAAGTATACCAAACAATCATTCTTTCGGGATGAAACGGCAATTCAACTTGAGAATTGTCTTCAACCCAAGTATGACAGTTGCCATTCTGCCAAAAATTGAAGAACAGCATCTTCGATTTGGGCAAACTCAGATGCTTTGCTTTGTTGTCGTGCGGCTTCAATTAATGCACTAGTTGGAATGTGTAAGTCTGCAAAGCCAGATATTTCCTTAAAATATACATTTTATACAGAGACTTCAGCTTATTGCTTCTACATTTAAAATTAAGACTGAACCAACAAACCGCATATCCCATTCTGACTTGCCAAGAATGTACCACCCAAAGACAAGTGTCCCCAGCAGAGTGTTGTCAAGCCAAGGCCTATAAAGGGGCAGGATTTAATATGCAAAAGTCCACAAAAATTAATAGAGGACAAAATAAAAGAGTTAACAACTTTTACTCAACTGCCAATATTTTTATAACATCTTCAATAATTTTGAATTTAAAAATATTATATTTTGGAAATAAAGGATTTTTCAACAGAGACGCTACAAAAGTAAATCGATAGGGATAGCAAACGACGCCATATTTTTCCCGCTCTTTTGACATTTCTCTTCGGTAAGGTTTGCCATTTCATCATGGAAAGATATACGAGCCAACAACGAGTCGAAATTATTAAAATTTACGACTGAAATTTGGAGTCAATGGCCTCAACTTTAAGAGCGCTACGTCCAATTTATGGTCGTCATAATCGTCCAACCAGATCGACAATTGAGCGTCTAGTGGAAAAATTTCAATCCACAGGCACAGTACAAAATGTTCCCGTGCCAGTGAGTCAAAGAAGTGCCCGTAGTGTCGAGAATATTGCTGCCGCTGAGGCTTCAATTCAAGAAAGCACAAATGTGTCTCTCACACGTCGTTCTCAAGCGTTGGGCATCTCTATGACGTCGTTGTGGCGAATTTTGCGAAAAGCTCATGGCCCGCATCCTTACAAGATCAAATTGACGCAAGAACTGAAGCCTCTTGATCACAATAAGCGTCGTATGTTCGTGAATTGGGCTGAGCAACAACTAGAAAATGATTCGGATTTTCATCGGAAAATCATCTTCAGCGATGAGGGTCATTTCTGGCTGAATGGCTTCGTCTATAAGCAAAATATGCGTTATTGGTCAGACAGAACTCCACACGTAGTCCATGAGTCATCATTGCATCCCGAAAACACTACGCTTTGGTGCGGTATAAGGGCCGGCGGCGTCATTGGGCCGTACTTCTTCCGTGATGATCAAGACCGGCACATTACTGTGAATGTGAATCGCTCCGTTCAATGATAACCGAATATTTTTGGCCCCAATTGGAAAATATGGACTTGGATAACATGTGGTTCCAACAGGCCGGCGGCGTCATTGGGCCGTACTTCTTCCGTGATGATCAAGACCAGCACATTACTGTGAATGTGAATCGGAAAATATGGACTTGGAGAACATGTGGTTCCAACAGGACGGCGCCACAAGCCACACAGCGAAAGCCACAAGCAATTTATTGGAAACAAAGTTTGGTGAACGTGTTATCTCTCGAAGTGGCCCAGTCGATTGGCCGCCTCGGTCGTGCGATTTGACGCCGTTAGATTATTTCCTGTTGGGCTATGTCAAGTCTATGGTCTATGCCAACAAGCCAGCGACGATTGATGAACTTCGTAAGAATATCGAACGTGAAATTTGCAGCAGTATCGGCCGATTTATGCTTGAAAACCGTCGAAAATTGTGTTCAGCGTCTGGACTTCTGCAAGCGTGCCCGTGGTGGCCGTGCAAAAGAAATCGAGTTCCATACATAATGGCATCGAACGTACTTTCACAGGAATAAAGAATTTCATTGGTATCTAAAACCGGTTTTGTTTTATTTAAAAAAACTTTTGTAGCGCTCTTATTGAAAAACCCGTTACAACAAAAAAAATTGCATACCGCTCAAAACTTTTTATGTGGATTGTAGAACTTTTGTTTTCTGGCATCCACAACAAAAAAAAATACAGCAGACAGTTGTCCGAGGCCTTCGGCCACGGACTGTCCCTGCAGGCTGTGTCAGAGACACGGCCATTAAGTTTAACGTAGAATACGCCATCCGATAAGACAGAAAACATATATAACAATAAATGATAAATAACATAAGCAAACGAATTTATTTATTTGATAGTTACTTTTGATAATATACATAAGCTTATGGTAGGAAAAATAGGATAAATATGTCTTTAAATTAAAAGAGTAAGGATAAATGATAAATAACAGACGCACACATGCAATTTTGATGGCGTTAATTATTGTGTTGGTTGGAGAGAGATGCGACGGCATTTTGTAAATATGCACTTTCTTAGATTCACTAAAGCAAGCAATGTCTTTATATGCGCAAGTTGCTTTCTGGGAATACATTGGGAAGTAGTGGGAAAGCAGCTAATCTATTGTGCTGCCATATCACAAAAGTAATTGCTATTGCTGTACATCTAATAAAGATGTCGCTACAATGTGGCGATAACCCAAATAAGTTTGGAAACCACTGATCTAAACGATTGGAATAGTTTTCAACAAGATTTATTAATTTATTTTTTAGTTTGTGTGCTCGAAGACTGTATGCCATATGTTTAAGGATGAAACTATATCTAGTTTAACGTATTACATTATAGCGACATCTTCATTTGAAGTACAGCTACAGCAATACATTTTATGATATGGCAGCACAATAGATTAGCTGCTTTCCAACTACTTCCCAATGTATTCACAGAAATGTGTTTAGGAAAAACGCCATTGATATAGTTAGCGTATACATCGCCAATCCTTTGTATTAATGTACATACACACACATTTACACGCTGCCCGCAGAAGTAAACAAACGACAGCAAAGATCTGTAAACTTTCAAGCACACACAAGTGTCCACGCTCCCCTCCCTTCATTTTATGTTCCCCTCTAAACGAACTAATAACCGACCGATCCAACAAAACCAAATGTACACACACACACCTTTACACGCTGCTCGATAAATAAACAACGCACAGCAAAGCCAAAATCATTTGATTTCTCAACAACAACAAAAACAACAGCGGCATTTACAAACCAACAACAACAGCGGCATGTACAAAAAAAGTCTAAAATATCATGCTCTTAAATATTTATTTCCTTAACTACATAAAACTTTTATCTATAGACATATAATTTTTTTAATGTAATTCGAAACAAAACATATTACCAAAACTGAGTAACATATAAAAATTGCTAAAATATGTTTTAATATTTAAGTAAAAGTGGGTGAAAGTTGACAAACATTTTCTCAAAATTTTGTGCTCCATATCAACACCCCTACCTTACCGTATAACGTATTCTACGTTAAAAGAATATTGTCAGAGCTGAACGATTTTTTGTGAATTAGCTATTGTAAATGGTGGGCCATATGAAATTTAGAATTTAATTTCAGTTTAATAAAAAATCCAATACAAATTTTTACAAAACTATTATTATATTGGTAAGCCCCATCATTGACATTTAGAATGAAATACATCGTCGTTCAAGTGGCTTCTACGACAGGCTTTAGAATACCTCATATTAGGTACCCAATTTTTCAGTAAATTTTCGAATTGTTGGGCCTCTATCTCTTGAATGACCACACCAGTTTCGTGTGTTAATGCCTAAATCGACCAGCAATTATTTACATAACTCTCATCTCATGGCGACTTGGAGATTATAGTCTAAGGGGTCAAATCCCAGATATAAGGCGGACAATGTTGTTTCTGCTCATTATGCGGTTTTCGAACACAGACCGCAAAAGATCGATTGTAACGTTGACTGTGTAGCACATAGCGCCGTCCTGTTGACACCATACGTCACCCATATCATCCTCACCTTTTGGGGGGAAAATCACGGATCCTGGCACGGTAATGCTCGCCATTGACGGTAACGACCGATCCTTGCTAATTTCGTAGAAAAAATTTCCATATGATGCCGCCATGCCAAAAACTAAAATAAACAGTCATCCGTAGTGTATACATCGGCTTTTTCTGATGGACATGTGGATCTTTCGAGCCCCAAATGCGACAATTTTGTTTGCTTTGTGATCGTGTGCCCCGAAGTGAAAATCAGCTTAATTTTTAGGTAAAAGTGCTCACCTTCAGCAAAGCGAGCTCCAGCCCATTCGGCGGAGCACAAACGAATCGATTGGTTATGAGGCTATAGATCTTGGACCAGTAAGACTTTCTGAGCAAATTTCTTTTATATTTATCATTTCTTTCATATTTATAATTTCTATCATATTTAAAATTTCTACGCTCAAATCCGCCTTGGTTTTCGATATTGTCTCGTCTCCAGTTAGCAGATTCCCTATTTTCATAACTGCTCTACGTGTCAAAACCTCTCCTTCCGCAGTTTCTCTGATTCTGATCGGTTTCATTACACAACTCTATGCGAATACGAGGACTCTTCAAGGAAGGATCCGGCAAACCCAGGGCATGTATCACATCGTCTCAAATAGTCTCAAATTCGACATAAGATTTTTATACAAAATTCTGCACAGACAAGTGCGGGAAATGTTAAATTGCTGCGAACAGTGGCGATTTGTTGTTGGTGGCTGTTCGAGCACACTTTCAGCTATAGCGGCAATATTTTTCACTAAACCCACTGGACGAGCATCTCCACGAGTTCTTTTATCCAATTGACGAACTCGCTTCACAAACTGCGTTAATGGCGATCTATTTCTATCGAATTTATTTCGTAGATTTTTTACAGTTTGAGTTAAAGACTCAGAATTTTGGAAAGAAAGAACTTTGGAAAGAAATAACTTTCTAAAGTTTTTAATATTTGCCAATTCCCGCGTAACGAGACCTATTTCGCAAATTTCTAACCTTTAACTAATAATCTGTCACTTGGGGTTTCGAATTCCAAATTCTACATGTCCCACATATGTCACCACATATGCCAAATCTTGATATGGTTCGTGTTTTATCTCACGGTAAAGATTCGTGTTCCGTTTATTTCCTTAAAAATGGTACAAATTAAATATGTCATTAAATTTACTTTAATTGTATGAACAATTAATAGCAAATAAATAAATAATAACAACTTCATTTGCTGCACAATTGATACCATCAATAGGAAGATTAATATCCTCATAATGTTTAATCTATAGTTCTTGAGAGTTCGCTGATATTTTTATTCAATATAATTTGTTTTCAATATCGTAGCAAAAGTGCATAAGCTTTTTACAATTTAATTGCCACAGAGCTCTTTGCTCACAACATTAATATCATTATTTAAATATGTATGTAATTACATATTAAACCCTTTGATATCAATTTCAACGACCTACACTATTATTCCGAACAATTAACAAATAAAATAAATCATTTATTTAAGAGTGGACGATATATGAAATCCGCAGTAAACTGATTTTAATTATACGAGACAATCCAAACATGTGAAATTAAATTAAATTTCGAACACACAATCATTGCTTACCAACAAAACGGTAAAATTCATTTGAATTTATTTTATCTATTATAAAACTGAACCAGAATATTTCTTAAAGCTTCATTGGAAACTGAAAATTGATTGACTTGCAATTTATTTATTATTAAATTTAATTTTTTTCGTTGTAGTGATTGGCAGTGGTTGGCAAGGTCAGTTTGTTTGAAAGCTTTCACAGAGAATATCCTAATAAACTCCCTAGTGGCGGTTGAAAAGTCGGTACAAATCAACAATGGCGACGTGCAGTTCACCCATATCATCTTCATGAAAACACCTAAAGGTCGAAATAAACATTAAAATAAAAAATTAAAATATGTCCTATCATCTATATATATAAAAGAATAACGTTACTGACTGACCGACTGACTCAACATCGCCCAGCCCTAACCGCTGGAGCTAGGAACTTGCAATTTGGCATAGAGGTCCAGCGCTGACGTCCGTTAAGACAAAGGGGCAAAAAGCGGAAAAGACTCTCCCATGGCGGCCTGCACTGAAAACTCTTAAAAAAAGTTCATAAAACTACCGATAACTAAGTATCGGGCTTTTCAGCTATTTTAAATATATAGCAAAACAATTTCGGGTGAGTGCTTTTGGGCCAACCAGTAAAAGTTCATAGTCCAATATACCTCTCATAAAAAATTAATTCCAGATACGGGCCCTCAACATACTACTATATTATATCCTTCCTCAACAACTATATTAATCCTTTTTTAACATTTAAATTATACTCTCGACCAGATAATTAGAACCACTTAAATTTCTGGTTTTAGTAGGCCATATTTATTAAAGCTTTTGTCGTCAGATAAAATCTTGCTACCATCGGAAAGGGTATATTCTTAAGATTACAAAAATAAAAACACAAACATTAAACAAATATTCAAAAAAAATCCGTTAGTATGATTCCAACCACTTTGCATTTTGAATTTTTTTGCACGAAAGTGTATTTGAATTATCATCAAACAATTAGTAAAAGAGAAATACTACCTTCTAGTAAGCATTATTGAAAAACGAAGAAGAAAAGTATTTTGAACATAGGATATTCTTATCGGGAAATTGGGCGAAGTCACAAACCTGTGCTGGGATACTGAAAACATGTTGAAAACTATGGAAAGAATTACAAAGGAAGGATTCCAATCGCGTTAACTGCAACTGAAAAGAGAAAACTATTGAGAATTGCGTCATAAACCTCTTTTTCAGCACTAAGACTCAGGTTGGCAGCTTGTATCCCGGCAAGTATCTTGGCAGTAAAAATAAAAATTGCAAGCTCTATGTACCCGAAATTAATAAAACTGAAGAAAAAACCGCCGCTGACTAATGTGAGCAATGAAAATAGGCTACAATTTGTTAGAGCTCACCTGACATGGTACATAACGGGTTTTTCAATAAGAGCGCTAAAAAAGTTTTTTTTAAATAAAACAAAACCGGTTTTAGATACCAATGGAATTCTTTATTCCTGTGAAAGTACGTTCGATGCCATTATGTATGGAACTCGATTTCTTTTGCATGGCCACCACGGACACGCATGCAGAAGTCCAGACGCTGAATTACGGTTTTCAAGCATAAATCGGCCGATACTGCGGCAATTTCACGTTCGATATTCGTACGAAGTTCATCAATCGTCGCTGGCTTGTTGGCATAGACCATAGACTTGACGTAGCCCCACAGCAAATAATCTAACGGCGTCAAATCGCACGACCGAGGCGGCCAATCAACTGGGCCATTTCGTGAGATAACACGTTCACCAAACTTGGTTTCCAATACATTGATCGTGGCATTGGCTGTGTGGCTTGTGGCGCCGTCCTGTTGGAACCACATATCCTCCAAGGTCATATTATCCAATTGGGGCCAAAAATATTCGGTTATCATTGAACAGTAGCGATTCGCATTCACAGTAATGTGCCGGTCTTGATCATCACGGAAGAAGTACGGTCCAATGACGCCGCCGGCCCATAAACCGCACCAAACCGTAATTTTTTCGGGATGCAATGACGACTCATGGATTACGTGTGGATTGTTGTCTGACCAATAACGCATATTTTGCTTATTGAGGAAGCCATTAAGCCGGAAATGAGCCTCATCGCTGAAGATGATTTTCTTAAAGTTGAGGCCACTGACTCCAGATTTCGGTAGTAAATTTTAATAATTTCTACTCGTTGTTGGCTCGTATATCTTTCCATGATGAAATGGCAAACCTTACTGAAGAGAAATGTCAAAAGAACGGGAAAAAATATGGCGTCATTTGCTGTCCCTATCGATTTACTTTTGTAGCGTCTCTGTTGAAAACCCCTTTACAAGAGGTCATGGCAAAGACTGGCGTACTGTGGCTTTAGTGACGAACTTATTATTAACGTTATTATTTTAACGATACGACAAAAGAGGAGCTATTTTTAAATCGTCATCACAGCAGAGAGGGTGGAGTTATGGTCTGGTGCGTAACAACCTATTATCCTCATTTCAACGGAATTGCAGCTGCAAAATTGAAATACCGACCGATGGAGTATGCATAAGTGAAACAGTAGCGAAGAGTTTTTTTGAAGTCGGTTCTATCACACAATGCTCAAAGAATTGTGCATATGCAAAAGGTGGTTTTTGAATTTCTTATGGAAACAGAAATCAGTAATTATTTGACGTCTGAGCTGATATTGAGTTACGGGTTTGACAGTAGCACTGGGCAATCATTCCAAGAGCTGAGTACTTCTCAAAGTTCCGATTCCTCGCTTTTGGCGACAACAGTGATTGGAAAGATTGTTTGGAACAATCCTACAGTCCAATCTACAAGACTTTGCCGGCGTATTAAACTAGAATTTGGTAAAGAAACAAAATAGTCGGGTTTGAAAAAGGATTTGAATTTAAAACATCAAATCGATGCATTGGAAAATTTACTCAGAAATAGGAGAGAGCAAAACAGTTGAGACATGATTTAAGCTTTGCTGGACACTTATTGCTGGAAAGGAGTTTAGGGTTTTTACTGAATGTAAATCGAATCAAGCTTGCCCGATTTGTGATCATACTTCCAAAGATTTCCTGAATACTTATGACAACTCTTCTAAAAAATTTCGTGGAAAGGAATCGAATTTCAAATACGGGATAAGAAAATTAGCATTCAAAGCGACTCTTGGAAATAACTCGGTCTCCAAGTAGTTATGCCCAAAGTTGGTGGTTTTTATATCACAATTGATGGGGACACTGCCCGTCGGCCTTTTACTGGCCATGCTATCTTTGCCGAAATTATTGGCCTTGACGAAAATTTATTGTTCCGCTTAAAAATTATACTGACATGTTTGTCGCGCCAGTTTCCAATAAACTCCAACAAATTCCAAGCATATTGTTTTGAAACAGATGAAAATCTATATCCGTGGTTGACATCTATACGACCGCTACGGTACATAAGATTCTGATACATTCAAAGAACATAATCGAAAACACAGTCCTTCCCGTTTGTTTGCTTCGGAGAAACTGCTGTCAAATCACGTCATAATATCTACAAAGCAGACAGATCATGCTCGAAAAAACAGCCGCACTAACAATCTTGCGGATGGTTTTAATAGAGTTCTGGATACATCCGATAAACTTATATCTTCCAAACATTTACACAGGCGTCTTCAGCAACGAAAACTCCTCAATTTCCACTTAAAACAATAGAACTGTTAAGCAATGGCCGTCGGTGGTGCAATGGTAGTGTAAGCGGGTCTTGTGTATGAGAACGTGGGTTCGATCCCTGGTCTGACCACCTAAAATTTCTTTCGACGGCGGTCACCTCGTTTAATGACACTATGACACTATCGAGTACTTAGCCATGAAAAATCTTCTCAAAAAACCGTTTGAAATCGGTGTAAAATTGTACGTCCCAATCAGTGAGTGTAAAACTAGAACGCGCACAGCTCACTGGTTTGTCCCTTCATGGGATATAACGGAGACAAATTTTTTTTTTTAATGAAAGCACGATCGGGGACATTGATGTAGACAGTGAAATCGAAAAAATTATGCTTTTACCAGAAGAATTTGCAAGCATTGTGCAGAATTTTTGTGTAGATAACGAATTGAACAAAATATATTATTTGAAATCAATCGACGATTCACGCTGAATAAAGTTTATTTTTTGAACTAATTTCTTTTCTTTAATTTTAGACCTCAGAAGGGTTAATGGCCGTTAATGGGTTAATGTATCTTTTTAGTCTGTTTAACTTATATATTCTATTGCGTTTCTTGCGCTTTTGAAGTCTATTAATGCAATACTTTCGCATTAATTAATTTCGTTCGTCGAAATTGGTCAGTTGACCTTTAGTGCCAATGTACAATGCTTTTGCTATCTCAATCCTGCCGCTTCAGGGTTTTTTTTGGCCTGGCCTACTGTACATTAATACGGAGCAAAAGATAGTGATTATAGAATACCTGTAGTAGAGGTCTAAATTGCCACGGAGCTACTTCTGATGAGACTTAAAAAACAGATAAATTTTAGAAATCGTAGATTCTCAATTTATAGCTATTTTTAAGACCAATTACCATAAGTGACTTAATTTGGCAGCGTACAACATACTTAGATGATTATTTCGATGGACCAGTAGTTCACAATGTTTTATTATTTAGTTCCAACAGAACAGTATTAAAAAAAATGCCAACTGTGTGGTTGTTGTTGTCATCACTTTGCTCAACTATAGTTATGCAACCGTAGCTTCTCAACGAGAAAGTCAAATTGTCTTTGCTTTGTAAATTAGAGGCAACTAACTTCAGTTAACAATTTCAGTCGTCAGTCCTGTCATACATACATGTGACCTCCTTTATAAAGTAACTTTAATATGACTACGTCATTTATAATTTATATTGCATAAGGAAATCGCCATAAATATCTATTTATTAACCTGTCAACGTTTTCTTTATCAAAAAGGAAACACACTTACAAGTTGGAAAAAGTTACATTGAATAAGAAGTAGTAATTTCATGTGTCTGTTCGACAACATCTAATTACCTGTTATCGGAATGGCACATAAATGACAGTTTAAATATAATTGTACTAAAGTGGCTGCTATTATTATTGTTATTTCATTACGTTGAAAAATCACTTTGTAATTCATATACTGGTAATGCGACGACAGTTTGAGAAATATTCAAGGATGTAATACACAAATTGAATTTTTACATTTCTTAAATAGAAAAATTATCAAAAATTATGTGAATAATTTACACACGAAATAATGACTTTTTAGTTCTGTATAGCTAAAATATTTGATTTTTGTCTTATATTATTGCCCCTCTAAATTGCTGCATTCTTCAATCATATTTGACTCAAGATGAACTTCTATTAAACATTTCTGGTTGACAATTGCTTTAGACCTAGACGATACTGAACATAGAATTATTGATGAAAATCTGAAACAAAAGTATATAAAATTTAAATGTTAGTGTTTCTAACTAATTTAAAAATTTATTATATCTACTAACCACTCTTTCGGGAGGTAGATGTATGGTACATTTTAGAAAAAATCTTAAATTTTCAAAACAACAGGTATACAAGTATACTAATTTAAATCAGTTGTAAATTTGAATATTTAGTTTTAGAGTGAAACATTAAGTTTTCATTTGTAACCACCAATATGGAAGTAAATTAATTCAAATGCAAAACAAAAACAAAATCGGTAGCCGGTGAGTTTTTAATTATTAGAATGCCACAGTTCCTAAATTTTGGAACATTTGTATAAGTTGCCGTTCTTGGAGAAACATTGAGTAATACCGATTATGGACATAATTTCACAATTTTAATGTGATATAATTAATGTCCATAGCACTTGCACGCTGAGAAACCTGTCGTTTTTTGTTGTTTGGATGAAAATATAACTTATATTCGGAGCTTGTCGCAAATACAATATACTTGTGCCCAAACGCCTTGTGTTTGATATTCAATATTACATGTTTGACACACAATGATTAATATGTTGTAACATATGTGTTTGCGACCCAAATTTATTTGTGTTTGTGATATAAACACAGCCGTGTTTGTTGCATTATTCGTGCTCTCTCGACAGCAAGAGAATAAAAACGGGGCAACGAGTGTGTATTCCTTTAAGTGTGTATTTGTATTATTGCATTATTCTCTCAGTGAGTGATTCGTAAATATTTCTCAATGTGCGTGTAAATTGCAGATGAAGTCAGTGTTCCTTATTTTGGCTGATGTATTGCGTTTTAATTTCATGTATTCAGTCGTCAATGGTTCATTGGACAGAGGATATCAAAAGCGGTTGATCAGTGAAAAAAGAATAAACAAACAGTTAAATGGTTTGTGATGTTGCTTTGGTTTTTATGTATGTGTTTCGCATATATTTATGTGTGCTACCAAAGTGAGAAACGATTTTAAGGAAAAAACTGGAAATGTCAACAACGTGAACCCCTTTTTCTGCCCGAGCTTCTACTGACCATTTGTGAAATATAATAAAAAAAAATACAAGTAATTAATACACGCTTGGCTTCCATGAACTAGATTTGTCTATAAGTATAGTGTTTGTGTACCAACGTATAGTGAAAAACAAGGCATAGTTGAAACCTTCTGAAAGCAAAAACATGAGAGACAACAACGAAAGGAGAAGCAAAAGAGCAGCAGATTCTCATTTCATGAAAAAGTATTGCATTCAATGCAAGTAAATGTAAAAAGGGTCACTTTAAACATTTTAATTTGTTGTATTAATTATTTATATTTTTATGTTTATATAATTATTTCTATATTTATTATTTTATATTATTTGTATTGTATTATTTTTAAAATTTCTAAAATTAGTTCTAAATGTGAATATACTAATTATAATAAATAAAGAAAGAATAATTCATTTCTAAATATTATTATGTTTGGGAGAAAATACGAATATGTTTCCACGTAATTATATGGAGGTGGGGGAAACACGTGAATGCTTCCACGTAAGGATATCAATGTTGGGGATGAGGCACTTGAAAGCATACATATTTATCAGTAAACATGCTAATGTTTCCATTTAAATACACCTGAGTTTGGGACTTGCTAACATATAGATATTTGAATTGTCTTTCAAATATATACATGGTTCCTGCAGAATATGTTTGGGAGAATATGTTACAGAGGCCGTGTGGATTCAGGTCGTATAGAAATAAATTGCACTTAATTGCAACAAAGTGTTCTTCTTTCTGAGAGCTCTAAACGTCCTCTAACACATAGAGTAAATATATGCTAAGGGAGCCACTTCTCTCATTAAATTTACTATATTTGGTGTTGTTGCATATGGACGTGGCAAGAATTTCATTAGTTAAAGTACAAAACATCAAACAACTTGTTTAAATAGAACACAAATAGGATAATAACAAAATAAAAGATATCAATATCTGTAAATAGAAATAAAATATATCAAAAATTAACTAATTTCATCCCATCCATTTTCTATTAAACGAGAGGTTGGCATTAAACACAAAACAAAAATTATTTGCATAATTTATTTATTTATTTTGATCAAGTCGCAACGAATCGTTTGTCTTCACGATTGTCAAATCATTTTCTTTCTGTGTCTTGTTAGAATAGAGCAAGTGAGGAGTATCAACGAACGAGAACTGAGATTTCAGCCGGGTAAACCGACTTAAACATACCCTCACCCTAAGTTATCCATTGCTACCGAGGTCTATTAAAAAAACACATTCACACATTCACCCTTACGTTGAATATTGAATAGCAGAGTGCCACTGCGCTAACTATTATTCAATACCCAACTTAATTACGATTCTAAGTTATTTTGGGGAGTTATTGTAACTACCAGCAAATTGTCCGCCCAATATTTATATGGGAGGTACAAAAATGGGCATGGCGAAGTTGAGCATTTGTTATTACACAGTAGCTTCTGACAAAATGTAGATCAGTACCAAATTTTGTTAAGATCGGTTGTGGTATACTGCAGATATTGAGTCGGCCAACCGGAAAGCCGCCCAACTTTTGTATGGGAGATACGAAAATGTCCGTGGTGCAGTCGGTAATTTTTAGATTTTAGGGAAACATTGCCGAGCATAGAACCTCATTAAAATCGGTTGTAGTTTACGAGAGTTATCGTGTAGATCAAGCGGTCATCCTAAAAATTTGTATGTGGGGTGGACCAGAATGGGTGTGGCAAAAGCACTCATTTTCCACCGAAGAGTGCATTTGGTTGGGTTTTGCGGGAGCTATTTTGCCGAACAACTGATGAATGAGAAGCACCAACATGGAAGTGACAAAATCACACTTGTCTTAATTGGTGAGTCGGGCTTAATGACATGAAGCCTATAACCTGAATTTATTATGATCCGAAGTATTTCACGGCATTGACTCCTGGTTGCTTTTGTATGGAGGTACCAGAATGGGTGTGGCAACCTTGCTAGTTTTCGCCAGTTAAGTAGACATTTACAGATTATTACTCAGAGTTTGAATTGAAGCTAATCACATCTACCAGAAAAAAGTTTTAAAAGACACATGATTATGTAATAAATGTGTATATTTGTATGGAAGGTACCACATGGGGCGTCGCCACAATACCCATTTTCAAGCCCAACCTATGTTAGGACAAACAGTTGTCATTAACGAAATATCATTGCGATCGGTACAGATTTCCGGGAGTTATCTGGGCAAACAACCATCCGGCCAATCAATTTTTGTAAGGGAGATACCAGAATGGTCGACGAAAAATCATCCTTGTCTTAATCGGTGACTGGCCTTTGATGACATGAAACCAAGTACCCAATTTGATTACGATTGCAAGTGTTTTACGCGACTTTTCGCATTGAAAACTAGGACGACCACCAAACTTTGGAATGGGAGGTACCAGAATGAGCGTGGCGACCTCGACCATTTTCTTTAGTTAAGTATTTATTTACAGATTATTAACCACTTTTTGAGTTGAAACTAATCACATCTGCCAGAAAAAAAGTTCAGGAAGAAACAGGATTTTGTTCTAAATATGTCGATTTGTATTGGAGGTATCACCACGCCCATTTTCTATCCCAAACTAACCTTGCTCAAATAATAGTCACTGACAAAATTGCGTTGTGTTCGAAAATGATTTACGGCAGTTATCATGTTGACCACCCAGACAGACAGACAGACGGGCATGGCTCAATCGTCTTAAACAGTCCCAAAACGAATTTCGTCCAAAGATTCTGAGTGCTTAATATGGCTTCTTCTATGCGTTACACTTTTTTCCGTATTCGTTTTGAGTAGCACTGGGGCTAGTGCAAATTTTGAGGATAAATATTTACCACATTTAGTCGATTCAAATTCGATTCAAAATTTTAGTCGATTCAAAATATTTGTATGAATTCACACACAGCATCAGCATTATTTGTGTAATAAAAAAGTAATACATTATACGGCAATTAGAAGTCTATAGTTTAGGGCATCAAGATTTCATCTGCAGGGCTGGGCTCTTTTTTTCGATTTTGCTTCAAATTAATCTTCAGCGGTTTGAAATTTTCATTTGCATATTGTAGGTATTTCCTTATTTCATAACTCTTTTTAACGTCTTTCAGAAAAGCCATGCTTATGCATGTTGGAAGCATGTTGGAAATATGTTAACTTTTATTTAGCCTCACCGATTTTAGCCTCACTGTAGACAAACTAACTCCCTTCGAAGGTAGTGAAGACTAGAAATTTCTTGACAATTTTACAGAATACAGTAAGGGACAAAAATTATATTTAGAAACACTTAATTGATGTAGAAACAATCATTTTACCATTTTTAGTTGATAACTTAAAGTGTGCAAGTTGAAGCATTGGTTATGCCTAAATCCTGCTATGTTGTAGTAGTTATGGCTGTTAAGAACATTGTCAAATATAGTATACAAAAACTATTACATCTAGGTATCCAAAATAATAGTAAGAATTCAAAGATTTACAACTTTTTCTTTTTAAAATATAAAATATTTAAAAGAAAGAGAAAATTTTTATGTTCTTCAGTTTAATTCGCTTACCGCTAAAACTTTTTCACTGACGCAATATCAGAAAAACTTTAATACCCAAACAGATTTTGTAATTGAAAAGGATTTAAAATATTTTTTTTCGTGTAAGTTCCTTGGGACTAAAAACATTATAGTCTTGTGGAGCAAAAATCTAGTGGTAATTCAAGTAACACTACGATTGGTTCTGCAAACCTGAACAGCATGCAAATACCTATGCGTATTAAGCGACCCTTATAGCTCATTTGCAGTGTAAAATATTTTCCCTATTTCGCATCAAATGTCCTAACAAAATCCGAAGTGATCGCATTGGGATTTTTCCTGATTTGATTGAAAGTCGAGGCGCATTGACGAGGTAGTGTTACTACGACAACAAACATACCAAGCCTACAACAATCAGGGGCCTAATTACGGCATCCGCTATCGAATGCAGAATCGTATCGACATGAATTACGACTCGAATTTATTGTTGGGATGATTGCATTCGATCGTAATTTAGTATCGAATTTATCGATTTTGTTACATTTGAAAATGTCAAATTTGCCATCTTTAAGAATAAACAAAACATGTTGTTATTTATTTGGTGAAAAAGTGAAATTTTGCAAAAATGGATGAGGAATTGTGTTTTTTTATGTCATCGTCGGATTCAGAAGATGATTTCAATGTAAACATCTTAAGAAAACAAATCCGCGATAAAAGCAATCCTTTATCTTTGCCAGAAAATATGTAAGTACACTCATTTTAATAAACCACAACCGCTGTTATAGTTTTTCTTCACATTGAAGGTTTAAACAACGCTTTCGTGTTTCAAAGGAAGCTTTTAAATATATTTTTTTTGTTAGAACTGCACTTTACTGGCCATATGTCAACAGCGGTACCACCTACTCTACAGTTAGCAGCTACACTATCACTTGTGGCTAGCGGCAGCTTCCAGCACTGTGTCGGGAACGACTTTTTGGTTGGTATGAGCCAAAGTGCTTTGTGCAAAACCGCAGACCGACTTTTAAAAGAAATGGAGAAGAAGTTGTGTCACAAAAAAATAACATTTCGATTGGAAGAGTCGGCAAAATGCAAAGAAGCTTTTGTGTCAAAATACAACATTCCGGCAGGTATGTATATGTGATTTAAATGTAATCAATTTTAATAATAAATATTTAATAATATTCTTATTTTTAGTAATTGGTTGTATAGATGGAA
The DNA here is from genome assembly GCA_963931995.1 of Phaonia tiefii. Classification (NCBI taxonomy): domain Eukaryota; kingdom Metazoa; phylum Arthropoda; class Insecta; order Diptera; family Muscidae; genus Phaonia; species Phaonia tiefii. The sequence continues at coordinate 160,922,954 of OZ008370.1, read as the reverse complement.
CGCACATTGGAATGCAAAAACCTTCCAAAAATGAACATATGTTTTTCAATAGATGTGGATATCACAGCCTCAATGCCATGATAGTGAGTATCGAGATTTTTAATTTAAGTCGCGATATTAATAACATTTAATTTGAAAATAGATTTGCGATCACGAATATAAAATTCTGGCCATCAACTGTATGTATGGCGGAGCTGCACACGATTCGTTCATATGGAAGCATTCCGAGGAGCGAGCAATGTTAGAGGACAGTTGGAACAAAAACAAACAAAATAATGCTTGGCTTTTAGGTACAATACATCATTTAACTATTGTATTTCATTCAAATGTGTAAACATTTTTCTATGCTACCAGGTGACTCCGGCTACCCCATAGAACCATGGTGCATAACACCTTATAGAAATGTTGAGGATGCGACATCAAACGCTCATTTTAATGACGTTCACTCAAAGGCAAGATGTATTGTAGAACGCACCATAGGCATTCTAAAAGCGCGATGGAAAATTCTTAGCAATGGGAAGAGAAGTCGATATAGTCCAGAAAAAATGGCAATGTTTGCAAATGTGTCAGCTGCTCTGCACAACATTTGCATAGAATTTAAAGTGCCTCAATATATAACGAATGAGACTGATCCAGAGCCAATTACTTATGAAATAGACATTGGAGAAAAAACACGTTGGACAAAAATAGAGGAACAAATTAGAAATAATATTAAAACAACCCTTATTAATAATTAGCTTTAAAATAAATTTTTATTAACTATTAAAAAAGGCACACACAGAAACATTTTAAAATTTCAATGATAACAAAAAAAAAGAATACAAACTAAAACATGAATTCACTATAAGTTAAAAAATAAAAATAAAATACATAAAACATGACATTTCACTATTTGTTTTTTAACATTTCCAGTTCTAGTGTTTTTATTTCTAGATCCACTTTGTTCACGCTTATTCTTGCGGCATGCTCTTCTGCTCTCATTTTATGGTCTTTTAAACGAAGTGAATTTTCCTCCTTTTTGAGACGATAAAATTTTTGATTCAAAGCATGTTCTTCCTCCTTAATCTTAAGTTCTTTCTCTTTTATATCACGAATTGAAATTAATAATTCTTTCAGCTCTGATCTCCATTCAACATTTTGTTCCACACTTTTTTCCAAGAGTGTTGTTTTTGTGACTTTTGTCATTTTTTTTCGAGGTGCACTCGTGCTTGGAGTAAAATCTATCAAATCATCTTTTTCTGTGGAAGCCAAATGCTCGTCTTCATGGTTTAAGTCTTCCAATATATTCTCTAGGATTTCGTCGATATTCATTGATGTACCGAACGTTTTTACCGATGAGAGACCTTCGACTGCGGCAGTTAATCCAGCAGCCTCAACTATTTGCTCTTCGGCAGCACTTAACAGTTTTTCCTTGAAAGGTCCCCCACCGGTTTCCTTCTTGGAAGTTTTGTTAAAAGATAACTTTCTCTTCACCTGATGTTTCTGGTCAGTGTAAACCTAACAAAAATAAATCAATTAACATCTTGATACATTCAATCGGAAAATCATACCTTTCGGCACATAGCTGCGGTTTTAACAGGAGGGCCAGAAGCATTCAGCTTAGTCGTTAAACTGTTCCAAAGCCGACTTACCGTCGCTCTCGCTTGTGAACAATTTGAAAGTTTGTTCTTGGCCAAATCAGGATGGTCTGTCATAAAATCGGCCAAAATAATTTTTTGCTGGAAGTTTATTTTGTTTGAGTTTGACCTACAACATTTGAAATCATAATAATTATTCAATTATTTAATATTTTTAAAGAAACTTACATTTTGTTTTTGAATTAATGCACAAATTATTATGGTTGCATTCGACACTTCCATGTCAAGTACTCGATATCGAACGCCGTCATCCAAAAATAAGATTACGATATCGTAACTTCTCGATATCGTATGCGGTAATTAGACCCCTGTATTTCTCTGTGTCTGATATTTTTCCACAGTAAAAGTAAGCACAAATATATTCCAAAAATAAAAGAAATCAAAAAAGTATAAAAAATATATGTTTAGAAACAAGAAATACCTGAGAAATGGCAAAAGTAAATAGCTTGGCTCATAGACGAATACGGGATAGGTACGAAGGAAAGTAATAACTGGATGGTGGAAAACATGGGTCCAATAATACCAGATAGAGGCAATAGTGAACAACGTCCAACAAAGGAACCGAATTTCGAGTTTTTGTGGCAAACTGTTTGTGTTAAATACAATTCAAATATATACCGACGATAAAAGTCAACAAAAAAGTGCAAAATAAAATTAAATTTTTCAGTTATACACCAAAACTACATGACAAAGTTAAGTGAACATATTTTGTAACTCCACCTGGTGTAAGTTAATTGTAATTTCTCTTATTTCCACAAACCTACGGCGAAGAGTGTGAAATGAAACGTCAGATGAGAGAATAAATGTATCTATGTATTATGTATTCGTCTATGACTTGACTATTCTAGTAGTTCTGCCACATCAATGCGCCTTGATTGAAATGGTTTAAACAAATGTACTATTCGTACATAGTGTCAGATAAAACAACGTTGCATAAAGCAAATCAAGAATTTTTTCCTGATTCTCATCAAGCTAGTTTCTTGATTTCTGCTTAGAATCAACAAAAGTGGTAAAATCAAGAAAATCTATGCCAGTGCGAATGCTGCATTAGATCTGTGGATAAGTCTCAGCGACTTTAAATGTCACCATGGTGTAAGGTGAAGTTGGTGGTTTGTGCAAACTAGTTGATGTAACATCAAAACCTTTTTGATTTTTTGAAGTTAATGTCAACTTATTCATCAGTGAAAGGGGGAAGTTGCATCAACTTTCATACGCAGTTGGATAAAAAACATTCAGGAGGCAACATTATTGGAAAAATGTAAATAAATGAACGAAAAAATGTATAACAAATATTATGGGAAAAATATAGACTATATACATATGATTTGTAGTTAAAGAAAATAAAAATAGTATTTTCTTTTAAAATTGGTGACATTTTCGTAGTGCTAGTCCTCAACTAGTTTGAGAGTGTAAGGGCAAAATCGAAGTTGATGTGAAATAATCGCAGTTGATGCCAACTTGAAGTCGAGGAACATATCCACAGGTCTAGGGGCCCCTTTAGGTAATAGCGCAACATAAACATAATTGCAATAACTCCACTCATATGGGAGATATTAGGAATGGAATTTAGAGACTTTTTCAATTCTAAAGTCTTAAGTTTTTTGAGATATGAACGTTTGGGATTTTGGGAATGATATTTTGGATTTATTGTTTTTAGAAACAGCGTGCGTTATAATTTTTGTATACCAGTCTAGTTTACATAAACTTGAAGAAAAGAAGAGATAGTACAAGTCCGTGTTTAGTACTTTTAAAATCTCTAGTATTCATTGTATGGTACACTTTCTTAACTAATCGGCTATCAATTTTTGACTGCATAATGTATCGTAGTAAGAAACGACTTTAGTTTAGGCTCTGAGACACATTTGACTTGCTGTAATAAAAACGTTGCTTGTATATTGAAATGGAAACACGAATTATACTACATTTATCTTCTGTCTAGGCTTTTGTTTGGCTCGAAGTATTAAATGATTTGCCAAAATGTTTATGGTGCCCTGTAGAATCTTTCCACAAAATATAAGGATAGGTATTAAATTAAAACCTGCTAGTACATAGGTAAACTAAACATGAATCTCATACCATTATTTGTTATCACTGACTGAAAGTACCGACATGAGAATATTTTCCAGTAAATATACATATATGAATACAATTCTATCATGTCATGCAACTTTATTTAGAAATTTTCAAAGTCACTTTGTAGTAAAATGCCAGTACAAAACCTATGTTTGGTTAACTAATTGGCTTGGTCATCATGACTTGCAACATTGAGGTAAAGGAAATGATTTGCTACATATTTTACAAAAACTCGTAAATGCATACTTGTTTTTATTTGAAAGCATTTTTAATGCATGATAATAATTTTTGCTCGTAATTCATTATGTTTGTTTGATTGTATAAGAGACGAATTAACAAGGAAAATAAATGTCAAACCATATGGTAAAATATAACATTATTTGTCGTTTTTATTTCTGATCTTCGCAATTATAGCACATGATTAGAGGATTTTTGTTTACTGCAGTTAGAAATATATAAAATGATGAAACAATTTAAAATCGAATTTATTGAAATTCGCCAAAATGTGGTCGGCGTAATAATTTTGAGAAAAAAAATCTATATTCTAACCTCAAAATTATTGACAAATATACAGCTACAAGGTTCTTTGAGGATTGGCATTTTCTACAAAAAATCATGATGAATTCCTTTTTTGCCTTTTTTTTGAGAAATTTTGTTCTAAATGTTTAAATTTATAATTTTCATGCTGATGCCTTTTATGTGCAAATAGTTTGTAAGAAGTAGAAGGATTTTGATGGGCGCCTTTATGGTGTGCAGAATTGTTTTAGTTTCTGAGTTTTTGTTTTATTGGTTGCAATGTTTACGCTAACTGTAAATGTAATGTGAGGATTGACATTAAATGTGTCGTATTAAAAAATATGTAAAATGGTTTAACACCTGAAATGGCTTGATTGTGATTTGTGTTTTGGGCTTGATGGGCTTGATTGGCTTTGCCTGGGGAATTTCGTCGAAGTGAAAAAGTTAAAACACGATCTCTTAGCCTTAAAGAAACTTACAACTTTAAAAATAATTCGGATCTAAGACAACTAAAATTGAATCATATGGTACAGCCAAACCAAAACAGAATGAAAACTACGATTAGAATTGTGCGTTCTATAAACAGAACTTTCAAAACTTCGGCATCAATTTGTGAAAAACCCGGTATTCAGTTTTTATGAAATTTTCGTTGCCATAAGAAGTACCGTGTATTAAAAAATAACGAAAATTTCATGAACCGAACATTTGGCTCAGTTTTCATTTGCTAGGTACTCAACTCTTTGCGAAAATTTCGCACACGGTGAAAGAAACCACTTCAGTAACATATTCTCCCTAACATATTTTGCCGGAACCATGTATATTTTTGGAACACACTTCAAACATTTATATGTGTGCAAGTCCCAAACTCAGGTGTATTTAAAAGCAAACATTAGCATGTTTCCTAACAAATATGTATGCTTTTACGTGGAAACATATGCGTATTTTCTCCCAAACAAAATAATATTTAGAAACGATTTATTCTTTGTTTCTTTATTTATTATAGCTAATTTTGTCAATATTTATCGACATTTATAAATTATTAACACAAAAAGTTAAAATATTTAAAATTATTACGAAACAAGAATCGTCTGCTCTTTTGCTTCTCCTTCCTTTGTTGTCTCTCAAGTTTATCTTTTTAGAAGATTTCAACTATGCCTTGGTTATCACTATGCGTTAGTACACAAACAAAACACTTATATACAAGGTGGCGCAAAAGTAATCCTTCTATCAGAAAATGCTATAAATTTTGCGATTGGCCACTAATGTCAGTTCTGGTTTGACATTTGTGTAGCAAACACATGCGAAATACACGTTAATAAACAATGTTACGCTACGCTGCTCCAGAACGCGGAATATTGCTGACTATTTATTTGACCAATAATCGGTCGGTGACTTTGGCACAACGTGAATTTCGTCGCAGATTTCCTGGCCGTCCAACGCCTACTGGTGAAACACTGCGACGTTTAGCCGCTCGCCTCGAAGAGACTGGCACAACACGAGATGCTGCCAGGCGTGGCAGACCCCGGAGTAGCCGATCTGCAGAGAATGTTGCTGCTGTAGCTGAGGATATCATGGAAGCTCCGTCGACATCGACCAGACGACGAATGGGTAGCAGTCGACGGTCTTTACAGCGAATTTTGGAACAAGATTTGAAGATGTTTCCGTACAAAGTTCAGACGGTGCATCAGCTGTTAGCTGCTGACCGCCAATCGCGTCTAACATACGCTAAAGCCATTCTTAATCACCACCAAGAGGAAGATGATTTTTCATCAAAAATAATCATGAGTGATGAGGCCCATTTCCATCTTAGCGGGTACGTAAATAAGCAAAATTTACGCTTCTGGGGCACTGAAAATCCGCGTGTAACCAACGAAGAGCCATTACACCCGCTCAAAGTCACTGTATGGTGTGGAGTTTTCGCTGGAGGAGTCAAAATGCCATAAAAAGGGCTCAAATGGCAATCAACTGTGGCGGCGGCCATTTACATGACATCATATTTTCGACTTGATGTAAAAAAAATTAAAAGACCAAATAAAAATAATCCACAAGAAGAATCAAAGTTTTTAATTTTTTTTTAAATTACAGCCAAAAAACATCGCAAGTTTACTTTTGCGCCACCTTGTACATATCTAGTTCGTGCAAGACAAGCGTGTATTAATTACTTGTGCTTTTTTTTATTATATTTCAAAAATGGTCCGCCATTCAGATTTTTTCAGTAGAGGCTCGGGCAGAAAAAGGGATTGACGTTGTTGCCCTTTCCAGTTTCTTTCCTCAAAATCGTTTCTCCCTTTGGTAGCACATACACAGACCCCAAATTTGCTTTTTTGATCTGATCTGATCAAGCGCTTTTGATATCCTCTGGCCGATGAACCATTGACGACTGAATACATCAATTTAAAACGCAATACATCAGCCAAAATAAGAAACACTGACTTCGTCTGCAGTTTACACGCACATTCAGGAGTATTTATGAATCACTCACTGATAGAATAATGGAAAAATACAGAAACCCACATCCAACATATACACACGCGTTCAGTGTTGCCGGAGGCCGACCAAAAATTATTCCAAATGCCCTCAAAAATTGTGCCGTTTGCAAAATCATTATGCTAAAATTCTTTTTAGTAGTTTTTATAATTCTGAGTCCAAAACACGTACAGTGCCTCCAAGTGTGCTCATCTCGCCTGTAACCATCTGTTAAAGGTTAACCGTTTAACTTAAAAATAAGTATTATTATGGTTTTAATTATAGATATAGCCAGTATCTTAATTTCATACAAAACACTAACTCAAAATATTTTAAGAATTTCTACACCAACAACAGAAGCCATACTAAGGGTGATTTTCAGCGCCAATAAGTATCGTATTTAAAAAAAAAAATCCCCAGGAATTAAGTAATCAAAACCTCGAGCTTATCATAAAGGCCGAATACCAACATTTAATTAATATTTCAAAAAAATTATTTATTATTTTGTTTGAGGTCCCAACTTTCTTGGTTTTGGATAATTTCTTATTGCAGCCGTTTCACTTATCCTGGCGAACAGTGGCCAAATCTTCTCTACTGCGAAATTTTCTTTGTCGGATATTTCTCTCATAAAGACCCCGGAATTTCCATCGGATTTAAACCAATTTTCAAAAGTCAAATCTTGATATTGAAGGCACTATACGGCCCAATAGACTAATTTTAAGTTCGTTAATAATCGTCCATATTTTTATTCCAGGTAAAAAAGGATGTTTTACAATAGTATTTTCACACCTGAGTTGAGGAGAGCATTTTGGCATCCCCAGTAATAAATTTATAAGGAATTTTGTAATTTTTGTCTATACGGAATTTTTTAAATGGTCAACCTATTCCTGATATTTCATGAATTACTTTATTGCTTTTACGTCTGTGGAGTTACTTTGTTAGTCAATAACCTAAAAATGTGATATTGTATTTTATACAGGGTGATTCAGGAAGTTCCGGACAAATTTCTCCAGCGTATTCTTTGGATCATTTCATGAAGAAAAGTCCACTAGGACCATGTCCGAAAACGCAAGGCTGCGAAATGGCAGCGGGTAAAGTTGCTAACTTCTGAGGCAGTTGGACTTGTTGGAGACGTCGTTTAAAGGCCTTTCAGAATCAATAAAAAAAGTAGACAAAAGTCAAATCGCCGAGATACAGAGCTTTCGGAAAAAAATGGAAAAAAAATTCACATAACCTCAATTTGCTCAGAAAGATGGCAGGTAACTTATGTTTTTTCTGTTGAAAGATAGCCATACCTGTTACCTTTCCAAAATGATCTAAACGAAGCCCAGAGGTCTTATCGTTCCAAAGTTATGACCATTTTAGTGAAATGCTAAAATGTTTGTTTTTGTTTTTGGAAGCGAAATAACAGCACACATTTATTTGCTTTTGTAAATTGACACGTTTAAGATTTTGTTTTATTCATATTTTCACAATCAATAAAAAATCGCCGAGATACAGGTCTTTGCATTTTCGGACATGGTCCTAGTGGACTTTTCTTCATGAAATGAGCCAAGTAATACGGTGGAGAAATTTGTCCGGCACTTCCAGAATCACCCTGTGTACCGCTAAATATGACGTAACAGCTTCAAATAAATTAAACGGAGAAAATTTCAGTACGAAAAATTGTGCCGTTTGCAAAACGGTAGTGCTAAAGAATTTAAATAAAATTAAAAAAAATTGGAAAAATGTTGAGAAAATTGTGTTAAGCGACACTTGGCATAATGTTTCAAAAAACAAACGGCACAAATTATGCTAACACAGTAACACTGTACTCGTTGTCCCTCTTTTATTCTCTTGCTCTCGAGAGAGCATAAACAGTGCAACAAACACGGCTGTATTTGTATCACAAACACAGAAAAATTTTGGGTCGCAAACACATATGTTATAACATATTAGTCATTGTGTCTCCAACATGTAATATTGAATAGCAAGCATAATGTGTTTGGGCACAAATATATTATATCTGCGACAAGCTCCAACTAGATGTTATATTTGCATCCGAACAACAAAACACGACTAATTTTTCAGCGTGTAGGCAATAGTACAAGTTGGTTACGCTCAACTGATTTCGTACTAAAACAATTGTTTGATAATTGGTTGGGAACAGAATATTGACATTTCAATTATTTTAGTAAACATAGATAATACCACATACGTTACAAATAAAATGGAATGCAATGGACATATGTGGTAACTCTTTGCAACTAAATTTTTTGTTCAGACATAAATGACAAAATTTCTTTCGAAAATTTCGCAAGAACTGAATACGTGCTTTATTAGGAACGTAACGTGTAAGTAGTGTCACATAATCACTCGACACGATAAAAGACTTCGGTTAGTGACAAGTAAGAGTACACACTGCGGAGGCTTAACGGGCTAGACGGTGCTGAAGATGATGCTTCACAAGCATCGAAACGATCGTCCAGCGAATGTAAGTTCGAAACCCACCAGCGGCATTTAAATTTTGTGCACTAATCGGAGTAAACATGACCTCTTAGGCTTAAAGGAAAATACAACTTTAATAATTGTTTTCGTTCAGTTTTCAATTTATAATGCATATTGTATTGGGGTAGAAAGCAATAAACTTCGGTTTTTGTTCAAGGTGCTTTTCAATTACTCTATACAAATAATAAATTTTCATCTTCAATGTAGGTGCCATTTTATTTATTGACCTTCTGCCATCTTTAAGGATACTGCTTGATCCCAGATTCATAGAATAACTAGTCCGTCCCACAAATATACTCGGTTTGTAGCTCCTCTTCTGAAGTGAAGGAAGAAATGAAAATCCGAAGGTGCCAAAGCAGGACTGCAAGGTGGATGTAGCGTCAATTCCCATCCAAGCTCCAATATATTTTGCCGCGTCTGCAAATATGTGTGAGGGCTAACGTTGTCCTGATGTAAAACTACGCTTACGAATTCATGTCGTATTCTTTCAGTGCCCCACCGAGTTTAGTTAATTGCTGAAAATAGACGTAATTTATGGAATGGTTTTTTAAGAAGAAGCAGTCTTATACAATAATTTTATCACAAAAATTAATGTACTAGTTTTTTCGAATTGATTCTGCTTATTAAATTATGGAATAGTATAATGATTTTTTTGTGTAATCAGTTCGTCCACATAATTTCTCAAATTTCTGGAGTTCGCAGCAACCGTTGCCAAAGTCGCGTCCAATAGCTCCTCTATAATTATATCTGCAATTACGAGTATAAAACTAGAAAGCGCACACCTCACCGGTTGTGAGAAACTCTCCGCGATTCCTTCACGGGATGTAATGGGAAACCATTTATTTTATTACGAGCAAAACCCTTGATCCAACTGCAATGCAAAACTTGCCCCCGGTGTTGAAGCATCTCGTATTTTGTATACAAAATATCAGCAGTGTCCACATACATTTTTAAAAAAATTTTTGTTTCTCGTCTTAATTCTTAGATGAATTATTATACTAGGAAATATCAAACTAATATTTCCTACCATCTACATACTGACAAATCTGTTTTTGTGTCCAAATACATTGTGTTTGCCTTTCAATATTAAATGTTGCAGACACAATAATTAATATAATATATATTTTTGTGACCGAAATGTGGCTTTGTTTGTTGACCAGATGTGAAAACAACAACGTGACAGACAACAAAGGGACAAATATTCAGCAGGACTTCAATTCATGAATACAGTGCTTGTAAACATATACGGAGTGCAATATATTGATAGGGTTGTTATTTTTCAGCGTGTATTGAGTCTCTCATTTCTCGATGACATGCAATTTCTAATCGCAAAAGTAAAAAATTGTGTCTATTCCGACTCGTGTATAATTTTACATTCATTCACTTTATCAACACTGCTTACCCTTGAGGGATGTTGTCTTGGATAATTAGATTAAGAAAACTTATTTTAGGTTCCACAAACAACTGCCTTTTACATGCTTCTGGAATGGCAAATTGAATGGACATTACAAACATACCGCGTACATTACATATCCTTGCACACACATGTACACTTTAATAAAGACATTACACCAGTATGATGACGGTATGATGGAAAGTTATAATTAAAAAATTTAATTACACATTAAATGACATTTATGGCCACATATAGGGCAATGTTTTCATCTGCTGTTTGCCAGAAAAGTGTTATTCACATTACCACATGTCCCGAGGAGATGGGAAAATTGTTGATCAACATTCAAGCACTACAGCTTAGGGACTAGCGGCAATGACAGTCATTACAGATACATGTATGTACAGCGTGGTTGTGGAGATGAAAACTGAAGCATTGTTGAAAGTCAAGCTGATGCAAAAATATGTCCAATGAGTCCAGGGAAAAGTAAATACACACATCTGACATTAAGGACGCTGAGGTTAATATTGACGATGATGTTGGCGATGATGTTATTGATGAGGTTGATGTTGAAAGCAGCGTTGCCGCTTGGTATAATGGGCCCGTGGGCCAAGGATGTGTGTATGGCCTATGCTAAACATAATTTCATGAACACCAACAAACAAGTATCACGAGAAATACTGCGTCGAAACAATATCGTGAATTAAATGTTAATTTGTATTGATATTTATTCGATAGCCAACAACCACAAATAAACTTCAAAACACGAAACATATAGGTGAATGAGTCATGTCACTAGCGCAATAATGAATGTGCACATTTATTACAGGACGTGCGCCAAATCGCAAGAATAAATATGAGAATCAAATGGGAAATGTCTTGTTTGTGACTGCCCATATTTTCATTAATTCAACAAATAGTAATTTAAGGCAAACTATCTGATTATCTGAAAGAAGTGATACATAAGTCGCGAACTGTTTTGTCTTTAGTGATGGACAGTACCACATTTTTGCTAGTTAATTTAAATACATAAAAAACAACAATGAGTGTTCGATCTCACGGGCAATGTGTTAACACCTTTTTGATACACGGTACCTATTCGATTTATATGAACTCATTAGAAAATGTTACATTGGAAAATAAAAAATAGCGTTCAATCATATGATGACGTTCCATTTAAATAATATTAATACTTAAAATTGTATAAAGATCAGTGCAAGCACATGTTTCACTATTTTCTTGCTTAATACTTTTTATTTTATTCCCACAAAAAACATAGAAAATGCAAAGCAACAGACACATGTGCATACATACATAGTTATGTTACTACATACGCTATATAAGTTCACACAATTTTCCTTGCTGTCTTGCTATCTCATATTTATATACGTATAACCACGTCATTATTCTCTTCGCTGTGAGAGTGCTCCGCACCCACATAATGCAACTATTCGCTGCCGCTACGTCAGTGTGTGTTTTTTCGCAGTCTGACAATCTGTGTTTCGCAGTCGGAGAAATCTATATTCTATATAGGGGTGGGTCACCCGGATCATTTAGGGGTATTAAAAATAGATGTTGGCCGATTCTGAGACCTACCCGATATGCACACAAAATTCCATATAAATCGCTCCAGCAGTTTCGGAGGAGTTTAACGCCAAACAATCTGTGATCACAGTCTGGCAATCTGTATTTGGATATGTTCACTTTGTGAGTGTAGTCCCTACCCGTGCCTATAGATTTTAACACATCAAAAATTGTTTCCAAATATACAAAAATTTCCAAATATATACATTTTTTTGTAGAACATTTTGACCACGACCCCAGTCATTTTGGAGCAGTTTTTTGCGAGTTTTCAAAAAAAAAAGTAAAAAATATGGTTATATGTGACATTTAGAGGGTTAAGTTGTTCCACAGAAATGTTTATCTGAATATTTTCTGTAAAACTTCTGAACATATTTTGTACCTCAGAAGTAAGAAACACACAATTTTGCATGCCGATATGTTGCAGGAAAATTCCGAGGGGCGGAAACTTTGACCAGCCCTAAAAAAGTGCTGATCAGATCTGGCAAAACGCCGATACACGTATATTTTTTTTTAGACCATTTTAACAGAATCCGGTGATAGAGCCCCATAATTTTGTTGGTGTTGCACAGTGTAACCGGCACGAGTCGCCGACACAAAAGTTGCCCTGTGTGGATGCTACAAGCGACTTCGAAAGATAATCCGATAAGTTTCGACGACAAAAGTCCCCGTGTGTGAATAGGGACTTTCTAGTTTTACACTCACTGACCAGTTCCGAATGGTATTTTGAGAAATCGTGACCGAGGTAAAAGATATTTAGGGTGGTCAGAGCAGGGATAGAACTTAGAGCCAACCACATATACCATTCCACCGTCGACTCCAAATTGACATGCTTAATTTGTACAAACTACTTCTTTACAATCAACTTAAATACATCTGTCTTATAGACCGATTTTTGGAAGGCTCAGTCTTACACGTTTATAATACCTTTTATTCTTCTGATTTACAACTGTTGAAAAGTATAACCAATTTTACATAGGTCTTCACAAATGTAGCTCCTAATTGTATTCCTTAGTTGCCTAGGAACCGAAAATTTCGGTGGACTTCCATGGACCTTATGATTCAAAAAAAAAGTCATAACGACGATGGACATTAAACCACTTTAGAAAGTGTCCTTATGCCGATTAAAATTATGACACTACACTTATGGATATTATAACACAGTTGAAAGTGTCTTAAAGTCCATAAATATTATGACACTTTCAATTAAGAAATCGATATTAAAAGTATATTTTGGTAACAATTTATTGAAAAATGTGTAAATTTGTTTCAACAATTTGTCTAAAGTATGGCCAAAGTAAAGGCGATTTGTGTATCTTCGATTTTATTTTAAATATTTCGAAACAACCTTAGGAGGTTTTAAAATTATTGCCTTCCATCAATTACCAGGTGATCAATCTGGTTCTTTGTCTGCTGATCAGGAGATATCCGAGGTGCATTATGGATGTCTTTGTGTTAGAATCTCACAGTACTGACAATCGTGTTTTCGCCGCGGCAAAATCTAACAGTCTCATTCCGTTATTGGAAGTGATGTCGCGTTGACTGAATTTTCAGATTGTTTGTTCACAGACACTTCCCCTGCCGACTTTAGTATTAAAATCACTTAGAACATACTTAATGTCATGGCCAGAGCAGCGGTTGTATGTTTCCTCTAGGCGCTCATAGAACACATGCACATAAATTAGCGATATGTTAAACTATTTGGCTTTTACTCGGGTAGAAGCTATACATTTACGCACGGGGTTGAACCTTGAGACCAAATGTCTAGTATGTTGCCAGTAATAAATCCGCAACCAAATTCATGCTTTTGCCATAGCAGCTGTAGAAGACGTCACAGTTCTGCTTCCTAGTACACCCATGACCTGTCCATCTTGTGAATAGCAGTAATGTCAGCCTTATAATTCGTGAGCACATCTGCCGCTTGGATAGTGGCAACAGATCTGTGTAGTGTTCCAACATTCCAAGTGTATATCAGAAAATAGTGTTCCTTATAATGTTTGCGGGGGCCTACAACAAATAGGGAGGTTTTATGTTCTAAATTTGGATTTTCATTGTCAATATAACGGTGGCTAGAATCGAGCTCAGCCCACCGTGATTTTTAATTTTACCTGCTGATAGGATGATTATATTTCAGCCGCCTACTATGTATCAGACGCGGACGAGAATGCAGTGGGTCTAAATTTGATTTTTGTTTCTTTACTTTATTTTTACGTTGGCCAGTATGGCTCATCCTCCGCTAAAGGACAGAACCATATGTTCGCTGGTCGGAAGAGCTTCAGTGGCAGTGTCATCTGTTTACATCAGTGATCGCATAACCAATAAGGCTTCGTTTCGCCTTCTCACTGTAGCTAGCTAAAGAAGGGTTCCGATAGCTATTGCCGGGACATAAAAAAATGGTTTCCCATTACATCCCATGAAGGAATTGGGGTGAGCTTCTCACAAGCAGCGAGCTGTGCGCTTTCTAGTTCTATACTCACTGATTGGGACCTACAGTTTTTACACCGATTCAGAACGGTATTTTGAAAAGCTTTCTTCATTGCTAAATACTCGATAGTGTCGCTGTCACTATGCGAGGTGACCGCCGCCCAAAAGAAATTTAAGGTTGGCAGAGCAGGGATAAAATCCAGGATGTCATGTACAAGAGGCGCGCACACTAACCATTGCACCACCGACGGCCGGGACATACTTCGAGGAATTACTGAGCTGACCATTTCCACATGAGTGGCCATCAGAAACTTCTCACCTCCACGGTCAATCCCATATCCCTTTCCTTACATATTAGCAATTCAATTAATATAAAATTTAAATGATTTAAATGACTACATTTTGTAAAAAGAATTACAAAGTATCATGGATTTACGAAGAGATTCGTTGCAGATATAATTTGATGAGTGCGTGTCAAGAAGAGATGGATAATTAGATATTAAAGTACAAAAACTTGCATGTATATGTATGAAACCGAGCAAGTCAGATCAATCGATAGCGCCTGATATAATACTCTGAAGGGAAGCTAAAGCAAAAATATCTGTCCTAGGAGCCAGCGATACATTAGGTTTTGGCTGATGCTTTTAATAACAGTCTCTTGTATGGGTGTGTATCCGAAAGTGGTTGTTTAAAACAAAGACTGTATAATATCTAAGGGTTTGCTTAGAAATTTTCACATAAAGTAGCTGAAACATTGCAAACTTTGCATTATACAATTAAATGAATTCCAAAAATTGTGCAATTTCGCTCCTGCCTTATAATACAAGAAGCCACTAATAAATTTCATACCAAACTCAAATATTTACTTGAACACTAACTAATTTTTCCCCACTCTCGCGTCCATAAATCCAAACCCGTAAAGTCTAATTGAAATATATTGTCCTCCTTCAAATCAACTAAATTGACTTACTTACTTCCCATGTTTATTTTTTGATATGTCAAAAGTGTAAACATTGCTAGCTGGCTAATGTATTTACTTTGACAGAGATATGACTGCAAGTTGACAGTTTATGAATTTAAAAATGATTGTTTACCCCAATCTTTCACTCTGCCTCCCTTTCTCTCTCGGGCACGTTTGAAATTATTTTCCATTAACAACAATATTGCTTATGTTAAAAAAAAAATACACACAGACCTCCACTTAACCAAATATTATGTTAAGGTTGACAAAGTAGATTATTTCATAAACGTGTATCCTTATATCGACAATAATGACAGTCCCTTGTGAATGTGTGTGTTACTGTAAGTGTTTGTTTTAAGGCATAGATTGGATAATATCTAAGGGGTTACCTATAAATTTTCGCATAAATTAGCTCATGTTTTATGTAAAATATGACAGCCACTAATTCTTTGTTATGGTTTACCTAGCAAAAAATTGTTTGCCAAAAAAATGCAACACCTTAATTTAATTCATTGGGTTCCGTTTACGATAGACATTGTGATTTTGGAGTTGCTCCCATGGTTAATGGTGTGTATAATTAGTATGGAAAATTCCATTTACAAATGATACTTTTTCAGTAGGATAATCTGTCTACTCGCCTCAATAGCCGTGACACTGACTCTGTTTGGGTGGAGAGAAAAATATTTAATGTGAACGTCGGAAAAATGTACTTGTCCCCAGTCTGTTAACACTATGCAGCATTTTTTAAGTCATCGAGTTCAAACTCTTTCTCGTGTGAAATTTCTCGAAGTACTTAGGTTTTCCTAGTTTAGCTGCTGTTCGGATTTTATAGCCTCATGTAGAGGAGCGTTTTTTTTCGTAACTTATACACGTTAACTCAAATAAAATGAAAACCTGCATGTACAATTTTAGAAGTTGAGAATAATCCCCATAAACGTGTTACCAAGTTCGACTTTGTTGTCTGGAAAATATAAAATGCATGTCATTCCATTTCTTATATTTCCACGATGTTTCGAAAATGATGATGTGTTGATGATGATGAGTGATGATGTGATAGACTCTGATGATGTGATCAACTCTGATCAACATTCATTACTTCAGCCCATTTTCTCTTACTTCTCTACACAATACCACTTTACATCTCGCTTCCGGTACTGTAGCTGTTCCCGAGCTCATTTGAGACGTAAAAGAGCACGGCGCTTGCTCGGGGACACCTGATTTTTGTTTTATTATTTGCCCGTGTTCTCTAGTTGTATATGTTCGCTTTGTATTTACATCTGACAAATACTGAGCAGCTACGCGTCTACGATGGTTGTTTTATTTTTAAATAGTGTTTTATACCAATATAACATTAAAGTCCTGAACCATTGCAATCGAAATCTCATATTTGAATAATTCGTATATCCAAACACCTGTTTTTCAATACTGTATTCTGAAGTAAATTTACTCGAAATTTCCAAAATTTTGCTGCAAAGTGAATGCAGAATTACCACCTCATATACCACATTGTTTTCTTTAGTATTTGGTTTTGGTTTTGACATTTAATAGACAAATTGACAAACAAAAAAATCCAATGAGTGTTCGAACTCACGGGCGATTAACACCTTTTTGTTACAAGATACCTGTTCGATTTCTATGAACACATTAGTAAATGTTACATTGAAAAATATAAAACCGCGTTCAATCATATGATGACGTTACATTTAAATAATATTAATACTTAAAATAATTTAAAGACCAGTGTAGGTACATATGTCATTATTTTCTTATTTAATACTTTTTGTTTTATTCCCACAAAAAACAGCGAATGCAAAGCAACAGACACATGAATATACATACATTTTTATGTTCGTACATACGCTACACAAGTGCACACAAGTTTTGTTGATCTCGTGCTATCTCATTTTTATATACGTATAATAAGTCATTATTCTCTCTGCTGTGAGATTGCTCCGCACCCACATTATATTTATAATTTATATAAAAGAAAACCTGAAAAAACATAGTTTTTGACAATAAATTCTTTATATGACCACGCCCCTTTGTCCAATCCCACCCAATCCTCATGCGTTCTCACATAGTTGCAGTGCTTTGAGGTGAGTTGAGGCGAGTTTACCACGGAAAAATACAACTCTGTGAAATATATTAAAAACTCACCCTAAAGCACTGAAACAATGCGAGAACGCATGATGAAAATAAGAACATAGTGGACGAATTCTGTCTGTTCTTGTTGTTGGAATTATAGGCCTTTCAGTGATGTTGATACTTAGGGATCTTCGGTTGATACTAATTCGCACATGTGAATTGCAGAATTAAGTTTGTATATATACGATTGATGATCAACCGATGGTATCAATTCAAGCACAGTAGTTAGGCATCTGATGATGAACTTGTCACGAAGTTCGAAACTTGTCTAAAACTAGTGTTGAACTTAATTGTCTATTATTTCCAACAAAAACTAACCATTTTTCAATTAGAAAAATGTTCATGACTTGTAAGCTTGTAGTATGAATTTCTCAAATCAGTCAATAAAATTCAAATTCAAATAAAGCTAAAACTTAATTTTTCTGAAGAACTTGGAATTTTTCTAAAGGCTGTATCTGGGAAACTAATTGGTTTTATTTTTTTTTTTTGTATTTGATTTTGTTAGTTTTTAGTTAATGCATGAGAATTTCATACTACAAAAATTTAGTTTTCATGTCTTCCGGACAATTGCGGCTATGGGCTGTGTATAAACTAACATCAAAAATTAATTTTCCAGCTGTATTTTACATCGAAAATTCGAGAATTGTAGGAAATTGCAAAAACACATAAATTAATCAATACCCATTGAAGTTGATGCTCTTGGTGAAGTCTGTGAAGTTGATGCTCTAGGTTTTATTTCGTTGGTGGTTCAGGTCCATGACCTGAATAATCATCATCACCTGAGTTTGATACAACATTCAGTGGAATATTTCTTTCGGTCTTCATCTTTATATTGGGATACCTTACGACTGCACCAACAAACTTCTGCAAGCAAGCAGTGCATCCAGATTTTGCCCTTTATATCGTTTTTGCATTAGCATTGTGACCTGATGGAACCGCTATTCTTTTTCGTCCGATTCGGTGGGCACTTTGTGTAAGAACTCATCAACGTGGTGATGCAGAAAGTGTAATTTCAATGTCATAGATGCATTGATGTTATGAAAGTAATTGAGCGTTGTTTTCACCAATGTGTTTGCTTCGTCTTGTTGTACATGATTCTTTCCTATAAAGCCCTCGTTTATAACTTTTCGTGCATCCCAGGCTCTACGTAGGTAGTTTTTAACCACGTTCGTGAATCTTTCACCTTGCATTAACAATTTATATCCGGCTCATTGAGAGCAACTGTTGAAAGTAAAAAAGAATTATCGTAAAATTAATAGCAATGCGTATAGAGCGAAATTATCAGAGCGTGGAAGTGACGCAGTAAAAGCTGCAACATATGATTTTGTCTTCAACTTCCTTTTATTCGTCCCAACAGCATAATTAATTCATGCATAGAACCTGGTTTTATAATGAACATTTGGGTCTTTTGTCCAGATTACCGGCTTGGCAAAATTGAAGTAGCCTCTTCGTCGATATAACCAATTTAAAATAGTGCTATAACTATGACTGCACACTGTATTCGGCATGAAATCTTCACCGCTTGCATCCCCTTCATCGAAATATTGCGTATTACAATCATAATTCCGGAGTTAGCAAATTTGTTCCCTTCTTCGTTTCAAATTTGGGCACTATACGACCATAAATGTAACCAAATTCATTTATTTTTGGGCAGACGCTATTTTCCATTTTAATTAAATTGCGGATGAAATTGTACTTTTCACTTTCGTAAACAGTTGTTGAATGATAAAATGTGGTGGAATGATCCCTTATAAATACTTTGTACTTTTTTACTAAAGTACCTGAAAAAAATTGTATGAAAAAAAAATGAAATTGTACTTTTCACTTTCGTAAACAGTGGTTGAATGATAAAATGTGGTGGAATGATCCGTTATAAATACTTTGTACTTTTTTACTGAAGTACCTGAAAAAAATTGTATGAAAAATTATCCTGAAAAGGATTTTTGAAGTGGTGCAGGTGTCAAGTGTGGTATATTTGCCTGCTTCTCTTTCTAGTATCAATACAATAATTTGGTTTTCACCCTTTGTATGTCATTTATATGAAAATTCAATTATAAGTATTCTACAGTATTATTTCCGAACAATTGGACCAGTATTGATATTTTGTTTCCACCCTTTGTTCGTAAATTTAACAAGAACTCAATCATGTAAATAGCCTACTATTTATTAAAGAACATTCATTAGTCTCAAATGATGTTTACGACGAATAAAATCTGTATTGTAAATAGGGTTTTGACAAATCTGTGTCATAAAATTCACGTATGTTACTTTGTACTTTATTTTCAACCTGATATTTGGTGCATAACATGGGAGGAAGTGTCTAAATTTGTTTGAGTTCAAATAAAATTATTAATTACTCCCAAACAAAAATATGGGTCGGACATGTTGAAAAAAGATAGAAAAAAACCAACCCGTTAAAACGTAGTTTTTGCCTATAAATTCATTGTATATGACACATTGTTTTTTTATTTTCCACATTACTTTAGACAGAAACTTTAAATGACAACACAACACGCCCTTTATCCAATCCTGCCCATTTGCTGTCGCCATTAGTTTGCCTGCGAAGTTTTAGCTGGATTGGATCACGGCAAAAGGGTTAAAAATCAATCCAAATTTTTTTCGGCATGCATTCATACAGACAGTTGAAGTTAATATAAAGAATTTAAAACACCAACCCGTAAAAAACACTGGTTTTGACTTTATATTCGTTATATATGAGCACGGCCCTTTGTCCAATCCTGCCCATATTTGCAGCAGATCTTAGAATATGTACAAGGTGGCGCAAAAGTAATCCTCCTATCAGAAAATGCTATAAATTTTGCGATTGGCCCCTAATGTCAGTTCTGTTTTGACATTTGTGTAGTAAACACATGCGAAATACACGTTAATAAACTATGTTACGCTACACTGCTCCAGAACGCGGAATATTGCTGACTATTTATTTGACCAATAATCGGTCGGTGACTTTGGCACAACGTGAATTTCGTCGCAGATTTCCTGGCCGTCCAGCGCCTACTAGTGAAACACTGCGACGTTTAGCCGCTCGCCTCGAAGAGACTGGCACAACACGAGATGCTGCCAGGCGTGGCAGACCCCGGAGTAGCCGTTCTGCAGAGAATATTGCTGCTGTAGCCGAGGATGTCATGGATGCGCCGTCGACATCGACCTGACGACGTGCCACGCTACAGAGCAATGATCAACGAGTTCGTTTTGCCGCAACTTGATGAATTGGGATTGGAAAACATGTGGTTCCAACAGGACGGTGCAACGGCACACACTGCACGTGCCACAACCGCTATGCTGAAGGATGCATTTCGCGGGCGCCTAATCTGCCGTTTTGGCGATTTGCACTGGCCAGCAAGATCACCTGATTTGACCGCTCCAGACTTCTTTTTGTGGGGCTTTTTGAAGTCGCGGGTTTATGTCAACAAGCCTCAGACTCTTGCAGCTCTTAAAGGCAATATCCGTCAAGAATGTGAGGACCTATCGCCGGAAGTTTTGGCCAAAGTGATGGAAAATGCCATAAAAAGGGCTCAAATGACAATCAACTGTGGCGGCGGCCATTTACATGACATCATATTCTCGACTTGATGTAAAAAAAATTAAAAGACCAAATAAAAATAATCCACAAGAAGAATCAAATTTTTTAATTTTTTTTTTTAAATTACAGCCAAAAAACATCGGAAGTTTACTTTTGCGCCACCTTGTACATCTAACCAACATACCCAATTTTGTTCAAATACCGTTAACAGGAGCAAAAATAATGGATTTTTAATTTGTGATGTGTATGGGAGGTACCACGCCCCTTTGTCCAACCCCGCCCATCATTTTTGTCGTCGCCGTTAGTCTGCCCGCGAAGTTTCAGCTCCATTGGATCACGGGAAAAGGGTTAAAAATCACTTCAAAGTTTTTTCGGTATGAATGCATGCATGCATACATGCATACAGACAAAAACACTCGGTAATACCAAGTGCACGCAGGGCTTCTTCAACCTGATCCCTCCTGCAGAGTCTTGGCTTTCCTATATTTCGTCTTCCTTCGAGTTCGGTTTCGAAAATCATTAATTTTGTCTTGACCTCATTTGCTTTCAGACTCACTTTTGCTGACTCCTTCTGAACTCTCGAAAACATCGCAGTATCTTATCTCTTTGTGCGCCCAATGATATCTACACTAGGAGCATACGCGAATAACTGTGACTTTTGTTGCTGATGGTTTTATTCACGTTGACTGCAGCTTTTTTCTATAATGATCTCCATAAAGATGTTAGTGAGATCGCACGATAGGATATCGCCTTGCCTGAGGCCTCGCTTAATTTCAAAAGGTTCGATAAGATCCTTACCAACTTTCACTGCGGATTCGGTGTTCGTCACGGTCGTCCTGCAAAGGCGTATGAGTTTTGCAGGAATACCAAGCTCAGACATTGCTTCGTAAAGTTTCTGCCGTATCGGTGTCCAGAAGACCGCCTCATAATCAGCAAATAGGTGATAGGTGTATATTTGTTTTTTTGTATGCCTTTTCCAGGATTTGGCGTAGCGTGAAAATCTGGGAAACCCCTTTCATTTATTGAAATGTAGTAGCCAAATTTTATAATATAAGCATACACACATTGCGAGTATTTTGCCGGAGATAGAGAATTCTAATTATTTTATGATAAAAGAATGAAGAGAATTGCAATATAATAAAGCAGAAATTTATCAAATTGAAAACTAATGCCTGCAACAACATATAAAAATTAGACCTAGAATACCTAATTATTTTGATAAAGGAATGAATGCGTAGGGCTTAAACTTGGTTTGCCATTGCACCGGTTAAATAAACTAAGGATGCAAAATATTTCAAATGTAAACACGGCATGGCTGGAATCTGCGATTTCATATATACGCTAAACCTGGCACCACCTACTCATCCGATCTAACTAGTTTGACATTCATATGGATGCGTTTGACTTCGATATATTTTTACTTACATATATTTGTATTTCTATGATAATTGTATTGAGATGTTTTTACTTTCGACCATCTGATTAGTGTTTGTACATTTTATTTCAACCCATAGGCCACGACAATAATAAAATGGAGTAATTTCAATGGGGTTTCTTATTTCAATAGACCAATAAAGTAATACGTGCTGATTTCTTCTATCAAGAATACACATTAAGATTGCAGATATTTTGGTGTTTGTCAGATATCAGCATTGGCCACTTATGCTGGTACTGTTCAGATAAACGTAATAGCTTGATAGCGTAATGAACAATCGAGAGGCAGGAAAGCAGGTTGCATGGGTTCGATTCCGTATCGTGGAAAACTTGTTACATAGAAAATAATAAGCAGTAATTTGTAAGCAACAAACACATAGCACAACGAACAACATTTGATCTGTTCGCTGAAAAAGGAATTACAATATTCTAAAAATAACTCGGGTCAAAGTCAACAAAAAAAAATTTCAGAAACCATATGGTGGAGTGGGGCCAAAAAACAATAGAATAGTTACGTTCTATAAACAGAACTTTCAAAATTTCGGCACCAGTGCGTGTAAGTAGAAAATCAACGTGTACGTAATGTCAAATATCACTCGGCACGAAATAGTTCATTTGGTGATATGTGTGGATATAGACTGAGATTTCTTATCGAGTTATACGCTGTTGAAATTGATGCTTCACAAACATGGAAGCGATCGTTCATCGAATATGAGTTCGAATGCTACCCGCGGCGTTTAAACCGAGAAAAACTGATCTGTCAGCTTAAAAATTAATTAAAGTTATAAAAACAAATTTCGAGTCATTTTTAGAGGGATTCAAACCTGGGACCCACTACTGCTTTTGCCTAGTCGGTCACACTAGTAAATACTTTGCTAATGAGGAACTGAAATTCGGACAAATAAGCCACATAAACTGTACTTGAATCTGTTCAAATGGGAAATAGTGCATCTTATGGATTTTCTGATGTACTGGCAAAATGACAAATTTAGAAAGGGGTGTTTTGGAAACATTCGCCAGTAATCAGTCTTTCGAAGGGGTTTTTTAGACATGCGAAGGACACATATAAGAGAACGATATAGAACAGCATTGATTTTACCTTCTTCTGTGGTATGGGTAACGAATTGACTTTCTACAACAAACTTATATATAAGGACCACTTTATTATGTAACCAGCAAAAAAAAAATGTACAATCAGACTTCCAGACTAAGATTTTCCCCTAATATTTAGATGCAGCATTTATTTATTGACATTAGACTGAACGTTTATTGTAGCAATTAAGTAGTTCGAACAAATGTTATTATTATATAATGTGTTTTTCAACAGAGACGCTACAAAAGTAAATCAATAGGGACAGCAAACGACGTCATATTTTTTCCCGCTCTTTTGACATTTCTCTTTGGTAAGGTTTGCCATTTCATCATGGAAAGATATACGAGCCAACAACGAGACGAATGTCAGTGACCTCAACTTTAAGAGCGCTACGTCCAATTTATGGTCGTCATAATCGTCCTACCAGATCAACAATTGAGTGTCTAGTGGAAAAATTTGAATCCACAGGCACAGTATAAAATGTTCGCGTGCCAGTGACAAAGAAGTGCCCGTAGTGTCCAGAATATTGCTGGCGCTGAGGCTTCAGTTCAAGAAAGCCAAAATGTGTCTCTCACACGTCGTTCTCAAGCGTTGGGCATCTCTGTGACGTCGTTGCGGCGAATTTTGCGAAAAGATATTGGCCTACATCCTTACAAGATCAAATTGACCCAAGAACTGAAGCCGCTTGACCACTATAAGCGTCGTATGTTCGTGAATTGGGCTGAGCAACAACTTGGTAATGATTCGGATTTTCATCGGAAAATCATCTTCAGCGATGAGGCTCATTTCTGGCTGAATGGCTTCGTAAATAAGCAAAATATGCGTTATTGGTCAGACAGCAATCCACACGTAATCCATGAATCATCATTGCATCCCGAAAAAATTACGGTTATGGGCCGGCGGCGTCATTGGGCCGTACTTCTTCCATGATGATCAATACCGGCACATTACTGTGAATGCGAATCGCTACCGTTCAATGATAACTGAATATTTTTGGCCCCAATTGGATAATATGAACTTGTAGGACATGTGGTTCCAACAGGACGGCGCCACAAGCCACACAGCGAATGCCACAATCAATTTATTGGAAACCAAGTTTGGTGAACGTGTTATCTCACGAAATGGCTCAGTCGATTGGCCGCCTCGGTCGTGCGATTTGACGCCGTCATTTTATTTCCTGTGGGGCTACGTCAAGTCTATGGTCTGTGCCAACAATCCAGCAACGATTGATGAACTTCGTACGAATATCGAACGTGAAATTGCAGCAGTATCGGCCGATTTATGCTTGAAAACCGTCGAAAATTGGGTTCAGCGTCTGGACTTCTGCAAGCATGCCCGTGGTGGCCATGCAAAAGAAATCGAGTTCCATACATAATGGCATCGAACGTACTTTCACAGGACTAAAGAATTTCATTGGTATCTAAAACCGGTTTTGTTTTATTTAAAAAAAACTGTTGTAGCGCTATTATTGAGAACCCCGTTATGACATAAGTGTGTAAACCATAGAGTACTGTCATATAGAGCTACCATCTTTCTCAGCTGACGTTTCGTTTCACACTCTTCGTGGTGCGGTCGGTGCGATAGAGAGTTATTTGGTGTAAATTGATTTACACCAGGTGGAATTACAAAAATTGTTGACTTAAATTTGTTTTTGATTAAAAACTGTGAATATTAAACGTATTTTGGACTTCTGTGTTAGATTTTATTGTTAGTATATATTCGTGGTGTGGTGTATTATTTTGTGAAATGTTAACGCTCAAAACGAAATGCCGTTGCTGTTTTCTTGTTGGATGGTTTGAGTCACTGCCTCTATCTGGTTTTATTAAAGCAATACTCCCCAACATGCAACGTCTATACGCAACACATGTAATGTACTAATGTTCAATCATAATGTGTTTGCTATCCAATACAATATGTTTGCGACACAATGATTAATATGTTATGATATAGGTTTTTGTGACCCCAATGTGGCTTTGTTTGTTGAAAATTGCTGAAAACAAAAACATGATAGCCAATAATGCAACAAAAAGCAGCAGATCTTCAATTCACGAACACAATCCGTATTGAAGAGCTGACTGACTGAAGTTTCGATTCAAACAATTATGAAATTAAAACCACAAATGCGTAGTCGATTGGTGAACCAAGTAAGGTAACTACAGTGATCATTTAAGTTGTAAGCAACATATTGCTAGTTGAGTAAAAAAAATTAAATAGGTTTTGATGCAAGTACTAATAATTTTTTCTGAGTTACCAAATGAGATTGTTTACTTTTTACTATGATTGTAACTGTATTGATCTAGGCATATATGGGATAACATCATATTGTTCAAAAACACATGTTACCTACATTCATGGCATGGAATAGAGGTACAACACAACTAGATTATACCATTGCCCCATTAACCATCTCTGCACTACTAGCCGAATTTTCGAAGAAAAATTTTCCTAGCATTCCCCCAGCCCAAAATCTACTCCAAATTTTGGAATGTTTTTCATACACTTTTTACCCAACAATCACTCTTATATTTTCTGAACTCCAAATGGGACAGGTTTGACAATTAACGAATCAATCAAGATGAAAATGAGCCTAATCGCTGAAAATGATTTTGTTCGCAAATCCTTCACTATTTTGAAAATATTCTATAATTGTTATTGTTATTTAATTTGCAGTCCAATTTGGAATAGAACTGTCAGCTGTCGGCACACATTACGTGAAATTCAAATCCCGCGGGAATTTTCTGATATCATTTATAAGTCAAGTCCTACTCTCGTAGTTAAATAAAAATCACATGAGGAGTCATGGGACACCCGGTTGGAACGAAAATTTTTTCGCTATATTTTATGTACTAGTTAGTTCCAGCATGTATAAATTTCCCGTTGAAATGTACGCTACTTTAAATGGATCTTTAAGAAAAGATACTTTTTTTAAATAAAAAATTTTTTTAGAAAATTTTTTTTCTGCAATGTATTTTTAAAAAAAAAAATTATATTTTTAGGTGTTAGGTATGTATTATATCTTCCGGAATATGTATTAGATAGGTCGTTTTTCTAAGAGAGGTACTTCTTTTATTAAAAGATAATGTTTTTTTAAGGAAAGGTACTATTTTTAAGAGGAAGTCCTTTCTGTAAGAAAAAGCCATAAGAGTATGACTTTTTTTTTTATAAAGAACTACTTTTGTAAGAACAGGTACTTTTTAAAGAAGTTGTACTATTTTTAGGAAAAGGTTATTTTTGAACAAAATTTACTTATTTTTGGAAAGCCTACTTATCTCAATAAAAAATTTAATATTTTATTTTTAAGAAAAGGAATTTTTTTAAAAAAAGGAATTTTTGTAAGAAAAGGTATTTTTTATAACAATATATTTTTTTGAAGAAAATGAGTTTTTTAAGAAATGGTAATTTTTTAGAATTGTTCCTTTTTTCAAGAATATGTAAATTTTTAAGATATAGTAGATATTGTCTTACTAAATGAGACAAACTTAAACCATAGGCATAATGTAATATTTAACAATTATAAATTCATAAGCAAATATCGAATAGATGCAACAAGGAGGGGGGAGGGGGGAACTGCTATATTAATCACGAATAACATACAATACAACTTTCACGATAACAAAAGTAGATATTCGCTTGATGCTTTAGAGACATGCGTCATAAAGATACCCGTTGACTGCGACAAATTTTCAGTTATTACATGTGCATACTATCCGGCCGGAAATATAAATTCAATTCGAGCAGACTTGCAAAAACTATCTTCAAAATTCAAATAACTACTATGTAGTAGCGGGAGACTTGAACTACAAGCACACAGAATGGGGTAATACTGTTAATAACGCAAAACGCAATAACCTAAATAAAGTCAACATCGAAGTCCTTACACTTCCAACATGTTCAGCGAAGCCCGCTTTCCTTAGCTGTAATTATCGCATAATGCCTTCCAGTTCACAATAGCATGAGTATCACAAAGCAAACATTAAAGAATACAACCCTCATATACGTCCCTGACTTACAAATCTAGTAATAATTACCAAATCCTAAAAGTATGCAGAATAATACTGGGTTGTATATTGGGTTATTGCATAATACGGTAAAAAAATATTGTTTACAATTTTTTCATTTAGCCCCCATCCCGCAACCTGCGATAAGGAACTTCGTTCCAAAAATTAACACTGTTATCGTCAACTATCATCTGGTAGTAGACTACTGCACAATTTTGAGCAACCTGAGCCATTTATATTGTGTTTGACCGCCATTGATACCACACATATTCGTAAATTTCGATGAACACGAAAAAAAGTGTATTTCGTGTGCCCATCAAGAATTCTTTTTTGCGTCAAAAACACATCATCGAAACCAAGAAATTATTTTAACTCTACATCATCAAATTCAATGGTTGAAAAGTGGTTTACCGAGTTCGATAAGAGGCGCCGAATATTCAGGTAGCCCAAAAATTGTCCTCATACCAGAAATCGCCGATAAAATCCATGGTGTTGATTGACCGGAGCATGAAAGTACGTCAAGTGGCTAAGGTTGTAGGCATCTCAATTCAGCGGATATATTACATTTTACAGGAATATTTGGGCATGAGAAAGCTGTTCGCGATAGGGGTACAACGATTACTTACACTGGACCATAAGTGCTACCATGTAACCAACTCCAGGAACTGTTTGGCTATGTTCAGCCGTAATCCGAAAATATTTCTGCACAGTTTCATCACCGTGGACGAAGCGGACCCATCACAAGAAAACAGCGACCAAGGAATAGTGAATGCAGTGGATTTCTCCGAGTAAACATGTACAAAAGAAAACAAAGGGGGGTATATCGGGCAACAAGGGCATGTTGTCAGTTTTGTGGGATCCATGCGGTTACATTCACATTTATAACCTTGGAAAACGTTAAACTATTAACCCCGAATATCAATTACAGCTGTTGGACAGACTGGATATTGATTTGAAACAAAAACGTTTGGAAATCAAAAAGTGCTCTTTCCCCATGACACCGACGCTCAGGTAGGTAGTTGCCATAGTGAAAACCTATAAATTGGACTAAGAATAGCTACACCATCCCCCATATCCTTCGGATTAAGTTATCAGTCACGATATTATATTTCCATACCCGAAAAATTTGCAGTAAGAGATTTAGGTAGAATTAAGAGTAACAAAAAAATTAGTGAAACACACGTATATTTTGAGGACGTTGAGAAAACTTATTATTGTGAAGGATTAAAACAACTTGAAAACCCACGAACTACAAACTTATGTATATCGATCCATTCAAGACCATGCTGAGAAATAAAAATTAAGTTTTGCCCAAAAAACTTAATTTTTATTCTAGAAATCATGAAGTTTTGAATTTCCCTCTAGTTGCAACTTTATGGTTTATCGGACTTCGGTACTGTGATCATTGGTGGTGTCGTGGGGTTAACGTACTCGCTCTATTGTGAATAAGAATTTTATTTCAATTTACGGCGATGATCGCCTTATTTAAAATTGGTAACATTGGCGAATAATAAGCTATGATAAATCTACCGAAAAGCCGTTCAGAAACAGTTTGAAATTATAAGTCCACACCACTGTGTCTAGACAAACATATAGCTCATTGTTGGTAATAAGCTCTGCCAAACACCTACAATATATGTTATGATTATAAGAAATTATAAGAAAAAATTAATAAATTATAAGAAAAAATTGATTACATAAAAAAAATCGCATATAATTTCCTTGTGTGCCTTCAACAAATCATACCTTAAAAGACCAACATCTGTTACACATTCGAATGTTGCTTCCTTTTTACCTAAAGTGGTTAACAATTTAACTGGAATATATTAAATTAATACTCCAACTGAATGCATATTCCTTTTTATGATAAATATTGCTAAATGGCTATAAAATATGAAAGAGAAATAAATATACAAATATCTTATACAGTCATAAATATGAAAGCAGTTCAATGTAGCCACGTCCTTGGTCAAAATTAAATTCGAACTACATTGTAGTATCTTTCTTTTCGTTATTACATTCGTGCATACTCTGAGGATTTTTTCCTCATTTTTCTACAGGATTATTTAAAATATGGATGGCGATATTAATGTTGCTACAATCGAAACCGAAAGCACTAAAAGCAACAAGAATAATATCCGAAATTAAAAATATGGTTTCATAGTCACAGCGACAACTTATTCTTACTTGTTATTTTGTTGGTCTTTGGACGTGGCTCTTTGGTGCAATATCTGCTACAATGTGTTTGGGAATTTTTCCAATTTTACTTGGCAGACTCAGAGAAAAAGTTGACATATATACAAACTTTGCCCACTAATCAGTAAAACCAATGTACTAACTTTTTTCTTCGAGTATTTGTTTATGTTTCCGTTGTGCATCAATGGCCAAATCGCATGTCCTTGCCAGCGTAATTTTTCCAACAATAGTTCTCATACTGTTGTTCACTGTGTGTGGTAGTGGGAAGTAACGGAAACATATTATTCCAAAAGCAGGGTTTCCCAAATATTTCTTCTCCAGAGATTGCTTTTATATTAGGGCTCACTGATCGGTAACGCTTTGTTTTCCAGGTGGTCCAAACTGCAAGTTATGTCTTGTTCATGCTACCTCAAAATTGCCAATTTCGAATTGAAATTGTCTAACGAAATTAGAATCGTTCAGATTGGTATTTGAGCAATTTCATTGCAGAATCGCCAGCTGAGTACTATAAAGCTCACTACGCCATCAACTTAGTTTCGAGAAAAACAGCATTTAAGTTAAGAGGTGAAAAAAACTACGTGATAGAATGTTGTAAAATTTTAAATCGGAATAACTGTTTGTCTAAAGAGTTTAAATATATAATACATAATTATAAATTCAATATACAATATTCATATTTATGTATAATATATACCCATATATATAATAACATATATTGATAGATAAATAAAAATAAATAATAAATAAAATTAATAAAACACTGAGTATATTAGCAACGGAGTGAGATACCGAAATTCTAAAGACAGCGTTCGAAAGAACAAAATTTCAAACCTCTGTTTCTAATCATAGTTTAAAAAAAGTGAAAATGGCGTATGGAGCTTTATAGCACTCAGCTAACGAAATGACAACTGTTTCTTTACAAACAGTACCATGAGTGAAATGCTGGTGCCTGAAAAAAATAACCAAAATTCTTTTGGGAAAAGAAAGAACACAATATAAGTAGATAAAATAAATGAATGGTGAAAGAACCTTAACATGAAGCATTAATTCTACACAGTACATGTGAATGAAAAATTAAAATTAAATTTTTGGGATTGTTGGGATTTTCGTAACCACGTATTTAGTGAACAAAGTCAATCCATAATTATTGGCGGCGGCGGAGCAATAATAACAAATTAATACGTGATGGCGTCTGAGGTTTAATTATATATGATTTTTCGACAGACGTTACTTTTAGGCTCATCTCATTGGATGTGAAAAAAATTCTAATCTTTTTTTAGTAAATTGGACCTTTAGAGTCGGCTTAGGGAGTAAAATCGGCTAACATTTGTAGCCATTGCCAGATTAAAATGACGGCAGAGTGAACTTCAAACAATTGATTACAACGGCGCCGCACATGGAAATTTTCTGTCGGCTTCCTTATCTTGCATATATGCAAAAACAAGTACTAAGTTCATTCGTCGCCTAAGTTCGTTCAAGTCGTTTTCAATGAAATTGTCATACAAACCTCAGTTTTGTAGTGGTCAAAATTTATACGAAATTTCACAATCTCAACTCAATTTCAGGCCAAACTGTGATAGACTTCAATTTCGCGGCAGCGTGATAAAGGCATACGTTAGATTCAGAAAACAATTACCATTGTGTGGCCGTCCGTGGTGCAATAGCTAATATGCGCGGCTCTCGTGGGGGTTGGATTCCGGCTCTGGGGGTTGGATTCCTGCTCTGACCACCTTACATTTGCTTCGACGACGGCCATCTCGCTTAGTGATGGCGACGCTATCGAGTACTTAGCTATGAGAAACCTTCTCAAAATACAGTTAGGAGCCGGTGTGAAACTGTAGGTCCCAAGCAGTGAGTGTAAAACTAGAACGCGCACAGCTCACTGGTTGTGAGAAGCTCTCCCTAATCCCTGCATGGGATGTAATGGGAAAGGGTGTTTTAATATTGTGTGGGGAATGTTATAACCAACTGGCGGCTAGTTATTTTTGGAATTTAATCAATTGTTTAAATAAGATGATATATTTTATTGACTTATGTTTTATATGTGAAATTCTCGGAATTATTTCTCACTCAGTAGCCAATTGGGAACAGTTTGTCAAACACTGACGTTAAACGATAGAGTTTATGCAAAATAAAAGGTATGAAATATATGTTATATATATAATAAGAAATATATAAGAAATTCACAGCCGAAATATATAGTACATACATTTTTTCAACCATAAGGCGTGGCCGTCGGTGGTGCAATGGTTAGTGTGCGCGGCTCTTGTACATGAGATCCTGGGTTCGAACCCTGCTCTGACCATCTTAAAAAATTTCTTTCGGCGGCGGTCACGTCGCATAGTGACGGCGATACTATCGAGTATATAGCCATGAAAAAGCTTCTCAAAATACCGTTCGGAATCGGTGTAAAACTGTAGGTCCCAATCGTTGAGTGAAAACTGGAAAGCGCACAGCTCAGTGATTGTGGGAAGTTCTCCCCGGACTCTTCATGGGATGTAATGGGAAACCATTTATTTTATTTTTTCACCCATAAGGCTGGGGGTATACATTAGTTTATACGGAAAAAATGTAACCCATAGAGCACCCATACTAGGCGCTTAGTACCTTTGGATGAAATTCGTTTTAGGAATGCTTAAGTCGATTGAGCTATACCCGTCTGTCTGACTGGCTGGCTAGCTGATCAATACGATAACTGCCGTAAATCTTTACCGATCAGAATGAAATTTTGTTAGTTAGTTTGGGATTGAAAACGGACATTGTGGCCACGACCCTTCTGGTACCTCTCTTGCAAATCGCCACATTTATTAAAAAATCATGTTTTTTCAAAAACTTTTTTCCTGGTAAATGTGACTAGCTTCAACCCAAGTATTGGTTTATATTCTGTAACGTCTATTTAACTTTAGAAAATTGGTACAGTTGCCATGCTTATTCCGATCTTAAGGATATTAAGTATTAGTCTTCATTTTACAAAAGTCCAGTCAACTACTAAAACAATGATAATTTTGCACACCCATTTTGGTAGCTCCCATATAAAATTTGTGGGGCCGGCTGTTTGGTCGACAAACTAACTGCCGTAACATACAACCAACATTTATGAAATTTGGTATTATTTAATATTGATTCATACGCTACTACGGTGTGAAAAATGGGTGATTTTGTCCCACCTAATCTGGTGCCTCCTAAATAAAAAATGGTCTGTTGTCCTATTGATTGATGTGAATTCTCTCGTAAACCACAACCACTATAAACGAAATATGGTTCTTTGCAATGGTTTACTGAAAGCTTTTATCTACCGAAAAATTTATATATTTGCTACAACCATGTTTTTCCTCTCTTACAAAAGTTGGGCGGCAGTCGGGTTTGTCGACACGATATCTCCCGCAAATCACAACCGATCTAAATGAATGGTACTGAGAAGTGTTTTAACAACAGATACTTTGTACCAAACAATTGATACTTTTGCCAGTCCCATTTTATTACCTCCCACATAGTACTAATAGTTGGTGGTTTACGGTTGATAGACATGAAATGTCTCGTAAACCAAAATCGATCTACATGAAGTTGGTTACTATCAATATTTTGTCAAAATCTATTGTGTTAAAAAAATGTACTACTTTGCCACGCCCATTTTTCACCTGCCATACAAATGTTGCTCTATAAATCGTCAAAAATACAACAGGTCCCAATTGAGTTGAGTTTTAGATAATAGTCTGCTGAAAGTAAATATGCTATTGAATATTGAATATGGGCGAATTTATAATACCCATTCGGGTATTTAAAGGTTGGGCTTCAGAAAGATATAAGCGTTTTTGATATGGAACTTGGACGCACCGGATGACTAAGGGTGAGGGTATGTTAATGTCGTTTATTCGATTAAAGTTTCTGTATTTATAATTTCTGTTTTTAATAATTACTTAAGTAATTAAAGATAGGAATTAATGCACGTTATATAGTGTAATCTTCCGGAAAACAAATTAATTTTAAAGGTCACTCCGTCTGCTTTTATGTTATATTTTGTCTGCCGCTATAATTGGAAATGTAGCTGTCAGAGCGGAAACAATGAGCCGAAACAATGAATCGAGGTTGCTCGAACCGAACCTTGGTTGCGGGGACCAAACTCTCTCCTGACAACCTAAATTCGGTGGTAGTAGATACATTTACGAATGCTACAAATTCTTTTGAAACAATAATTTTTATCAGTGATGGTTAATTTATAACTTTCGTAGGTAAGGAGGTAAGCGAATTAACCTCTGCCAGATTTAAAGATGCCATGAAAATTATTACTCAATTTAAATTCGCTCTCGGCAAATTCCAGCTCTTTATATGTTCCAAGGTCGACATGTTGTTCCCTTAATGAAAATCAGATATAATCCCAAATGATAGATGGCTACAAGGGTGGCATTTATTGAAAAAGTTGGAGAGCTGTCTCACATAACTTCTAAAGACATTAGACCAACAAGTCTGTCATCGTTCCTACTGAAGACTTTTGAGCGACTGTCCTATTGGTAAACAACTATTTGGTACACAACTGTCTACCCTTGCGGTGAACGTGGATTTTATGGAGCTTGCACACAAAGTGACCGCTATGAGACAATGCACAGCCGAATTTGGCAACACGACTTCTAGGTACACCTCTACCAGGGGTATTTTTCCACATTTAGGGAACCTTGCGCTGAATGGACTACTGAATACTCTCAAAAATTCTGTGTAGATAAATTCGACGTGAAGCCCGTGGGAATTGAGCAACATGACCTCTACCAGGTATACATGCAAAGACACCAGCTAAGAAGATGTTTTTTTTTTTCCACCTCTATGAAACCTTGCGCTGATTGATGGTGGAAAAACTTTTATGTTACCGATTTTGGTTAGACGGGTGGGTGCAAATGTATTACATATAGACTCGGCCAAGACTGAGCATGTCGTTTTTACCCTAGGGTAAAAACACATATCTTGGAACCAATTACGTTGAATAGGTCTGTAAATTAGGTCATTGAGTACACATATATCTGGGTGTTATGTAGTTAGCTTCAAACCCAACATATTGAGGGGTTTAAACCTGTACGAGGACTATAGGTTGCAACTGGGGACTTTCCCCGAGGATTATTCAACTGGATGGCAGGTGCTTCAGATAGCCAACTATTGTGTAATAAACACTTAGATTCAGTGGAGCTCATCCCACCACTCTCACTGATGCACTGACTATAATGTTATATTTATTGCCTGAGAACATTGTAGGCAAATCTTTCAATCGGGCATGATCGGAGTCAGTCATGAAAAAGTGCTGAAGGGTAGTCCTAACATTCCTGTATTTGTCGGCTATTCGATAGAGGAACCACTACTTGATCGGAAATATCACACTCCTATACCGAAGAGGGATCCATCCGTTGTACAAAGAAGTTCCCGGAATGACGGGATATGTGAATTTATTTTCGGATGGGTCGGAAGTGATGGCCAGGCAGTGCGTGAGATCTGTTCGAGGGAATTAGGGTTGTCCTTTTTACGTACTCTACCTGATCTTTGTACTATTTATCAAATTAATATTTTGTATATTTTGGAAGTGAACTTATGGCTTTTCGGTGCTCAGTGCCTTGACTGCCAGTCACTCTGTAATTGACTCCTTGCAATTTAGTTCTGACGAACTGTTTGGAACTGTTCGCATGTTTCTAATATATTGGCTTTAGAAAATAAAATGGCAGTAGACTCTCGTATTTGTGTTTTGGGTGATTTTAACCTTAAAAATGTTAATTGGTCGAGGCTTTCTGATAACGATGTATTATTACCTCATAATAAATAAAAAATAAATCCCATGAAATTAATTTGGCTCAGTTTATCATATTGGCAATTAGTTAAAACCTTTTTTTTGGATCTAATTTTTGTACCATATGATTGTATATTTTCTTTATATGAAGGTTTACTGCCGATATCATTGCCGATATCATCACATGCCTTTAATTGCAGAAAGAGGTTCGCATAATTTCGGTAATTTGTCGCAGTATGTAAATGCATCTAATTTGAATTTGAATTTTGATACGATATGCTAAACTCTATATCGGGTAGTGTTGATTAGAACTCCATTTTTAAAGGAAAATTAACATCGCCGTGTTATGGTAAGTATCTGCAGAGAAAATATTCCATACAAACAAGTTATAAGAAGCCTTGGAATACAAAAAGTCTGAAGACATTAAAAAGTCTGCGAAATAAATTTCATAACCGTTTTCTTGAATCCGGTAATCCTGAAGATGAGGCTAAATTTATTCATTATCAGCCAGTATTTAATTTTTGTAATAAATTTCTATACAAGCAATTTATGATTGAAAAAGAGGACGAAATAAAAAATAACCCTACAGCATTTTGGTTCTTTATCAAGTCGAAAAAAACGGGTATCCGATATCCCGTCTGTTGTTAAGTATGATGATGACATTTCGAAATCTTGTAATGAAGCTGTGAATATGTTTGCAAACTTTGTTAAGTCCAGCTTCAACTCTTCAACGGATAGTGTATTAAATTATTTTGAATCATTCATCATACTTGGCATAGGTAATATGGGGGTTACTGAAGACGAGGTTTTTGATGGAATAATGCAAGTCAAAAGTGGTTTCAAATCAGATGCTGATGGTCTATGTGCACATTTGTTGAAAAAGTGCGCATCTTCTATTACAGCGGTACTCACGTATATTTTTAATTTATTCCTTAGTGAAGGCGTTTTTATTGAGCGATGGAAGTCTGCTACAATCACACCAATTTTTAAGGATGGGAGAAGGGATGATGTAACTTGTTAGAGACCGATCTCAAAGTTAACCTGTGTGTCCAAAAATTTTGAACATGTTGTTTATAAACGTTTGTATTTTGTCACACATTCAATTATTTCCCTGAATAACCATGGGGTTTTTACTGGTAGATCAACTTTAACAAATCCAGCTATATTTACTGAATATTGTATTTCAGCCTTTGAACAAGGAAGCCAATAGAGGCAGTTTACACAGATTTTGCTAGAGCTTTCGATAAAGTGTCCCACAGTATTCTCCTTTCTAAGCTATAGCATATGGGTTTTCATTCAACTTTGATATTGTGGTTAAAGCCATATTTTTCTGGTAGGGTCTGTAGAGTACCTATTGAAGGGTTTCAGTCTACTCCATATTTGCAAACATCCGGTGTTCCTCAGGATGGCATCTAAGGACCACTTTTTTCACCCTATTTATACACGTCATTTCTTCATGTTTCAGTAAATCAAAATTTCTTTTATATGCTGATGATTTAAAATTTTTTTCTAAAAACGGACTCACTGCGCGATGCTCTTGATCTGCAAATTAACTTAGATCATTTAAATGAGTGGTGTCTGTTGAATGAGCTTCCTTTAAATCTCTCTAAATGTGTATATGTTTCTTATTTTAGGTCTCATTATCCAATTCAGTTTGATTTGAAAATAGGTAACTCTACCTTGAAATCTGTAAAATCTACCCTTGATCTTGGTGTTGTTTTTGGCTCATCCTTATTTTTCATTCAGCATATAGATTATATTATTCCTAAAGCATACAGAGTGCTTGGATTCATGAGAAGGAATTGTTCTGAATTTTTCGATCCTAACACACTCACATTGATTTATGCCCCATTTGTCAGATCGGAGTTAGAATATTCTTCTGTGATTTGGTGTCCACAGTAACAATTTATGAAACTGCTCATGTGCTTCTTTAGAATTTCGGAAGAAATTCCAGTCTGTTATTCTTGTTTTTGATATTATTATTTGCGGTATTGACTGCCCAGATCTGCTCTCTTTAATTACATTTAATGTTCCTCCAATAAGTCTTAGATATAATGACATTTGTAATGTGCCTTGCTACTATACTCATTATGGTACATTGGAACGAGCTTAAATAGTACATTGTCACGAGCTTTAATCTATCTTAATGCTATTAATGTTAATCAACAGAAGAAATCAAACCCATAAGTGGAGTTCTGCATATCCAAATATTGTTCCAAAAAACGTTTGCTTCAAATTTTGGAATGCATTTTTATAACAATACATTGTATAAGTATATACATCGATATTGACATTATTGGTTTTAATTTTATATAAAATACTTTAT
This sequence comes from Phaonia tiefii, assembly GCA_963931995.1. Lineage (NCBI taxonomy): Eukaryota > Metazoa > Arthropoda > Insecta > Diptera > Muscidae > Phaonia > Phaonia tiefii. The sequence continues at coordinate 160,884,922 of OZ008370.1, read as the reverse complement.
TGTATGTCCATCTATCGCCAATCCCAGCAACTGATTTTACGTAAGAACTTCGGTCCAAAGCCACAAAAAATGCAGATTTCATAGAAGATAAAGCTGGGTCACCTACCACAACGTCTCCTTATCGATGAATAGGTCTTAGAGAAGCTGGAAGAAGATCACGTTTTTAATGAAAAATTATATTCAGGGACGGGGCTCACTTCTGGCTCAGTGGGTACTTCAATTGAATGAAATGCTGAATTTGGGCCGAGGAGTCGCAAGAGGCCGTTCAAGACCTCAAATGAATACTGAACAATGCACTGTTTGGCGCGGTTTATGGGTCGGCGGCATCATGGGAACGTATTTCTTCAAAGACGATGATGGTTTCAATATTACGGTCAATGGAGAAAGGTACCGATCGCTGATCCCGTAATTTTTCCACCGAAACAGAAGAACTGGATTTACTTAACATGTGGGTTCAAGAGGACAGTGCCACATACCATACTGCAAACGATACCATGAATTGATATCACGTTGTGGCGCTGTAAATTTTCCGACCCTTTCGTGCGATTCGATCCCACTAACCGCTTTTTTGAAAGGGCACTTGCATTCTCTCGTGTCTATGGGAGAATCTACATTACACTTGTCATAGGTAAAATATTTGCCAACATTTTTAGAAAATGTGTGTCAAAATTGGGTTTCCGAACGAACCCCGTGAAGCGTAGCCTTTTGCAAAATTGTCATTAAATCATCTTTAAAAAACTGGTAGGCATTGATGATTAAATCCGAAAAATATTTCATTAACTTGTACAAATTTTCTGTGATTTCTCCAATTTTTAAGAGCCAAATAGCAAAACTTCACCAATTATATATTCTACTCAGATATCAAGTGTAAGTCGGTGGTGCAGTGACTATTGTACATGTAAACGTGGGTTCGATCCCTGCTCTGATTCATGGGCTGTAATGGGAAACAATTTGGTTATATATTTTCCTCGGACATCAATTGAGCTAACTTGACATTTTAAGGTTTTAATCTTATTAGAACTAAAACATCTTAATCTTGATTTACTTCTAACTTTTCCGTTTATAACCACCACAATGAACGCGAAGTCCTGTAAAAATTGTTGACCTCGCATTGGATTTGTATGAAAATACACAGAAGTCGCAAAATTTATTTTCAAGTTTTCTCCAGTTTATGCGTTGTGCAGTTCTGTCAATTAACCTCTAAGGTGCTCATTGAACTGATTGAATTAACACAATCTGCCGGACATTGGATCCACGAAATTGTTGTCTCTAGCGAGAATCAAAGAATAAATGATTGTATCAGTTTTGACAGAAAACAGTCTAATTGATAGATAGACGGCCACACTAAAGATAATAACAAGTAATCCTGTAGAATCTGTACCGCTGACGAAGAAAACTAATTCAATGAACATCTTCTATACATATATCCAGCACAACTTTCCCATTGTGGCCTTAACATTTGTAGAAATTGAATTTAACACCCTCATTCCTATTTTCCGCCTAATGTTAAATTAAGCTCGTTTTATATAATTTCAACTTCCACCAGTGTTAAAATAAACTTTCGAAATATTTTAACCGTGCTAAAAACTTTTTTCTTTCGTGCCAAAATTGTTCCTTTCCTTCGCAGCCATTACAAATATTTGATGTAATTAGCCCTGATTTTCGTTGAGTCTATTTAACTACCTCCTGCCACCATAGGAGCATCACGGTAACCTCACTGCTACTAACGATATTTACCCGGTACTTTATGTTCCTTTAGTTGTTGGTTAAATTTCGCTGCCATGAGAAATTCGAAAAATGGTTTTAGGACCGACAGTCGAAAGGCGTTGAGTATGAGGACGTTGCAGGTAAACATTCCATATTCACTTAACTCGCATTAATTTAAATATAATCACGAAGGCGGTTGCATACAACAAAAGGATTATTGTTGTAGCTATTTCCCATTACGCCTTTTGTGGTTACTGTACTCGCCGTTTATTGTATTTCTATCTGGAACTTAAGGCAGTTGGTGTTTACCATTTTACTCAGGAAAACTTTTTGGGATATAATTGAATTTCGAGTAAAAATAGAATTCGTTATTTTCCATTAAAGTTGTCAGGTGTATGCGAACAAAAATTCAATAGTAGCAATGAGTTTTCTTTCAAATCGAATATAATTCTTATAAATTGCACTTCAACTGAATGCAGTCTTACCACTGCCAGTACTATGAAATCGGAGTTGGAGTCGGAGTCATGCATTCGGAGTCTGGGATATTTGACTGGTGTGGGAGTTGGAGTCGTAAACACTTGAAAGACTTCGACTCCAAATTTTGCATTTCCACCAAAAGTCTAGATTTGCGAAAGGTATAACTTGTTGATCGATGTTTTCGATTAATATAACTTTTTTCAGTTTGCCTTCGGTCTCTATAGATTTGTCGTGGGTTTCTTGGTTTCTCATGCGAAGAATGCTATGTTTATCGTGTTCATATTTTGCAACTACGTCGATGTATTGTTAAGTTTTTAGTCTGCTAAAAAGTTTCCCACTCACATCTAAATTATACTTGCAAATAGAAAACGTAAGTCCTTGACACTTGCAATAACAAAAGTAACAATTCAGCCTGCAACGTTTTGCCAATTCGAATATATGCTGTTTATGGAGATAATGAATTTGCCTCATGTAATTTTCAGTATGGGTGCAACTGCTTTTTTAATTTAAAATAGATATTAAAAAAAAGCTTTTAAAACAAAATAATTATTTTGTGTCTTGTGCTGCCAACAATGACATATTATTTGAAGATCTAATTATTTTTTTGTTAATGAAAATAATGACTTAGATAACTGTTTTATTTAATATTGGAGTCGGAGGGGAAACGTGTATTCTTAAAATTCTGGAATCGGAGAGGGGTCGTGTATTTTCACCCCGATGGAGTCAGAGTCGGAATCGTCCAAGTTTGACCAGACTCCACAACCCTGACTAATGCACCCCATTGCAACAGTGGCTGTAACCTAAGTATAAACTGGGTTGGAAAAGTGGGTTCTGGTCTAGGAAGATGTTAGTTTAATATTGTGAAAACGCCACCGCAACCAGTCATCATATTCTTTAAGTTCCTTAGTCTTCACATTGGACCATAATTCTATATCTGAGGAGATGTCCCTACCGTTACTGTTTTCTATTTCAGGAAAGATTTCATAAAGGGAGAGTAACCCTGACGTTGACAACATCAACTAGTTGCTATGTGAAAAAGACGGTCACTGGCCTAGAACGCTAAGGCGCTGATGACAAGAGTCACAAACGTGAGTTCAAATTCTGCTGCCGACTAGTTACATTTTCATACCTTCACCCATAGGGATGGGGTATATTTAATACGGAAACAAACTTAACGCATAGAATGAACCATTTTAGACCTATACTATCTTTGTACGATTGAGAAGTGTCCGTCCGGCTGTCTGGCTGGCTGGTCAAGATGATAACTACCGTAAATCTTGACCGCTCACAATGAAATTTCGTCAGTGACTATTATTTTTGATCCATGAAATGGAATGGAAATGGATTGAAAATGGACATTTTGACCACGCCCCTTATTGTACAGCCAATATAAATCGACCCATTTAGTACAAAATCATGTTTCTTTCAAAACTTTTTTTGGTATGTATATGTTATTAGCTTCAACTCTGACACTGGTTAATGATCTGCAAATGTCTACTTAACTGAAGAAACTGGGCAAGGTGTCACGCCTATTCTAGTACCTCCTGCTCAAAAGCTGGGTGGTCGTCCGGATTGTCAATGCGATAAGTCGCGTGAAACACTTCCGATCTTAATGCAATTAGGTAGTAGTCTTCATATGATCAAGCACCAGTCACCGACTAAGACAAGGTTGATTTTGCCACGCCTATCTCGGTACCTCCCATACAAAAGTTGTTCAACCGGGTGGTTGTTCGGCAAGATAACTCCCGCAAAACCGAGCCAATCTTTTTGAAATTTGATACTATACAAATTATACAAATACTATACTGGGAAATACTCGCTCACTAAACGTTGAAGTAGGACTCACCGTCAGCAAAGCATTATATAAATTATTCAGCTTCTCTGTTTTATTTTTGGTTCTGTCAAAAAATCCGAAATCGTCGTACAGTGTACTTCTTTAATTTTTTGAATCGCACTTGGGATTTTGTTTGCTGTTTATTGTTTGATTCAAATCAAAAACTAAACAACTGGAGTTTTCATTATGGGAATTCATATCCAAATCGGAACTAGAGCTGCTATCTGATTCTTGCTCTGTAGAACATTCTGGAAAAAGTCGATTGTATAAATCAGAAGCGTAGTCCTTTGTCTCAGTTTTTGATGAATATTTCAAAACCTTATCATTTTGTCGAAACTTTCCGGAACTTAAATATATTAGTAACGTAATCATTTTTTTTACTCTTCTCTCTTCAAGTCTTGACATCAGACATTCAAATAAATCCTGTGCGAATCTGTTATTCAATTTTTTAAAATTGTTAAACAAAAATTTATGTGTTGCTTAGGCTTATATCAATGTTGCAGAGTTCTTTGATAGTTGTTTTATAGCTATTACAAGCGGCTTCAATGATACACTTAAGGCTGTCAACGTCTCTATTTCGTTTGGCGTAAATGGACTTAATTGTAAATCTAGGAGTGCACGATTAACGCATTTGTGTATGCGAAGGAACTTGTCTATCATATCTGGCATTGAGCTCCATCTGCTTTAACATCACAGCTAAGTCGAAGCCCTTTTCCTTCTTGATTTTTAACAAATGATTGTAGTTTTCTTTGTTTTTCAGATGACTTATTAAACACTTTTACGCACTTTCTAAGTTTATTTATAACGCAATGGATATCCAGCTTTAAGTCCAAGTTTATTTCCATAAAATCTTCTTCACATTCAGAGTCTCCAGAAAAACTGTCTCCTTCATCTTCGCTGTCTCCTTCATCTTCGCAGTATTTTTATATTTTGCTTAACCGCTTAAGTAAATTAGCATTCTGCAGTATTTTCAAAATTTAACCTTTCGAAAGTCCAAATAATAATTTTTAATGCCAACTGTTATTTATTGAAAACAGCTATCGAAAAAATTAAATTACGCAAAGCAGGACGAAATGTATATATTTATTCGAAGAATTCACAAATCAGATATATTTAAATGACAACTTCCTGAAACACACATGAAAGGAAAAACTGTATTGACTGTGGAGAGGAATCCAATAACACATTTTAACATTAATTAATATGTAAACCATTCACATAAATATTCGATATTGAAGCATTTAAATGAAACTTTATACAAAAAAAAACATCATATTGGTATTTTCAGTCAGATATGCGGGGCTGTTTCGATCTCAAATGGCAACACAATTGAGCAAAAAAAAAGCCACATGCTGCTTCACTGACGTTCATTGTAGTCGATAGTCCCAATGCCGTGGATGTGATGTAAGCGGGACCAAGCACATGCTCACTTGTGGTCAATGGAATATAGCTATTTGTTGGCAACAGAATGCAATACAACCGAGATGCGTCTACAGAGAACAGTTATTTAAAAATACTTAGTGCAGTAGTTTCGGTAGATAATGTTTCGGCGTTATACTCGTACATTTGTAGCTAGCTATGTGTTACTTTATACATAATTTGTTTTTAAAAGATGAGTAAAAATTTGAGCTACTACCAAACTAAACATTTTCTCAGAATTTAGTAGTTTTAAGTCACATAGAATTGATACCGTGTATCTCTTGTGCCTTCAGGCTATTCGTTTCCTAGCTTTAAGTGTGTTATCAATCAAGGGATTTATCATTTGGTACCTCAGTGGCATTATATGTTCATGAAAATTGTGTGGATCTTGCTTTTAACGGTCATTAGACACGAAGACTTGCTTTTGTTACCCATGTATGCGACATAATTTACACGGAATTTAAGTCCATATATTTGGGATAATTAAATTAAGAACTGGTGAATTAATTGAGCATACATTTGGAAGCTGAAAATCAAAGATAAGTCATTTTTCTACACAATATCACTGGTGAGCATGCTCTCCCAACTAAATTCTAAATTGTACAGTAATTCCGCACTGTACTAACTCTTTTCTTGTTCCTTATTATTTGGCTGTTAACTATTTGGATATAATTTCTCATAACCGAGAATTTATACCATACACCTAATATGTTAATATACAAATCTGAAATCAATTTCACTGTGGAGTAAAGCCATATCCTGTCACTGACCAGTCACATACAGTCCTCTTTCTTTGATTCTACAAAAATAATAAAGGAGAACTAGTTGATAAGAGGATTTTATCAATTTCTACTCTCAATCCACTTACTCGCCTCCAATCTACTCTGGTATACTCCTGTACAGTGTCCGTCGTAAAAGCCCGATTTCACAGACAAAACAGTTAATACTGTGAACACATTCCTCTGTAATTCATTTTTCAAAACTCAAGATTACTCTATGTCTGATTCGAATATTTTACCAAAACGCCTGTATACGGTTTTAGTCGAGAATCTAATACAAATTAAATATATACACTCCGGTTGATTTATTTAAAGGCACTAAAAGTTGCATATTCAGCAGCCTGTATCTTTTGCAATTTGTAACCAATTGCAGAATTTTAAAGTGGAAATGAAACCCAGACAACTTGAGATATAAAAAAGTCAAAAAATACGCTATTTTTTTGGTTCACTTGAACAAGGTCACTTTAACTAATTTTAATGCAAAACTGTTTTTCTTGTTTGTATTTTTTTTACTCTATTTAAGAACTATTAGTAATGTGCAACCCCCTTTACTTTTAATAACTTCAAATATACGGGTTTTCATTGAGAGATAAAGAGAATTTATGTAATCCAACGAAATTTGATTCCAAGCATCCTTAATGGCCTGAATTAGTGACTGCTTGTCATCAAATTGTCTACCTCCTTCTAGACCTTACGAGATAACCAACCCCAGACATTTTCTATAATGCTTAGATCTGGCGAATAGGGTGGCCAGTCAACAATATTAACATTTTGGCTTGCAATGGCCTCCTTTACTACTCTGGCGTTGTGTATAGGGGCATTATCCTGTTGCACTAGCCAAGATAAGGGACCAAATAGTTCACTGAACTGCGGAAAAGCCGATTCCAATAACTTTTTATAGCTTGCCACCAGTAATTTTTGCACATTGAAATTCAAGATCGATGGTGCCATAGTACGTAATAGCACCCCACACCATAACGCCACCCTCTCGGCTGTGATGTCGGTTAAAAAAATGTTTTTGTATCCGTTTTTTGGCGGTCGGGTTTCTTAATTTCTCGAAACTCTTCTTGCAAACAAATGCTGTTATACCATTCCGAATAGACCATTCTACATTCCACTAATGACACTATTACCACATAAATAGTTTTCCCAAAAAAAATCCTGGCGGCCAAGAATTTTTGTTGAATTTTGTTTATCGTGAAACACTCATACAGCCGACTGCTGTCTAGTTTCAGGCTCTTACTAATAAATTCATGATTTCTAAATTATAACAATCTTACACACGTCTTTTGAAGAACCACCAGTACATTCCTTGAGCATTTGGTTGCTCCAATCGCTACGAGCGTCTTTGTGAGCAATGGCAAAATTTTGTGGGATACAACGAAAACAAAATTTTGTCGCGTTTTAATTTTATGATCCCAGCATAAAACACATGTGTTAAAAAAAAAGTGATAAAAGTTAATAGTCAACACATATCGGTAATGTTGTCCCGTTTTGTTGTCTATCCTGGTGCAGTCAAATATCTGTGTTTGGCTGTGTTTAATTAGTTTGGCTTGAGGTCATAAAATAAAAATACCAGCAGGTTCGACTGTTTTCCCAAGACCTACCAAATATTCCCAATACATTTTTCGATTAACATCGCTCTATTCATCCCCAGGATTCCATATTCAAAAATATTCAACATCAACAATCAACATCGTAATGATCAACACGGAAGGCACACAGAGATTCACAACATCCAACATGATGCTATACACTCCGGTTCACTCATTTAAAGGCTCTAAAACTTCCATATTCAGCAACCTGTTTCTTTTGCAACTTGTAATCGATTGCAGAATTTTAAAATAGAAATGGAAGCTAGACATCTTAAGATATAAAAAAAATTATGACAATAATGGTTTCTAAACTAAACAACTTTTTGTGAGCAATTTATAAAAAAAAGTCCAAAAATTTGCTTTTTTGGTTCACTTGAATAAAGGAACTTTATTATATTTAAAATAAGCAATGCTTTTTTGTAGGGAGCGTTTGTTTATTACAATTTATTACATGGCAAAACAAAATACCAAACCATAAATTTTAAATCTATCGGAAAAAACTAAAATCGATGTATACCATTCTGAGGGATATTCTAACCGCGCTATAGCTAAAAAAAATTGGGCGGAGCCCAACAGTTGTCGACAATCACGTCAAGGACCCCGAGGAGTATGGAAAAAATTTTAAAGGAAGGGTTTCATTGTCTTTATCTAGGTATGAGAAAAGAAAAATCATCACACTTGGTTCTAATTCTGCCTTATCCTTGTCAAAAATAAGAGCTCAAGCTGGAGTTTAAACGAGAAAGTCATCACTGCGGAGAGTAATTAAGAGCTGTGAGTATCTTAAATACCTGAAATAAAAAAAGCCGCCGTCTAACTCTCCTCGTAAGGAAAAGCGGCTTCAATTTGTAAGACGCTACATGGTATGAGATGGGATGTATTTACGGATGAGAAGAAGTTTGGTTTGGATGGGCCTGATGGCTACAACTATTATTTCTATGATCTGCGCAAAGAAAAGCGTTTTTTGAACCAACATCACTGCCGAGAGGGCGGCGTTATGGTGTGGGGTCCTATTACGTACTATGGCACCATCGACCTTGAATTTCAAAGTGCAAAAATGACTGGTGCAAGCTATAAACCGTTATTGGAATCGATTTTTAGGAAGTTCAGTGAACTATTTGGTTCCATATCTTGGATACTGCAACAAGATAATGCCTCTATACACAACGCCAGAATAGTAAAGTAGTTCATTGCAAGCAAAAAGGTTAATATTCTTGACTGGTCACCCTATTCGCCAGATCTAAATATTACCGAAAATGTCTGGGGTTGGTTATCTCGAAAGGTCTCCGAAGGAGGTAGACAATTTGATGACAAGCAGACACTTGTTCAGGCCACTAAGGATGCTTGAAATCAAATTTGGTTGGATTACGTAAATTCTCTTTATCTCTCAATGAAAACCCGTATATTTGAAGTTATTAAAAACAAAGGGGATTGTACCCATTACCAATAGTTCTTAAATAAAGTAAAATAAATTTGAAAAAAAAAACAAGAAAAACTGTTTTTCATTGTAATTAGTTAAAGTGCCTTTATTCAAGTGATCCAAAAAAAATAGCACATATTTGGTCTGTTTTATAAATTGCTCAAAAAAAGTTTTTGTCATTGTCATGATTTTTTTTTATATCTCAAGATGTCTGGCTTCCATTTCCCTTTTTAAAATTCTGCTATCGGTTACAAATTGCAAAAGATACAGGCTCCTGAATATGAAATTTTTAGTGCCTTTAAATAAGTGAACCGGGGGTATATTAATATCAACCGGAAATACAATAGGAACACCTATAAAAATGTCAAGTTGTATTCTGAGCACAACGGTCAATTGCCAAATTTGGAAACGCCGACAACCTTTTTGATTAAATGCAAGCATGTAAGTATTATACTTAATTTCATTCGACAATCGGCAAGGAACGTATACTTATACAACGTTTTCGAAATCTGTGGCGAAATACCACCGATCACAATGAACAGTTTGGTGAAGCGTATATTCCGGACACAGTGAGGGAGACGGGAAAATTGTTGGGTCGAGATGACAACAAATTGATATTGAGTGCTGACTAAGGGGGAAAAACAGTGGCAATGTACAGGGAAGATTTCGGAGCGAAGATGGACAATATGTTGAGGGATATTTGTCCATACAGACGTATTGAAAGAGACTCGAAGAGCAACTTACGGAACGAGCACAACAGACTGGTGGGAAAATTATGTAATCGGGAATTGCTGAATTTCTCGGAGGGGAAACCCATACCCATACGGAAGGAAAGCCCTTCGACCAATGTGCTCGGAAGTCGACTCAACAGGCTGCGAAATTTGTAAGTGTATGATCAGTATTCTTGATAATTTGACGAGAGACATTATCTTGAGGATGCGATTGATTTTAGGTCGATAATTGAGAATATCGGAATAGATGATGACGGAATTTTGGTGTTATTCGCTGTGGTGTCCGTGTTCCCAAGTATACCGACGCATTTGGCTATTAGGACGATGGAAGGAGAAAAGAACAATAGATTACCATATCTGGACTCTATCGCAATTCGACAAGAATTTGAACTTGATTGGTACCAGAAAACTATAGTGTTCGGCAGACTAATTAAGTTCAACTCTGAGCACCCTGGGGGGACTATTATCAATACGGCAGCAAATTCGTGAATGGATGAAATTCTTCGCGAAAATGATTTCCTGGCCAGGACGATAAATGGCCTACTGGATCGGATTGGGAATAAATTAAACACAAGACTGTCTTCCAACGGGTCAGGTGTGCTGCGATGGGTCATGATCCTAACTTTGACGACGTTGACATTTTAGCGGAGGGGGCCAATTGCTCACGACGTTTTACTCTCGAAATACTGCACCAGATTAACGTTCTCTCAGAGAAATGACTCAATTACAGGACATACACTGACGGACGCGCTCAAATATATCGACACACAATAGGCGGACACGGGGAGAACGGACAATAGTTGACGAAAGCTTGCACACTGCGTACGAATAATTTGTGTTTTGTAATTTATAGTACATGTAATTATTGGCAATCGTTTTGTGATCAATATGTTATTAATGTTAAATATTTTTGTATATAGAGCCCTGAGGATGATTAGCGATGCTAATCGGAATATTGGGAATATTTGATAAATCTAGAAGAAACAGTCGAACTCGCTAATATTTTCATTTTATGACCTCAAGCCAAACTAATTAAATACAGGTAATTAAAAAGGTAAAAAATCAAATTCATAATATTTGTGTTTGTGTAATATGCATTACAACTCAATATATTTGTTAAAGGGTCGACAAAGTTGAAAGTTTGTCTATTACTCTTTAATTTTAGTATTCAAGCTATATTCTATGTTTTTGTTTAAACTCTATGATTCTATTGATCATATGTGAAATTTATTACTCGCAACCATTTGGTGTTACATTCATATATTTTTATACTCCCCGGGTTTCGGTCGCTGCTAACAAACACGGAAACTCTTTATTTATATTTACGTCTAGAAAATAAGACATAATTTTTAACGAATCTCATCCGCCTAGCCTCACGGGGACTTTTCATTTATTTATCCCGCCAATAGTGACCTACTGGTCAGTGAGAACGGGTGTGTTAAAAAATTCGAATAACTTTATTCTCCGTTATTGTTTTGTGTTGCAAAACTACTTAGTGTATTGTATTTTTGTATTTTTGGTGTATTTTTTTCACTAACCCTGTTCGTGAGACCGTGTGTCACCATGTGTGTAAGTAAACTAATCGAGAATTTATCGGATGATGTAGCTGGGACATCGGGTCCTACAAGAATTGACCGGTGCTAGAAGTGTGGATGGAAAAGAAACAGAAAAACGTAGTACTCTTGCTATAAATGACACCAATATTTGTGTCTCGAACCCGTAGTGCCGTATTGCAGCAGCTGTTTAAGTGCAGAAATTTAGTTTTTGAGATGTATTTTTTTTTTTATTTTTTGTTTGGAAGAATACCAATTTTTGTTTATTTTATAAAAGTTCCGAATGTCGAAAGACTAAAAAAATCAAATGAGGTATCATGGGACACCCCGTTGGAGCGAAGTTTCTTTCGCTATGTATTATGTACTAGTTCGTTCCGGCACGTATAAAGCGCCCGTTGAAAAGTACGATGATTTAAATGGATCTTTAAGAAAGGTACTTTTTGTAAAATAAAAAACTTTTTTTAAGAACATGTTTTTTTCATCAATGTATTTTTTAAAAAGAAATTTATATTGTTAGGTCCTTTTTGTAAGAATATGTATTACATTTTTCGGAATATGTATTATATAGGTCCTTTTTCAAAGAGAGGTACTTCTTTTATTAACAGATAATATTTTTTTTTAAGAAAAGGTACTATTTTTAAGAAGAAGTATTTTCCGTAAGAAAAAGCCATAAGAGTATGACTTTTTTTTTACAAAGTACTTTTGTAAGAACAGGTACTATTTAAGGAAGTGGTACTCTTTTCTATTTTTATTTTATTTTTTAACAAAGCTTACTTATCTTCAGAAAGCCTACTTATCTCAAGAACAAAAGGTAATGTGTTTTTTAAGAAAAGGTACTTTTAAGAAAAGGAATTTTTGTAAGAAAAGGTATTTTTTACAACAAGATATTTTTTTTTTGAAGAAAATGTGTTTTTTAAGAAATTGTAATTTCATCATTTCCCTTACGGGAATTTTTATTCGGTCTGTTTTCTAAAACTTACAAATTTATTCAAGCTCAAGACCTTTTTAAATAATATAAAGCTTATTGTCTTTATATTACTTTCAAAAAAGTCGAGCATAAAAATGTTCCAATGATACCAAGGCTGTCTGACAGTAATATAAAGCTAATAAGCTTTATATTATTTAAAAAGGTCTTGAGCTTGAATAAATTTGTAAGAAATTGTATTTTTTTGGAATTGGTCCTTTTTTAGGTACTAGGTAGATAGTAGATATTGTCCTATTAAATGAGACAAAATTAAACCATAGATACAATGTAATATTTAAATATTATAAAATCATAAGCAAGTATCGAATTGTTGCTACAAGGGGTACGGGGACTGCTATATTAATCAAGAATAACATACAATACTACAGTCACGATAACAAAAGTAGATATCCGGTAGATGCTTTAGAGACATGCGCCATAAAGATACCAGTTGACTGCGACAAATTTTTAGTTATTGCATGTGCGTACTATCCGGCCGGCAAGATAAATTGCAAAAACTATTTGATTTTATGAATCTTCAAAATTCAAATAATTACTATGTACTAATACTTTTAATACTTTTAATAATGCAAAAGGCAATAACCTAAACAAAAGTCAACATCGAATTCCTTACAATTCCAACTATCTCAGCGAAACCCGAAACTTGAAAGCCAACATGAAAGAATACAACCCTCATATACGTCCCTGACTGTACAAATCTAGTAATAATTACCAAATCCTAAAAGTATGCAGAATGATAATGGGTTGTATACAGGGTATAGCATAATACGGTTATAAAAAGTTGTGTAAAATTTTTTCATTTAGCCCCCATCCCGCAACGTGCGATAAGGTACTTCGTTCCAAAAACTTTATTTTCCTTTATGAATACGTGATCTTTTTTATTTTTTTCTTAATTTTAAGAAATGTATGACCGACCGGCATGTGAGACCGGCGTCACCATTGATCAAATTCATATTTGTGTCACCACTTGCGGGTTATAGTCTCTCTGAGAGTGTTCGCTCCTCTAAGTTTATAATCAACAATTTCAAACATTCCATTGGAAGTAGCAGTTGTCAGCTAACACAAATTAGGGTTGACTAGTCTAGCAATACAAATAGTTACCTCGTATCTCACTAAAGCCATACATAAATATTTAATATTCACTGTGTATTCAAACCAACCACTTATATACGTTAGGGTGTTATTTTTTTTTTGTCAAACACGTTCATACTTCATGAAATATAATTTGCTATACTTCAATAAGTTTCTATAGCACATGATGTTATATGTAATGATGTGTTTGTGTCTGTTCTGTCTGTTCTAATACCTAGTTACCCAGTTACCCACTACTTCAAATGAACAGATTGGGGGGAACTGTTCCCAAGTAAGTTGTGAGATTTTTAACTATAAAGTAGGAATTTCCCAACAGACTTCTTCAGCGACTAGTAAGCCTCATGTCGGAGTCAATTCTGACTTGCCGATCCGTTCCCATAAAAAACTGCATGGCATAGCCGGACGTTTTCATACAGTTGGTTAAAAATCAGCCGGAATCGAGCGCAGTTTGTCGATAGGGTATATCACCTTATGACACGTACAACTACATGTCGTCCTTTAGCCACTATTCATAAGAGGGTCAGTCGATCAAGGCGTTTCTAATTTTGAAATTTGAATCTCTGTACTGACCTATGATCTAAAAAACCTCCAATAAATAATGTTAACACAATTAAAAATCGACATATAATTCTCTGCAAATACGCATATGCCTTTTCTTAATTTCCAAATATTTTTGAAATTAATTCTAAAAATGTATTACATGCTTTCCAAATATAAATTTTTGCATGTTAATGTACAAGAAGTTCATACCAAAAGCATTCAAACTCTGGTACATTTTTCTAATAAAAAGAATGGTTGGATTTCGTTGGAATAATAGGCAATTCAGGAAGACCACTCACTGGCATGACTGGTTTCGAACTCCCTGACAAGTTCATCATCAGATGCCTTCTCACGGTGCATGAATTGATATCATTGGTAAGATCATCAATCGTATATATAACTTTATAGGCAATTAGAATATGCGAATTGGTATCGATCCAAAATCCCTCAGTACAAACTTACCCGGAATGGGTAATTACAAAAAAAATCGACACAAAAACATTACTTTTGAAACCTCACCCCCTTCGATTTCGATAAAATTTCGAACATATATTCTACTCGTTTCTATCGTTATTCTTGTTTGTCAGTCTGGTATAATATTTGCATTACAAAAACGCAAATATTTTCTGAACCCCTAATGAATCCATCCTGAAATTTGTACATCTTTTAGAAAAAAGTATGCGCAATTTTATAAAAATAATACCAAGAAAATTAAACAATACGTTTCTAGGATGTTCAAGGACAAAAGACATTTTCTAAATTTTGATGTCCTTGGCCCACAAGAACCTAAAAAGGAGGTCGAAATTTATCAGGTGATGCCAAGGTCGTTACAATATGATGTCGCATTTGAAAGTTATTCCAACATGAACACAGCTATCTCTTCACAAAAACACTGCAGATAGCCAAATTTAAGCAGCTATAAAACACGAACCCTGTGGAGTTTTGACCTAAACCAACGACAGAAACGAGCAGAATATAGTTTTGGAATTGCATTGAAATCGAAGTGGGTCGGGTCAAGGTGTGTGTCGAAAAATTTTGGAATTACCCGAAAGCCAATTATTCCAAAAGCAAGCGCGGAATTCGTTTTTCGCCCACGTTATCTTGCTCTTACATCCTCCTAGGGTTGCAGTTGATTGTTGTTTGCAGGTTGGTTTATATATAGCACACAATTGCATTTTTGTGTGAGATAGCTCTTTGAATGACAGGGCTAATTTTGCAGTGTGAAATTTTTTGAAAAACACGAAAATCTATTCACATGATTCGTCATTGACAAATGACAAAGCATTGACTTTATTAAGAGTGAGTCATAACATTCTGATGACAAATAAATAGAACGGTCTTACACAGATTGTCAGTTCCTACACAATTTATGTCACCTAAGTCAAAGGTAATGGCTTTGTCAGGAAAATATTGTATTTAAACTGGCATTGAAAAAAAACTGCTATTGTCCTAAGGAAATTCGATCGACAACATCTTCAGATAAATTTTCCCAATGGGTAAAATTCTTTGTTAATTTTTTTACCAAAGTAGCAGTTATAAATTAAAATCCTAAACCTATACGAAGGATCAACATACATATATCTACGCAACAGTATGAAATTGCCTCTAATATAAACTGACGTTTGATGTTACTTTGCCTTCTCCCGATTGACAACTGAAATCAGTGAATACAAAAGTCAAATGCAGGCATAAACTTGTTGAAAATGTTGTGGTGTATGCAGCTGGCCAAGAAGAGGCGATTACGACGTTTTAGAATTGTTCAAAAGACCCACAAAAAATCAAGTTAAGTCTAAAACTCCCCTTTTAATGACTTTGTACACCAAACTGCTTATAGAGAGTTCACTCTGGAAGCGATTTTAAAAGTTAAATTGGATTTTGATACGATAAGATTTTGATAACTATTTGCCGAGGGTACGTAAACTTATTGCAAAATTTACTTAACATTTTGTCAAGCCACCTGTTTTCATGTTAGTTTGGAATTTAAAACGAATCTTGAAAGAAAATTTGTTTAGCCTTTACACAACTGTATTTCTAAAAGTATGAACTAAATTTAAAAAAAACTCATAAAAAATTCTATTCTCTCATGAGGACAAGCACACTGCTTTACATCCAATTTAAACGCACTAACAACAACTTTAATATTTACTTGAGAGTCTTAACTGAAACTGGTGCAATTGTTAGTGTGGCCGACTCTTCCTATACGGGATAATATGGGTTTGATCCCTGCTCGAACCACTTTACAATTCTTTCACCGATTGCCACCTTGCTCTGTGATTTCTAGGTCTGAATCACTGAGTGCAAAACCAGAAAGCGCATAGCTTACTGATTGCGAGAAGCTTTCCCCTATATTTTCGTGGGATGTAATGGGAGACCACTTCTGTGTTTCAGTGTTTTTAAGAGCGAACACATTTACTTCGGCCAAGATTCAAGAGGCACATAGTCAGCGAAAAGTTTTTAATAAACGACTGAAAAATAAATATTTCTTATCCACTTGCAGAATAGAAATGTATGTCCAAGTTTGATAGGAAAATATATGATAGTTTTATATAACTCGGAATTTTGATTTACTCTCTGAGGGAAAGTTGTAGCTCTTGTCATAGAGAATAAAAGTTGTCAATATGTGAAATCAAACAACTTCATCTTCAAGGTCAAAATCAAATTTTTTTAACCTTTTTTCCCTTGTTCAGGTCCATAGGTAGCAACCCCTTCAAAATTGAAGGAAACAATCAACTATAGGAACACACCTAAGATCTCGGTAAACAACTTTCTAGAATATATGAACTTCCTAGGGATGATTTTCAACACCGCACATAGGACTATTTTGGCAAAAAAAACTGGACAAAATTATTTTAAACTATTTTCTTACTGGAAATTAGTAAAAAATGCATGAGTCAATACAAATAATATATTATTTGGTACGAATAAGGAAAAAAAAATTAAAAAAAATTTTTTTATTTTTTATAACATTTCTTCTTTATACATTTATTTATACTTTCAAAACTATTGACTATATAGAGAAATACTGTATGAACAGTTTATATGTATTGTAATTCTAAATTTTTCTAAATTTGTTTCAGCAAAATCAGACTAATCTTTCTCGAGTTATGTATATATAAGTAAAACAAAAACGATTGAAAAAGGACCTGTGGAACTCAAAGTAGCTTATTTGGATGAAGCGGAAACTTTCGGAAAATGGTTTGAGGTATGATATCTGGTGAATCTCTTATAGTTTACTATAAAAAAAAATTAACGCAATCTGGCGCCGAACATAAACAAAAATACTAATTTTTAAAAATAACATACAATAAATTAGGAAAATTTCTTGCATATCATTTTTGGTTCATTAGGATACTAAATAGTCATCATAACTACATATATTATACATTAAAATTAAGTGCAGACCTTGTTCTCCAGATTCCATATTTTTTTATTTAGGATTTACTTCATACAATAACAAAAAACACCAAACACAAGTTTGAAAAAAAAGCGCACACTACCCATTGCACCACCGACGGTCATAATATTATGATAGTACATTAAGTCAGTTATACAAAAACCACAATTTGGGTGATATTGAATGCAGTTTGTATATCTGACTTTTGTCCAGTTTTTTTTTTGCCAAAATACTCCTTAGTGCACCGTTTAGATAGCGTTTAGGTAGCCGCAGTGAAATTTTTATTCTTTATGAAAAGAGCTACAACTTTCCTTCCGAAAGTAAATCAAAATTCCTAACGGTTTGCAAGATATCAGCCTAACAAAATGATCACTTTTTTGCAAAAATGACACCGAGGCCCCAAACCTTTGGAGGACTATTAAAAAAAGTGCATGACTTTGGGCAAAACTGGGAGACACGGGTCTTTTGTTTTTGTTTTTTATCACGTAGTAGTGTCCGTATATGGTTATATTTTTCGTGTTGCACTGTGTAATCTTATATCGAATTCTTCGTAGGGAAATTGAGGGATATATTTCAAGAACCTGGAATTTGGTTATTATAACATTATCGTTTGTTTAAATTATACGTTAGAAAAAAACTGAGTATTCAATAAACTGTTCTATAAAAAAATACAACAAATGTTATTACAGTAAATATGGGATAGACATTAGGTAAGAATGCCGAGTTTAAATAAATATAAGTTACCTACAATGTATTTTGTAAGTTTCCCTTTCTCTCCCTTTCTAGCAAATTTCCCAATGGCTTGTCAATTTAAAAATTGCTTACGTTAATTTGTAATAATGCCCAATTAAATAGCTTACCCTATGTTTCCCAGTGCACTCATATCAGACCATGAATTTGGGTTATTTTACACAAATTGTTTTTGGAACGAAGTTCCTTATAGCAGGTTGCGATGGGGACTAAGTGAAAAAATTGTAAACAACTTCTTTAAATACATTATTACAACCCATTATTGTCAACTATATTGGGTTCTTTTGGTTTGGTTTAAAGATAAATTTTCTATGTGTAACTTGTTTATTACTTATTGTAGTTTTGAACCCAATAAAAAGAAAATTTAGGAAAGCCAAAGTGCAAGACTGGCTAATCCATGAAACACAACCCTGAGCATGGAATTACATTTGGCAGCACACTTACTCTTACACTCGTAATTTTGGTTTGGTTCGGGTCTAGATTAACATATGGGGAGAAATTTCTTGTCTACTGGGAATCTTTCTGGGTGAAGCCTGTTTATTACATATTGTAGTTTTGAACCGAATAAAGCGTAAATTTAGAAAAGTTAAAAAAATTAAATTTACTTAAATAAGTGCGTTTTCTTAAAAAAAGTAAATTTTCTAAAAAGCACTACCTATTCGTATTATTAAACAGTGTACCTTTTCTTAAAAAAATACCTTATCTTAAAGATGTACATTTGCTTAAAAACGTAAATTTTCTTACAAAAAGTACCTTTTCTTAAAAAAAGTAATTTTTTTAAATAAATACCGTTTCTTAAAAAAGTTCATTATCTTACAACAACTTGCCTTTTCGTAAAAAACTACCTTTCTTTAAAGAGTACCTTTTATGTAAAACAAAATAACTTTTCTTGAGATAAGTACCTACTCTAAAAATTGTACGTGTTCTTTAAATTAGGATCAATTCTAAAAATAATTCCCATTTCTTAAAAAAAATCATTTCATAAAAAAATACCTTCTCTTAAAAAATAGCTTTTCTTAGCGTTTCTGAAAATAAGTAAATTTTCTTAAAAAAATAGCCTTTTCCTAAAAAGAGTACAATTTCTTTAAAAAGTATCTGTTCTTAAAGTAAGTACTTCTTCGTTAAAAAATGCATACTCTTAGGCTTTTCTTACAGAAAGTACTTCTTATTAAAAATGGTACCTTTTCTTAAAAAAATCATTAGTTTTTAATAAAAGAAGTATCTCTCATTACAGAAAGGACCTTGCCGGTAAAATATAATGCATATTCCTACAAAATAGACCTAAAAATATTCTTTTTTTTTTGAAATGCATTCAATAAATAAAAAATTTCTTAAAAAAAAGTTGAACATTTTACAAAAAGTATATTTTCTTAACCCTCAGAGGTATAACCAGGTCTGTGCAGACTTTTTGAAACTTTTTAGTTTTTCATGTTAGAGACAGCTCCTTCCATGTAATTCTGGGGCAATAATCTCCGAACACAATGATCAAAAAATCAGAGCGATTGTGGATCCGGGTTCGGGTTAATCCGGGTTTACAAATATTTTGGTTCAAACGGTATAACCAGGTCTGTGCAGACCTACTACATGTAATTTGTATGGAATGAATGGGGGCAGGTGATAAAAACCGTTTTTGAGTGGGATATATATAAAATTTACATATTGAATAGAGCGCAAAAAATATAAGCAAAATTTTAAGTCTAAACCACAAATTTTTTTTCATAGTATTAATAAAATAGAGTAAATAGCTACCTAAGATGTATGAAAATGCGTTTTTATTGTTCATTTCGTGGTTTTCCTAGCATAAAATGCACTTATACACACTTTACGGACACCTGACTATGCATTTCCATACAAATCCCATGTAGGTCTGCACAGACCTGGTTATACCAAAAACCCTTATACCGCCGAGGGTTAAAGATTCATTTAAATTATAGTATTTTTCAACAGGCGCCTTAGGCGTGTTGGAACTAACTATTACATAATATATAGCGAAAGGAGTTTCGTTCTAACTGCGTGTTCCCTTACACATCATGTAATTTTTTCCTGTGTAGTTTTCTAACTTATTCATAATAAATAGATGATGGTTTAAAAACAGGAAAAGTATATCTGAAACAAAAAAATTGCATGAGGTGTCAGGGGACACCTGGTTGGAACGAAGTTCCTTTCGCCATATATTATGTACTAGTTAGTTAGTTCCAACACGCCTAAGGCGCCTGTTGAAAAATACTGTAATTTAAATGGATCTTGTAAAATGAGAAACTTTTGTTAAGAAATTTTTTATTTATTGAATGTATTTTTTTAAAAAAAGGATATTTTTAGGATCCTTTTTGCAAGAATATGTATTATATTTTCCCGAAAAGCTCCTTTCTTTGATGAGAGGTACTTCTTTTATTAAAATAAAAAAAATGGTTTCTCGTTACATCCCGTGAAAGTATTAGGGAGAGCTTCTCACACACCAGTGAGCTGTGCGGGTTCTAGGTTTACACTCACTGATTGGTCCTACAGTTTTACACCGGTTCCGAACGGTATTTTGAGAAACTTTTTCATGAATGAATACTTGATAGTGCGCCGTCACTAAGTTAAGAAAAAGCCTAAGAGTATGAATTTTTTTACAAAAAATACTTTTTTAAGAACGGGTACTTTTTAAAGAAGTGGTACTCTTTTCAGGATAAGATTACCTTTTTAAGAAAATTTACTTATTTTCAGGAAGGCTACTTATCTCAAGAAAACAAAAGAAAAGGTGGTGCTTTATTATTAAGAAATGGTACTTTTGAGAAAAGGAATTTTTGTCAGAAAAGATATTTTTTGTAAGAGAAGGTATTTTTTTTTTTTGAAGAAAAGCTTTTTCTTACGAAAGAACAGATACAACTTTAAGAGTAGGTACTTATCTCAAGAAAAGTTATGTTGTTTTACAAAAAAGGTATTCTTAAACGAAAATGTAGTTTTTTAAGAAAAGGCAATTTGTTGTAAGATAATGTACTTTGTTAAGAGAAGGTACTTAATTAAAAAATTCCTTTTTTTTAAGAAAAGGTACTTCTTTAAGATGTTATTTATTTAAACTTCTTTCACTTTGGCTTTTCTAAATTTACTTTTTATTCGGTTCAAACTACAATATGTAATAAACAGGCTCCACCTAGAAAATTTGCATTAAACAAGAAATATATTAGTCTTTACACAAACCAAAAGTACGAGTGTAAGAGTGCTGCCAAATGTAATTCCATGCTGAGGGTTGTGTTTCGTGGATTTACCAGTCTTTCACATTGACTTTTCTATGTTTACTTTTTATTGGGTGCAAAACTACAATATGTAATACACAGGCTCCACCTAGAAAACTTCCCTTTAAACCAAACCAAACCAAAAGTACCCAATATAAAATCCGTTTCCCATTACATCCCATGAAGGGATTGGGGAGAGCTTCTCACAACCAGTGAGCTGTGCGCTTTCTAATTTTTGACTCAATGATTGGGACCTACAGTTTCTACACCGATTCCGCACGGTATTTTGAGAAGCTTTTTCATGGGTGAATACTCGATAGTGTCGCCGTCACTATGCGAGGTGACCGTCGCCGAAATATTTTTTTTTTTAAGGTGGTCAGAGCGGGGATCGAACCCGGGATCTCATGTACAAGAGGCGCGCACACTACCTATTGCACCACCGCACAATTAAAACATTAATTAAATATTGCTTATATCTCCTGATGATGCTACACAAAGGAGTAGCGAAATATCGAGGAAAATAAATACAACAACAGCAAATCTGACCTCAAGCTCGAAGAATATTAATTATTTATTGATAAAGAAAAGGTCGAACAACAGAATAAACGTACGAAAATTATTAACGTTTTTTTTGGAACAAATTTATATAGATTGTAAAAATCGCCCATAACTTTATTTTTCTTTCTTCAAAAAATTCCTAACAAAATATTTCTTACTTGACTTTTATTCATAAATCCTCCGGTTAAAACTTTGAAGCCATGAATTACGTATTCTGACAGCAAAACAAGCGAATTAGTTTCGCTTTTACTTCAGAATCCCAAAGAGATTTGTTTTTCTGTTTAAGATAGATCCTATAACTGACCTTAATCACATTTTACAAAATGTTTATCATTACTCGTCAAGTTCGAAATAAAGTTTTTTTCGATTAAAATTGATCTGCTTGTCTTAACCCTGCTGTTACATTAAGCCCATTTGGTCCAAATAATGGCTAGTTTCCTTTGTAAGTTTTGAACGGTGATATATACTGACTTCATTTTTCAGGTCACGTGATCTTTTTATAAACCAATGGCATGAGCAAAAATTAAATTTTCTAACTAGAATCAGGACTGAGTCAAATAAGAAATTACAAATTTCAGATTAAGGGGCTATTTGGTCCATAGAATATATTCTTTGATTTTCTTTACATTTATTTTCAAACCAAAGATGATAATATTTAATAACAATATTTAGTGAATATTGAACTAAAATATATACAACGAATGCGATTAAATTGATATTCTGCATGAAAATTGCAGTATGGACCAAATGGTCCCTTAACTTAACATTCGTATTTTTGACGTAGAATACGTCTTACCTTACGGTATGAGGAGTCATGTCAGGTTTTTATTGTTGTAATAATATTGGTTGATATATTTCTAGTATTTTAATTTCTCAAATGGAAATTGTTTAAACACATACACTCAAACATATGGGTGGTGTTTGGTTGAGTGTTTTTGGTTGCTCAACATGGCTTAGGAACATGTATCTAGTAAAAAGTGAAACTAACAGCAAGCTAATGTTGCTTGGCAACATGTATCTAGTAAAAAGTGAAACAAACAGTAAGCTAACGTAATAAAGCTTTTTTGCGAAAGCTTCAATAAAGCTGTTGTAACATTAATTTTGAATTGTAAAGCGTAAAGCTTTCACACAACGCTCGAATGCTAATGCGAAGACTCGGTAAGGTAAACCTTTTTTAATATTAGGGCGGCCCGCTCAACATTCGCAGAACTTATTTCAATAAAAATATTAATTAAAATACATAAATTAAATTAAGTTTAAAAAAATTGAACATAATATTTTTTTTTTAAACGGACTTGAATCAAATGCCGTTGGTAAATATAAAAATTACAGCAGACAGTTCTCCGGGGCCTTCGGCCACGGACTGTCCCTTCAGGCTGTGTCAGAGACACGGCCATTAAGTTTAACGTAGAATACGCCATCCGATAAGACAGAAAACATATATAACAATAAATGATAAATAATATAAGCAAATGAATTTATTGTTATATATGTTTTCTGTCTTATCGGATGGCGTATTCTACGTTAAACTTAATGGCCGTGTCTCTGACACAGCCTGCAGGGACAGTCCGTGGCCGAAGGCCTCGTACAACTGTCTGCTGTAATTTTTTTCCTAACCTAACAGCAGGGTTAATAAGCGGCACCCTAATACAAATATATATACATAAATTGTCATAAACACGGATATATAGTATATGCTATACCCTGCATTAATATGAAGTTTGTATGTATTGACTGGCTACAACTCAAATTTCAATAGTGAATGCAACTATTTTTTTTAAACCATTCTCTATTATTTTTATATTTCTAATTAAAACTCTATTTGCATCTCAAGTGGCACAAGTATTATGTGTATGAAGTGACGTGGATTGGAATCGATTGAATCTATAGAGGCATTGCTGTTATTTTAGGGTACAAGCTAAAGTGGTAAGAAACAATAATGTGTGTGCAATTACTGAGCAAAGTGTGGCTCGAAATCATATTCGAATGCCAATTCCACACAATTTTTGTTTAAGTACAGCAAATTGATTTTCAATTCATATTAAAAACACGTATCTGTATTTAATTTATAAAATAATATACTTATATAATATTAATATATAAAATGAGATAGTTATGAAATGGTGAACATTTTTTAAAATTCCACTAACTCTAAGGACTGCAAATTTTCGTCTGACGGAAAAGTTCAGTTTCGGTTTGGAATTTCAAGTTCCTTAGTTTTTGAACAAATAATATATTCAATGAAGCTACAATGGTCACTAAGCTGAACAGTGTTCGCTTCCAATAAGATATAACAGACTACGCTACCTCGACAATTTCATGGTGGGTGAAACTAAGGCGTCTTGATTGAAAGGGTCAAATCAAAAAGCTTATACAGATTAAAATTTGAATTACTCCCCCCCCCCGGGGGCATGGACCTTACAAAACGAAGATAATATATTTTGACTACCAGTTCGATATTACGGTTTATCTCTTCAGTTGGCAATACCAAGTGTACGCAGGGATTCGCCAACCTGACCCCTCCAGCGGATACTTGGTCTTCCTATTTTTCATCTTCCCATGACTTCAGTTTCGAAAGCCCTTCATCCATTCAACTGACATGCCCTATCCAGCGCAATCGCGTTATTTTGATCCGGTTAACTATGTCAATGTGGAGATAAAACTAATACAGCTCGCAGTTCATGCGACGCCGATACCCGCCGTTGTGCACTGTAGGGCCATACAAGAACTGGGCTTGAATGCCATGGCTGTATCGTGCATTTTAAAAAATAATCTTGGATAAAATATAATTTTAACTGAAGCTCAAAAAGACGCACGTGTGCGTTTTGCTCAATATTTTCTTGACAAATTCAAAAATGGAAAGTCTTCAAATTTGCAGAAAATTGCAACAGGTGATGAAGCATGGTTTTACAAGTACGATCCTGAAACCAAACAAGTAAGCCTAGAAGGTGCAAATTTGAAGATTGTGAATGAAGACTGTTTTTCAAGGTGGATTTATCGACTCCAAAAATGTATCGAAATAAATGGCGATTACGTTGAAAAAATACAAAGAAATGAATAATAAAAGAATAAGTATGAAAGTTGTTGACTATATTTCAGATTACATTTATGTAGATTGTTAAATCTTAAGTTATGTCAAAAATTATATTTCTCAACGCAACCATAATATTTTACATTTGACAACCAACTAATATGTCGATCCGATCAATACCTCAGACAAAGAGTGCATTCTTCTATCTTTGTGAGTGACGATTACCGCAGGGCGGTGCCACGCCCCCTTCTCAAAATTCGGTCTGATGGCTTTTCTAATATACTGTGTGTTACGAAAATTTCACAATGTCGTACTGATGACCTGCTCATAGTCCTTGGCTATACTTGGTAGTGATTGCATAAAGGGGTGTGACGCTGCCCATAGAATTTTAAATTTAAAATGGTTATATCTCACGAACTGTCAAAGGTATTAAATTGAATTTTGGTACATATAAGCACATATGTTGATGGTACAGTTTGAATTACAGGCAGGGTGTAAATAGGCGGTGCCACGCCCCCTTTTCAAAAATCGCTCTGACGGCATTTCTAATATAACGATTGTTATGAAAATTGCACAATGTGCTACTGATGACCTGCTGATAGTCCTTGGCTATACTTGGTAGCGATTAGATAAAGAGACGTATTGAAATACAAATTAAATTTTAAAACCGCTACATCTCATGAACTATCAGAGGTCTGAAAATTAAATTTTAATTAGGTTGTTGGTACAGTATGAATTACAGTCAGGGTGGAAGTAGGTGGTGCCACGCCCATTTTCAAAAATCACTCAGCCCGCTTTTCTAATAGACCGATTGCTATGAAAATTAGGCCGTACCTTTACTTGGTAGTCAAATTTAAAATGGCTATATCTAATGAACTATCAGAGGTATGAAGATGAGATTTGTTATATATGTTGTTGGTACAGTATGGAAGTGGTATGTGCTACTCTTCTTTTAAAAGAAGCTGTTACAGCAATCATAATCATAGTATGACCGTCCTCAAAATTTCAGATTCGAACAGGCTATTTGGAAGCAATTTGAAAAAAGGGTCGAGGTACCGCCCACACACGTCAACATTTGACTATTACATAAAGTATACTATATCAAAAAATTGTCCGAACACCGGGTACATGAGAACATATTTCAATATACATATCTCAAAAAATATATGGGCGATTCGTTTTAAATCATTTTCTTAAAGTTCAGTGCTTCTTACTGTAAACAAAATATTTGAATCAAATCCGCCTTATATCGGGGTTTTCAATAAGAGCGCTACAAAAGTTTTTTTTAAATAAAACGAAACCGGTTTTAGATAGCAATGAAATTCTTTATGCCTGTGAAAGTACGTACGATGCCATTATGTATGGAACTCGATTTCTTTTGCATGGCCACCACGGGCACGCTTGCAGAAGTCCAAACCCTGAACCCAATTTTCGACGGTTTTCAAGCATAAATCCGCCGATACTGCTGCAATTTCACGTTCGATATTCGTACGAAGTTCATCAATCGTACATCAACAGGAAATAATCTAACGGCGTCAAATCGCACGACCGAGGCGGCCAATCGACTGGGCCATTTCGTGAGATAACACGTTCACCAAATTTGGTTTCCAATAAATTGATTGTGGCATTCGCTGTGTATCTTGTGGCGCCGACCTGTTGTAACAACATGTCCTCCAAGTCCATATTATCCAATTGGGGCCAAATATATTCGGTTATCATTGAATGGTAGCGATTCGCATTCACAGTAATGTGCCAGTCTTGATAATCACGGAAGAAGTACGGCCCAATGACGCCGCCAGCCCATAAACCGCACCAAACCGCAATTTTTTCGGGATGCAGTGATGACTCCTGGATTACGTGTGGATTGCTCTCTGACCAGTAGCGCATATTTTGCTTATTGACGAAGCCATTCAGCCAGAAATGAGCCTCATCGCTGATTGTTGAGGCCTCTTAAAGTTGAGGCCACTGACTCCAAATTTCGGTAGAAAATTTTAATAATTTCGACTGGTTGTTGGCTCGTATATCTTTCCATGATGAAATGGGAAACCTTACTGAAGAGAAATGTCAAAAGAGCGGGGAAAACTATGCCGTCGTTTGCTGTCCCTATCGATTTATTTTTGTAGTGTCTCTGCTGAAAAACCCTTTATATTTGAGATACATTGAAATATGTTCACAACTGTCTGGTGTACGGACGGCTATTAAAAACGTCAGACTATGAAGCTAAAAAGTGACCATAGGCACGGATTAATATGAACATCATTGAGGTCAGTTTCGAGAGCCTGGTAAATATTTTTAAAATAATTCAAAATAATCTTATAGAGGCTACTATAATCACTGGAAATTATAAAGGAAGCTATGCCCTGATTCCACACACAGACATGCCCATCGATTTACAAAGATTGCAGTTTCCGATTCGGTTGGCATTTGCTATGATATTATATAAAGCGCAGGGGCAGTTGATATGACTTGGTGGTGACTACATTCCCAGCCATCAACCAGACCTACTTTTCATAGAAAATGTAATTTGTTATTGATCTTCAACCGGAAAATTATTAGATTATATAAGATTTTAAATATCGAATTCATTAAATTTAAACGGAGATTTTTGACTTTTAGATATGTCACGAATCACGAGTGAACTGGCATGAACTTAACACTGAAATCCCCGATAGTAAAAATATCATCCAACATTATTTATCAATGTAGTTGAAAAATATTTTCCAACATCGTTGATATTTTCTTTTGTTTTTGTTGGGAGCAAAAAGACAACATTGCAGGTCCTGGGGTTATATACGAGGTCTCTAAAGGAACCAATCCAGCCACTCTAATGTGAACACTCCATGTCTCTTTTATTTCCATCCATCTACACTTCCATTCATCCAATCGCTACCTATGAACTATACTGGCATTCATATAATCATTCACCCTTGGCATTGGGTGAATGTGTTGATGATATATACATCAGTGGTTTCAATGAAAAGACTGGGGAAGTTTTAATTTTACGTTCACTTAATTTCCTTGTCTCGTTTTCTCCACCAACAACAAAATTAACCCCATAAATGGCAATATAAATGCGTAGACTTGGCGGCTGTGTTTGCATTTCATATTACTTAGTATGATAAATTTTTAAAATGGTTAAATTGAAACTTTACAGCTACAACTGTAAAAACTTATTTCATGATTAGAACTGACGAAACTTAATTGAAAATTAATGTTTTGCAAAATTATAAACATGGAATGACTTTTCCTTGATTTATATTTCTTTTACAAATTCTGCAGTCAATTGACAGGACAGTACAACTTTTCACAAGTATAATTTACACTAAAGAATCAACAACATTTTTATTATTTTAAACGACTTGGTGTTTTTCTCAGCGTAACAATACCATCACATATTTGGCAAGGGTTGACACTAAAAGTGTACACACTGCGAATCACATGAATGGTGAATCGAATTATACACACTTTAGTCGAAATCAGCATCTTAGTGAGCTGCAGGAGAGTTATATAAATAAATTATGTCAAATCTTATCAAAGGTTTTTATGTGCACCGTTTACACAATACCCACCAAAGGGTACCTTACCACGAAATAAAATTTAAAAAATTTAAAAACTCTTTTAAACAAATAAAAATGTTATCATACTTTTGCACAATTCTGAACAACTTGTTCAGTGAGTCAAAATTTCACGTAGATGGGAGCAGAGTTAATAACGATATTATAGAATTAAATTCGAAATTATCACTCGGATGGGTATTGGTACTATTGAATATAAATCATCACAAACATCGAAACAATCGTCCAGCGAATGTGGGTCCGAATACCACCCGCGGCATTTATATGTTTCCCTTAATCGGAAAAGACATGACATGTTAGACTAAAAGGAATTACAACTTTCTATAAATAATTCGGATCAAAGATAACTAAAATTGGAAACAATTTATATACTTATGTTATATGTTTTTGGAACGAAGTTCCTTATCGCACGTTGCTAAATGAAAAATGTTTAAACAACTTTTTTTTAACTACTTTATTATAACCCATTATTATCAACTATATTGAGTAATTTTTTTTTTGGTTTGTTTTAAAGGGAAGTTTTCTAGGTGGAGCCTGTGTATTACATATTGTAGTTTTGAACCCAATAAAAAGTAAACTTAGAAAAGTCAAAGTGAAAGACAGGCAAACCCATGAAACACAACCCTCAGCATGGAATTGCATTTGGCAGCACTCTTACACTCGTACTTTTGGTTTGTGTCCAGACTAATATATTTCTTGTTTAATGGCAAATTTTCTAGATGGAGCCTGTTTATTACATATTGTAGTTTGAACCGAATAAAAAGTAAATTTAGAAAAGCCAAAGTGAAAGAGGTTTAAATAAATAACATCTTAAAGAAGTACCTTTGCTTAAAAAAGTAAATTTTCTCACAAAAAGTACCTTTTCTTAAAAAAAGGAATTTTTTAAATAAGTACCTTCTCTTAAAAAAGTACATTATCTTACAACAAATTGCCGTTTCTTAAAAAACTACATTTTGTTATAAGAATACCTTTTTTTTGGTAAAACAAAAGAACTTTTCATGAGATAAGTACCTACTCTTAAAATTGTATCTGTTCTTTCGTAAAAAAAGCTTTTCTTCAAAAAAAATACATTCTCTTACAAAAAATAACTTTTCTTACAAAAATTCCTTTTCCTAAAAGTACCATTTCTAAAAATTAAGTACCAAATTTTCTTTTGTTTTCTTGAGATAAGTAGCCTTCCTGAAAATAAGTAAATTTTCGTTAAAAAAATAATCTTATCCTGAAAAGAGTACCACTTCTTTAAAAAGTACCTGTTCTTAAAATAGTATTTTTTGTAAAAAAATGCATACTCTTGGGCTTTTTCTTAGCTTAGTGACGGCGACGCAATCAAGTATTCATCCATGACAAAGTTTCTCAAAATACCGCTCGGAACCGGTGTAAAACTGTAGGACCCTATCAGTGAGATTAAAACTGGAACGCGCACAGCTCACTGGTTTGTGAGAAGCTCTCCCTAATACTTCCACGTGATGTAACGGGAAACAATTTTTTTTTATTGTAATAAAAGAGTACCTCTCATCAAAGAAAGGACATTTTCGGGAAAATATAATACATACTCTTACAAAAGGGTCCTAAAAATATACTTTTTTTTAAAGAAATACCTTCAATAAATAAAAAATTTCTTAACAAAAGTTTATCATTTTACCAGATCCATTTAAATTACAATATTTTTCAACAGGCGCCTTAGGCGTGTTGGAACTAAATAACTAGTACATAATATATAGCGAAAGGAACTTCGTTCCAACCGGGTGTCCCCTGACACGTCATGTAATGTTGCACATAAAAATCTGCTTATTGTGAATCAGTGGTATAAGGAATTTTTCATTTAGATTCAGAAGCAAAAAAAAACAAAAATTACTCAGTTCTGTTAAAAATGTTTAAGAACATGGGTCGCAGTAAACCTCTGACACCGCTGAAAAGGAAAATAAACTCTTATTTGAAAATCTAAGGGAGTTAAAATTTAATCTCCAAATACCTTATGCATATAACTTATACTCGTATTTCAATGATTTAAGAAATGAAGGACTGTATCTACAAAGAAGACTTAACAGGGAAGATGCAGTTATGGTTTGAGGTGCAATATTTTATTATGGTACCATCTATTTAATATTTGAAAAAAGAAAAATTACCGCAGCATCATCTAAAAGGATTTCAGAAGCATACATTGCGAACTTCAGTAATTTATTGGAACCCATTGAATGGATTCATACTGCCAGAACTGAGTAGTTGTTTATTTGTGAAGCGAATGTGGATCTTTTGAATTGGCCACCCTATTCTACAGATCTGAATATAAAGAAAAATATATGGGGTTCATGTTAAGAAAAGTATAAGAAGGGAGCAACCAATTTGACGCAAGGGAGGCATAGAAAGATGCTATAAAGAAAGCCTGGAGTTCGATATCCTTAAATAATTTGGAGTCATTATACCGATCTTTTCCCAACCGCATTGCTGAAGTTATTTCCAACAAAGGAGTACTGCCTCCATTTCTAAATGAAAATTTTTGGATTGCCTGTGTTGACTTAGTTTGACTTGAGGTCATAAATGAAAATGCCTGCAGGTTTGCCTGTTTTTTCAAGGTTTATTAAGTATTTACAATATATAAAGGGTTTTTTAATAAGAGCGCTTCAAAAGTTTTTTTAAAAAAAAACAAAACCGGTTTTAGATACCAATGAAATTCTTTATTCCTGTGAAAGTACGTTCGATGCCATTATGTATGAAACTCGATTTCTTTTGCATGGCCACCACGGGCACACTTGCAGAAGTCCAGACGCTGAACCCAATTTTCGACGGTTTTCAAGCATAAATCGGTGATACTGCTGCAATTTCACGTTCGATTGTTGGCATAGACCATAGACTTGAAGTAGCCCCACAGGAAATAATCTAACGGCGTCAAATCGCACGACCGAGGCGGCCAACTGACTGGGCCATTTCGTGATATAACAGGTTCAACAACCTTGCTTTCCAATAAATTGATTGTGGCATTCGCTGTGTGGCTTGTGGCCCTGTCCTGTTGGAACCACATGTCCTCCAAGTCCATATTATCCAATTGGGGCCAAAAATATTCGGTTATCATTGAACGGTAGCGATTCGCATTCACAGTAATGTGCCGGTCTTGATTATCACGGAAGAAGTACGACACAATGACGCCGCCGGCCCTTAAACCGCAGCAAACCGTAATTTTTTCGGGATGCAGTGATGACTCATGGATTACCTTTGGATTGCTGTCTGACCAATAACGCATATTTTGATTCTTGACGAAGCCATTCAGCCAGAAATGAGCCTCATCGCTGAAGATGATTTTTTGAAGAAAATTCGAATCATTTAAAAGTTGTTGCTCAGCCCAATTCACGAACATACGACGCTTATGGTGGTCAAGCGGCTTCAGTTCTTGCGTCACTTTGATCTTGTAAGGATTTAGGCCAAGATCTTTTCGCAACATTCGCCACAATGACGTCACAGAGAAGCCCAACGCTTGAGAACGACGTGTGAGAGACACATTTGGGCTTTCTTGAACTGAAGCCCCAGCGGCAGCAATATTCTCGACACTACGGGCACTTCTTTGTCTCACTGGCACGGGAACATTTTGTACTGTGCCTGTGGATTCTAATTTGTCTACTAGACGCTCAATTGTTGATCCGGGAGGACAATTATGACGACCATAAATTGGACGTAGCGCTCTTAAAGTTGAGGCCACTAACTCCAAATTTCGGTAGTAAATTTTAATAATTTCGACTCGTTGTTTGCTCGTATATCTTTCTATGATGAAATGGGAAACCTTACTGAAGAGAAATGTCAAAAGAGCGGGAAAAAATATGGCATCGTTTGCTGTCTCTATCGATTTACTTTTGTAGCGTCTCTGTTGAAAAACCCGTTATTTATCGGTCATAGTGAAAACTGTATTATCAAGAGTTAAATAGTTCCGTTATTATCTAGACCTTAGTCCTCAATGACACAATGGAAAATTTTTATTTGTGTTGAGATATTCTAATTTATAAGCCACAATTCATAACCAATTTATGTTTTACCACAAATAAAAAAATTTTCTGCAAAAAGCATATGCATTTAAGACAATATTTACATTATTTCGAATTTTTGGTCGAAAACTTCAATCCAATTTAATTCTTATAATATTGCAATGACTTACAATGTGACTTTAAGAGAAATGAAATCTAAAATTGTTTTGTATGTTATTGGACCAAGGGATGCTTTTAGATTGGCAACTTTTATTCATCATACATTCATGAAATCCCAACCTACATGAAGCTATGTATACTGGCATTCTAGGAAACAAATTTAATTTACTTTTATTTGAAACCAATTTAATGTAGATAATTCAGACATAAATTGAAATGGTATTTGTAGAAATGAGGGCAATTTTTTTCGTAAACACAACAATGTCCTTTTGCACAAACAAGCATACATAATGCGGTTATTCAATCATGTTGTACATATCCTTATATGCATACAGGACATTGTAGATATATGTAAAATTGTATCAAAAATACTCATACACATATAAAATATGGTGTAACAAAAACAAAGAAATTTGGGATAGAAACATATTGTACACAATATTTCACGTGAACTGGAAGCTAAAAACTTCGAAGTTTATGTTCGTCGTCCAAGAAACAACTGTAAATGACCATTAAATAATTATTATGTTAAACGCTGCATAGCCGTCTTTGCACCCTACCGCTAACTAAGTGCATTCGTCAACGATTGAAACTTTACATTATGTCGATATAGCTATGTATATTATATAAAGTGCTATAACTTGCAAACTGTAAGTTTGATATATTTGCAAATATTGCACAAACAGAAAACAGAGCTCATTGGAATTAATTATGGCAAACAATTTGATTCGAATAAAGTCCTTCAAATAATAATAAAAAATTCAAAATACAAATATTCGGACGATAGGTCAATATTTGAGATAAAATTATTTTCAATATTTCGGTACCAATTGGGTATTTTCTTGACGATGTTACCCAATGGGTAGCGAAGTAATGAAAATAAAAAAGTTTCACATAGTGACCCAACGCTATAATATTTTCATTTTAAATAAAATACAATAAGGTAAAATAAATCAATAACCAAAATTTTAGAGCGGCTAGTGAAATTGCCATTGCTGGTGATTTTAACATCCACAATAATTCCTGGCTTACCCATTCGAACCGTACAACTCCGTAGGGTCAATAGTGCAAATCGTAAATGCCCCAACTCACATCCCGTGCGTTGAAGGACAATTTTTAAACACTCTTGACCTTTTTCTAACTTCACACCCTGACAAGTATGAAGTTAACATGCTTGCACCTCTTGGTAATTCGGATCACTGTCTTGTTTCTGCCTACTTTTCGTACTCTGATCTTCACGTCGCTTCAACGCCGGCCATGAAGCGTTCCAGATTAACGTATGAAAAAGCTCGCTGGGATGAGCTTAACGAATTTTATAGGAAGTTCAACTGGAAACTATGTTTTCTAGATGATGATGTCAATGCTGCGGCAGAAATGGTGGAAAACATTATTTTAACGGGAATGAAGATATTCATTCTATCAAAGAAAATTTCATTTAAACCTTCTGATAAATGTTGGTTTAACCAGGCATGCAAAGAAGCTGTCAGATCCAAAGAGGAAGCTTTCACAAATTGGAAATTGAATAAAAATCCGACTACTGATATGCTGCGCAAGTTAGGTAGATCAAATTGTACCAAGGTACTACTACGCGCAGAATTCCTACATGAACAGCGTCTTCGCGCCAAAGTTCTTTCTACTCCCAAGGGAAGTAAGAGCTTTTGGTCATTTGTCAATAGAATTAAGAACAATAAAAGTTCTTCATCTATCCCAACCTTAATTAAAAATGACTTAATTTATACTAACCCGGTTGATAAAGCTAACCTTTTTGCTGAAATATTTGCAGAAAACTCCTCCCTGCCGATTAGCTCTCAAACACCCTCGTCATCGCAAATATATCTATCTCTAAGCCTGAGATATTTTTTCGTACGCGAGGAGTTAAAAAGGTCCTTAAGGATCTCATAGGTGATGGCGACCATGGTAAATTACCATTTGGTTAGTTACCTGGGAGTTAACAGTCTACTCAGTGACCGTCAGTATGGATTTCGCAGAAACCGTTCAACTGGCGACCTGATGGCGTTCCTCACGGAACAGTGGAATCGGTCAGTGCATGGACTGGGTAAGAGCAAAATAGTGGTCTCAGATATTTCTAAAGCATTTGATAGAGTTTCGCACCAGGCACTCATATCAAAGGTTAATGCTTATGGTGTAGGTAGAAACTTCTCTCGATTTATTTCGAGTTTTCTCACAGACCGTTCAATACGAGTTGTAATAGACGGTATCTCTTCCGATGAGTATACAATTAATGCGGGAGTACCTCAAGGCTCTGTGCTTTCTCCCTCTCTTTTTCTAATTTTCATCAGCGACCTTCTGGATCGGACTACCAATCCCATCTACTCCTTCGCTGATGATAGTAATTTATGCCACTCATATTCGTTCGATCGTCGACCCAATCTTTCCGTAGTGCAAGAAAAGAGACGAACAATGAATGACACGCTTAATCATGACTTGCATCTGATTAGTGAGTGGGGCAGGGAAAACCGAGTCGAATTTAATGCACGCAAAACACAGTGTTGCAGAATATCGCACAAGCACACTGGTGTCTCGGCCCTGCCAATGATTTCAATAGGTGGTTTAGATGTTGGTGAATCGGAAGCCCTTGACGTTATCGGCATGAAGATACAATGTGACATTCGTTGGAATAAGCACATTTTCAAAGTGTCGAAAGAAGCATTCAAGTGCCTGGAATTTTGAAAGCGGTGAAAAAGATGTTTCACCCCCACCTGATCTCGTCAATATCTACACCACATATATTCGGCCAAAAATGGAATTCAACTCTCATATTTGGGGTGGGGCTCCAGCGTCCACCTTGGAGCTTCTTAGTTGCGTGCAGAAGAGAGCGTTGAAGCTGATAGGCGACAGTAGTGTATCCAGCACTGTTGCCTCCTTGGAGCATCGACGAAATGTTAGCTGTGTGTCGGTATTTTATAGGTATTTCCATGGAAACTGTTCCGCCGAGTTACATTGCCTCATTCCAGAAATTAGGTTATTTAACCGTACGACACGGTTTTCAAGTGGAACTCATCCCTTTTCTGTTTCCTGGCCGTTGGTTCGAACTGCGCATTACAGAAACAATTCGTTCTTCAGCCGAACAGTCCGTATGTGGAATAAGCTTCCGGCAAGTGTGTTCCCCACTTCTTACAACATCAGCAAGTTTAAGTCAAATATTAAGAAGTACTTCTCTCTACTCCTATCCCGTTTTCCTAAGTCCAATGGAATGCACTGCATTTATAGGGGACATCCTCTGAGTGCTGGTGTTCGCGAAAAAAAAAATTATGATATTTTTATAATATTTGAGTTCGAATTTTTATGAGCGATTTTTGTTAGGTTTTGGTTAATATATGAGAAATTCATACTACAAGCTTACAAGTCATGAACATTTTTCTAATTGAAAAATGGTTGGTTTTTGTTGGAAATAATAGACAATTTAGTTCAACACACACCCACTGGCAATGCTAGTTTCGAACTCCGTAACAAGTTCATCATCAGATGCCTAACTACTGTGCCTGAATTGATACCATCGGTTGATCCTGCAATAGTATATATACAAACTCAATTCTGCAATTCACATGTGCGAATTAGTATCGATAAATATACATGTGCGAATTAGTATAAATAAATAAATATTATAAATATAATAAAAAATTGCAGTGGGAAAACACGACTATTTTTTAGCATATGTAAGACATAAAAAAAGTACAATTTAATATTATTAAATTGTTGCAAAATTTTTCTCTTCAAATCTAGTATTTGCAATTTTCTGATACACCTCAGCTCACAGTCAACGTCCTACCGCAATATACAAATAGCATAGAAAACGAAACAGGAAGTTCTCAACACTCCTGAACTTATTCATAAACCACTTGTATGTAACAACACTCACACCCGCAACGACCTTCCGGATGGAATATCATTTATGTACATATATATGCATATGTACTATATGTATAAATACGAAGCAACACACAACCCCCCAATGGGCTAAAATAACATTATATAGCAATGTTCGACATGCGACATTTTTGTGACAGTAAATGTACAAATAGATCTATGTGCATAAGTGAACAAAATTTTGAGTGGCATTTGTTGTGTGCAGACTTACATACTTTTGCCGAATTGTGACTTTGAGTGTTTCCGTTGCTGGTTAGTCTCTTTTTTTATCATTTTCTTCTTGACTGTTGTGTTCACTTCGTGTAGACTGAATACCATTGTCAGACGCAGTAATATGATATGTTGGATTTTCTATTGGTTACTGGAGATTCATTATTTTCTATTGTACCCAAGTGTGTCGTGGTATGCAAAATATTATTTGTTTCATGCGCCTTCACCGTGACCTTTTTAAAATATTACTGTTTTTGTGCAGGCAACTATAAAATTATATTTTTTCCTTAAATTGTATGTGTGTGTATTTAACTGGTATATACACTGATTCAAAGACGACGTTAATATACAACTGGAATCCTACTTTATTCTCGTAAATTTAAATTTATCAGATTATTTTTCAAGGTAATTCATGCTATATTTGAGATTTGGCGCATTTGTGGGAAATGATAAATTTCTTTGGAATA
Organism: Phaonia tiefii; assembly: GCA_963931995.1. Classification (NCBI taxonomy): domain Eukaryota; kingdom Metazoa; phylum Arthropoda; class Insecta; order Diptera; family Muscidae; genus Phaonia; species Phaonia tiefii. The sequence goes on along the minus strand of OZ008370.1, from coordinate 160,847,575 downwards.
AAAAAAAAAATAATTTTACAATCTGTAGGATAACGTAGGCATTGACATTTTTACATATTTTCTTATGAAGGAAGAACTAAAACTGGCATTTAATGTTGATTGTGGAGAAGGTCTTCAAATTTTAAATTATTGTTTCCTTGTCGTCGCATAGTGCAAAATTTTTGTGCTTTGCTGATCAAAAATCTATAACTAAATAAGGAATTGGGTTTAGATAACTGTTTACAAACGTTACTTTTCAACTTCTGATATTATTCGGTGAATTTTTAAATTTTTATTGAACTGTACAAGGTGTTTCAAAAGAAGTCATCCGATGTTGTTTGGCTTTAATTTTTTTTTTCTAAATGAAAAACTTCGATTCTGTTTATTGATTGTGTTTAGAATTTTTATTGGTTAAGTGGAGATGATGAAGATGGGCGCCGTCACAATTGATTACCATACGGGCTCGTTTTATGGCATTTTTGTTCATAATGATTTGAAAATCATAATGAGCGATGAGGCTCATTTCCACCTCAGCGGGTACTTGAACAAGCAAAACTATCACTTCTGGGGCACCAAAAATCCACGAGTGATGCACGAGGAGCCATTACACCCGCTCAAAGTGACTGCATGGTGCGCTGTTCACGCTGGACAAGTCATCGGGTCATTTTTTTCGAGAACGCCTCTGGTCAAACGACAACAGTGGACGGTGCGCGCTATAGGGCCACGTTAACCGAGTTTTTTCTACCGCAATTCGACGAATCAGGACTGGAGGATATGTCGTTCCGACAGGACGGAGCAACGGCACACACCGCGCGAGCCACAACCGATATTCTGAAGGCGGCGTTCCCGGTTAACCTCATCTCTCGTTTTGGTGATTCGCACTGGCCCGCAAGATCGTCCGATTTAACCGTTCCAGACTTTTTTTGTGGGGTTTTTTGAAGTCCCGGGTTTACGTGAACAAGCCCGAGACCCTGGAAGCCCTCAGTGTCAACATTCGACACGAGTGCGAGAATCTGTCGCCCGAAGTTCTCGCCGAAGTGATGAAAAATGCCATAAAAGGAGCCAGTATGGTAATCAATTGTGACGGCGCCCATTTAACCGCTATCATCTTCTCAACTTAACCAGTAAAAGTAGAATCGAAGTTTTTCATTTAGAAAAAAATGAGAGCCAAACAACATCGGATGACTTCTTTTGAAACACCTTGTATAGTCTATTAAAAAATCATCAAACAAAATACGAGTGCAGTTGACTGAACCACTGCCATACGTGCAGCGTTCTTTTCATCATTGGCAATGCGACACTCTTCATCGTACCATGGTTTGTTGCGAAGCGGTTTTTCAAAACCAAGTACGGTTGTTGCGGCAGTTTTTATAGAGTCGAAGATGGGTTTCCACTGCGCTTCAAGATCGTTATCGGGAGGGGGTGGGTTCTGTGACAAAAGTTGCGATAGCTCCGTTGAGTAGGCTGGGGCTACCTCTCGTAATTAAAGCTTTCCGATGTCCAGCTTCCTCTGCGTTTGGTTTCTAAACTGCCTCGGAATTATAACGGTCTCATCCAATCCGGTGGCTGTTCTGCCTGTTGAAACCATTAATTTTGTCTTGTCCTCGTACGCTGAAAAATGTGTCTTTTGTTTTTGTTCGGATGCACATATAACGCGTGTCGCAAATATGGTATACTTTTATTCAAACACGTTCTGTTTGCTGTTTAATATTAAATGTTAAATAATAAAAATAAATAGGTTATAATATATATGTTTTTGACCCTAATAAATCTTTGTGTTGGATTCAAATACAGCTGTGTTTGCTGCAATGTTTATGACCTGTTGAGAGCAAGAGAATAAAAGAGTGACACAAAAGAAATGTATTAAAACCCCATCGATGTCTAATTCTAACCAGCCTGTGAATATGTAAATATTCCCCATTAGATTCGAAAAAATACAGCTGCCACACAGACTTTTATACAAGAAGTTACCGCTTAAATTTGCTTCTCTGTATAAATATGGTTATTAGGATTAGGATAGGTAATAATGTTTTTAGATTTTTATAATTGAGTTGAGAGTGAAATGTATTTAAATTTGTGCATGCAGAAGCATTTATATAATCTTCTTTTATCGTCATTAGTAAATTTTCCACATAAGTTCCCACTCTATTGCTCTATTACATTTACTGAGATGTGTTACTTGCAAAATAATATTAATTAAATCGAATACTTTATCACGTAATTTTTTTAATACATGTATACCAACCTACACTGAAGCCAACCGGAAAGTTGTGATTTGTGGTTGTCGTCAATACGATAACAATACTTCCAAATGCACCTTGTGTTAGTTAGACTTTTGGTAATTCTCCAAGCCAAAAAGGATTGATGAGAAACCTAGTTTTCTAAAATGTTGCAAAATATTAAATAAAAACTGGACCCGGAAAACTACGTTTTGCCTTCAAAGTAATGCCAAAGGGCGAACAAACTTTGTTCTTCCATTACGTTTGAAACTATAGTTATGGCTCTTATTTCGGTTTCTTTCAAATGGGGCGTGGCACTGCCCTCTTCCGCGCTGGCTGTAATTCATACTGTTCCAACAACATATATACCAAATTTCATCTTCATATCTCTGACACTTCATGAGATATAGCCATTTCAAATTTCAAGTTGTATGGGCAGTGCCACGCCCCTTTATCCAATCACAACCAGGTATTGCCAGGGAGTACCACCAGGTCGTCAGTACAATATTGTGAAGTTTTCATAACAATCGGTCTATTAGAAAAGCCGTCAGAGAGATTTTGGAAAAGGGTTCGTGGCACGGCCCAATTTCACCCTGGCTGTATAGGCGTACCGTCATTTCGCCCAATGTCATTTCGCCCAAAAACGAAAATCACATATCGACCCAAAATTTCAATGTTAGTTGTTGTTGTCCAAAAAAATCGGAATTTTGGGGGTTATGACATGTTTTTTGGGCAATATAACATTTTCCCAAGCCAACAACGATCCATGACACATTTCCCAAAAATAATAAAAATTACACAATACCCAAAAATATGAACACATTTGTAAAAGAAATATAGGTAAATTTAGTATGTAATTTGTAAATAATACATATTTATTTCACATTGTTAGTAGAAATATAATAAAACGTCCTTGTTCGATCTGGAATGCCTCCTTAACTTCCAGAGGAGTTTTTGGGGATTTTAAAAAAGTTGGCGATGGAAGTCTCTCAAGAGTTCTTTGGAGAGTAAACCAATTTTTAAGTACTTTCCTTATTCCTGCAGAAAACATTTTATTTAAAGACAATTATTTTATTTGACTCAATACTATTGATCCTCGCCGCGTGGGAGGATGGGACGCGCCCGCGGTGCAAAATAGACGGGCGCGGCGAGAAACGCGCGGCCGCCGCGGGCGTGACCCATCCTCCCACGTGGCGAGGCTCAAGAGCTACACGGAAATGGCAAAAACGACTCAGGAATGCACCAAACATTATTTCTCCATACAAAATCCGTGCAAATTTACCGCTTACAATTACAAGCACCCTACTTTATTGGGTTGGTCATTCGTTTTCACACCACAGTTTAGTAGCTCATGCCTACAACGCAGGGCCTCTGAGGTGTTCCAAACATAACGACTAACCAGCATGTAGCACCATTATAGGATGTAGGCTGCTCTTACTGCTATTCAGTTGTTGTAATATTTGTACAACGTAATTATATTCGTAAATGACATTTCGCCTAAAAAATGTGCACGTCAATGTTTTTGGGCGATATGTCATTTTGTTTTGGGTCTTATGTAATTCCTATTAGGCGATATGTCATTTTAGTGCCTAGGGTTTTGGGCGATTTGACATATTTAGGCGTTATGCCATTTTCGGTTTTGGGCGAAATGACATTGGACGAAATGATGGTGCGCCGGCTGTATAGCCTGTGTCACCCGCTAGGCGATTCTGAATATTGTCCGAAACTGTCATCAAAATCGGTCCAGCCGTTTTCAAGTCCATTCGTAACATACATACCATACATACATACATCCATAAATATAAAATATAATTAATAATTAATATAAATTTTATAAATAAGAACCACATGTTCGAAAGATCTCATCGAATTGTCGTTAAGTTGTCAAACTTCTCAAATCATACTTTAATGAAAAGAAATAATAAAACATAATTACGAATTAATACATTTATATCCCCTGGTAACAAGTGTAATGAACATCACATTTTTCTGTATGTGGCATGACAAGCTCTTTAGTGGGAGTTACAAAATAAATCTTATTCTCACTTTAGTCCTGCTAACTATGACCATTGCCCAGTTACATTACTCCGTAGTGTCAAAGAGCGTTGGCGTAATTACTCATTTTCATTAATATAACGAGTTTGAGTGATTCGTGGCATAAATAAATAAATAATAAATATGGGAACGGGTGGATCGTAAAATCATTAACGAATTGAAACATTAATTTATTGGGAATGTGATAAAATAGAATGGAAATAATGGATGATGTTCTGAAAGAAATACGTTGCGTATACAATGACAAGATTTATAAATGTTGACCATTGATAGTTATTGCTTAATTATTGAGGATTTGCCGACAAACATTACCTTAATTATTAGTAGCCACAAATCATTCAGTACAATTTATGCTTTTTACCTTAGTTTGTAGTCGGTGTTATTATTGTATTTACCACGGCAGGTATAGGGCCAATTAAATACAATCAATTAATACAAAATGAGAACTAATGCATGCCCTAGATTTTTAACTTGGAATACATATTGATAGGTATTCAATGGGTGTAGAAGCACTCTTATTTATATCCTAGCCCACTCTGTTCAGGCTGCGTGCGATTACTTACTGTTAATGTTTGCAAAAAATAGAAAGGAGGAGTGTATTTAATTTGGCGCTTAATATTTGGTATATAATCATTTTTCTAATTGAATTCACTCCTATCTGTGAAAATAGTATCTACTGTAGTCTCGTCATATGAAGGCTTCTCGTGAAAAACGTTATAAGCGACAAAATTTAAATTGTTCACTAGACACGAAAACGTTTTAAACATTGTGGCCTGTTAATTTTTGTTTGCCTAGCTTAATTACCGCACTTATTACCATTAATCACCTTTAAACAATTTTGAGTTATTAATTAAAACATTAATTTATTCAGAAAATTTAACTTCAGTATATTTCACAATGTATTAGCGTTTTATTTCTAAAACCAAGCGGAGATAACACCCTTTTATAGACACGGTTTTTGCACGTTGACAGTAACTGATTGTTTTTTCTTAGGTTTGCATTTGAATTATCAGGAAAAGCAATATGAACCGGAATCGATTATAAAATACTTTTTCAAAAATGTCGCTTACAACATTATTCGCGAGAAGGCTTAATGTCTCGAATACACTTGAATTTTTATTATTAGAAATCTTCGAGTCTTCTGTAATCTGAGGGGTTTCACTTATTTAAAAAGGGGTAACATGGACCTGTAATTGTAAAGCATCTTAACACAAACGATGGCCTTTATTGACAGAAGAGTTTAAAGTAATATTTATTTATTTACTTATCCGGTCTCGAACAACCCCGAGGGGTCAGCGACCTTAAAAAACGAAGATAACATATTTCGCCAACCAGCTCAATATTTGCCTTATCTCTCCAGTACCAAGAGTACGCAGGGATTCGTCTACCTAATCCCTCCAACGGCGTCTTCATCTTCCTATTTTTTGTCCTCCTTGGAGTTCGGTTTCCAAAAACCGTTCGTGCTGGTTCGTCTTCATCTATTCTACTGTCATGGCCTAGCCTGCGCAATCGCGATATTTTGATCCGCTACACTATGTCAATGTAGGAATAAAGCTCATAGTTCATGCGCCGCCCATACTCGCCGTTGTGCCATATATTTTTCGGAGTATTTTCCTCTCGAAGACTTCTACAGATGATTCGTCAGCTTACGATAAGACCCAGGATTCTGCGCCATAAAGCAGAACAGGTTGTATGAGATTGGATGGATTTTCGTCATTCGAGAGAGGAATTTATCTCTAAAGTGCCTTCTTAGCCCTAAATAACATCTATTCGCCAGCACAATTCTCCGCTTGATTTCAAGCCTGATGCTGTTGCTTTTATTTACGGCAGATTCGAGGTATTCAAATTCATCCACCACTTGGAAATTATACCGGTTATCAACGTTCACACCTTGGTCTAATCGCATGGAATCCTCATTTAAACCATTGATTTTGTCTTGTCCTAATTTACTGTCAGACCCACTTTTGCTGACTCCATCTCAAATCTCGAAAACATCGCAGTAACTTCTCTAATTGTGCGCCCAATGATATCTGTATCATCAGCATACGCGTGCAGCATGTGACTTTTGCTGGTGGTGGTTTTATTCATGTTGACTGCAGCTTTTCTCATGATGATCTATGACGTCTTGCCTGAGGCCTCTCTTAGTTTCGAAAGGTACGGTAAGATCTTCCACTGTGGATTTGGTGTTCGCAATGGTCATCCTGCAAGGGCGTATGAGTTTTGCTGGAATACCAAGCTCAGACATTGCTTCGCAGACTTTCTCCCGTATCGGACTTTCGAGGGCCGCCTTATAATCGACAAATATGTGATAGGTGTCGATTTGTTTTTTGGGGGCCTTCTCCCGAATGTGGCGTAGATTGAAAATCTAGTCTGTTGTGGGTTTTCCAGGCCTAAAGCCACACTGGTATGGTCCAATCAGGACAGCGATAATTGGTTTCAGTCTTTCGCACATTATGCTTGATAGAACCTTATATGCTATCGATAAAACTCTTACTCTACAGTAGTTGACACAGAGATTCGGGTCACATTTTTAAAAATGGGACTTATTACACTTAGGCTCCAATCGCCGAGCATGCGTTCATTTAACCAAATTTTGCTAATCAGCTCATCGCCTCCAGCCTTAAACAGCTCCGCCGGTAATCCATCGCCTCCTGCGGCTTTATTTTTTTAAGCCGGACAATAGTTGTTCTGACCTCGTCTTGGTTAGGAGGGGGGCAATCGACGCCGTCGTCCAAATTTAGATCGATTGTCTCCTCATTGGATATCTCAGGTACCAATAGCGCAGAGAAATTATCTCTACATATTCCCAACATACTCTGCACATCTGCGATGAGATTTCCGTCCTTGTCTCTATAGAAGGCGGGCCCTGAACTATGTCTATTAGCTCCGTTTTTGGCTTTTTGGTACAACTTTCGGACTTCGTTCTTTCTTCTGCATGACTCAATTTTCTCACTCTCGCGCTTTCTCCACTGCCGTTTCTTACGCCTAAAGTGACGGTTTACCTCCTTCATTTTCTCGCTATACCGCTCAATCACAGCTCGGGTTGCAACTGGCTGAAGCATTGCCACGCGTGCAACGTTCTTTTCATCATTTGCAATGCGACACTCTTCATCGTACCCAGGTTTGTTGGGAAGAGGTCTTTCAAAACCAAGTACGGTTGCTGCGGCAGTTTTTATAGAGTCGGAAATGGGCTTCCACTGAGTTTCAGGATCGCAATCGGGAGGATCGCCATTCTGTGGCTACCTCTGGTAATTGTTTGTGCTAACCTTTGCTGCTTCCAGGTAGTTATCGGAAACGATGTTCGCTCCTCTGATCACTCGTACGTCCATTGCACTGGTTGAGTGCCTTTCATCAACTACCACGTGATAAATTTGGTTACCCAAGTAAATTTATGGATGTCTTTGTGCTGGAATCTGGTACCACTAATGACATTGTTTTTTGCCGCTGTAAAGTCAATCAACCTCATAGCGTTGTCGGAACTGTGAACATGTAGGCTTAAATTGCCAGTAGTTGGGTGAAACACTTTTTCCCTGCCTACTTTAGCATTAGAATCTCCTAGTTCACTTCTAATGTCATGGCAAGGGCACCGGTCATACATTTCCTCTAAGCGCTCAAAGAATATGTACTTGGCATCATCATATTTCTCTTCTGTCGAGGCATACACACAAAAATTAGGGAAATATAAATATGTTTCGCTTTTATGCGGATTGTGGCTATACGTTCACTCACAGGATTGAACCTATAGACTAGATGTCGCAGTCCTTGATCAACTACAAATCCGTAACCAAATTCACATTTTTCCCTATAGAAACTGTTGTATATGTCGCAGTTTCTTTTCTTGTGCAGCCATGTGCTGTCCATCGCATCTCCAGGATAGCGGTAATGTCAACCCTAGAAATTTCGAGGACATGTGCCAATTGGATACATGCACCGAATCTATATACAGTTCTTACATTCCAAGTGCATTTCCGTAAATCGTGTTCCTTACAACATTTGCGAGGGCAGTCAACAAATAGGTGTTGTTTCTGTTTTATTTTTCTTTTATCTGCATATATTCAGTGACATTATGAACTATGGCGGTAGACAAACCCAGTCCACCGGGGTTTTGTATTTTACACCATAATTATCGCGTATGAGTATTATCTATGTAATAAATTACTCATACGTATTATGTTACATTACTAATTTTCCCACACGTCGCACTGTGTACGGATACGGAAATAGAAATATATTGATAATATGGATATGGAAACTCAAACGATGGAAACACTTCTAAGAGATTTTTGAAAGTGATGAGGCAGTAACTGGAATCACTTGAATTGACAATCAAATCATGAAAATTTTGGGAACGATCTTGCATGTTTTAACCTTCGCATTAATAACAAATTTTTACTACGTTGTCTACTAATATCTTCCCGGGTAGATACAGAAATATTGAATGTCATTCATATAGGTTCACTCACATAATATTTTAAAATAAGTGACAATATACATACCTGTGAGTTAAAAAGACTGGAAACAAAATTCGGATTCGGATGCTGAAGTTATTGAGGAAGAAAAACAACCTGATCTTGAATCTGATAACGTTGACGGTGACCACGAAAACCAAGAGACGGCCTCCAATAAAACAATTTGGATAAATAAAGATGGTACGAAATGGTATAGACTAATATAGATATGGCCATAATATCATACACGACTTCATAGATCACCAGACCATTGGAGTCCGAACTTTTAGGTAAATAAATAAATATATTGTTTCCCATTACATCCCATCAAGGGACTGGGCAGAGCTTTTCACAACCAGTGAGCTGTCCGCTTTCTTTCTATTCACTGATTACACCCACAGTTTTACACCGGTTCTGAACGTTATTCTGAGAAGGGTGTTCATGGCTAAGTAATCGATAGTGTCGACGTCAGCAAGTGAGCTGGTCAGAGCAGCGATAAAACACACCTTCTCATTTAACTGGAATATCAACGACACCGAAAAAGGAGCATTATCTTGGACACCAATTTCTTGATGGCATTTTTTAGAAATGGGGTTTTTTGGGATTTTTGGCATGCAATTTTAGGCACTCTTTACGAATGAGGACAAGAGACCTTCGAAAGGATGAATAAAGGTAGCACCTACAAGATATATCTTTAAAATGGTAAACTTAAATACAAAGCAAAAGTTAACGAATATATACATAGTACACCAGCAATTATAAAAAGTTCTGGTGGCTTGGACCACAATAATTTCCTCCCAATTTTTTTTAACCATCTGACCACTAGTTTATTATCACCATAAAATTTATAAAAGTAATGTTTTTGTAATATTTTTCATTACAAATAATTAATACTAATTTCAAATACGAAATAAAATTTGTTATTGTTAATTAAAAAATAAAAAACAGCTTAGCATAATATAAGAGTATACTAGATCACCCTTATCCGGGTCGTTGTATATATACATATACCAATCATATAACTATTGTTTATTGTAGTATTAAAATATTTATGATGTAAATAAATAAACAAACAAAAAAAAAAAAAAAAAAAAATTTATATAGGATACCGAGTGTTATATTTAAGACTTTGATATATAAATGTTGTATGTTCTTAAGTGTGCTTTGTTATATTGTGTAAACTATTGTGTTTCAATTTTCGTTTTACTTCCTAATAAAACTTCAACATATCAGGTTATGGGCCCAGCACGCTTCCACTGCGCCACTCTGCTAGAAATACATCAGCAGGATGGTATTTTGATTCTGGGGCTACAAATCACATGTGTAGAGACAAGAATGAATTCAACAATCTTCACAACTGTGCAGATTTTGAAATTTTAACAGCCAACGGTTCAACAATGAAAGGCGATTCTAAAGGCAATATTAGCATGCCTGTTACGATTGGCAATAAGACAGATTCTATCCAACTTAGCAACGTCTTGTATCTGCCGGCTGCTCACTCAAATTTAATATCAATTTCCAAAATAGTTGAGCATGGGCATTGTGTGGTTTTTAATTCTAAAGGCTGTAAGGTAACAAATAACAACAAAGAAGTTATTGCTACTGGTTCTCTGGTAGAAGGTATGTTTGTATTAAATAAACATGAATTCAAAAACTATTCGGCAACGGGTTTAATTTCCGATATATGGCACCTAAGGCTTGGGCATCCATGTAGAGAAAACTTAAAAAAGGTTAAAAGTATTGTCCATGGCATTGAAGATGGTGACCACAAATATGAAAATTGTTCCGTATGTCTCAAGGGGAAAATTGCTCGTTTACCTTTTAAAGAAAATGGACACAGGGCTGAAGCAAAACTTGAGATTGTGCATTCCGATTTGTGTGGTCCAATGGAAGTTGCATCTTTGAATGGCTCCCGATATTTATTACTATTTGTTGATGATTTCAGCAGAAAGGTACACGGATACTTTATAAAATCAAAGGAGCAAGTATGCAGCAAGTTCAAAGAGTACAAAAATCTTGTTGAAAATCAAGCAGATGGCAAAATAAAGATTCTTCGAACGGATAATGGTACTGAGTTTTGCAACAAGAATATGCAAACTGTGCTCACTGATGCTGGCATTATTCATCAAACTACGGCTCCTTATACACCTCAACAAAATGGATTAGCGGAGAGGATGAATCGAACTTTAATCGAAAAGGCTAGGTGTTTATTAATTCAATCTAATTTGAACAAGGATTATTGGGCTGAGGCGGTGAATACGGTGATTTATTTGCTCAATCGTTTACCATGCAAGGGAATTAGTGTCACTCCTGAAGAAGCTTGGTCTGGACGGAAGCCAACCATAAGTCATTTAAAAGTATTTGGTTGTAAGGCTATTGTTCAAGTTCCCAAGGAAAAGAGAAGAAAACTTGATGCTAAAGGAAAAGAGCTCATATTTGTTGGATATTGCGATACTTCTAAGGCGTATAGATTCCTGGATCCTAAGAGTCGTCAAATCACCATTAGTCGCAATGCGATTTTTCTTGAGAATTCGTTTCCAGTGGAAGAAACCAACCCTACTACAAATGTGTTTTATATACCATTCGACAATGTTAGCACAGAAAATGTATCTCTTGACAAAAACCTCGTTTTAAAGGAATATGAGTATCTGCAGGAAGAAGATTCAGATATATTTTTTTCGGAGGACGAAGAAGATATTGTTCAAGATGAAAGTTCTCCTATTTCAACATCGTCGATAGTAGAGGTTATGTCACCGAAAGAACTCAGAAGGTCGTCAAGATCTCGAAAAATGCCTACCCGTTATGCGCAAACATGTGAAGAAATAAATATATCTGAGCCGACAACAGTGAAAGAAGCTCTTAATAGTACCCAATCGGCTTTTTGGCGAAAAGCTATGAAGGATGAGCTAACATCTCTAATTGAAAATGACACTTGGGAGGTATGTGATTTACCTGAAGGCAAGAAACCAATTGCAAACAAGTGGTGCTTCAAAATCAAATGTAATTCCAGTGGAGAAATTGATAGATACAAGGCTCGTTTGGTCGTAAAAGGTTACTCTCAAAAGAAGGGAATAGACTTCGAAGAAACTTTCTCTCCTGTTGTGCGTTATTCATCAATTCGTCTATTGTTGGCTACAGCCGTGAAATATGATTTAGATATAGATCAAATGGATGTAGTAACGGCATTTCTTCAAAGTGAATTGAGTGAAGAAATATATATGAAAATACCAGAAGGATTTGAAGCAGGAGACGGTAAAGTCTGCAAGCTCAAGAAGTCGCTGTATGGACTAAAACAGGCAAGTAGGTGTTGGAATCACAAGCTTAGTAACACCTTGAAAGAGTTTGGATTGATTCAGTCAAAAACGGACCCCTGCATATATTACTATGTAGAAGGGGAACTAATGATATAGTACATAGCAATATATGTAGACGATATATTGATATTTTCCAATAACGTACCAATGAAGCAGAAGATTAAGCAGTTCTTAAAATATAACTTTAAGATGAAGGATATTGGTGTCGCTAGTTTTATACTTGGAATGAATATCACACGGGACCGAAACGCTGGAAAATTATGGATCGATCAAGAGCTTTATATTCGAAATATTCTTCGCAAATTCAATATGGCCGATTGTAAAGGAGTAAGCACACCTTTAGATAATAACCAAAAGTTATCGTTTGAACAATCTCCAAAAACTGAGGACGAAATACAGGAAATGAAGAGTATTCCGTATCAAGAAGCAGTAGGAAGTCTATTGTATGCAGCGCAGATAAGTAGGTCAGACATTGCGTATGCAGTGGGGGTATTGTCTAAATTTAATAAAAGCCCTGGAAAACCTCACTGGATTGCTGTTAAGCGCGTATTCAGGTATTTGAAGAGTACTTTAAACTTTAAATTGGAGTATTCCAGGCAAATTGATGTCGATATAACTGGATATGCAGATGCTGACTGGGCAAATGACATAGATGCTAGACGGTCTACAACTGGCTGTGTATTCCTATTTCAAATCTCGACAATTTCTTGGAACTCGAAACGACAGGCAACGGTGGCCCTTTCAACAACTGAGGTCGAATATATGGCTATATCATCCGCGTGCCAAGAAATGATTTGGCTAAAATCATTATGCAATGAAATCAGTATCGGCACGCAACATCCCTGGATATTATACTCGGACAACAAAAGTGCAATTGATTTGGCCCATAATAACATGTATCATGCTAGGTCGAAGCACATAGACATCCGTCACCATTTCATTCGCGATTTGGTCCAACGAAAATGTATTACAATCAAGCATATTGGAACAGAAAACATGGTGGCAGACATACTTACAAAAGCACTACCTGCTGGAAAATTTCAAGAAAACACAATCAATCTTGGATTAAAGGACTTCAAAGTCTAGTGGGGGTGTTGTATTTAAGACTTTGATATATAAATGTTGTATGTTCTTAAGTGTGCTTTGCTATATTGTGTAAACTATTTTGTTTCAATTTTCGTTTTACTTCCTAATAAAACTTCAACATATCAGTTCTGAAGAACTTAGTTGCTCTCCAAACAAAGACAGGACACAATATAACAATGAATACTTTCTTCGCCACCTTACCGTAGTTAAAAGGACTGATCAGATGGGCATTGCCTGTAGTTGCAATATCAAAATAATAAATAATTCTAAGCTTCAAAAAGGCGAGAAGTTTATTCAAGCAAATTTGGGGTTAGTGCTAACGCAACCTACTTCTCCTACGTACAATACCGGCAAGGGGCAATCCGTTTCAAACTTGCCATCCTTTTATAGATATTCGGCTGTGTCCAATATAAAACAAACAGCAGAAATTATTTTGGTTTATAATAAGGCTAGAAGTGGTGTGAATACCATTAACAAAATCGTTGCCCCTTTCTAAACGAAATTTTAATAACTCGCTTGGTCATTGTCTGTGTTTTACAATTTGTTGGATATTTTAGCACTTGCTGCATATATAATTTATGTCACTAAAATTCAGTAAACAAAAACTTTAGTATTCCCGATATAAGATCTAGAGCTCAAAATGCCTATAGTTGTAAGACGTAGTTTAGGTAGGTCTCAATACCTTTGTCGAAATTATTTTTAAATTTGCCATTACAGGTGAACCAACATCTTCGACAAGCGATGGCCAAGTGTGGCCGTTGAAGTATCAGAGCGGGATTGTAGCGGAAGTATGAAACAAAAAGGTACATATGCTACCATGAGTCCAGGAAGTAGAGATCTATACGACATGCATGAGCCCTATGCAAAATGGCTGTATGCGCTCAACGTAGGTTTACAAAGGCAGTGCGTAAAAATTTCCAAACTCAAATAAAAACTCAAACTCAAATAGTAGTTTACGTCGATAAAGTCAATATATTTTCTTAAAATTTATATTTGGAATAAAAAAAAAACTATTACTGTTTCAGTTATAACAAATATTTACCAAAATGTTGTAAACCTGACGAAAATATTATTGTATCTACCCGGGTAGATACTATTAAGCCGCGTAAACAAAGAGATAAATAAAATTATGAAAAGCCCAGAAAAACATTTTAAAATATAATTTTTATTCCATTTACTGAAATAAAGGGGAAAAATAATAACTGAGTTTGAAGAATTTCTAAATCGGATGAAACCCCTCAGAGATATCAAAGAATGAAAATTGAAATATCTAGATAAATAATATTAATGCGAAGGTTAAAAAAATTAATGTTTATTAATTTGTTGAGTAATAATTTTAAAACACAAAAACCTCAAAAAAGGATTTAAAAAATCCAAAATTGGTAAAAGTTATTTTTTTAGTTACCATAAAATTGATTTTTCTAAAAATTATAACTTTGATAACCAATTAGGAAGCACCCAGAAAATGTATCACCCCTTCCGAATCTATCATATGCCATTTAATTTATTCGACTAACTTATTCGGTTCAAAAGATATGATTTTTGCAACGCAAAACTCAAATGGCCCCACTGTGCGTCGCTTGAAGGCAGTAGGAACAAGAGATTCGAACAATAAGTAAGCTATGCGCTTTCAATATTAAAACTCTACAGTAGGGACTTAAGCCTTTGTACCAATTACATTCACGCTTGTTTTGATACAATTTTTTCTTAAAGCCGCGTTTTGTCGCAAATGTTGTTTTCCACGTCCAATATGGTGAGATCGGGGAGTCGCTTTAATAATTAGTATGCTTTTTACTTTTAATATTAGTTATAGTAATGTAAATTACTCATATAAATAAATAAATAAATAGTTTCCCATTACATCCCATAAAGGGACTGGGGAGAACTTCTCACAATCACTGAGCTGTGCGCTTTCCAGTTTTCACTCACTGATTGGGACCTACAGTTTTACACCGATTCCGAACGGTATTTTGAGAAGCTTTTTCATGGCTAGATACTCGATAGTGTCGCCGTCACTATGCGAGGTGACCGCCGCCGAAAGAAAATTTGAAGGTGGTCAGAGCCGGGTTCGAACCCAGGATCTCATGTACAAGAGCCACGCACACTAACCATTGCACCACTGACGGCCACAAAAATTACTCATATCAACGCTTCAAAAATCAACCCACAAGTATAAATCCGCTTGCATCAATATAATATTTTGCCAGCGGCAACGTGGCTTGCTATTATTTACCGGGAGATAATATTTCGGACATTCTCAAATGTCCAACTATGGCTACCATAAATTACGATAAGATTTCTCTTTAATAAAATACAGGATATACATATTTTTTTTAAATTTCATTGACCTTTCCCAATTCACTGACGTTGGCATAGTTCTCTGTAAAATCTATTTTAAGTTTAAACGATTTCCATCATCTGAGATTGAAATGTTTGTTGAAACGATTTCCATCAACTGTATTAGAAAAGTTTGTGAATTACACTTAATTTCATCGCATACAATCGTTGGCTGCAGACTAAAAAATAAAGGAAGGAAAACTGAATACAAACAATAGAAAACAAATAAGAAAAACAAAAATATTGGAAAACGACAAAAAAAAAAATTAGGTAACCCAATAATGCATCAAATAGCAAATAATCGAAAACCCTTCATTATTTTGCTTTCACAATCTGAGAAGGACTTCAAACAAAAGTTCACAGCGAATACAATGGAAACATATTTTACCCTTTTTATAGCAAATATAGATCTGGACTTTATGTTCGGCCAGGTGGAAACATGCATACCCCATACAGTTGCCATTTAACAATACATGACTGGCTGAAGAAATGGAATTAAAAAATTTCAGCATAAAATATAATCATTCCAAGTATGATAAAAGTTAAGGTATCTATCCATAATTTAGTCAAAATAATTGGAATTTAAATTTTAATTCTAGAAATTGAAGAGTGGAGTTGTATTGTAGTGAAATTGTCTGAATATATTGTAGACTGTAAGGCAGAAATTTATAAAAAAGGTTTCCGTTACATCCCGAGAAAGAATTAGCGAGAGCTTCTCACGACCAGTGAGTTATGCGCGTTCTCGTTCTACACTCACTGATTGTGATTCACAGTTTTACACCGGTTCCGACGGTATTTTGAGAAGCTTTTTCATGGCTAAGTACTCGATAGTGTCACCGTCACTAGGCGAGGTGACCGCCATCGAAAGAAATTTAAAGTGGTCAGAGCAGGGATCGAACCCCCGTTCTCACATACACGACCCGCGCACAATAAACATTGCAACACCGACTTTACAGGGTTCCAACGGCAATAATTTCAAAATCATCAAAATGCATAAAAAGTAATGTATTCAAAAAACCGTTTTTCCAAAAATGTCGGTCTTCGGTATTTTCGAATATTCGGATTTTGGCGAAACCGGGATTTGGTTTAACCGAGGTGTAGAAACCGGTTAATAACCACTATCGGTTTTTACGACAAAATTGCAAGACTCGTATCTTTGAATTTTGAGGTGTAAAATTGCAGGTTCCAATCAGAGTCTGAGCCTATGTCTTCACGGAATGTAATGGGAGACTAAATGGTAGACCATTTAAAATTTGGAATTTAATTTCGCTTAAAAAAAATACTAACATTCATATATTTCAAAATTATGATTATATTGGTAAAGCCCATTATTGATATTTTGGGAGTCGCAGAACAAAACGTGCCTTTTTCTGATCATTTCAAAATATTTTGAAATCCAACATTATTTTTTTCATCCGATTATACGATAAAATTACAACATTTTCCAATCTCCAGTTATAATCTCGAGTCTATGAGAAGAGAAGAAAAATTATCCAAATAAGATTTTGTCCAATATTCATGCAAAGACATCAAAAAATATATTTAAAAAAAATAAAAATGTCACACTTTGTTCTGCGACTCCTCACTTATGAATGAACACAACAGCGTTCGAATGGCTTCCATGACTTGCTTTAGAGTACCTCATTCGCTCTACTCAATTTTGCATTACATCTTCGATTGTTTGGGCGTCTATTTTCTGTTTCAAGGCCTCTAAAGTCCCGGGATTGTTTGCATAACACGTATGTTTTACGGTACTTCAGAGATCACACTCTAACGGGTTCAAATTTCGGCTGATTATGCAGGACATGGGACTGTCTGTGGAGGTAAAAATTTCTGATGGCCGGCCATTCACTTGGGAGTGGCCAGAAATTATTTCTCCAATGGGCAGTCCAAGCAGCTCACTACTTCCCCGCAGTATGTCCTTGGCAGCGGCTTTATAGGAAATATCCGTCAGCTAGCTAGAGTAAGATGGCGAAATGAGCAGCCTGATTGGTTATGTAGTCACTGGTATTTCTCAGGCTTAGTAGGTGACTGATGTCACTGAAGCTCATCAAGCTATCAGGCAAATTCGTTTCTCCTTTGAAAGCATATGAGCCAAACATACGGGCCAACGGTCAGCGTCTGATCCATAATGGGCGACTGCGATCAAATATCCTGGCAGTGGAAATACAAGAACGAATAAGAAAATATAAAAAACCCCAATTTGTTGACAACCCCTGCAAACGTTATAAGGACCACGATTTACGGCTATGCTCCTGGATGGCAAGAACTCTATATAGATCCGGTGCAAGCGTCCAATTGGCAGACGTCCTCGTAGGTTATAAGGCTGACATTACCGCTATCCGAGAAATGCAATGAGAACATGAATTTGGTTGCGGATTTGTTTGGTTGCAAAAGACTGCGACATCTACTCTCTAGGTTCCAGCCTGTGTGGGAACGTGTAGCCACAATCCGCATAAAAGCGAAATATTGTCATATTTCCCTAATTTGTGTGCATGCCCCGATGTAAGGGAAAGATGACGATGGCAAAGACATATTCTATGAGCTCCTAGGGGAAACGTATGACCGCTGCCCTGGCCATGACATTAAGATTGTACTAGGAGATTTTAATGCTAAACTAGGCAGGGAGTAAACGTTTCATCCAACTATTGGCAATTTCAGTGTAATGCTTACAGTTCTGACAACGGTATGAAACTGATTGACTTTGCCGCCCCAAAAAAAATGGCCATTAGTGGTACAAAATTCCAGCATATAGACATCCACAAGGCTACTTATGTATCCCTTGATCAAAGAGCGAGGAACCAAATTGATCACATGGTAATTGGTAAGGGGAGCTAACATCGATTCTGATCACTACCTGGTAGCAGCAAAGGTTCGCAGAAGATTAAGTAGAGCGAAAATCGTGTTGCAATTGCCAGAGGTAGCCACAGCCCACTCAAGGAAGCTCTCGCAACTTTTGGCATAGAACCCACCCCCTCCCGATGACGATCCTGATGCGCAGTAAACACCCATTTCGGACTATAAAAACTGCCGCAACAACCGTACTTGGTTTCGAAAAACCGCTTCGCAATAAACCGTGGTACGATGAAGAGTGTCGCATAGCAAATGATGAAAACAACACTGCACGAATGGGAATGATTTAGTCAGTTGCAACGCGAGCTGCAACTGAGCGGTATAGGGAGAAAAGAAAGGAGGTAAACCGTCTCTTTAGGCGTAAGAAACGGCAGTGGAGTGCAAAAATTGAGACATACAGAAGGAAGAACAAAGCCCGAAAATTCTACCAAAAAGTCAAAAACGGAACTAATGGACATGGTTCAGGGCCTCGTTTCTGTAAAGACAAGGACGGAAATCTCACCGCGTATATGCCGAGTATGTTGGGAGTATGGAGAGATAATTTATCCGCTGTACTGGTTCCTGAGATATCCAATGGCGATGGGGCAATCGATCAAAACATGGACGACGACGTCGATTGCGCCCTCCTTACCAGGACGGTATGTTGCTAGGGTTGTTTTTTCTGCATGTAATTCCTTGTCATTACATAGCGCATGTACATTTTTCATTGGTGCAATGTCTAAATCAAATCCGAGGCAACAACGGCAAACAGTTTATAATATTATTAGTTTCATACAATGGGTATAAGACATTAAAATGGAACAGTAACAGCAAACTGAAAATTTTTGACCCCAGATTTGTTTGGTATTTATCCGTCTTTTAAAGTGCATTATTAGATATGTAAATTTTCATAGAAATTTTAAAAGTTATTAAGCGTTATCACTGAACCTTTCTGCACCAAGCGAGGACTTAGACAAGGCGACACACTTTCGTGCAATCTCTTCAACATCTCAATGGATATAATAATGAGAAAGGCTGCAGTAAGTATGAACAAGACCATTAACACGAAAAGCCATATGTTGCTGGCGTATGCTGACGACATAGACATCATTGGGCGCAATTTGCGAGAGGTTACTGCAGTATTTTCAGGAATCAGCGAAGGTGGGTCTTGCAGTTAATGAGGGCAAGAAAAAATTGATGGTGTCAACGACTAGAGAATCCTCTGGACTTGGTCCGCACGTGAACGTTGACAACCGATTTAATTTTGAAGTGGTAGAGGAATTTGTCTACATTGGATCCGCCGTGAACAAGGACAACAACGTCAACCTGGAGATAGATAGGAGAATTGTGCTTGCAAATAGATGTTATGTTGGGCTCAGCAAGCAGTTTAGGAACAAAGCCCCCTCTCGACGGACAAAAGTCCAGCTATAGCAGACTCTCATTTTACCTGTCTTGACATATGGCTCCGAAACTTGGGTCATAGTGCAAGTGGATGAAGAACACCTGGGAGTTTTCGAAACAAAAATTCCCCGTAAAATATATGGTCCTGTTAGAAAAAACGGCAAGTACCGACGTCGCTGGAACGCAGAGCTATATAATCTCTATTCTGACGTGGACATAGCTCGACGAATCAAAGTTGGCCAATTGCGTTGGCTAGGTCATGTTATCAGAATGGATGAATATGAGCCAGCGCGAAAGATTTTTGATAACGTACCCGATGGAAGCAGGAAAAGTGGACGACCAAGACTCCGCTGGAAAGACCAGGCAGAAGAATCCCTCCGTATCATTGGTGTTACCAACTGGCGAGAAAAGGTGAAGGATAGAGCCAGTTGGAAGAATATTTTTGTTTAATTTGTTTGTTTAATTAATATGTGTAGGACGTCTGACCTCATGAGGGTGTAATATAGCCAATAAAATTAAAAAAAGTAAAGCTTTATTTAAAAAATTTATCCAAAATTTACCAAAAAATTTATTGAGCAGAATTAGTGCTAAAAATGGTGGTTTATACAAATTCAATAAAAAATTCCACGGTTTGCTTTAAAAATGTTAACCTGCAAACTAAGAAAATCGTGGTTATTCAACGAGTTTTAAGTTAAATTCAAAAAACATCCGGAATACCCGATTTTTGGGAGAAATTCGTCTTGAGCGACCTCTAAACCTCTTCCGAAAAATCTGAAAAAAATTTCAAAAATACTTTACCCTATAAGCTTTCCAATTAAAATTAAGCAACTATGGAAATCGAAAAAGAAAAATTTTTTGGGATTAAAAAAAATATTTCCCTTAGTTTGATTACACATCGCAGAAAAAGTATGTAACCTACAGCGGTGATATTTACAGCACTTGATGTAGAATTTTGTACACATTGATTGGTACCCAATACGATTATGAAATATCAGTTCTCAGTTTTCAATAAATCAACGTCCAGAGTGTGTCTTCGATTGAAATGGAAGTTGTGCAGAGCAGGGGTCGTACCCTTGTTCTCACGTACAAGAGCCGTGCACACTAATTTAGTAAACTAATTTAGTAAATTGTAAATGATTTATATCACACCAAAATAATCGTCCTTTAAGATCTAGCTGCAAACGACACAGACTCCTGGCGGCTTGATATTCTGTACAACAATTTCAGATCGTTAGTATACATTGCAAGATATTAGGAATGGAATCAGAAGATGAATAAACCTCTATCCTTTAGTGGAGGTTTTAATAAAGTATTTTGTTTTGAGTTGAGTGAAGTTAACTTGATGAAGCTATATGCTAATATGACCAAGTTCGGTCTCCTGATTGGCACAATTTTTCCCATAACATCTCATTAAAAGATTTAGGAGATATATTTAATTGAGTTTGGGTGATTAGTTACGTTGATACCCGCCATTACTTTAATACTTTCGAAAATTTGTTCACAGCTGCTGTATTGATATCAGAATACAAACCGAACGCAAACGTAGAAAGCTGTTGGTGGAGTTCATTGTAAGAATTTGCTCAGTGTACATATTTCACAACAACAGGCAAGCAATATTTTCCATTAAAATGTAAGAAGTACAGAGGAAAATGGAGAATTTTGTTTTATGATATATCGGTTATCTCATTGCTTATTTGTAATATATTTTGGTTTAATGTACGATAAAATCAAAAGTTTCCCTTTAAATGTATGAAAAAAATTAATTAAAGTAACTAAAGAATTGAAATCCTCTACTATATTCCATTTGGAAACATAAGCTATAACTGAAATCTTTCATTGGGTTGGTTTGATGTTTGTCTTTTGATTATTGGTTATTGATTTACACTGTTCGATGTACAAGTATAATAAAGCGTTTTTATTAAATCGCACAAATATTTGAACTTGCTGGTAGGGTTAAATGGTTTTTTGTATAATTTCCAACTGTTTGTTGTGCGCTCTTTTTCTGCAACTTTCATACACAAATATATGCAATCTAAACATACGTTTTGTTATTTTAGTTTATTTCCCGTGTTAGTTGTTTTTCGTCAATTTTTGTAAGTAAATAATGAATTTCAAGTGTGAAAACGAAAGAGGTGAAATAATTTATTTTCACATCCAGCGGGTTAATTGCAAATAAGAATATGAAAGACAAAATGATAATTCCAAATTTTTTCGACCCAGTCTGTATATTTATGGCTCTGTATTTTTACAAAAATTTTCACACATATCTCATGAACTATCAGAGGTACGAAGATGAGACTTGGTATATATGTTGTTGGTACAGTATAAATTACAGCCAGGGTGTAAGTGGGCGGTCCCCGGCTCCCTTTTAAAAAATCGCTCTGACGGCTTTTCTAATGTACCGATTCTTATGAAAATTTCACAATGTGTTACTGATGACCCACTGATAGTCCCTGTATATACTTGGTATTGATTGCATAAAGCGTTGTGGCACCGCCCATACTATTTGAAATTTCAAATGGCTATATCTCATGAACTATCAGAGGTATGAAGATGAGATTTGGTATATATTATTATATTATTCCTAGAATAAGCCTCCCAATGTGGTGACGAAATATTGGATATAAATAAGAAATAATTATAAGTGATCTTAAGCTCGTTAAAATAATTTCAATCGAAGATCGAGGAAAACTTAATATATTAAAACACTTTTCCTAACTTCAAGAGGGGCGGTCGAAATATGCATCAACATTTGTCCACTGCTTTAGATCTTCCATTGTTTTATGTAAAATTCAAAAGAGACTTTAAATAGTGTACAAAGACAACAAACAAAAGTGTGTTCAAGTTATTGACTTTTCAAGCTTAATAAATCAGACATCTTAAACACAGAATTTTTTAAAGTTTTATTAATAACTAAATTTCATATAATAAATAATTATAAAATCAGGAAGTAATGCACTTTGTTTAAAGTTATCTGTATGAAAACAAATTAATTTTACATGCTACTTCCAACTGTTTTCGAATTCCGAGCCTTCGTAGGAGGCAGCAGAACGTCCGATATAAATATGGTGGTATACTACTTTACCTTTGGCTTGAAGATCTGCACATCTCAAACTACAGACTTTGAAAATCTTCAGAATGTATGTCATCTGCTTGCTTGTAAATATGGGTATACCTATCTGTAAGATAAAATGTTTTAAAACAAAATCTATAAATACAATATTTTTTATTACATTTATTAACAAACAAAAATAAACTTTGGTAAGATATTTCTACGTTATTAAGATTAACCCTGCTGTTAGATTAGAAAAAACTTACGAATCTTAGATTGAGGGACCATTTGGTCCATACTGCAATTTTCATCCAAAATAATAATTTTATCTTATTCTTTGTAACTATTTTGGTTCAAAAATTTCTAAAGCAAGTATTTGACATATCAAAAACATCCGCTAACATATCAAAAACATCTTCTAAATATTTGACATGAATTTACATTCGCTTGGTAATGAAAAAATTTACGAATCTTAGGTTGAGGGACCATTTGGTCCATACTGGAATTTTCATCCAAAATAATAATTTTATCTTATCCTTTGTAACTATTTTGGTTCAATAATTTCTAAAGCAAGTATTTGACATATCAAAAACATCTTCTAAATATTTGACATGAATTTACATTCGCTTGGTAATGAAAAAATGTACTATTGACCAAATGGTCCTCTAACCTAAGATTCGTCATTTTGTATTTTTCTCAGTCCTGAATAAAGTTAGAAAATTTAATTTTCGCACATAACATTGTTTTATTAAAAGACCCCATTAGCAGAAAAATTTAGTCAGTATATATCACCGTTCCAAAGTTACAAGGGAAAACAGAAAAAATTTGGACCAAATGGTCCTAATCTAACAGCAGGGTTAAAAAAAATATTCGTTTTTAAAATTTTAAACGTCAGGTTTGAAACACACATAAATATGTTGCGATAACCGAATTGAAAATGAATTCGGTTGTACCAATAGATTCACTTCAGCCCATAAAAAGCCCGTAGTGATGGTTCTGTAGTGCTTGCCTTGATTGAAATGTCGTTTCCATCTGCGTTGTTTGAAAACAATTGGTGGCATCATTACCATTCCAAAATCCACACCAACCTTTCACCCTTTGTAGATGTATTGGCTTCTCGACAATGACGTGCGGGTTTTCCGATTCCAAGATGTGGTAGGTTTGTTTGCTGGCAAAGCCGCCCGGTTGAAAACGCGACTAGTCAGAAAATTTGATTTTTCGGCCAAAGTCGATGTCCGATTGGGGTTTGAAATATTCCCCAAGGTTGGTCAAGCGTAAAGCGACTCATTTCGCTCCGCGTAGATATGATGCTGACTACTGTCAGACTGACTATATGATTTAAAAAAATACTTGCATTTGCACCACACGCTATTTGACTATGTTTTGATTTGACTAAGTTTTGATTTGTTTGTAATTTGCTAATACCGCATCGTTAGGAAAGTCGTTGAACCACTCTCGACAATTAAAGTGACTTTGTGCCAAAATCAATACGTACCCAAACTAATTTGTTTCAAGTGTTAATCTACAGTAGTGGACTAATGTGCATACATTAATTCACGATTTTCCGAAATTTGTTATAATTTTGTTTTTGTTATTGAAACATATATGTTTAGTTTTAAAGCATAAATTTAAAACATTCTTCTTCAAAAATAACCTAGATACAGTATACAATATCATTAAGCAGTTAATAGAAAAAATACTACAAATAGTTATTGCTTATATCCAGTATTGTCCATATTTGAAAATTTCGGCAAATTTTTCCATTAGTATTTTGTCCAAAGTCCTTTTTTCTTTAAACACACATTTAGGCTTGTTTTTCATAAGATTTTTAAAATTTTTAGGTTGAGAATTCCACTGAAAATCTTGGATAAAGATCATCTAAGTTGGTCGGTGCTTGTTCGTATTGGGAGAGTCTTCTTTTGACAATAGCCCACAAATTTTCGATGGGATTCGAATCGGGGCTTTGAACTGGCGACTTTAGTCTGTGGGATTCCATTTTTGCACAATTTTGCCAGTGTGGTTTTGATCCCCATCTTGCTGAAAAAATATTTCTATTACAAGGTAGGTGTACTGTTCAATGAAAACTGGCTATTTTTTCTACAAAAGACTTATATGGTACTCCTTGTCATAATACCTTATATTTTCACTAGAGGGTCTATGCCCCATCCCACCAAGTGAAACCTCCACACATCATTATATTCCCACTACCGTGTTGGCATGACATGTGGTCGCTGAATGGTTTCACCGGGCCTTTTCCAACAATACTGAATTCCATCCAATTGGAAATAGTTAATTTTTATTTCATCCTGGCAAATCACTCGTTTCCAGTCTCCAGAGGCCCAGGTTTTATGAGTTTTGCAAAACTGAATACCAGCCTTCAGATTCTTGTCCCCATTATTTTACCCACATTCATGTATCCGCTTTAGTCCAGTTCATAATAAAAGCTTACAAGGTCAAAACCATATTTGTAAGTGCAAAATTCAGGGAAGAGCAATCACTGTCATGACTATTTTCGAACTTCGTGCCAAGTTTATCATGAGCTATCTTACTACAAACAAACGTTTAGTCAGCTCTCGATCGCCAGTCGTATATACAGCGTTCAAACTCGTATGAGAAAATTTTCAAACGCAAACCCCTAAGTATCAATTCACACCGAAAACTTTAATTATTTAAGTTTTAAGGTTCTAGGTGCTTCTGTGTTGTCAACAAATGAACCACTAAATGCCTTAAATCACAACTTCTTGGAGGCCATTCAATGTCACAATTTCTTCAAATAATCGAATCCCCAAACTATTCTCGCAATTATTCGGTTCTGGCACGTAGCCCCGTTCTTCCAATTTCTTCCAATTTCGGTCATAAAAAGTTGGTTATCATCGATCTGTACCGCTCTCCATTGACAGTAACGGTGTTACCAGTTTCATTTCGAAAGCAGTACGGACCGATGATTCCACCAGATCAAAAACCAAACCTAACTGTCTATTTATGGTGAATGTAAGGGGTTTCATGCCATAATCGACAGTTTTGTTTATTTACCGCACAACCCGGATGAAAGTGAGTCTTAAAAAGGAAGTGATTTTCTTAAAAAATCGTTATCGTTTTCAAGTTGTTCGAAGCCAAAATCAGCAAATTCATGACGTTTACGGTAGTCCAGTGGTTAATAATTTTGTATGGATGCAAGCTCAAATCCCTTCTCAAAATCCGCCAGGTTGCTATTTGTGACAGTCCCACTTGTTGACAACGTCTTGGAATCGATAAATTGCGGTCTTCAGCAACACTTGCCTGAATCACGGCAACATTTTCATTACTTTGAGCGGTTCTTTGTCGTATTGGAACTTGAACATTATGTAAATAACAAAAGAACACGTACGCCCGTAATTTGCAACAATTCGACGAACAGCGAGCACAGGTGGACGATTATTAGTACCACCATAAAATGGCAGCAGCGCACAAAAAGTTGCAATTGGAGAATGATTATTTTGATAAAAAAATTTAATAATATGTAAACGTTGTTCTTGCGTATATCTTTACATGAAGAAATTGTAAACATTACTGAATACAATGAACAACAAAATGACAGATCGTGGCCGAAAGATCACTTAGAAATCATATCACTCTAACTGGAAACCTCTTTACACACTTTTAGTCAGCTCTCGATCGTCAATCGTATATACAGTAGACAAACTCGTATGAGAAAATTTTCAAAAATTAGCATCGATCGAAAACCCCTAAGTATCAATTAACACCGAAAACTTAAATTATATAAATTTTAGGGGTCTTGGTGCTACTGAGTTTTCAGCAAATGAATCACTAAATGCCTTAATAAAAATTAATTAATGCAATTGCATACAAGTAAAGTAAACATTGCTCCTAATTGACATGCATATTTACAGTATATATTTATTATAATATTGTTATTTTTTATTAACCAATCCACAGGATAATAATTTATTCCATTGCACGAGTATCCTTGTGGAAGATTAACAAAATTTCCTGGAAAAAATATTTAATAAACTATAGAGTTTCACAAAAGAATCCCTCCCGTTTCCTCCACTTCACGGCGACGTAACATTTATTTATTTATATTTCGTTACAAATGTTCTGCACAGATTTAATTTCACCCTCTGGTACGTATACGCTTGAAAAACAAAGGCAATAACTTTATGATGTTGCGAAATTGAAATTACATTAATAAAATTGTGTTACAATTAAATTGAACATGACTGAAGAGATTATTTGTTTTGTTTTGTGTTTCTTTTAATTGCTAAAAATATATATAAATATCATAAAACTATTTAATAGTAATGAACATTTTTGAAATCGTGAAAAAATTTTTAGTTTTAATTTTATGTCTAGATTTTTTACAAAGCATATTGCGACTTTTGGCCAATGTGGAAGCTATAATCAATACCCGGGGCCAAGCTAACTAGAAACTACAATGGATATATTATTAATTATTTGTACTGCAATTAAGCATAACAAGTTTTAGTTAAAAAGAGTACGAAAGAATTTCTGTGCATTTGACAACATTTTTCTAGTACCAAAATTCATAAAGATTGCTTCGGGTTTGCGGGAGTTATCTTGCAGAACAACTAGCCGGCCGCACTACTTATGTTGGCAAAGCGTGGCAAAATTACCCTTGTCTTTATAGGTGACTGGTGTTTCACGCGACTTATAACACTGACAACCTGGACGAACGCCAAGCTTTTGAATGGGTACCAGAATGGGCGTGGCAAAACAACTCGTTTTCTATAGAAGAATGGAATTTGATTAAATGTTGTCTTGTACCAAATTTCATGAAGATTGATTCGGTTCTGCGGGAGTTATCTTGCCGAACAACCACCCTGCCGAACAGCTTATGTGTGGGAAACACCTAACTTGACTGATGCGGTTTTTGGTGTGTTAACATCTACAGAAATGGGTAGGGCAATCTATCAAAGTCAACAGATGCAAACAACACACAGCGTTAGCATCACATACGTGATTGTTGTACAACAGTAGTCACTGCCTGAAAATAAGTATGATGGTATTAATGTAGCGGCAGCGAACAAGCAAGCAGGTCGTCATCGCCAAAGAGTATTGAATAGTATAGAGAACTCATAGAACGGAATGTATGACTTGAAAGCACTCGCGACATCTGGCGAATTATTCAAAACGTATTACTCTCTTTTTGTCATAACTGGGTCCATTCATAATTTTGATGTGAATCATTGATGTCTTTTGAAACATTTATCCTTTTTATATTGTTTTAGGTAATAACATTATAGAAATGGTACATTTATATTCAAATATTCTATAAAGAGAATAAGACTCGTTTATGCTCTTTTACTCAGACTCTCTAGTATAAATTCTCTATACTATTCATGGTAGAAATAAAATGTTAGATGCAAATACAACAAGCCAAAAACAACAGGCATTTTTTTTCCTCAATACCTGTATTGTGCCAACTCAGCTGATTGATAATTAATGAAAATGTGTACAAAATTGGAAAAGGTGCCATTTACAAAATTCGTGTGTTTTATTTGATATTTTGAAAGTGTTTAAGTATGACAACTAAAACGTTTCTATGTGATTTTTAAGTAGAAAACATTTCAGAAACAGAAATTGTAGGCGAACGGCGGTTGTATACAAACAAAAGTAAACAGACTTTGACATAAGAGAAAAACTCACTCCAGCAAAAAAGTTCAAATCAGCTGGGCCTGTGCTTCTACCATTTGTTTGTACCATATTCAATACTGTTTGTCGTCGCTCTGTTTATCACAAAACAGAAACAATTATTTCAGTGAGCTAAATATTGCTTTATTTACTTTAACAATATTACATCTAATGTTAAAGAAGATGTAAGAACAACGAAGTGCAGTAGCAAAAAAGCATTCAGCACAAAAACTATTCTTTTTTATTTTCCAATGTAACATTTACAAATGTGTTCATAGAAATCGAACAAGTACCTTGTAACAAAAAGGTGTTAACACATCGCCCGTGATTTCGAACACTCATTTATTTTTTAAGTTTCCAGGGACTCAAAGTCGCTCAAACCTATTTTCATATATTTTGGATTAAGTTTGATATCAGAAGTAGATGAAAATTCTGGATTTTTTAAATTTTTCGGGTGAATTAACATTGAAACAAATTGTGGTTTTCATAATAAAAAATCACCCAAAAATATGTATTAATAGTAGGGTGTATCTCCAACGTTGGTTACCTCAAAAGTTGCGTATTGAAGGGATTATTACGGGAACGTCAAACTTTTCAACGAGGGTACTTATAACGGGGTTTTCAACAGAGACGGTACAAAAGTAAATCTATAGGGACAGCAAACGACGCCATATTTATAACCTCACCATAGGATGGGGGTATATATGTGTCATTTAATACGTAAAAAAATGTAACACATAGAAGGAACCAAATTAGACCCTTAGTATATTTGGACGAAATTCATTTTAGGACTTTCTAAGATGTTTGAGCCATGTCCGTCTGTCTGTCTGTCTGGCTGGCTGGCTGGTCAACACGATAACTGCCGTTAATCTTTACTGACTATTATTTTTCAGTATTAATAAGCTGTAAATGCCTACTTAACTGGAGAAAATGGACGAGATTGTCACGCCCATTCTGGTACATCCCATACAAAAAAGGGTGTTCGACCGGATTGTCAATCCGTCAAATCGCGTGAAACACTTCCGACCTTAATGAAATTAAGTATAAGGCTTCACGTTATCAAAAGCTAATCACCGATTAATACAAGGGTGATTTTGCCAAGCCCATTGTGGTACCTCCCATACAAAAGTTGTTTGGGCGTCTGGTTGTTCCGCATGAGAAGTCCCTCAAAACCAAACCAATCTTTATGAAAGTTTGTACTAGTCAGTATTTAGCCAAATAAAGCTCTCCTATAGAAAATGAGCGGTGTTGCCACACTCATTCTGGTACCTCCATATAAAAGTTGGGCGGATGACCGGTTGATTCACACAATAACTCTTGTAAACTACAACCGATTTTTACTAAAATTCGCTAGAGGCAATATTTTGCTAAAATCTACTGTGTTACTAATAACTGACTATTATGCAACGCCCAGTTTCGTACATCCCATACAAAAGTAGGGCGTATTTGGGGTTTGCCGACTCGATATCTCCAATAAATCATAACCGATCTTAATAAAATTTGGTACTGATCAAAATTTTGGCAACAACTTGCCATGCCCATTTAGCGCAATGTCGTCAATCTGCTGTTCAATATGGTCACTTTTAAGTATGGGCGTTTTTTACCAGAACTCCCACGCAATGGATGAGGTACTGTATGGTGAGGGTATGATTAAGTCGGTTGACGCGACTGAAACTTATGTACTGGTTTTTGCCGCTCTTTTGACATTTATCTTCAGTAAGGTTTGCCATTTCATCAAGGAAAGATATACGAGCCAACAACGAGTCGAAATTATTAAAATTTACTACCGAAATTTGGAGTCAGTGGCCTCAACTTTAAGAGCGCTACGTCCAATTTATGGTCATCATAGTCGTCCTACCAGATCAACAATTGAGCGTCTAGTCGAAAAATTTGAGTCCACAGGCACAGTACAAAATGTTCCCATGCCAGTGAGACAAAGAAGTGCCCGTAATGTCGAGAATATTGCTGCCGCTGAGGCTTCAGTTCAAGAAAGCCCAAATGTGTCTCTCACACGTCGTTCTCAAGCGTTGGGCATCTCTGTGACGTCGTTGTGGCGAATTTTGGGAAAGATCTTGGCCTACATCCTTACAAGATCAAATTGACGCAAGAACTGAAGCGGCTTGACCACCATAAGCGTCGTATGTTCGTGAATTGGGCTGAGCAACAACTTGAAAATGAGTATACAACCCAGCATTATTCTCCATACTTTTAGGATTTGAAAGTTATACAAATTCGTTTTGTTTTTTTATTTTATTGATTTCTTTCATGTTGGCTTTTTGATAGTCATGCCTATGTGAACTGTGCTGGCTTCTATGGAAGGCATTATGACATACATACTTACGGCTAAGGAAAGCGGGCTTCGTTGAACACGTTGGAAGTGTAGGGAATTCGATGATGACATTTATAAACTATTTAAGGAAGCCAGAAAGGATTTCAAAATTTAAATTTTGATTTTGTCTCTATTAGTTCGAAACTTAAATCGTTGGAGGATATGTTTGATACTCTTAAATGGCCTGAGGACATCGCGTCCTCCCCAAGATGGAAGAAAAGCTTCTAAGTTAGGTCATTTTGACAGTTTTTTCTTATCTTCGAAACAGACGTCGTCTGTTGTTCCTTCATCAACAGAAGTCAGGGACCGTAATCATTATGAGTTTTATTATAATAATTATACACTAAAGATTATATTATTAGTTTTAAGGATTTGTTTCAATGGTAATGATTAAATTTGAGTAATATTAAAAAAATCAGCGCATAATGATTATTTTTTAGCAAAAAAAAATCATAAATAATTTTTTTTTCTGGACGTTTATTAAATTCAAGTAATTATAAAAAATTTAATACCACAACAAACAATAGCAATTTAATAATTTATACTTTTCTATATGCATTGCCCCCAGATCGGGGTCTGGATTATATTTAATAAACCTCTGTGTTGCATTTGTACAGGTTTCTAAATTCAATTTTGTGTTTTTTCTCAATGCTCGTATTCGAAAGGTTTGATTTGATTCCGAATTGTTTTCAATTCCGTTTTACGTCGTCATTGCATTTTCCTACTGGTGGCCGAAATACAATAGTCTCACCCTTGTTAGTGTTTATTTTTAAATTCAAACCCAGGTCATACTCCTCGACCATGTTTAATGAGTTTTGAAGTCCTTCATTAACATCAGATATTGTGCAATCAGCATGATAAATAACATCGTCGCCGAATGCCGACTAGTTGGATTATTATTGTTTTTATCGAAATCTTTATATGAATGTATTGGGTCCCGGAAAGCCATTATTGTATCATGCATTTCCTCTTGGTCACGTATGAGTAGGTTGTCCATATTATCGTTTTCTAGATCTGGCGTATTTATTCCAGCTTTTCTTAGTATATTCCTTTCAGATTCGTGCACAACTAATATCCATAGTTAAATCGAGTGGTTTAATTTTTTAAATATTTTCGTACCTTGGAAATTTCTATCTGGATCTCTATGAAATAATTTCTCCAGGTTTTCCTGAATTCCTGTATTACCTAGTACTATAAAATGTTCATTCAATAGTTTTTTAATCAGTTTGAGTTTTGCTTTTAAGATGGTTAATGATAATTGTGTAAGTCTTGTTCCTAATCTATTATGTCTTTTTATCACCGTTAATATTTTACTGTTTTCTGAGTATAATTTTTTAATTATCCTATTAGAAAATTTTGAAAAGACATCTTTGGCTTTATATTTTGGCGTCTGATATCAGAAAATGTAATCTTATTTACATCTATTTCATCATTCGTCAAATTTCGATACTTCGGTATAACTGTTTCTAACTTGATTTTCTGCATTACCACCTTTTCAAACCTTTTCCAATTTGTCCTTTTAAAGTTAAATTTGAACGTTGTCCCCTCATTCAAAGTTGTCATATCATTCCGTTCAGTCTCAATTTTCACAATTAATTCCATTGCCTTGTGGTCGCTATCGTAATCCAATGTTTTGAGGCATTTTGACATTACATTGACTCTCAGTATATTTAGCCTGGAACCCGCTATGTCTAAATCGTGGTATGGGCCCGATCGAGGAAACTATGGTGCTACAGAAGCGTAAAGCTTGCATTTGAATTCTATTTCGTTTTCCGACAACCATTCGTTTAGCCTATTGCCTTTTGCTTTATTAACAGTACTACCCCATTCTGTGTGCTTGCACTTCAATTCTCCCGCTAGTACATAGTAATTATTTGAATTTTGAAGATTCATGGAATCAATTAGTTTTTGTCTAATAACTTTTTAGTCTAATAACTAAAAAGTTGTTGCACTGAACGGGTATCTAAAGGATCCAGCGAATACTCGTATATACTTCTGTTATCGCAACTGTAGTATTGTATGATATTCTTTATTAATATAGCAGATCCTTAGATGTGTTGGATCTTACTAGTACATAATAAAGGGTCCGCCATCTAACGTTTTTTTTTCAACTAGTGCTTATTTCGTGAATGGTAACACTTAGCTCATGTCTGATTTGATAGATAATTAGCTTTGTCCTTCCGCTGAACGAATATGGTTGTGTATACGCTTGAACAACTCTGGGAAATATTGCGACATTACTTTGAAAATCATGGTAATGTTGCAGAATGTGTGCGAAAATTGCGTAGGAATTTTGGAAGAAGAGAAGCACCGTCAGCTCCGTATGTTCGTTATCTTGTGAACAAAGTGAAAGAGCTGCTATTTGACACCGTTGGACTATTATTTGTGGGGTGCCCTCAAAGATAAGCGTTTCGCCGACAAGCCAGAGACAATTGACGCTTTAAGGGGCAATATTCGTGAAGCCATTGGTGAAATACAGCTGCACACAATCGATAATGTGCTTAAAAATTGGACAGATCGTGTAGGCTACTGCATGGCCAGCCGAGGCAGCCATTTGAATGAAATTATTTTCCATTATTAACCGGAAGGATTGTACTTTCAGATAAAAAAAGAAATTTGAGAAAATATTCAGTAGTTTTTTTTAAAGCATTTTAAAAAAAAAAAGTTATTTGGCGGACCCGTTATATAGGAAAGGAACCGGGTGTCCCATGACACCTCATGCAATTTTTTTCATTGTATTCAGTAATGTTTATAATTTCATCATGAAGAGATATACGCAAGAACAACGTTTACAAATTATTCCATTTTTTTAAACCAAAATAATCATTCTCCAGTTGCAAGTTTTCGTGCGCTTTTGCCATTTTAAGGTTTCATCTGAGTGGTGCGGTAAATAAATAAAACTCTCGATTCTGGTGCGAATACAATCCAAAAATTATTCATGATCAACCATTACATTCACCTAAATTGACAGATTGATATGTTTTTGGTCTGGTGGAATCATCGGTCCGTACTTCTTGCGAAATGAAGCTGGTAACACCGTTGCTGTCAATGGAGATCGGAAAAAGTTGATCTGGACAACATGTGGTTCCAACAAGACGGGGCTACGTGCCACAACCGAATTATAGCGAGAATTGTTTGGAGATTCGATTATTTGAAGAAATTGTGACATTGAATGGCCTCCAAGAAGTTGTGATTTAACACCACTAGACCACCACAAATTGGAAAACCGTTTATTAGCAATAGGTTGATGTAGTTTTTTCTTTCTGAAGATCTAATTAATTATATTTAGCAAAGTTTCATAAATACTAATATTTTGTACACACATATTTTGTTGGTATATGTAACACAAGTTTTTTGGTTTTGTGATTTTGCTAAATGACCCGTCAGTTGTTCAGTGGTCGCGTGCACGACTTTGATACCCCCTTTCATTTCATTTAGTACATTCCAAAATATTGTTCTGGATATTTTATTTAAACAAATCTGTATATGACACACAGTCGAACAGAAATTGTGGTTGAAAGTATTTAAACTTCTTTACAGAGCTGTCAAGCAACCTACTTTTTTGAAACGGATCATTACCAACATCCCCATTTTGATCTCTAGCCTCTTTTTAGCTAGATATAGAAATCTTTGCACCACTGTTCCCAGTTTGCCATGTCGATAAAAATTTAATTAGCTGACAACTGAAAAAGTACATACTTAAACGCTTTATTGTGCTTCATTTACACCACACAACTGCCACACAAGTTTTCGCTCAAGAGGACGATCATCTTCCAAAAGAAATTGTGTAATTTGGTAGATGAGTAGGATAAGACCCTGTCATTACCATGAACAAATTTGAATTAACTTTAAGTATCTTCCTCTTCGTGTATTTAAATGCTGATGTAGTAAGACTTGTGGAATTTTATGATATGAACTGAGCATATCTTGGACGATTGTCATCTCTGCCTTTGGGGTGGTTGCAGTTGCCAGTAGTTGAAGTCGCTGAAAAATTTAAAAACTTGAGAATGT
This sequence comes from Phaonia tiefii, assembly GCA_963931995.1. Taxonomy (NCBI): domain Eukaryota; kingdom Metazoa; phylum Arthropoda; class Insecta; order Diptera; family Muscidae; genus Phaonia; species Phaonia tiefii. The sequence goes on along the minus strand of OZ008370.1, from coordinate 160,812,860 downwards.
AGAAAAACAAATGAGACCAGTAAACCTTAAGGCACATTGACATACCGTGCAGTCAACACTAAAAATTTGTACTACTTTTATGGTAGATGAAGTTTAGGTTGTAGTTAAAGACACGACTCTGCAAACAAAAGTGGTTAATACATTCAGATTATAACTTTAAATGCGAAGCCGAAAATGGAACACCAATTACATATTTAAAAAAATATATAATTTAAAAATCTGCTACGGAAATCAATTCGTTAAAGTTCAGTAATATCGATAGTCATAGGTCATGTCAATGCTGTTATATTTTGGTCCAATACTTTTGCACATCCCTGACTGCTAGCCTGACCTACATATGAGGAGTCGCAGAACAAAACGTGCCTCTTTTATTATTTCAAAATGTTATACCCTTATTAGGTATGTTTACATTATTCTCAGTCTTGAGACTAAACTGTTTCCAATTTCTTCTAACATTGTAATTGCATTTACCTACAGGAGCGAGGAACAATATTCTCTCACATTTACCAAAATTAATTTTCATTTTCCAATCTGTGGCATAGGTTTCTATAATTGTGGCATAGGTTTCTATAATTTCTTGAAGTCCGCTATTGATACTAGATATTTTGCTATCACAATGATGGATTATAATGTCATCAGCAAAACTAATGATATTATCGAGTTTTAAAATTAACTATGAGCTTGTTTTATTGCTGTTATAATTATGTTTCATTGATACAATGATGTTGTTACCTTACTGCGATGAATGTTTTGAGGTGTGTTTGAATTACATTGCAGGTGCATTTTTTTTAAGTTTTCCTTGAAAATGTTTTAGATTGCTAAATACCATTTCACTCGTCTGGAGAAAGATTATGCTAATCGAGGAGCTGAGTGTCATTGTGGCCATTGTATTCAGGTTCTGCAATTAAAATCAAATATGAGGAATTTATTATTAAAATTTGTATTCAAGGTATGTTCATATCTATGTCTGTACTTACCATGAATACAAGGTCTACTCCCCTATGGGTTTGATCACAGCAATTGATCTGTGTTCAAAATTCCTGTTAACATAGAACCACATCATATAAATTATGCAATTATTGTTGTATTGAGGGTTCTGTCATTCAATTTTAACGCCACATCTCCCCATCATTAAGCCAGTCATCGCTCTGTAAGCATTATCTCCAACTGCTGTTGTATTTATTTTAACCAAATTTGTCCAAATTTCGATTGGACTAATGTCATTACACGTTATATTGTTATCTTTTATGTTCGTCATACTTGAAACACTTTGTTTCTTTGAGTTAACTTCGAATCTAAATACCAATTCAATGAAACAAGCGCGACCAAATTATGGTTAAAACACAAAAACACGAAAACTTTGTTGCGTTTTATACCGTCACGCGCATACACACACTCACACAATTTATTTTTCAAAATAAAAGATTATTACTAAGTATAACTAATTAGTCAGCCTAGCTTATTTAAATGTTTCATTGTTGTTGCAGTGCAACTGATTTAAGATGTGTATGTGACCCACCACTCACGCTCACCATTTTCTGATGCTGGCCTCGCTTACTTCGTCGACTGTTTTCTCTCTTTTTCTTCATAAAAATTAGTTTCGTTGCAATAAGGAAAATGTTGAGTCTACTATAAATATTGGCAAACCTCCAGCATAAATAAATAATAAAAATAAATTATAAAAAGTAAGAGATAAAAGTAGATTTCTTCAAATGATGATTGCAGACGAAACATCGACCAATAATATTGGGTGATTTGGAACATATATCTTGGAACTGCAATCAGCTGAATTTTGTATAAAACATCAGATTATTTTAGCCTCAAGTCATGCCAAACGTATTAAATTCGTTAAAACGAAACGAAACTATAAGATTTGAATTTTTCATTTAAAAAGAAACTTCTTTATTCTTAAATAAAAATATTAATGTCAAATCTTTAAATTTGTTCAGAGTCAAATTGAAAACCCGCAACAATGCAAAAAGTTTGTAAAGTATTTCTTTCTATTGACTTTTTAACGAAGTTCCTTCTCGCACGTTGCCGGATGGGGGCTAATTGAAAAAATTTTTAACAGCTTTTTTTAACTACTTTATTACAACGCATTGTTATCAACTATATTGGGTACTTTTGGTTTGGTTTGGCTTAAAGGGAAGTTATCTAGGTGGAGCCTGTTTACTACATATTGTAGTTTTGAACCCAATAAAAAGTAAATTTAGAGAACCCAAAGTGCAAGACAGGCAAATCCATGAAATACAACCCTGAGCATGGAATTACATTTGGCAGCACACTTACTCTTACACTCGTACTTTTGGTTTGGCTTGAGTCTAGACTAACATATGGGGAGAAATTTCTTGTCTACTGGGAATTTTTCTAGGTGGAGCCTGTTTATTTCATATTGTAGTTTTGAACCGAATAAAAGGTAAACTTAGAAACGCCAAAGTGAAAGAAGTTTAAAAATAAAATTTTCTTAAATAAGTGCGTTTTCTTAAAAACAGTAAATTTTCTCAAAAACAATACCTATTCATATTCTTAAACTGAGTACCTTTTCTTAAACCAAATACCTTACCTTATCTTACGTTTGCTTAATAAGGTAAATTCTTACAAAATGTATCTTTTCTTAAAAAATTTAATTTTTTTAAATAAGTGCCTTTTCTTAAAAAGGTACATTATCCTACAACAAATTGCCTTTTCTTAAAAAACTACCTTTCCTTTCAATAGTACCTTTAATGTTAAACAGTATAACTTTTCTTAAGATTTTCCTAATAAAATTGTACCTGTTCTTGAAAATAGGACCAATTCTAAAAAAAAAACACTTTTCTTCAAAAAAATGCCTTCTCTTAAAAAAACTTTCTCTTACAAAAATTCCTTTTCTTAAAAGTACATTTTCTTAAAAGAAAATAATACCTTTTATTTTCTTTTGTTTTCGTGAGATTAGTAGCCTTTCTGAAAATAAGTAAATTTTCTTAAAAAAATAACCTTTTCCTAAAAAGAGTACCACTTCTTTAAAAAGTACCTCTTCCTAGAAAAAATACTTCTGTGTAAAATATATTCATACTCTTAGGCTTTCTCTGACAGAAAGTACTTCTTATTAAAAATGTTACCTTTTTTTCTTAAATCATTAGCTTTTAATAAAAGAAGTACCTCTCATTCAAGAAGGACCTCTTCGGGAAAATATCACACATATTCGTACAAAGTTCCATAAAATCGGTGACAACGAATTGCCGCTATGTGTTCCCAAAACTTTCCGAAAAAATAGCTCGGATCAAAATGAATATTTTTTGTTCTAGCACCACTGTTCTAACTGCTACCGTTTTCGAGCTATAGCGTCTCAAAAAATAATGCATTTCTAAATGCATTTAATTCATTTTAAAACAACTTAGTTTTTTTAAACATTTTTATCTGAGTTATGTGTCAAAAAAAAAAATTGTGACAGTCTTTCCACTTTTCTTTGTTTTCGTGTACCTTTAAATTCGATTCGCGATGAAATTTTCAAATTCTGAGTATGCGGATTTCGTTTTTTATTATGGCAAAGCTGATGGGAATTCATTGGCAGCGCAGCGTATGTATGCTGAAGCTTTGCCCCAAAGAGATGTTCCCCACCACACCGTCTTCAACAGTGAAAATTTTTTGAAAAAAATTCTATGGACGGCTGAATCCATATTCAACCGGGAAGGTATCACAAATTTTCATAATTTACATTTTTACGCGTAAGAAAATCAGCACAAAAAACTGCAAACAAAGCACCAAAATCGTTTTAGCCTCAATGTTTGGGCAGGCCTAATCGGAAATTGCATTATAGGCCCCCATTTCTTACCAGATCGGTTAAATGCAACATTGTACATGGATTTCCTCCAAAACGAAATTAGAGACGCTCTCGATAATTTGCCATTAGCAACATTAGCCGGAATTACTTTTCAACAAGACGGTTGTCCCGTACACTCTAGCATTGTAGTCAAGAACTTTTTAAACAGTAGTTTTGGTACAAATTGGATTGGACGCAATGGACCAATCAAATAACCACCGAGGTCTCCGTATCTAACACCGTTAGATTTTTATATTTGGGGTCGGGCAAAAGAGCTCGTTTACAATGAAGAAATAATTTCATGCAATCAACGTAAACGCAAAATAAAGGAGGCCTTTCAAACCATTCAGGAAGAAATAACGCTGGACGTTACTAGCGCTGAGATTAGGCGACGATGTGTAAAATGCATTTGTAAAAAAATATAAAGTAATTTTTTTATTTAACAATTAATTCAAAAAAAATTTATTTAAAAATTAAAAGTTGTTTTTGAAATTTAAGAAATGCATTTATCTTTGAGATTCAATAACTCGAAGACGGTAGGGGTGAGAAAAGTGGTGCTAGAACAAAAAATATTCATATTGATCCAACCTATCGCGCATTTAATTTTATATACGTGGTTATACGTGACAGTTACAGGGTTAATTTGCTCCACAAAAATGTTTATCTGAAGCTTAAAAAAAATTCTGATCAGATTTGGCAAAACGTCGATACATGTGTAAGTTGAAAGAACCCCATCATTTTTTTTTGTCGCACAGTGATATTAGCAATTATATCAGTGAATACTAAAATGTGAATATTTTCCAAACTTTTTTTAATTTTCTGAGAAATTTTCATATATATGGCGGATATTGGTTTTCTTCGATTTTATGCACAAAGTCCTGTTTCAATGCTCTTGAAATTTTTTATAAAATTTTTCCTTAGGATTTGTAACAATATGTGTGAATATTAAAGTGTGAAAATTTTCCAAAATTTTTTCAATTTTCTGAGAGTTTCATATATATGCGGGAATATTTCTTGGATTTTAAGGACCTAGTCCTATTTCAATGTCCTTGAAATTTTTTTTCCAAAAATGTCTTATCATTAACACTAGAGACGTGTATGGAAATATAGGTGGCAACCTGTTCTATTTAAAAATGTCATACAATTTAATGGATAATGGCATATATAAAGCAGGATAATTGCATTTAAAGACCTTGTATCCTTTCGATGTCTCCAATGTATATTTTGAACATTATGACACTTTATTAATTAAATTTGTTAGATTGGTTTGATTTAAATACAATACAATTTGAGGCCAATTTCACACTACCAATTTCACACTACCATATACTAATGTGACGTTAGCCCACAATCGAAATGTGTGGGCTACGATGGTGGGTTAACTTCACCCTAGTCATTTAAATCCAGTTTTACAAATAATGGGTTCTTTGGCTTTTTATTGATTTTTGTTTTTTGTAAATGCATAAATTCATTTCATAATTAATCTCATTCTTGATTTGTTCCTACTAATTTTAAGTTATTTAAAGGGAAGCTCTTAATATACGCTATACAAATTTAGGTACTCAAAATGTAAGTCCTTGTGTCTCGGGTTGTAACTACCAATACACCTTCGTTTTGTATTTATGTAGCTAACGATCTTAAATTATTTCTGGGACTCCGACCATCAGGTCGACAATAATATGTACATCTTTTAATTACCTTGCTAGTCATTCTCGCCTCAAAATATCCTTTTGGAGTGTAATTAAGAAGTTTTCAAAAATTAACACAATATGCTTTTCAAATTATATCATTGCGACAATGAACTTTGTAGGTTGACTGTGTGTCTGCAAAGTTAATGGCTATATACCATACCGCCTGGGAGTAGTAGAAAATTTGTGAAGCGTAAACGACGGATGTTTGATGGTTGCTACCAAAGGTTAATTAGAGTGTCGTAGGGGTTATGCCAGTTTCAATAGTAGTTGAAACTTTACAAGGACAACATCGATAGAAAGACAGACAAAAGATTTTATTATTCCCGTAAGCAGTGGTATAATAAAACAAAGTTAACATAATTAATTGTAAACCAAGGGGCTAATGATGGTTAATAATTTTGTAACAAATATGCTGATAATTTGTTTGTATACTCTATTCGGATAGTATCAGTGAGTTAGTTATTTAAACACCACTTTAGGTTTTGTTAAATATATAGTAAAAGCCAATGAGGACTGTGTGGAATACGGCCCTTGGACTTTTACTGAATCGACATCAATCTTGACTCTTGCTCCTGCCCTCAAACGAATCTGCTGCAAATAATGATTCATGTTTATGAAGTTAATTTTCTTTTAAGATATTCTGACTACCCCATTTTCCATATAGTTTATCTGATTTTGTATTTTAAATTAATATATTTTATGGACTCACTGCATGGCGTATGTCTTTTTCATAAAGGGATGCAAATTTGACACCAAAAATCTAAAAACAGATTATTTTACGACCTTATACAATTCATGAGGAATGACCGAATTTGAATATTTTGACTTTTATCATACGTTTATCGTACATGTGACGTATATAATGTTTGAGGGCAAACGAAAATCCATGAGTACACTGTTATTGATGGTGAATGATGCATCATCTGAGGGTCCTATAAAGCCAATTATTCTGACTTAATGCGAAAGAATTGTTTAACAAATAATATGGAGATAATACATTTTGAATTCATTAGGGATGATTTTTATATATTCGGCCTTTTTTATTGGTACTTTTTCATTTTATTATTCAAGCTCGAGGCCATTCTACATCTCTATTAATAGAGATATAATTTTAAAAGGTACCAATTAAAATGCAGAATAAATAAAAATCATCGTTGATGAATTTGAGAAACGTGGAGCACGACGAAACTGGTTGCAATTGTTATTGCATGTACAAAATTGTGTTGTCTTTTAGGCAACACCAAAAATCATATCTAATGGGAGCCGATGGTGCTCTGGAGATGGAAAGAAGTTTTTGCAAATGTTTTGTTGTGTGTTTTGCTTGTAATATTCTCCGAACACTTACATATTTGGGAATTCTCAACTGAAATGAGTTTTCATTTGCATTTAATTTGATGAAGATCCGAAATAGCTATACGGTTTGCCAGGAATCATAGGAATACCTTTGCAAAACTCCTTTTTGTAAACAATATCTCTATTAATAGAGATAGAGAATGGCCTGGAGCCTGAATACTAAAACGAAAAGTGATCATTTATTTTTTTTTTAAATGTAATTGATTTGAAAACAATCAAGAATTACAACGCCGTGAAATTACAAAATGCTGTTTAGATCTGTTATAGATCCGTGAACAAGGACGACAACGTCGGCCTGGAGATAGATAGGAGAATTGTACTTGCAAATAGATGTTATTTTGGGCTCAGCAAGCAGTTTAGGAACAAAGCCCTCTCTCGGCGGACAAAAGTCCAGCTATATCAGACTCTCATTTTACCTGTCTTGACATATGGTTCTGAAACTTGGGTCATATCGCAAGCGGATGAAAAACACCTGGAAGTTTTCGAGAGAAAAATTCTCCGTAAAATATATGGTCCTGTTAGGGAAACGGCGAGTACCGACGTCGCTGGAACGCAGAGCTATATAATCTATATTCTGAAGTGGATATAGTTAGGCGAATCAAGTTAGGCCCATTGCGTTGGCTAAGCCATGTGATCAGAATGGATGAAGACGAGCCAGCGCGAAAGGTTTTCGATAACATACCCAATGGAAGCAGGAAAAGAGGACGACCAAGACTCCGCTGAAAGACCAGGTAGAAGAATCCCTCAGTATCCTTGGTGTTGCCAACTGGCGAGAAAAGGCGAAGGATAGAGCCGGTTGGAAGAATATGTTGAAATTTGTTTAATTTGTTTGTTTAGTTAATATGTGTTAGACGTCTGACCTCATGAGGTTGTAATATAGTCAATAAAATTAAAAAAGTTTAGATCTAAGGTATACCAGGGAGTTTTCTTTGGAAATGCAAGAGTTGTAGAGTCACAGGTAAGAACCCATTTCTTCTCTACTCCTCTTGCCCACCAGCTAACAATCACGGACATAATTGCGGTCAAAAATCTCTCCGTATACCTAAGAAACTAATTTAGGCATTTATAAACCATACTGAGTTCGTTAACACAGGTCGACACGATTTTTGGGTCTGACTTTTAAGTGTTAAATTTTGGTTTATTTTTTGTTGCTAATAAAGGGAAAAATAATATTTTTATCAAAGTTTGGTTTTGTAGAAATTTTATTATACATTACAAACAAAAAATTTTTTGATGAGCATTGAAGTGTTTTTATTTGAAGAATAATGACTACTATTAGATTACAAATATAGGATGATAAAGAAAAAATGAGTTCAAAAATGAATATTTTTAGTAAATTTCCTTTATTTGTATGGGCTTTCTCTTATTAAACCCCAAATGTAGTCTCCCATCATATTTTCGTTGTACTTCCCTTGGTAACGTCGTTGGTCCAGAGGACCATGTAGAGGACCATGTAGCATATGCACTTTATGGGACATTCGGCAGCCCATAATTTTAAAGCTTTCAAGCATAGTTGCAATTAAATCTTTACAATTGTCTGTTGCTCTGTTGTAACTACTAAGGTGGACCTTGAAATGACATTTTTGCGATATTTTGGTAGATGAGGGCTCTATTCCGTGCCTTTTTGAAAAAAAATGACAATGCCGAAAAAAAAAATTAAAAAAAAAAAACATTAGGGGTTGCGCACGAGCCGAGAAAAAGGTCCACTTTGCCAAAATTAGGGGGGAAATTGCCATAGGTCATCAGGGGTCACCCGTAGGGGGGAAGAATGAATAGCCGACCCCCATTATCTTTTTACCGCCAACATTTTCCCCCCAGACTCCCACCCCCTATCTCCTCCCCTTAGGGGGGTCACCATACAAAAATGGAGGTTTCTCAGTATTTTCGAAAAACACCATAGGTCATCAGGGGTCACCCCTAGGGGGCAAAATATATGACCGACCCCCATTAACTTTTCATTCCCAACATCTTTTCCGAACAAACTTACCCTCTATCTCCACTCCTTGAGGGACTCAACATACAAAAATAAAAGAAGCTGTAATTGAGTAGTACTACTAAGCACTCTTAATATAATATAGTCAAATTAACATATTTTTGTTCGTTGATGGGTATTTCTTGCGGTAAGAATCGATAACATGTAGTAAATACTGTTTCTCTTCTTCGCCTTGACACAGTATTCTATTATAATCTTGTATCATTTTTACTCCTCTTTCGGCAGTGTCGTTCACAACGCGCAAGTTATTTACAATTCTACGACCTTCTTGATAGTCTGCGCGAGATTTCCAGGTTGCTGGATTTGCAAGAAGAATGAAATCTTGCGATATTCCAAATCGTACAAATAAATTTTTGGTATTATGAGAGACGAAGTTGCTCAAGTCTTTAGCCAAGAATTCCTCATTCACATCTTTGAATTTCACCTCGACTTTTTTAACGCTGGTGCTTTTGATTACGATGCGAGGAGCTGGGGGAACCGGGTCGTCTTCTTCGTCTTCTTCACCTTCTTCGTCTTCTTCATATTTTTCACCTTCTTCGTCTTCTTCATCTTCTTCACCTTTTTCGTCTTCTTCATCTTCTTCACCTTCGTCATTCTCATTTTCTAGCAATGCTTGGGCCATTTTGGCCTTCAACTCATTTGAAACCTTGTCATCGAAAAAGGCAAGGGCTATGTGCTCATCGGCGAGATACCATAGGTGACCGATAAATTTCTTTATCATTACCCGAGATAAATCCTGGTCAACGGACTTGTACTCCACGATGTCCTTCAAAAACTTCCAAGCTTGATTCGGCGCCTCAGCTGCTCGAGAAGCTGCACCACAAAAATACAAACGTGTCGAATACCATTCAATTCACATACAGATAAGTGAAAAGTTCTCCGAAACAAAAACATCTTGACGCTGTAAATGGCTTTTGCCATCCATCGAGCATGGGAAACGGATCCTGGAGGTCGGAAATGGTAATTCTCAAGTTTTTCACCCAGAAACAAAAGAACTAATTGTAGCATTTCTTTGTAGTCATCGCGAGGGTGTTTCTCCTTCAATTGATGTAAGCAAAACTTCTTTATGCCGACTTGCATTGCCACAGGAATTTTTCTGACGACTTGATCGTCTATCAAGCCAGAATGGAATGGTTTAACCTTTACAGCGTCCCATTCCTGTTTGAAACGGTCAAAGCAAGGAACGCCTGGTGCACTGGTCTTTCCCATTTTTGTCTCAAAAACTTCCCTTAGCACCAGTTCGTATACGTGGTGTCTGCAAGGTAAATATAAGATTTCTCTCTCCAACAGCCGCTCAAGAGCAACTGCGGCTCCGGAGAATGGGCCGCTGTTCGTTGATGTCGTGTCGAAAGAAAGTCCTTGTATTCGATGTGTCATATGCCAAGATGCTAACAGTTGATAAACGGCATGTGTTATTCTCCGGCCTTTTCCTTTCCCATCTTCTACTTTGGGAACTCCAAGAAGTTGTTCTTTTTCTCCGTACGAGACAATTACCGGTAGACGGTCCGGTCCACCTTCTTTGTACCCACAAAATCCAAAAGCATTTTGCCATCCCAATGGACTACGAAGGATTTAGCTGCTACAAGCTGGAGATGAATGAAACGCGCTGAAGAATAAGAATTCTGAATGAGAGCAAATAAATCTATGCGATCTTACTTCTGGATTGTCTTTCACATAACTCAGCATGTTCTCTCGATTTGAACGCCGACATCTCCGAAGCGACGTACGGTTTATTGTGTATTGCTGAGGATCGCGTCCAAATGCTTCTGCCGCCGCTATCATAATGCCGACCGCGTCTCGGTCAGTCACTTTGCACTTGTCCAAAGCTGATAGGACTCGTTCAGTAAAACATTGTTTGTAACCTCTTCTGTCACCAACATTTGACGGGCCAGCTTCTGCCGGGAAGTTTTCGTCCTGTCTCCCATTATCATCGCTTGAATCACTGCTTGAAAATTGAACCACTGCAATTGAACGAATTTCATTTGAATATAAACATTGGAGGAACACACAAAGCGCGAAATAGCTTACCGCCTTTAGCGAACCGGTCTCTACTAGATTCCGTTGCACGTTTGCGTCGCAACTCTTCTTGTTCTTCGCGCTCAGCTTTTCTTTTCCTCGTTCGAGTATCAGTAGCGTCCACACCTCCCATAGTTCCTGGCCGGCCATCTTCTCTTTGCTTTAGCAGAAACTCAATGTCTTCGGTATTTGTCATTTTCTCAAGGGCGTTGGCGTGTGCGATGTCGAAAAGATTATCCAAGCTATCAGAAAACGTATTCTCTTTTTCTTTAGTGGACTCAGTCTTTCTGTGAGATGACTTTCTTAAAGCATCCCACTCATCGTGCAGCGCAGCTATTTTTCTTGTAACATCTCCTCTGGCTTTCGTCGGAATAGCTGCTTGGCGCCAAAAAATCATCACTGCGTCCGCGACTATAACCGCACTATTTTTCTTCGACATGTTTCGTTTGCGAATGTTGAAGAAATGCATTCTTAGCACTTGCTTCTTCGACGGTAATTTGTTCCCCGTAATATTCATGCTTGGATAACCAATCAAAAAAATATCGTCGCGCGATCTAAGTCGTGTTGTCATCTTAACTTTTAAAAAACGGGAGAAAAATCAATTTACTTTTCGCGGTCGTCGGCACTTGTTGAATGACAACAATCGATGAATGAACTGCTATTTATAACTACTACGTATTTTGCAATATTTTACTGCCAGGTACTGATGAATGGGGGCATCTGCTAAGGGTGCCTATGTACCTGATTCAGCACGTGTGCGTTTCAAATTTTTCAAGACTTTCCAAACAATGACCACTCTTGAATATTGGTGGAATTTCTGTAAAAAAATCAAAAAAAATCAAAAAAATCTCGATATTGTGCAACTGTAAATACATAGATTTTCAGTATTTTTGTATGGGGAGTCCCTCAAGAAGTGGAGATAGAGGGTAAGTTTGTTCGGAAAAGATGTTGGGGATGAAAAGTTAATGGGGGTCGGTCACATATTTTGCCCCCCTAGGGGTGACCCCTGATGACCTATGGTGTTTTTCGAAAATACTGAGCAACCTCCATTTTTGTATGGTGACCCCCCTAAGGGGAGGAGATAGGGGGTGGGTGTCTTGGGGGAAAATGTTGCCGGTAAAAAGTTAATGGGGGTCGGCCATACATTCTTCCCCCCTACGGGTGACCCCTGATGACCTATGGCAATTTCCCCCCTAATTTTGGCAAAGTGGACCTTTTTCTCGGCTCGTGCGCAACCCCTAATGTTTTTTATACCCTCCACTGTAAGTGATAGAGGGTATATATCAGTTTGTCATTCTGATTGTAACATATAGAAATAAGGCTTTGCGACCCCATAAAGTAAATATATTCTTGATCCTTATAACAACCGGAGTCGATATAGCCATGTCCGTCTGTCCGTCTGTCCGTCTGTTGAAAACATTCTCACGACTTCAATCGGCGATAACGCGGTTTGGTTTTTGGCCAGAATGTTCCACGTATTCCTGAGCAGTTTGGTATTGAAAATCAGCGAAATCGGTCCATTGGAAAAAATTTTATGATTGGAAACGTAAAAAAAATCATAAAATTTTCACATTAATTTTTGTAGTTTTATACTAAAGTACTCCTTTAGCCGTGTGGTGAATTTCCGTGTTGAAAATCTTTGTTGTTATTTATAATAGGTAAGTACTTTAGAATGTTTAGGTGTATTTCATGTCTTCATACATTTATATGAATTTTGTCACAGTTCACTTAAGGTCGCTGTGGCCTGATGGGCAAAGGGCTGCGCTTTGGAATCTGAGGGTTGTTGGTTCAACTCTCGTCCCAGCTTGTTTTTTTTTTTTTAACAGCTCTTCAAAAAATGCTTTTTGCAGCTTGTTTTTTTTTTAACAGTTCTTCAAAAAATGCTTTTTTTTTTTTAAAAAAAAGCTTTTTTACTTTACTTACTACTCCTTTTGCCGCGTGGTGAATTTCCATGTTGAAAATCTTTGTTATTCTTTATAATAGGTATGTAAGTATTTTAGAATGTTTACATGTGTTTCATGTGTTCATACATTTATATGAATTTTGTCACACTTGATCTAAGGTCGATGTGGCCTGATCGGTAAAGGGTTGCGCGTTGGAGTCTGAGGGTTGTTGGTTCAACCCTCGTCCCTGCTTGTTTTTTTTTTTTTAACAGTTCTTCAAAAAATGCTTTTTTATTTTTAAAAAATGCTTTGCAGCATGTTTTTTTTTTAACAGTTCTTTAAAAAAGGTTTTTTTATTTTTAAAAAATGCTTTTTTATTTCACTTGTGAAAAATAACTTATTTTTACTTTTTTTAAAAAAGTAAATTTTCTTAAAAAAAAGTACATTTCTTAAGTACGTTTCAAAGTACATTTCAAAGTACATTAAGTACATTTCAAAGTACATTTCTTAAGTACATTTCATTAAGTACATTTCTTAAGTACATTTCTTAAGTACATTTCTTTCTTAAGTACATTTCTTAAGTACATTTCTTCTTAAGTACATTTCTTCTTAAGTACTTAAGCATGTGAGCATTGTAAGCATTTGTGAGCATCCTGCATTTGTGAACAAATAATTGCATTTGTGAACAAGTAACTTATTTTTATTTTTTTTTAAAAAGTACATTTTCTTAAAAAAGGTCCGTTTTAAAATTTAATATTTTGCTGGTTAACACTAAGGTGGAGGGTATCAAAGATTCGGCACAGCCGAATTTAACACTTTTACTTGTTTTTTTTAATTTTTTTTTCGGCATTGTCATTTTTTTTCAAAAAGGCACGGAATAGAGCCCTCATCTACCAAAATATCGACACAAGGTCCACCCTAGTAACTACCGCTTTAAAACTGTTCCAGGCTTGTTTTTCAATAGAATTAAGAAATTGTGTGAATTCATCACTGATCATAATTTTTTTATTTTTGGTCGTAAGATACCTGATTTGATCGCTTCGGATAATTTCGGAAAGAATCCTTACAAATATTCGAAAGCTTCAGAATTTTCATCCAGAGCTTTTACGAATTGTTTCATAAGGCCTAATTTTATATGTAACGGCGGCATTAATATGCTATTAGGGTCCACAATTGGTTTGCACTTGACGTTATGTTTGCCTATCTGAAACTCGACTCTTACAGGCCATCTACGCTGCTGATAGTGTACTGAATCTCTCTCTACTATCCCATAATCGAATGTGGCAAGGGTATTTTATATATCCGCCTTGAATTCCCATCAGAAAAGCTACCATCTTGAAGTCACCTATTAGAGGCTAGTGGTATTCTCTATATTTTATTAATTCCAGTACCATTTTTACACTGTCGTAATTTTCCTTTAGCATTACAGAATGTGCCACGGGAAGACTAGGAAATTTGTTTCCATTGTGAAGAAGGACGGCCTTCAATCTTTTTGAGGAGCTATCGATAAAAAGCCGTCAGTCAGACGGTATGCATGGTATTTCAATTTCCTTGAACAAACCTGTCACGTTATTACAAACACATAATCCGTCTACTTTGGTAAAAAAAAAAACATGAACAACTTTTGTGACGGTCTCTTTGACCATTTATTTTCACATAATTTTCAAGCACTTCCCACTGTTTCAATCGTGAACCCAGAATCACTGCTTTATTCTTGGGCAGGTTTAGATCTCGTACTAAATCATTAAATTGTGTCAGGCTGATGAGATGTGATCCAATACGATGAGATTCCGTCATGAATTCATTGTCGTTGTTCTTAAGCGAATCACTGGATTCTGTTGAACTTTGTGACATTTGAATTTCGTAGTTATCTTGCTCCGAACGAGACGGGACGGGAAAATTTTCACTGTGAGGTACTGGAGACGACGCGTGACTTAAGTGATACACAAAACCGCTTTCGAATATAGAGTTTCAAAGAAAAAAAATAACACTTTTAGTCTCGAATGTTTTCGATGAAAAATGATATTTTCTAAAGTGCAATACATAAAATTAATATTACTTAATAAAATACATATCTTCCTCTTCAGATTCCATTTGAACTTTTATAAGATTTCACTAAAGGCAAACAAAAAAAACACCGTTTGAAATATGACGTTTCACTTGGAGGGATAAGCAAATACTAGCTAGGTTCTGGCTGTGGTTTTGATTGGATAAAAGCACATGACGACATGAAAGTCATGGTTTACTGATGTAACCTTTATTAAACTTTAACAACATACATATAAATTGAGACTTTGGATAAAATTTTGTAATCGACTTTTGATCGACTTTTTATTAGAAATACTCCTCTGTGCGACGTTGAAGGACGATCAGGCTAAACTATTTTTTTGGCATTAGTACCGGCACGACGCTTACTTGGATTAACGATACAAAAATAACAGTCCTGCACATGATCACTAGGTTCCCTCCAGAGACGTGGCACTGCGAACTTCATGTGTCGATTTTCTCCTCGATACCAGGCTAGAAATAAAAAAAGTAACTTACTTAATTTAACCTTTATGCATAGAAAAACATAAACACATTTATCTTGCAACTGTTGAAAAGAATTCAAGTTGGAAACATATTATATAATAAAATTTTTAGTTTCTTACCTTCTAAAGTATTTTTGCAGTTAATACAGGAAAAGTGAGGCACCCATTTTTTGTCTTGATTTCGAAAATGCGGATTAAAATATGATTCATAAGCTTTACAAAGCTTCAAATTTGTAGCTAACGAAAATTTCTTGCTTCTTATTTTAATAAATTCGCAACAAATAAAACAAAATTAATCAACATCTTGCTTGCATTGTCTTGACTCCATTTACTAAATCTGTAATCCAGGTGAACGTTTGTTACACCTGTGTTAGATTAGTAAAAGGTATTTAGGTTGTGTTACAAAGCTCGTGGCGGAGAAAGATTTAAAAAGGAATAAGCGATAGCTGACTGAAAACCTTAGGGTTGTTCGACTGTATTTTCACAAATATGCAACTGTGCATGCAATCAAAACCTCAAAATCGTACCAAATATACCAGGTGATAGGAGAAATTATTGGAGCTTCTTCAAAAACAGCTGTTGCACACTGTTATTACATATATCTTTTGGAATGAGTACTAGCTACTACACTTTTGAAATGAGTTCTAGCTACTGCTGATCGTAAAAGCAATTAATATCTTCAAAACTTTCTAATCGATGCAAAACACACAAAAGCAAACTTTAAAATCTAAGAATGTATATTCTGGTGTTTCTCAATGTCTAGCGTCAGAATTTATGCATTGAAACAGAGACCCACGAAAAAATTATTTTTATCTATTCAAAATCTACCAGGAGAACTTTTTGTTTCTCACGTGCTAATTTTGTCTTACTGAATAGTCTTTTTGAATCTGTCGATTGGAGGTCAATATTAGATTGTGAGGATCGTCAGAGCTTTGATGGGAGCTTAATTAATTGTTATGATGTAATGTGGTGATGTATACGTAAATCTGTGCCAAGGATGTCTGCAGAAGATGAGGATTGCTCACCTCCTTGGTCTTCTAAATATTTAAAGCAGTTCAAAAATGTCAGGAGTAGATTACACAAATAGTTCAGGGTATCAGGTAGATCTTTTGATTATAGTAAGTACACTATTGCCAGATGTCGTTACGAGGCAGAATCTCGCAAGTGTTATCAATCTTACTTGTCCAAGGTTGGTAAGAATTTTAGGAACAATCCTAAAAGTTTTTTCAACTTTTTTAACACCAAGCGTAAGTCCGTATCAAGACCTTCTCGGATTGTGATGAATGATGTCGAATACATAGACTCTGAATCTATTGCCAATTGTTTTGCTGACTTTTTCTCATCTGTTTACTCGGTTAATGCAGTATCGACTACTTGTGACTATCCTTATGATATTCGGTCATTAGATCCGTTCGGGATCACTTCTATGAGTGATACGTGGGTCCAGGAGAACCTTTCATCGCTGAAGCCCACGAACACTTATGGACCTGACGGGATCCCTAATTCTGTGCTAAAATACTGTTCTACGACATTAGCTTCACCATTCACTTTACTATTCAATGCATCTTGGAAATTTAGCTACTTTCCAGCGGTCTGGAAAAGTTCGTATATTGTCCCTCTTCATAAGTCGGGTAACATTACTAATGTGTCAAATTATAGAGGTATTGCGAAACTGAGTGCGATTCCAAAACTTCTTGAGAAACTGGTCACTGACATTATATCTTCCAAAGTTTCCTCTATTATTGACTGAAGACAACATGGTTTTCGCAAAGGTCTGTCTACAGTTACAAACTTACTTCAATTTTCTTCTCACGTAATTGATGGTTTTATTTCAGGAATGCAAACCGATGTTATTTACACGGATTTTAATAAAGCTTTCGATAAGTCTAACCATCGCCTCCTACTGAGTAAATTACGCGCTATCGGGTTTAATAATAATATTATTGAATGGATTTCATGTTACCTTACTGGTCGCGAACAGATGGTAATTTTTGGGGATTCGTTATCTAGACCTATCCAAGTGTCTTCCGGCGTTCCTCAGGGAAGTCACCTGGGTTCTATTTTATTTCTCTTGTTTAACAAAGATTTGCCTAATTCGATAGCTGAGTCTAATGTGCTTATGTACGCGGACGATGTGAAAATATTTATGTCATATAAAAATACTTCAGACTATATTCTACCTCCAAATGATCTGGATCGGTTAGGGAGTTGGTGCAATCTTAACCTTATCGAGTTAAACTTGGGTAAATGTAAGCATATGGCGTTTTACAGATCACGTATGATTACCTCCCGGTATTCTATAGGTGGTTCTACATTAGAATTGGTCAATTCTTTTGTGGATTTAGGTTTTTTGCTTGATAGGAAATTGTCTTTCAATAGTCACATTATTGCTACTGTTAATAAGGCTTATGGCGTACTTTCGTTCATTAAGCGCTGGGTGAAGGAATTTTATGATCAATATATCACGAAAAATTTACATCCCTTGTTAGGCCCATATTAGAATATGGATCAGTGGTATGGGATCCACAATATGACTTTTATGTGAATATGATAGAATCGGTACAGAAACAATTCCTTATTTTTTGTCTTAGGAACCTGAGATGGGATCCTAACGTTCATCTTCCTCCATATGTCAGTAGATTGTCTTTGATTAAATTACCTACTCTGGCTAGTAGACGGACTATGCTTAATTCGATTACAATATATAAGATTCTCAGGGGCGATATACGCTCTGAGTATCTTCTTGGTCGTATTTCGATAAATTTTCCTTCGACAACTACTAGGAATTATAAACCCCTGTATAGTAGTTTTCGATGCATAATTATGCGTTGAATGAACCGGTTCGGAGAATGTGCACAGATTTTAATGGTGTTTATCAGTTTATTGTCATTTCTTTATCACCGGACACGATAAAGTCTTATATTATAAATCATCTAAATAGCTAGTGTGTAGTATTTAAAAAAAAAAAAATGTCGACCGGTGTAATCCGATACTCCAATTGGAAAACTCCGCACCGCATTTTCTCATTGAAGTAATCACGGGTGACTATAATGTGTGAGATCTAATCAGTAAATGGGATAATGTCACAATATTTTTTGGTTTTGTTTTGAACAAGAAAGCTCCAAAACCATTTAAAAATGGTCTGTCAATTGATGACTTGTTGAGGTTGTTTGTTTGTAATTACAGCATAGGAAGTTATAATGGAATGTGAAAACAATGGAAATTAAAAGAGTAAAAAGGTTGAATAAAATAAATGAAATAATATAAAACATTCTCAGTATTAAATATGTGACAATAAACTGAATTACAAAATAAATAGCGTTAAATCATTAATATTGAAACACATTATTTTGCGAACATTACAACAATAAATATTAAATTATGCATTACGGAAACAACAAGTAGTGACTTTTTAGTAAAAGTATTAAAATTTAAACAATTTCTGCAAAAATTAAATTGAAATAAAAATTGGGTAATATTAATATGTAGAAAACACATTGGACATTTCGTGCAAAGAGGTTCATGAATAGTTAGGTAGTGTGTTCCAAAGAGATTTGATGATGTTCCATAGAGGTTTGATTTTTATAAAAAATTGCCACTCGAATGTAAGTATTCGATATCTACAAGGTCTATTAGATCTTGTAAAAACAAGGCGATGGAAAACGTACGGACGTAGTTTTATATACATAATTGTATGAAGAAGTACAAGAGTTTTCACCTACAACTAATTAGGTACAGAAATTGCGCGGAGAAATTTGCCAAAACCCTAAACATATCTGCATTGAAAACTGTATTAGGCTTCTGTCTGCTGACTGAATCACAATTAAAAATACTTCACAACCATCACCAAAAAGCGATGACATCAGATAAACTAGTATGAGTTATATTTTCCTGAAGGTATACTTATGTTCAGTCGTCACTCTTTTAGCTCATAAAGTAGTTAAAATGTTAGCTCTAATGTTTCAGTATATATCTGTATAATTCTATTGTATAATTGTATGGATTTACGAAACGTACATATATATTAAACTGACATAGCATATACAATTAGGACAAGGTATATACCCCTGTCAAATATTTATATGTGCAATGTATCATGTTGAGTTGGAGCTTAGAAAATTAAAATTTTTTTGATTTTTATTTTATATTTTTTCATTTCGTTTTTAGAACAAAAAAAAAGTTTTTGATATATTCTTCATAGTAAATATTGATATATGCAAAAATGAAACTTAAATTTAATTCTTATTCTTATCCAATTAAAATACGTAATTAATGTGATATTGAGTTGCCCTTGTGCATAAGAACTTGTTGTAGCCTGCGAGGGATAGAACTCACTAAGTTGCTTAAAGTGGACATGCCAATTTTCTCCCATTCCGCCAATATTGCTAGTTTTAGTTTTTTAAGCGTCGTATACTGCTTCGACTTTGAAAACACCTTGGCGGAAAGTATCCCCCAGAGGTCTTTAATTGGGTTGAGGTTGGGACTTATGGCTGCCCACTCCAGTAATAGAATATTTCGGGACTTAAAAAATCCCTTGTGAGCCGCGCAACGTGGATCGGGGCGATGTCTTGTTCAAAAGTCCAGTCATATCCATATAATTCGCCAGCAAGGTCAATTAAATTGCTGTTCAAAAGATCAACGTATGCTTCCGCATTCATTTTAGTTTTGACAAAGCATATTTCTGACTTCCCGTGTGCTCCAAATGCAGCCCATATCATAAGAGATCCACCACCGTGGTTTCGCTTGTAGCACATTTGCCGAGGATGTCGTAAATCTCTCCAATATTTATGGTGACCTTCACGTCCGTCCAAATTAAACTTTTTCTCATCACTAAATATGACGGTTTCAAATTAGTCCTCTCAAAACTAGTACCTATCTGCAACAGCAATACGCGCATTTTTATGGCGCTGGGATAAGCTTGGTTTGGCCATTTTGCTTTTGGTACCGAAGACCTATATCGTCCTTTAGAAGTTGCTGGACACGCTGTCTCGTTACCTTTAGGCCCAATTCCACCTTTATTTCCCTACAACTCATATTCTCATTAGCTGCTAAATGCCGTATGCGACGCTTAGTCCTCTGGTCTACAGTTGGGATGCGTCCACTGCGCTTAATACAACCATAGTTTTTGGGGTCTTTGAGGAAATTCGAAACTGTATTGCGATGTCGATTTACCGCAGCTGCAATCTCGCCAATTCTTTTCCCTCCTAGTTTCACTCCAACAATTTTTCCGCGCTCCCCAACCGTAAGTTCACTTCCACGTGGCATGTTCAACTAGAAACAAAACTGTGAATAAAAAGTTTCTTAGAATATATTCATAACGATCACTTTACTCACGTGCAGAAATTTATTTTATACTAAACACCCGAGAAAAATAGGGTTGTCCACTTTAAAGGGTCTGGAACGCGAATGCACATATAATTATTTTCTATTGAATTGCAAACTTACAGCGATTATCATAGATAACGGGACTACAAATAAAGTCAAATGAGATAAAAAGTATATGATAAAGAGAGAGGGAAATTATCGAAAAAGTTGCATATGGTCGACATTAAATTACAGTTAGTCTAGTTAGAAGGAAAGAAAAATAATTATTTTGCACATATAAATATTTGACAGAGGTATGAATATCTTCATTGTGTACTGTTTTATTTCAACGCTTTTCTTTATAAACAATACCTTTCCTACAGCCAGTTCAACACAACAAACTTTAATTCCCTTGCATTCAAATTTTCAAAGAAGATTTTGTTATTGTTTCTCTCACAGCTTCGCATTCATGTAAGAGAAAAGGAATATAGGGAAGATGAGTATCCTGGTTTTGTTATTTTTTTTTTGTAGGACTTAAGATATGATTTATTTTCATTCCGTTTATTAGACTTCATATTGTTCTTAGCTGCACCCAACTCTATTCCTAAAAAAATCTTAAAATCTATTCGAGCTCTGGCTTATGAACATCGAGATAGTCATTGATATGGTTATGATTTACTCTCAATCCTTTTTTGCCATTATATTTTTATGAGTATTTTCATTTTATATTTATTGCATGATGTTGCCTTTGAATGTTACTATTTAATAATACATACATAACGGGATTTTCAATAAGAGCGCTACAAAAGTTTTTTTAAATAAAACAAAACCGGTTTTAGATACCAATGAAATTCTTTATTCCTGTGAAAGTACGTTCGATGCCATTATGTATGGAACTTGATTTCTTTTGCATGGCCACCACGGGCACGCTTCGACGGTTTTCAAGCATTGGTCGGCCGTTACTGCTGCAATTTCACGTTCGATATTCGTACGAAGTTCATCAATCGTCGCTGGCTTGTTGGCATAGACCATAGACTTGACGTAGCCCCACATGAAATAATCTAACGGCATCAAATCGCACGACCGAGGCGGCCAATCGACTGGGCCATTTCGTGAGATAACACGTTCACCAAACTTGGTTTCCAATAAATTGATTGTGGCATTCGCTGTGTGGCTTGTGGCGCCGTCCTGTTGGAACCACATGTCCTCCAAGTCCATATTATCGAATTGGGGCCAAAAATATTCGGTTATCATTGAACGGTAGCGATTCACATTCACAGTAATGTGCCGGTCTTAATCATCGCGGAAGAAGTACGGCCCATAAACCGCACCAAACCGTAATTTTTTCGGGATACAAAGATGACTCATGGATTACGTGTGGATTGCTGTCTGGCCAATAACGCATATTTTGCTTAATGACGAAGCTATTCAGGCAGAAATGAGCCTCATCGCTGAAGATGATTTTCGGATGAAAATCCGAATCATTTTCAAGTTGTTGCTCAGCCCAATTTACGAACATACGACGCTTATGGTGGTCA
The DNA here is from genome assembly GCA_963931995.1 of Phaonia tiefii. Lineage (NCBI taxonomy): Eukaryota > Metazoa > Arthropoda > Insecta > Diptera > Muscidae > Phaonia > Phaonia tiefii. Next base: position 160,790,752 of record OZ008370.1, on the reverse strand, counting down.
AGCGGCATCAGTTCTTGCGTCAATTTGATCTTGCAAGGATGTAGGCGAAGATCTTTTCGCAAAATTCGCCACAACGACGTCACACAGATGCGACGTGTGAGAGACACATTTTGGCTTTCTTGAACTGAAGCCTCAGCAGCAGCAATATTCTCGACACTACTGGCACTTCTTTGTCTCACTGGCACGGGAACATATTGTACTGTGCCTGTGGATTCAAATTTTTCCACTAGACGCTCAATTGTTAATCTGGTAGGACGATTATGACGACCATAAATTGGACGTAGCGCTCTTAAAGTTGAGGCCACTGACACCAAATTTCGGAAGTAAATTTGAATAATTTCGACTCGTTGTTGGCTCGAAATGTCAAAAGAGCGGGGAAAAATATGGCGTCGTTTGCTGTCCCTATCGATTTACTTTTGTAGCGTCTCTGTTAAAAAACCCTTTATATAGTGATTTCGGAACGATTTTACTAATGCTTAGCGAATCAAATTAGTTCCCACCTTGGGAACGCAAATGGCGTCCGGTACCTTACAATTTATGTATATAATGTTGGATCTTTATTTTCATAGGTAGTATAATAGTCTTGTTCTCCAAACACAAATAATAATTTTAAATACGTTAGTCATTAAGTACCTAATTTAAACTAATGTCCGAAAATTTTTCAAAGATTGACCCACTCGACTTACATGTTGCATTTAAGTCTGTATAGGTAGCAGCTAACAACATCTTTAGTTAGCCATATATTAGTCACACTCTTGAAGTTTATTGGCATTTCAACATAAAGCTCGGAATTACAGATGGAACTGCTACCTTTAGTATTTAGTATTAATACGGAGAAATTAGGGTCTGATAGTATACCATATATGTAAATATTAAATGGGTTTGGTTGGTTGTTTGGTTCACGTGGTTGCTAAAGATACTTTTTAGCATCAACTATAGTCCACGTACCAGGCCGCAGAATCCCTCTGTATCCGTGGTGTTACCTACATACCGAGAAAGGGCGAAGGATAGAACCGATTGGAGAAATATATTATAATTTAATTTGTTTAATATGTTCACTTGTTTGTTTAATTAATATGTGTAAGGCATCTAGCCTCATGAGGTTGTTGTAAAATAGTCAATAAAAGTAAAGTACAACGATTGGAGGCCGTTTGGTCCCGGTAGTAGGCGCTGTTTTTCCCTTTGTCGAATCAAGTCCACCTACAATCTCAACCGGCCAACCTTAATACCGAGTCTATTTGCAATGCAACAATTTATATAAACTTATTAAAAATCTATTTTATTTTAAAGCACGGGACGAACACGCCAAAATCGACTTAGAATTTGATGTTCAAAAATGTTTAAGAATTTTGGACCTAATTGGGTCGTATAGGAATACATTTTAATAAAAGTTTTAATTTTGTAATTTTGAAAATTGTGTTATCCGGATTTTTGCGAAATAACCGTTCATCTTTTATTTTTATCCATTTACTAATTCAAGGCAATATTTATTTTATTTCAGCGATGTACACATTTTATGATATCCTAAGGGAACTCATTATTTTGGCGGAAAATGTTCCTAAGTCTACACCATTAGTTAAGATATAATTCCGCCTGTGATTGACAGTATACTGAGGAAGTATACAGTTCTCCAAAAGGGGACGTGACAATGGCAGCGACATTGTTGTAAACTAGTTTTCAATGTTTAATTATATCTATCATACTAAATTACACTAATGCATTGTAAACTCAACTGCACTGCAGTATAAGATTGATGCTGAATGCAGTTGGAAATACGTCTAACTTTAAAATACTCATACGTATCATGTTTCAATCACATCATACAGAATGTTAATCGAAAATTAAATTGTTGGTAGACAGATGCTATGTTTTTGACAAAAGCTACAATTCGCCTTTCATCCATAAAATACGAATTTAGCAATAAATGGTAACAGCTGTTTCTAAGACAAGATATGAATAAACATGATGAGTTATTCTACTGATGTATAAAGGAAGAAGAGAACAATTGTAAAACTGAAACATTGACCATAATCCACAAAAGTATGAGAAATAATGAATAAAAATCCGTGCTGCAACATATCCATCACTCTGTCAAGATATTTCAATTGTATCACATTGAACACGATGATGATAGAAATAATAGCATCATGACTGGCCAACAAAACTTCCAGCCAACCAACACGGCTGGTTTCCACCCACTTAATGTCTGCTCGGCTGGCTGTGCGGCTGAAGCAAGTCCGGGTGGCAACTTGTAGATATTTTGTTTTCTTAACCCCCTTAAACTTATTAGTTGCGAAACAATAAATGCACTTGACACGAAAGAGTATACTTTTGCACTTTCAACATTAAGGATTGCAGACGAGAATACACAAATGTGAAACTCATAATCCAACCCAAACACTGCATCTCAAACACAAGCTATTCCATGGCAGTGAATGAAGAATCGAGGTTGCAACTTACAAAGATGATGATAATGAAGATACTGATAATGAGACTCACATTAACTGGAACAGTCATACATATCAAAGGGGCATCATTCATATGTACTGCATGCAACTCTCTGTGAACGACTGATGAAACTTTCCGACATGTTATGCATTTGTCTATACAAATGATCCAAAATGTGAATAGAAATGTTTACTAGCAATTAACTTGTGGGTGCTTGTAATAGGTATTAAGTTTTATTATCGTCAACGTTTTTTTTATATCTTGTCTTCCAAAGCAGCAGTCGTCCTTCAAGCATATTGTGATGTGGTGATCAAATACACGCGGGTATAGTTTGTCTAACTAAGCCAAGACTAGGAGCCATATAAAAATATAGGTAATTGTTTAATATATTTGTATTAGACCGACTCACATTATATGGAGAGGAAAAAAGTGTTTTCTGTCCATCCCTCAAAATGTACTTTGATTTGTTTTCTGATTATACCCAAAGTATTATTCGTGTCTATCATTAAGATCCAGTGAGCTAGACCGAGGCGTATCAAATAGTTCGAAATATTAATAGTGAAGGGTCTTCTTTTTAAACGTTGATTTAGGGCAAAATTATTCTAAGCACATTGTGTAAATATGTGTCCCACAGCACGCATCCAATTACGCAATTTTTAAGCCCCGTAATGAAAATATTTTCCAAAAATTACGCTACGAGAGCGGATCAATAAGTCCGTAAGTTTCGAACTTCCCTCATAGTTATATGAAATGCAACACTGCTCCCATCAAGTACCATCTGTTAATAGACTACTGTCAAATTTTGAGCAAGTTCCGTCGTTTAGTTTGCGTTTAACAGCTATTCAAAATATACAACCTCGTGTATTTTTTTAAAAATGGACAAAACTGAATTTCAAGTGCTCATTAAACATTAAGTTTTTCGAAAAATAAACGTCAATCAAAACAAGAAACGCTTAATAAATACTAAAAAATAGTATAAAAAAGGTTTACTTATTTTCGTTGTGGTGCCACAAGTACTAACGTCTTGGACGGCCAAATGAGGTCAATACAACCGAAAATATCGAAAAAAAAATTCACGGTATGGTGTTGGCCGATCGAAGAGTAAAAGTGCGTGAGATTGTTGTTGCCATAGGCATTTCATGTGGCAGTGTGCTTTGGATTTTAAATGATCAGTTGGGCTTAAGAAAGCTGTCTCCACGATGGGTACCGCGTTTGCTCTCAATTGACCATAAATGCACGGGTGCTCACGTGTGTAGTCTCAATGACAAAATTCGTTGAATTGGGCTACGAGTTGGTACCTCATCCGCCATATTCTCAGGAATTAGCTCCCAGTGACAGTTTCAAATTTCCAAACCTAAACAAATGGCTCGCTGGAAAGAGATTTAGCTCCAACGATGAAATTATTGATCAAACAAATACCTATTATATGGACCTCGAAAAATCCTAATTTTTGGAAGGGATACAAAAATTGGAGAAACATTGGACTAAGTGTATTGAGTGAAAAGGAGATTATGTTGGAAAATAATTTTGTTTTGCAAAAAAAACTGTGTCTCATTCAAAAAGTCACGGACTTATTGATCCGCCCACGTATGTTAGCCGGTCGTAATGTATTTTATTTTTTTTTCGTAATATGCCGATTTTCATATGCCGTTTTGGTTCAAACGGAGGTTTTCCCTATTTTTTCCATTTTATTTCAACTACTTATATAAATACAAATTCTACGTACAAAATTATAACAACACAGATCCCATTTATTGAAATATTTAAATATAAAATCTCAAACAAAATATAAAATCTCAAAAAAAATTTGTGTCGGTTAGGTACAATATTGTTAAAAAATTCTACAGGTCAAAAATCGTATTTTACGTGACACACGACTAGGCAGTTTGGTGTTACTCATTTTCACAGAAATCTATAATTTTTATCATGTTTTATTCTTCGCCTTTCGTCCTAACTCCAATATAACATCTGCCTAGATCCATTAACTTCATTAATGTATTTGTTATGTGTGCAAAACGTGATTACATCGCAATACAGGTCCCTTCTTAATTTTATCACATTAAAGTTTAAAACTTCTCTTTGAGAAGTTTCCTTTTAGTTTTTGAAATTATTTCAAAGTATTTCATTGGTATCGTTGATTATCACATCGTACCTTAAGTATCATTGGAAATCCTCCTTTTTAGAAAAATAAAGTGCTTAAGGTTGTATCATTCAAAAAATCCACAAAGTAAATAAACAATAATAAAATGTGGTAGTGAAAGAAAACGCCCAACTAAAGTAGTATTTAATGGGATTAAAATTCATGTTTTTGGAACGGGCAAATATTAAAGCAATAAAAAGTACTATGTACAATGTCGGTGATTTTAGACACAATACTAACATATCCCATAAAGATATTACTCTAACGTTAAAAACCAACCAATTTTGGTGCCTATCTTAAAATTATTGTTTTATAAAAAAAAATTAGATTTAATTAGACCATAGATTTTAGTATATAAATACAACGATATTTATGTAATTTTATTAAAAATTTTTTTCATGAGTGTTAAATTGCTTTCAAAAAATTGAATTTATAAAACTGTACAAATGCATCCTAAGGTACATTGTTCATTTTTTCAGATTAAAGTTTAAAATTTCTCATCGAAAGGTTTCCCTTTATTTTTTTGAAATTCTTTTAAAGAGTTCTATTGGTATCATTGATTGTCACATCTTACCTTAAGAAACATTGGAAATCCTCCACTTTAGAAACGACTATAAAATGAAGTGCTGTAGATTGCATCATTCAAAAGTAAGGGATCCACAAATAAAACGAACAATAAAAAAAATGTGGTAGTGGAAGAAGACGTCCATTTGAAGTAGCATTTAATGAGTTTAAAATCAATTTTGTTTTGTGTTTTTTGTTTTTGGTGGGAGTAACACAAATCAATTTGAGGGTAGCTTCAATGCGATATTTTTAATTCCGAAATTTAAGTTTTCTTTGGAACTGTCGAAAAAGAAATATAAATAAAGAAAACTAAAACGGAAATGATAAATAAACTACTTTGGAGTGTTAAAGAGGATATTAACATTTCGTACGACTAAGTAGTTTTATTTGGTTTTTGGGCAATTTTGTTATGGGAAATGCCCCCAAAACGGCATATCAAATGAGTTTGGCTTATTGCGTATAACACCAAAACTGCTTAGGTAAAATATTTCTTTTTGTTCCACTCACTTTATTATTACTAACCAATTTTTTTGACAATCGACAACGACAAAATCCCAGGTAGCATTAAAAAAAATGCTAGTTGATTGCTGAACAAATGTAGTAGTATCTGTTTTAAAACAAACTTCATTTCTGATGCCATCATTCTATCATAGCACTACATACGGCCTTCAACGGCATCCTAAGCCCAGGTGTTTTTAAGATAATGAATTGCTGTTCTGAGCTTTTCATCACACTTCTGATATCTTAATTTTCACTTCGAGGCTCCGTCTTTCTCATTCCATGAGATGATTTTAAACTTTTCATTTATTTTGAATTTGAATTTGATGATCGATTTCGTTAGTTTTTAGTTAATGTATGAGAAATTAATACTAAAAGCTTACAAGGTCAGGAACATTTGGGTTGGGTTTTGTTAGAATAATATAAAATTCAGTTAAGCACACTCACTGGCATGACTAGTCTCGAACTCCGTGACAACTTCATCATCAGATGCCTAACTACTTATACTGTGCCTGAATTGATACCATTGGTTGATGATCATCAAACGTATGCCAGTGAGTGTTCTTAACTAAATTGTCCATTATTCTAACGAAACCCAACCATTTTTCTATTAGAAAAATATTCCTGCCCTTGTAAGCTTGTAGTATGAATTTCTCACATATTAGCAACATCTAGCGAAATCGGTCATAAAATTCAAATTAAAAAACTTAACTTAGACTACGCCGGTCATCAAAACCTCTATACCACACAAAACTCAACTCTGCGATATAGTAAACATTGCATCTCAAAGCACTCTAACAATGTGGGTATACAAGACGAAAAGAAGGGCATGGTGGAAAAAAACCGTCTGTTCTTTTGTTGGAATTGTCGACCTTTCAGTGAGTGTTGATACTTAGGGATCTTCGATCGATACTAATTCGCACATCTGAATTGCAGAATTTAGTTTCTATATATACGATTGATGATCATCCGATGGTATCAATTCAGGCACAGTAGTTAGACATCTTATGGTCAACTTGTCACCGAGTTCGAAACTAGTCATACCAGTGAGTGTGCTTAACTGAATTGTCCATTATTCCAACAAAACCCAACCATTTTTCAATTAGAAAAATATTTCTGACCTTGCAAGTTTGTAGTATGGATACATTAACTAGAAACTATTCATTTATTTCTAACATCTATGGACGGAGTTCATGAAATTTGCCTGGAGCCAGATTAGGAGTTGGAGTCGATTTTTTTCCAGCCCGTCTCTGAATCGTAAAAGACCTACTCTGCGCTGTACAATTTTATTGCCAGGAATGTATAATAGAGCTAATAAATCAGTTATAGTGATCTCTAAACTTGAAACTGGTATTCCATTTTGCTGCTAGTTTCCGATTCGTCGTGGTTCGGTTAATTTGTTTTAAGTCCCATATAATTATTATTATTTCATTAGTTTTTTTTTGTATTATCAATTGGTTCCGAGACAACGCAATGCAATTTTGAGAACAGCAAAATGTTAGTTTTAAGCAACTCCATCTTTGAATATAATGGTCCCACGCTGTTGTTGTAAATCTGGAAATATTTCGGAAATCCGTTACAGAAATGTTTTTGATTAGAGTAAGTTTTAGAAACACACGTATTTTCCTGGAATGATCTTATTGCATGCAGTTTCTTCCATGTATAAACTTTTGGCGCTATCTTTGGAACGTTTCATATTGATTTTAAAAAATTGAGAAGTTCGAACTTCTTATTTTTCAGTTACTTAAAAGTTGGAACTCTTCATTACTTATATCTGCTATTTAAGAAAATTTTAGCACAATGTTATTTAGAGGCTATGATTGACATGAATTCATTGTTATAAAGGGTCCGCCATCTAACGTTTTTCTTCAACTAGTGCTTAGCTCATATCTGATTTGACAGATAAATAGTTTTATCCTTCCGCTGAACGAATGTGGTTGTGTATACGCTTGAACAACGCTGGGAAATATTGCGACATTACTTTGAAAATCATGGTAATGTTGCAGAATGTGTGCGAAAATTGCGTACGGATTTTGGAAGAAGAGAAGCACCATCAGCTCCGTATGTTCGTTATCTTGTGAAAAAAGTGATAGGCACCTCGGGGCGGGGATTTGACACCGTTGGACTATTATTTGTGGGACTATTGCCCTCAAAGATAAGTGTTACGCCGACAAGCCAGACAATTGACGCTTTAAAGGACAATATTCGCGAAGCCATTGGTGAAATACAGCTGCGCACAATCGAAAAAATAAAATAAATAAATAAATGGTTTCCCATTACATCCCATGAAGGGACCGGGGAGAACTTCTCACAATCACTGAGCTGTGCGCTTTCCAGTTTTCACTCACTGATTGGGACCTACAGTTTTACACCGATTCCGAACGGTATTTTGAGAATCGATAATGTGCTTAAAAATTGTACCGATCGTGTAGGCTACTGCATGGCCTGCCGAGGCAGCCATTTGAATGAAATTACTTTCCATTATTAACCGGAAGGATTGTACTTTCAAATAAAAAAAGAAATTTGGATAAATTTTCAGTATTTTTTTTTATAGTATTTTCAAAAAAAAAAGTTATTTGGCGGACCCGTTATATTCTAATTGCTATCACTATTGACATACATACCTATCAATTAAATTTTAGTTACTTTCAAAATCGAGAGAGTGATGTGAACAATGAACGTTTTAGTCCAAGGAAACATTTCATTCTCCTTTAAGTGAAGATGCGTAAAGATAAAAATTTGTTTGACTTGATATCTAAAATTCTACATTAGTAGTATTTTTCGAAGAATATTGCAAATTTATAATGCTTAAACGTATATTTTAATCAAGGATATATTTTGTGTAGAATATAAGGTTGCCGTCGGATTATGCCTACTTGACCAAGACAATTTTTCATAGTTCAAATTTCATGGGTTTGCCTTCAAGTTCGTGACGCAAAGGTAAAGAGGTTAATATCGATGCAAGCTTTGGCACAGGCGGAAGAGTGTCAAAAAACCAAACGTATTTGCATCCATTACAAACAATTGGTGTAGAATTATAAGGAAGGAGGTAAAGATGCTAATACCTCCAGCGACAAAAAACAAAAGGATCATTACATGAAATTTTGCAAAGAAATGAAACTTTCAGATTATGCAATCAAAATAATTTCCATGGGTTACAAATTGTTCTGTAAATTAACCACAAAATTCGGAAACAAATTTGAGTTTTCTTCGTATACTCCAAAACATAAGAGACCATACAAAGCCTACTACTACTGAGTTTAGATAAATGCGCGCCACTGATTGACAAAGAAAAATTAACTAAATTAGGGCTGGAACTAGTTGGAAAAGTCGGTGGAAACTACCAAAATAAAATTCTATATATTGTCTACTTTACGCGGAAATCCATAATCTTAAATGAACTGAGCGAAAATATTGTAACATGGAGTAGCTAAGAGTTCGATGGGAATATTAAAGTGTGAGGAAAAATTATCCAATACTTCAACTGTTACATGTTTGGACATGTTTCCTCACTTTGTACAGTGAAGACATTCTATGAAAAATATTCCGGAAAGCGATTTAACAACAGATTGTAACAGTTGTAAAATATAATGAATTATATTGAAATTAATAAAGCAATTGCACCTCTCAGACACCAACCAAGACTTCAGACCAGAACCATTTTACAAATTCCAACTATGCTGAAAACTTTCCAAATATACTCAGGCTGTCAGTCAGACAAACGCAGTGGTTGCCACAGGAACCATGTCAAAACAATGACTTATTAAATTTCTTACAAAATGAGTCCACATATTAATATTATAAGTAAACCTTGGAACCTCGCCACAAAAAAGAAAAACTGTTTCAGTTTTTAATCACATATAACATCCACATCTATCTTTTAACCGAAACATGGCTGGATCCAAATATTTCTATCAAACACAATACTTCCAGTTATTACAGATGTGATAGAGTTGGTTCTGGAGGAGGTGGCGTAGCAATAATAATAAGAAAGTCTTTACCAATTGTCAACACCATATTTGATATATATTTTCTTGCTACTTCCCTGGAGGTGCTCCCGACAGTGATAATTCTAAAACGAGAAGTTTTGGTCTAGATATTGATCTTATGTGCAATAATGGTAGTAGAGAATACTTATAAATAATAATAGTCTATTAAACCGCTCAAGAGCAACTTGTTGCGGAAACATTTCAGAAATAAGAGAACTAACAGCTGATCAGCTTATACTTGATCATATGGTTAACTAACTAACAAACATAAAGAGTGCAGTAGATAGGTTTGTACCAGGGGGTATCCATGACACAGTTGATCCACTAAGTAGAGGAAAATTATAGTGAACTGTGGATGGACGAGACAATGATAAGCAACCAGAAGCAAACTGAGCTTAAATAGTATTTGAATTATACTAATGACAGCTATATAATATTTAGTGTTGTTGCATCGAACATAAGTAAGCATTCCCTTTTATTTCTCTTCGTTTTATGTCTACCCAAAGAGTAAAATAGGGCAGCAACTCAAACTCGATGAAATGGTTTCGAGAGAACCTAAAATCGTCATCGGTCATCGGCCATCGAGAGAACCTAAAAGAGGGACTAGAGGCTCTTGTCTATTGCTCTGTGCTCTTTGTCAAGGGTTTGTAAGAGTGCGCCCAACCTTCTGTTATTACTGGTTTCAGTGAAACACTGACTCTCTGTAGCCCATCCATTCTGTTCTCTATCATTGTCCTACTACTTCGTTAATCAGCTGTGTCAAGGATACCTAACCTGACTAACCATCCCGCTTTTAGTGGGATTTTCTTGCTTTCAATCTCCCTTCCCGCCTTGGATTTCAATCCCTTCTTTTTACAGAGAAGACCCGCTTTATAAATATACCTTGGAAGTTCTATTTTTTGAATATACAATTTCAACAGGCACAAACAGGATTGAACTCACAATGTCACGATCGTTTCGAAATTTGTGAAATCCATTATCAGAGGCTTAGTTGTAGGCTACTGACATCTGTTCAAATCTGTCGCTAACTGAAATAATCTGAAAGGTTTTTTTTGTCGATTTTTGTTCTTATTAATGTGATATGTCTAATTTATTACCGTTGGATGGGTCACCATATTGGTGAACTCACTGGCTTGTAGTGCGCATAATATTTAAATACATTTCACAACAAGTTATCTTCAAATAACACTGGTGTCGTTTAATTTATATAAAAATTAAACTGCATCTCTGAGATTTGAAAACAAATCGCAATTTCACTGCCAAATGCTTAACTTTCCAGTTAAACTGTTGTTGAAAAATTGTGTCCATTTTGTGCCTTTTGCTTGCAATAGCAACGCAATAAAAATTAATAATGTTGGTTTCGTTGCGTGAAGTGCGAATTGGTCCTATTGTTTGATGATTTTTGCAGAAGATGTTTCACTCAGAAAATGATTGCACATAATATAAATGGAAACAATTTTTTCATTCACGTGTGCTTGTCGTAAACTTAAAACCATCCTTTAATAATATAAATGGAAACAGAAGTTATAGATATTGAACTGCATACAAATTCTTTAGGTTCTGGCGCTTTTGTTTACGACACTGATTGCTTGACATGTGTTTGTAGAAAATTTGAACACTATTGAATTTATACTATCAACTATTCGAGGGCTATTAGCATATTTTTTCTTCGAATACGCTCATTCACAATTTCGTCTGCCGGATTTGTTTGCCCAGGATTGAGTGGATTTTGGTCCATAGAATTTTCACAACCCTGCTTATGGCAAACAATCATACTTTTCCCCTAACATAGGTCCTTGGTCTATGTGCATTGTAATGTTTTATTTCAGTCCATGCTACAGTTGGACATGAAAGAACCTGAATTTAACTACATGTAATTAAAATTTCGAATAAAATCATATATTATACATTTCGCGTTTCTTTGTAGAAGCCACAACTATGGATGGGAAGTTTGCTCAATATTTTTCGACGCTCTTTCCGATTCGATAATTTAAGCTTTAGAGACTTATTCTAGTAGCAAAATTGTAATGTTCACAATCACTTTTGGCCTTCGCGTTCGAGACGGATACCTCCGTACTGTCAGTACGCTGTCCTTTTTACCTTGTGCCATTAGTTAGGTCAGAGACACACATTCAGCGTGTTGATGTACTATGTTCAAATACTCTATTTATTTTTTTTAATACTCAACCTTACAAGTATGAAGTAAATATCCTTGCATCTCTTGGTAATTTCGAACACTGTACCATGTCCTTTTTTGACATTCATATTACTGCAGGACCTCTCAGAGGGTGGTTCGTATTTTGTTTTTAGAAAAGGCAATTGGGGTAAGCATAAGAAATTCTACGAATAGTTCTTTTGAAATCAATGCTAATTGAAATTATTGTTTTCGAAAGGGAATAAAACTTCCTCATTCCTTCAAAAACAATTGGTACTAAATCGTGTGGATAAAGAAGCTGCAAGATATAATGAGGAATTGCATAATTTTAATAAAAATCCAATTACGCATGCGCCGCCCACAAGGGGAAGACCATTATGTGCCAACAGAGTCTTCGTGTAAAAGTTTTTTATTCTCTTAGGGGGAGCCAGAGCTTTTGGCCATTTGTTAAAAGAGTAAAGATAATGCTTTTTTTTCTATATCTACACCAAATCTTATTAAGAATTGTCATATTTGTACCGATCCGACTGATTTGGCTAACCTGTTAGCCAAAATCTTTTCAAGTAACTATTCTTTACCGGAAAGCATTCAACCAGTCCCGTGATCTAAAGCGCATCTAGTTTACTGCCTGACATGATTGTTCGAATACGTGGAGTTAAACGGTTTTTGCGGAGCACAACGAAACTTAATCCTCGGCCAGGGCGGAATTCCAGTCAGTGTTTTAAACGCGTGTCCTTCGACGCTTTCTCATCCATTACGCAAGCTTATTAGCTTTTCATACCGTGCGAGTATCTTCCCTTCACTGTGGAGTATTGTCAATATGTAGCCGATCCCTAAAAACGGTAACGCAAATGGGCACGAAAAGCACCAAACAATTGTTATAGTCTCCATGGCGAGCATGACTAACTACCACCACGTGAATTGTCATGAATTAAGTGACCTACTTAGTAATCGACGTACTGTTACCCCAAAAACCATTCTACAGGTAACTTGGTGGCGTCTCTCGCGGAATAGTGGACTGTTTCCGTCACTAGACTGAATGAGACTAAGATAGGGGTTCTGAATATTTCCAAAGCATTTGAAAGAGTCTGGCATGACGGACTCATGCCAAATAGTAAAAGTTTTGTTTTAGGCTTGGGTAGTAACTTCTCTGGATTTATTGAAAACTTTCTCAGGGATCGTGCTCTAAGAGTTACTATAGATCGACTCTCATCTGATGAGCATAACATTAAAGCTGGGGTATCAGAATGATCTGCCCTCTCTACTTCTCTCTTTTCAGTTTCCATCAGCGACCTACTATCTACTCTTATGCAGATGACAGTAATATATGTCATATCCGTTTGAACATCGGCGTAGTTTGACCGAGGTTCAGAGAAACACAAAGGTGATGAGCGATTCACTTAGCCACCATATGGGTTTGGTTTCTCAGTGGAGTCGAAAGAATCGAGTCCAATTTGAAGCATGTAAGACCCACTATTGTTTTCTGTCCCAAAACGGCACAATTGGCTTGTCTCTGTCAATGATTAAAGAATTGAAAGCAATTGATATTCTGGCCATGAATATATTGTGTGATTCTCAATTACTTATGATTTAATTTTAAGAATTAACATAATTTATGTTTTTTCTGTAATAAATTTTTTGTATTTTTTATATTAAAAATAACCGTTGCCACAGGTGTTTCAGAAATTGTACTTTTCGAAACTTAAACCCCGGTTTCTGGGATACGCGGGTTCCTGAATACTCTTCTCACAATCAGCTGATTTTGGCAACTTAATTAATTAGAAGGCGCACAATAAGATCTAGTGCAAAGTGAATTTATATCGAGTGGAAACATTAGCACAGCTGATTTTTAGTATTTTCATGACATTGTATCTAGCAACTGTCAAATTCATGAGTATTTTGTTTGTGTACATGTTTGTTTACTTTTATTGTTGGTATACATACATGTAGAGGTTAACACAACGTCGGTACGAAATAAAAACCAAATGGCTGTTGTTTTTGCCTACGATTACAACAACGCCTAATGCTTCCACTTGATATAAACACACTTTGATCTAGTGCCACAACCTTCTTCAATACGACTTGGACTGTAGTATATGCATTTACAACAGGGTGTTCACATATGTGCTATTGGGGGTCTTGTATTTTCTTACAACCTACAACCTTAGTACACCTTGTGAATTCCCTAATAGTTGTATTGTCTAATTTAAATTAAAAGCAATATAATTACGTTCTGTTGTATGTTTATTCGATCTTTCGTTGTAAGTTTTTTCAATAGTCAAGCTTGAGATTTTAGTTCCTATTTTGTTTATTTCAATATTTCGTTATCATTTGGATAAGATTACAAATAAGAAAACGTCAGAATACATCAACATATAACATTTTAAAATATATATATACGACTCATAAGCTATAGAGGAGACATTTAAAGTTGTGTATACTTCATATGTATGTAAACTCTTGGTAATTAAACTGCATTCACAACTTAACAACCACACGTTTCCGATTAAAGAAAATGCACAACTGTATTGCTCTAAATGCCCCACAAAGGAAAACGTATTTCCTGTAAATTATCGCATGACAACAAAAACTGAATAAATTATTAACAACAATTTTTTAAGCTTAGGTGACGTGCCAGCTGTCACATGAACTGAAAGGAAATTCTTGACTTTTAATTCGACATTGACATTTTAAAGTATAAACCATAGAATAACACATACGTAGAAGTTTTTATTCGCTCAATAAATTAAACGTCATAGGTACGATGGAAATTACACAGTGGAGGGTGGAAAATATGGGTTCAATAATACCAGATGGTGGCAATAGTATACAGCGATCCACAAAGGAACTACACCCGAATTTCGTGTTTTTGTGGCAAACTAGTTGTATTAAATACAATACAAATGAATACCAACGTTAAAAGTCAACAAAAAAGTGCAAAATACATTTAAATTTTTCAGTTCTACACCAAAACGACAGGAAATAGTTAAGTGAACATATTTTGTAACTCCACCTGGTGTATGTAAACATTTCCACAGACCTACCGAGAGAGTGTGAAATGAAACGTCAGATGAGAGAATAAGTTCTTCTATAGTATGTGTTATTCTATGGTATAAACAGCAGTAAGTTGAAAACATGCGTCATAAATTCAAAACCAAAACCACTGCTAAATGTTTGAGTTCGTTTTATTTCCCAAAGCTATTATTATGATCCAATTCGTTTATTTAAGTAACTTAATTCAATTGTTGTTAATAAAAAAGGCAAGCAATTGTGGACATTTATCCTTGTATTATTTAGTTTCAATGTAAGCATAGTCATAAATGTAGACTTGATCTGAATTTGAATACAATATCTTGCATAAATAACTTCGTTTAACTGCACTTAATGCGCTGTCAGTAGGGGCATTCATTATTGCGTGAAAAGCAGAAAATTGATTGCTTTAGTGTTTTGAGGTCTTTTGGAGTGAAGTTCCTTATCGCACGTTGCAGGATGGGGGCTAAATGAAAAAATTTTAAACAACTTTTTTTTAAACCGTATTATACCATAACCCAGTATACAACACAGTATTATTCTGCATACTTTTAGGATATCGTGATTGAGTGTTTGAAATGTGTACCAATTCGTTTTGTTACTTTATTTTATTGCATACCTTTAGACATATTTGGTAATTATTACTAGATTTGTACAGTCAGGGACGTATATGAGGGTTGTTTTCTTTCATGTTGGCATTGTGATAGTCATGGCTATGTGAAGTGTGCTGACTTCAATAGAAGGCATTATGACATAATTACGGCTAAGGTAAGCGGCCTTCGCTGAACATGTATTGGGAATTCGATGTTGACTGTTATAAGCTATTTAAGAAGGCCAAGAAAGGATTTCAAATTTTAAATTCTGATTTTGTCTCTATTAGTTCGAAACTTAAATGGTTGGAGGATATGTTTGGTACTTTTAAATGCACGAGGACATCTCGTCCTCCCCACGATGGAATAAAAGATTCTAGTGACCGTAATTTAATTGTAATTTGGATAGTATTTTCTCATCTCCAAAACAGTCGCCGTCTGTTGTTCCTTCATCCACAGAAGTCAGGAACCGTAATCATTATGAGATTTATTATACAAATTATATACTAATGCTTATATTATTAGTTTTAAGGGTTTTTTCAATTGTAATGATCAAATTTGAGTATTATTAAAAAAAATCAGCCCATAATCATTACTTTTTAGTAACAAAAATCATAAATAATAAATTTTGTTTCAGAACGTTTATTGAAATTAAATAATTATAAAACAATTTCATGAGGTGTCAGGGGACACCCGGTTGGAACGAAGTTCCTTTCGCTATATATTATGTACTAGTTAGTTCCAACACGCCTAAGGCTCCTGTTGAAAAATACTGTAATTTAAATGGATCTTTAATAAAAGATACTTTTTGTAAAATGATAATGTGTATTATATTTTCCCGATAAGGTCCTTGCTTTGATGAGAGGTCCTTCTTTCATTAAAATCTAATGTTTTTATATAAGAAAAAGCCTAAGAGTATGTTTTTTTTACAAAGAAATACTTTTTTTTTAAGAACAGGTACTCGTTACTCGTTTTAGGATAAGGTTATTTTTTTAAAGAAAATTTACTTATTTTCCCCCATATGTTATATGTTAGTCTAGACACAAACGAAGCCAAAAGTACGAGTGTAAGAGTAAGTGTCCTGCCAAATGTAATTCCATGCTCATGGTTGTACCATAGATGAAGGAAATAAATAGAAATCCCACAGGCGTTGTCAAGTACTGCCACTAGGTGCTGTGTTGTCGTTTTGTAACTTTCATTGACGTTTCTCATAACATTCACTGACGTTTATTCAACAGTGTGGGACATTTTTCAATACAAAAATAGAATAATTTTCCAGGTTGTGCTATTCAAACAACTAATTTAGTTGTTTTCATGTCGTTGTGTTCCACACTTTCAAGTTAAAATTTTGTTATTTTGATTGTATCTTTTTGTTTACTGTTACTGTTACTGTTACTGTTGGTTTCTGTTGAATTTGACAGCAACAGACCACAAAACAAAAGCAAAATCCCTGTTGATGTTGCCTATCACACCTATTGTTAGCACCTGTTCTAAATACATCTTGCAAGGTATATTTTGTTTGGGATCAAACGTTGTAATTATTGCATCCAGCTCCATCTAGAAAATATCCCATTGAACAAGAAATTTCCCAAGGCATGTGCGATATCTAGTTAATTCCTTCATCTATGATTGTACTTCATGGATTTGCCTGTCTTGTACTTTGGCTTTTCTTAAATTAATTTTTATTTATTTATAATTAAACTACAATATGTAATAAAGAGGCTCCACCGAGAAACTTCACATTAAACGAAACCAAAAGTACCCAATATAGTTGATAAGAATGGGTTGTAATAAAGTAGTTAAAAAAAAGTTGTTTAAAATTGTTTCATTTAGCCCCCATCCCGCAACGCCCGAAAAGGAACTTCGTTCCAAAATTTAGTACAATAACAAACAATAGAAATTTAATAATATAGATTTTGTTATATGCATTGTCGTCCCTAGCTCAGGCGCTAGAGTATATTTAATAAACATCTATGTTGCATTTGCACAGTTTTATAAATTGAAATCAATTTAACACTCACCTAAGATATAAATATACTGAAAAATTTTTAATTAAAAAAATTACATCAATATCGTGTTGTTTATATACTAAAATCTATGGACTATTTATTTTTTTTATAAAACAGTAATTTTAAGATAGTTTTTAGTTTTTGACGGTAGTGCAATATCTTTATGCGATATGTTAGTATTGTGTCTAAAATCAGCGACATTGTACGTTGCACTTTTTACTGCTTTATAATTTGCCCGTCTCTATATATGATACAGAACGGGAATCCCATTTGTATCCCCGATACATTTTTGTTTGTGCAGGTATATAAAGCCTCGGGTGGGAAAAATCCTTTCCGTAATGCATCACTTAAATAATTTGTATTTGTATAGTAGGGAGGCTTTATTAAATTGTTTTCATAGTTTGTTGTACAACGTAGTATATGGTTTCATATTAAATTTATGATGAAATTGTCAATTCGAATTACACTTGCCTTATTATTATACTTATATAATTTCATATTTGATAAATACTTTGTTATATACTTCATATACTTGTACTTTCGAATATTCTTAATGTTTCCATGAACACCGGCGATACGATGAACCAGACAGGGCAACCATATATTATGACACCACGAATTAACGTTTGATACATAATAGTTTTGGCACGGGAATTTGTATGAATAAGTGATGATTTATCCGACCTTTCGTATTGTATTTAAATTTTAAATTGTTCGAGCATTTGGTCGTATTTTCAATTTATTGTTTTCTTCGATATTTCGCTACCCTTTGGATTGCATCGTCAGGAAGATAAACACAATTCTTAACAAGAAATGGAAACAATTGATAAACAAAATTTTTTGTGTCATTTGAAAAAACAACAATAACAGAAAATTAAAAAATTAAACAATTGAAGAAATTTCCTTGTCATATGAAAAATGTTCTCAGTTACAGCCAGAACAATTTTTGTGTAGAAATAGTTTCACTATTTTACAGCCAGCAAAATAATTTGGTTGATAAAAATTTGTACATAATTGTAAATTCAGCAAGTTACATCCGGATATATTAAAAATGTTACCTAGTGACAAATTGAATGATACATCAAACAATTTTCGGTTAAATGTTCTACATTTTACTAACTAAATGTCTATAATTCTGTGCTGCATTATCCGTATCCGCTTTAAAGTTTATTTCGCTATTGGAGTCCTTATTATCTGTAACATGTCTAACATAAAACGACATTTATAATTATTTTCCCTATTCAAAACTGACGTATCTTGAAAGTTTGGGTAATGATTTAAGTTTGCACAGTGTGATGATAATGCTGTTTTTTGTGTTGAGATGTGTCTATATTTTTGATCTGATTTGTATCCTGCAATTCTAGTCTTAAGTTTATTTTTAGTTGTACCTACATATTATACCATATTGCAACTTTCACTATTATTTCCTCCACAAGGTATTTTGTATACTATATTAGATCTATCAAATTTATCTATTCTATCTTTGGTTTTCTAAACAATCTACCTAGTGTGTGTGTTGTTTTATGGCCCATTTTGTAATTATTAGTATCAAATATTTTTGATTTTTCTAATCTCTCAGAAAATCCTGGCACATAAGATAATGATTTAAACTTTTGCGGTTCCACCGGTTCCCCTTATTTTCATATTGCCTTATTAATCTATTGACTAACCCTATTGAGAAATTGTTGTCCATTAATATAGTTGTAATCTTCTCCTTATTCTTTTTATGAAAATTCCCGTCGCTTATCTTCAAAACTCTCTCTATTAGATTTCTTCCCGTATTGACAACCATTGATTTCGGGTGTTTGGAGTGGTAATTGATAACCTTTCCAGAAGCAGTTGGTTTTTGGTACCAATCCACTAATAAGTTCTCCCCATTTCTTATAACCATGGTATCCAAGTAAGGGAGTCTTAATCCAAGCTCTTTTTCAATTGTAAACCTAATATTAGGATGCAAATTATTAAATGTTGTCAAAATATTATCTATAGCACTATTTTTAATGATACAGAATAAATCGTCTACATATTTAGTGATGATTTTCGGTTTTATAGCCGGAATCAAGTAGATTCTCCATAACAATATCAGCCACAATCGGGGAAGCTGGAGATCCCATTGGAAGTCCTTCTTGCTGAAAATATACCTTGTCATCATATCGGAAATACCTGTTGTCTTATATACAAACCTTTAAAATATAGAGGAATAATGACTTATTAATATTTGTGTGCTGTTCTATTCTGTCCCATTTTTCCTCGATAATACGAAGTACTAAGTCTACTGGTATATTTGGAAATAAAGAAACTACATCAAGTGAAACTAATTTTTCACAATTTTGTATTCTTAGTTTCTTTATTTTATCCTTAAACTGCAATGAGTCTTTTATATTGTATTTCGAGTCTTCTGTAATCCTTTTCAGTATATTCGTAATGTACCTACACAACTCATAAGAAGGTGAATTAACAAAAGAACATATTGGTCTCAACGGAAAATCTTCTTTGTGTATTTTTGGGAGTCCATACAACCTAGGTGCTATGGACACATTTGTCTTAAGTTTGTTCTTCTCAATGTGATTTATGTTTCCTGCTTTATAAAGATTTTCCACAATATCATTGTTAATTTTTTGAAGTTTGCTGGTAGGGTCTTTATCCACATCAGCTTGTACTTAGCTGTATCCCCTACAATATTATTAATTCGTGATATATAATCACATTTGGTTATAGCTACCGTCGCATTTCCCATATCGGCATTAACTATCATTCCATCCTTATTTTTCTTTAAATACTTTTCAGCCTTATCTACTTTCTCTAACAAAAATTTATCCGTATTCGTCAGTTTCGTTTTATTCATCTGACTATCTATGATGGTCGTCAATTTAGTTCCAGCTATTTCTTGTTCTACCTTACCCGGTAGTGTTTGAACAAAATCTTATCATTCTGCTATAATATTAAATATTGGCAACTGGTCCCACCGGCAGTGCATGTTTCTATCCAAGGGAGAGAATCCATTGCACCACCGTTGGAATGTCCTTGCCTGTTTCATTAATGAACCATTTACTTACTTAGGGACCTTACAAAGCGAAGATAACATATTTCGCCAACCAGTTCGATCTTTTGCTTTATTTTTCCAGTTGTCAATACCAAGTGTACGCAGGGATTCGTCAACCTGATCCCTCCAGCGGAGTCTTGGTCTTCCTATTTTCCGTCTTCCTTCGAGTTCGGTTTGGAAAACCCTTCGCGCTGGTTCATCTCCATCCATTCTACTGACTTAGCGTAGCCAGCGCAATCGCGTTATCTTGATCCGCTTAACTATGTCAATTTCAGGATAAAGCTCATACAGCTCATGATTCATGCGTCGCCGATACTCGCCGTTGTGCACTAGAGGGCCATAAATTTTTCGGAGTATTTTTCTCTCGAAGACTCCTACAGATGAAGCAAGACAGGTTGAATGAGAGTCTGGTACAGCTGGACTTTTGTTACTCGAGAGAGGGCTTTATCTCTAAAGTGCTTGCTTAGCCCAAAGTAACACCTATTCGCAAGCACAATTCTCCGCTTGATCTCAAGGCTGACGTTGTTGTTTTTGTTCACGGCAGATCCGAGGTATATACATTCGTCCACTACCTCAAAGTTATAACGGTTATCAACGTTCACGCTTTGGTCTAATCGCGTGGACGTCCTGTTCGTTGAAACCATTAATTTTGTCTTGTCCTCATTTACCGTCAGACCCACTTTTGCTGACTCCTTCTCAATTTTCGAAAAAACCGCAGTAACTTCTGTAATTGTGCGGCCAATGATATCTATATCATTAGCATACGCGAGCAGCATGTGACTTTTGCTGCTGATGGTTTTATTCATGTTGACTGCAGCTTTTCTCATAATGATCTCCATTAAGATGTTAAAGAGATCGCACGATAGGGTGTCGCCTTGCCCGAGGCCTCGCTTAGTTTCGAAAGTTTCGGTAAGATCCTTACCAACTTTCACTACGGATTTGGTGGTCGTCAAGGTCATCCTGCAAAGGCGTATGAGTTTTGCAGGAATACCAAGCTCAGACATTGCTTCATAGAGTTTCTCCCGTATCGGACTATCAAAGGCCGCTTTATAATCGATAAATATATGATAGGTGTCGATTTGTTTTTCGTGTGTCTTCTCCAGGATTTGGCGTAGCGGGAAAATCTGGCCAGTTGTCGATTTTTCAGGCCTAAAGCCACACTGGTATGGTCCAATCAGGTCAGCGATAATTGGTTTTAGTCTTTCGCACATTATACTTGATAGAACCTTATATGCTATGGATAAAAGGCTTACTCCGCGGTAGTTGACACAGATACTCGGGTCACCTTTTTTAAATATGGGACACAGTACACTGAGACTGCAATCGCCGGGCATGCACTCATCTAACCAAATTTTGCTAATGAGCTGATGCATGCACCTTATCAGCTCATCGCCGCCAGCCTTAAACAGCTCCGCCGGTAATCCATCGGCTCCTGCGGCTTGTTGTTCTTAAGCCGGGCAATAGCTGTTCTGACCTCGTCTTGGTTAGGAGGGGGCAATGGACGTCGTCGTCCATATTGTGATCGATTGTCCCATCGTCATTGGATATCTCAGGTACTAGTAGCGCGGAGAAATGCTCCATTACTATTCAATTTTGCTCCCAGTTTCTTTTCCTGCAAATCCATAAGGCAATTGATTTTTTTCTAGTGTACCTCCTTAATTTTCTCATTAAATGATGTTGCCAATCTGGCCTCATATTCTAACAACTCCCTCATTTCCTCTCTTGTCCAATGTTGACTTAAATTACTGATTATAATTTGTATTTCGTGTTCAACTTGTAATATAAGTAATTGATGTTTTTCCCTGAGTGTAAGGTTAAGAATTTTGTTGTGCAAATCTTAGGTGTATCCGGAGATAATTTGCCGAAATTTTGGCAACCCATTTTCACCAAAAATATTCAAAACATTCTTGGTGGAATTTACAATAAACTTCGAAATAATACCTGATTTTCGACAGCGGAATTTATATGTTTATAATGAAATTTATAATATAAAAGAAGCTTTCCTTACCTTTGAGACTATCTCCTTTTTGTTTTTTGTGTACCTTCGAGACTATCTCCTTATATGTCCTGGTGCACCACTAGATATTTAATTTTGTGTTTGCTCCCAGTGCTCATATTCGAAAGGTTTGATTTGATTCCGAATTGTATCCAATTCCGTTTTACGTCGTTATTATATTTTCCCACTGGTGGCAGAAATACAATAGTCTCACACTTGTTAGTGTTTATTTTTAAATTCCAATCAAGGTTATACTCCTCAACCATGTTGAATGAGTTTTGAAGTCCTTCATTAACATTAGATATTGTCTTATCGGCATGATAAATAAATATATCATCATATAATGCCGACTAGTTTGATTATTATTGTTTTCAATATATTGATTCTAGAAAAGCTCCTATTGAAGCATGCATTTCCTCTTGGTGATGTATTACTAGGTTGTCTGTATTAACCATTTCTAGATCTTGCGTGTTTAGTAAGAAAAGTATATTCCTTTCAGATTCTTATACAACTATTTTAGTTAAATTCAGTGAATTATTTTTTAAAATATTTTCGTACCTTCGAACATTCTTACTGGATCCCTATGATCTAATCTCTCCAGGGTTTCCTGAATTTCTTTATTACCTTTTTCATTCAATATTTTTTAATCAGTTTGAGTTTTGCTTTTAAGGTGTTTAATGACAATTGTGAAAGTCTTGTTTCTAATCTATTATGACTGAGTGTAATTTTTAAATTATGCTGTTAGAATATTTTTAAAATACTTCTTTGTCTTTAAAT
Organism: Phaonia tiefii; assembly: GCA_963931995.1. NCBI lineage: Eukaryota > Metazoa > Arthropoda > Insecta > Diptera > Muscidae > Phaonia > Phaonia tiefii. The sequence continues at coordinate 160,767,513 of OZ008370.1, read as the reverse complement.
TTTGGTACCGTACTTTCAATGACCCCTGATATTAGAAAATATATTCTAGTTATATATATATTAGGGCGGGTTAATTGTTTTTTATGAAGCGTATAGCAAAATGTAATATATAGGTGACTTTGAGAAATTTTGCTCAAGAGACCATAGCTCTTAGTCGGATTTGGAGCCCCCAAAATTTCAAACTAGATATTTTTCCATATATGCATAGAATAATTTAATTAAATTCGTCATAAAATCGGATAGAATTATAGTAGATTTCTCAATGTGGGCTTGTTTGAAATGTATTTTTATCAGGTATTAATTTTTTATATTGATACCAATATTTTTTTTTATTTTTAGTAGAGATATTAGGAATTTTCTGTCGAACAATAGCCTAAAGTTAACTTTTAACTAATAAATTCTGAATTTTCTTCGAATTTTTTCGAAATTTTTTTTTGCAGATTATGAAAGCCCAGATAATTTCCAACAACTTTTATTACGGTCAATTTTTTTGTTTTCGAACTCCTTTTTGTAGGAAAATCGATCTGAAAATGAACAATGCTGCCATTGACGACTTATTCTACAGGTATCAATACAGATTCTGAAAGGTGATAAAAATATCTTTTGGGGGGCTCCAAATCCGACTTAGAGCTATGGTCTCTTGAGCAAAATTTCTCAGAATCACCTATAGATTACGTTTTTGCTTTACGCTTCATCAAAAAAATCGTTCCATACAATTTGACCCGCCCTAATACATATAACTACATTTATTTCATCATTCGTTAAGTTATGATAGTTCGGTATAACTGTTTCTAACTTGATTTTCTGCATTGCCACCTTTTCAAACTTTTTCCAATTTGTCCTTTTAAAGTTAAATTTGAACGTTGTCCCCTCATTCAAAGTTGTCATATCATTCCGTTCAGTCTCAATTTTCACAATTAATTCCATTGCGTTGTGGTCGCTATCGTAATCAAATGTTTTGAGGCAGTTTGACATTTCGTTGACTCTCAGTATATTTAACCTGGAATCCGTTATGTATAAATCGTGGTATGAGCCCGATCGCGGAAACGATGGTGCTAGAGAAGCGTTAAGCTTCCATCTGAATTCTATTTCGTTTTCCCACAACCATTCTTTTAGCAGTTTGGCTTTTGCGTTATTAATAGTATTACCCCATTCTGAGCGCTTGCAGTTCAAATGTCCCGCTACTATGTACTAGTAATTGTTTGAATTTTGAAGATTCATAGAATCAAATAGTTTTTGCTCGTATGATAGTATGATAGTACGTATGATAGTACGCACACATAATAACTAAAAAGTTGTTGCATTCAACGGGTATATTTATGGCGCATGTCTATTAAGCATTTAGCGAATATGTACTTTAAAAAAGAACCTTTTCGGGAAAATATTTAATACATTGTAGAAAAAAAAAATTTCTTAAAAAAAGCTTTTTATTTTACAAAAAGTACCTTTTCTTAAAGATCCATTTAAATTGTCGTATTTTTCAACGGGCGCCTTAGACGTGTTAGAACTAACTAGTACATAATATATAGCGAAAGGAACTTCGTTCCAACCAGGTGTCCCATGACACCTAATGTGATTTTTTATATTAAACCAGTGGTCTGAAAACCATATATCAAACCAGGTACCATATATAAATTAACACATGATAATTGGTCACTATATTTTGGAATGAAAATGAAAGTTAGAATAGCAAGTATGGCTCTCGAGTTCTATTTTGTATTACTTATTGGCCGTATAGCTTTAAAATCAGTGTGTGTGTAGGAGTTTGTTGTTCTCCGCAAAGTATCTAAATGCTTGACCAAATGCAAATAAACATTGCACATCGTCTTGCCGTTTAGTATGAATAACATTTAGCAGTTCCATATTCTGATGGGAATCCTTTTTCAACTGGTCGTAATTGTTTATTAATTCTGCAACGGAATCAGAGCCAATATTTGAAGATGTACCTTGTCCGTTTGCCGATACATCCACTAAATGTTTTAAAGTCAAATCTAAAAGGTGATGTTGACACGCAATATACAGAGATAGTGGTAAAACCATACATTGAAAAAGGTTCTGGAGTAACTTAACGACGCTGTTGTTTTTACCAGAACTGACACTGGTGGTATCACGAATTAATTTATTGAGATTTTTTTTAATGCCGTTATAAATATTGAGTGGTCTTCCATTATCCAGACCTAATATGGTTATCTTTATATCCCTAGTCCCGTTTTAACCAACCCATTATAAAATAAGTACAAAAAAACATAATATAGAAAAAAAATTTTAAAAATATATTTTGTTACCGACTTTTTAGGGTGTACTCAAATCAGTACACTGACCTCTTATGTATGAAAATTTTCGAAAAATTCTTTTTCAACGCAAAGTGTTTTTAAGCACTTCTTACACTGCCAGCGCACTCTTGAATGACAAACAACACACCGTACCTGGTTTTGTATTTTAGCGGGATAGTGCCCAGCTCCATCTTGAGACAAACCTTCAACCGGTGACGTAGACTGTCGAGATTTTTTTGTCCTCTTTGGCGTAGATAATAACGTGCAATATGACGGCAAAACATTAGTTGATCCAAGGGGTTTTCACTGCTTATCACATGTAACCTCTAAGCGTTAGCAACAGACAAATCCAGCATATATGTAAATAGTACCCACCACCACTTTTTGCCATGAACAGCAATCCTATATAGCGAGATTGACTGATCGAGCTCATCAACACCACCCATGTTTTTGTTATAACTTTGCAATAAATGGGGTATAGGCACGCACGTCAGTTTTCTTACGCTTGCTTGAGCACCATCGCTTAACCGTTCCTAGTGGTACAATTGTACCAAAATTGGTTACCATTGTACAAATACTGCTATCTTTCCATCTCACAAATAACATCCCATTTTCCTTTTCGAATCGATAGTCATAGGAACCTCGATCTTTTTTTTCATATCATTCATCCTAGTCAAAGGACACTTTCTTGTTCGGTTTTCCCTGACAGTTCCAGTAGCACGGTACCCCAAATTTTTAAGATCAACTAGAAGATTGTAACTTGTGAAAAAGTTGTCAAAAAAAAAAACTCGATGACTTGCAGCAGTACAATTTAGCTTCTCCAAAAAAATTGTTGACAACACGTGAACGTAACGGATCAGATGATTACACCAGCGAATTTCCGGCGTAAAAGTCAAACCAGTAGCAATAGCCTGTAGCACTAGCCGCAACCCAGTTTTTGTAGCCGAATCGAACCGGCTTTCCTCGAATGAATTGCTTAGGGGGATGGTGGCCATAATATTTTACCATTGACTCGTCTATAGATATATTCTCATGAAATACTCCCCATTTCAAAAAATTTTTTATTAGTAAATCTCCCAACGGTCTAACTTTGAACATTTTGTCGTTAGTCGTTGCTGCAATATTGTTGTCTACGAGATGAAGGTTTCTCTTTGTTTCACGGAATATATGTCTCGAGATTTAAAATTCTTTGTTTTTTGCTTAACAACTGGTAAGAGAACAGCTGTACTCAGTGACATCTAATGGGTTAAGACAACAACCTGTATTTCTTTGTTTCCTAATTTTTTTCCGTCGAAGTGAATGCACCAATTTTAATTTTTTATCGTTTTCTTCAATATTTCTTCCATTTTTTCAGGAGTTTTAATAACAGCCTTATAAACAGCTGATTGTACTGGAGTTGCAATTTTCACCCCATATTCTTTCAGTTCTTTGCATATTTCAGCTATATTGACACTCGGGTACAGAGTGGCAGTGCGAACTAAAGTCAGTCTTGCAATTATCAATGTGGTTCCTCGGTCAACCAGCCAAGAACTTCTCAGCATATATAGATGTCTCGTTTTGCTTTAGAAGGCGGATAAATGTAGTCTACTTGTTAACGGCGGACTGGAACAAAAACCATTTTTGAAAGGCTCATTTAGAGCTTCAGCCCGGTCATCATCTGACCCGTAGCTTATGTGAACAAATCCTGTACGTCGTTTCTGTAGTTCCCGAATCGAAAAAGTTTTCACATTAAGCATGAAACAAAAAATTCCATCGCTTCTCGAATTGTGAGTAAAAATGGGAAAAGATGCAACACTGATAACGTTTTTATTGGAATATTCCAAGAAAGCTGTCAAGTAATAAAAAAATATAAACAAACAAAAATAAGTTAGTGCGAAAAAAGAAAAACAAACAGGAGTTGTCTTAAGGGATTCCCACTGCTCCTTAAAATTTGTGTTGAAATTTAACCCTCCAAACTGTCTCTTGCAAATTCCTAATTAGTTGACATATATTCAACTGTATTTTCTTTTTGCGCTTTTGATTTCTCTGTAATATTTTGGAAAAATTAATTGAAATACATCCCAAAAAAAGATATAATTCTTATCTTCTCCACTTATAATATAAATTCTTAATTATCAAAAAATATCATAATCTAGCACCGTTTAAATTTGTGAGTATTTTTAACAATTCAAATTTTAAATTTTGCGACTCCCTACTTTTTAGCAACAGTTTTTCTCGCCTTTTTCCAATAAGCATAGAAAAACAGTAAGTGACAGAAAGTTTTCGCAAATCAAATGTTGTAGAAACAGTCACATGTGAGAAGCGTGTTTTTGTACCGATTCGTAGTGTTTTTGTTTCAATTTGAAGCCACTTATATTAAAAAAAAAATAATATAAAATGTTAATCCTAAATTTAGAATACGATTTATGAATGATGATGATGTTTCATGTGAAAACTTTTTTGATTCCTCTGTCCTCTTATCGGACCCGTATAATTGGAGCACGATGAAGTAAATTCGTCACAATTTGATTGTTCGCAGGTAAAAAATTCCTTGTCGCATATTCCCAATAGTCTGTTTTTCAGATTTCCGGTGGTGTTGATTTCCCGCTGTCCCGGTTGTGTAGAATAGAAATTCTTGATCCCACCGAATGCCAATCAAATTATATAGTTTTTTTTTTTTTTTTTACATCATTTTTATTTGCAATCTATTAATATATATAATATTAAGCAAATTTGATAAATTAACGAAAATGACATATGTTATACACAATAACTATATACTATGGTATCGTTTTTGAAAATTCATGTACATAAACATAATAAAAATTATTGTCTAAATGGTAGGTCTAAAATATGACATCTCTTCAGTCTTCTAGTTTCTTCACTGTCATCTAATAATGCAATTGCCAGCGGATTTTCGTGATTGCTCAGTCTTTGAAGGTATCTGCTACTAAATTTAGTTATTTCATCTTTGACGAATGGTATGTTCAGGTCCTTTTGTATGGTCTTGTTTGAAAGAAACCATGGGGCATTTACAGCTTTTCGCAAGATTTTAGACTGAAATCGTTGGATAATTTCAATATTTGATTTGCTGGCAGTTCCACAGATTTGTATGCCATAGCACCATATTGGCTTTAAAATTGTTTTATATAGTAAAACTTTGTTTTCCAAACTTAATTCCGATTTTTCACCTAGCAACCAGTACATTTTCTTATATTTAATATCGAGTTGATTTCTCTTTGCTTTTATGTGGTTCTTCCAAGTTAGTCGCCTATCTAAATGCATTCCTAAGTAGTTGACACTATCGGTACGAGTAATTGTGGATCCATTTAACATAACTGATGGGCAGTCCCCTTTTCTTAACGTAAACGTGATGTGGGTCGATTTTAGTGGATTTACCTTTATGTTCCATTTAGTGAGCCAGGAATACAGGGTGTCAAGTTGAGATTGGATTAGAGTTGAAGCAACATTAGGGCAAGTGTCGGAAGCAATAAACGCAGTGTCATCGGCATACGTAGCAACTGTAAGCTCGGGTATACATGGCATGTCGTACGTAAAAATAGTATACAATATTGGTCCCAGAACACTTCCCTGCGGTATACCAGCTTCAATATTTCTTATTTCTGAGATATCGTTGTTTACTCGAACATAAAACTTTCTGTCTTCTAAATAAGACTTGAAAAATATTCTTCAATTTGAACAGCAAACCCGTATGCCAAACTCTGTCGAATGCTTGCTGTATATCTAAAAATACAGCAGAGCAATATTTTTTGTTTTCTAAAGCATTTGAAACCACATTCACAATTCGATGAATTTGTTCCGGTGTGCCATGCTTGTGGTGAAATCCAAATTGGTGTTCTGGAATAATGTTGATTCGATTGAGAAGTGGTTGGAGACGACGGAGAAAAATTCTTTCAAATAGCTTCGAAAACATTACCAAGAGGCTTATAGGTCTGTATGAATTAACGCAATTCTCAGGTTTGCCAGGCTTCTGAATCATAATGATTTCTGCACATTTCCACTGTACGGGAAAGTGCTGTAGACGGATAATGGAGTTGAATAGCATCGTAAGAAACATTATTGCTTTAAAAGGCAATAATTTGATAATTTTCGCGTCTATTTTGTCGTATCCGAGGCACTTAGTAGTATTCATTGCATTAATTTCAGATTTAATTTCATGTGGTGTTATATGGGCTATCGGCAAATCCATTTGGCAAGGAGAATCCAGGCTACTAACTATTTCCGATGTATTTGTGTTGCATGAAAAAGGTTTAAAAGTTTCTTCTAAGTGATCAGCAAAAGCGGTTGCCTTCTGCTTATCAGTTCTGCACCAGGTGTTGTTACAATCCTTAATGGGAACATTTCTTTTTGATGGTCTTTTTAAGTATTTAGTGGCTTTGTACAGGTTGGATTCATTTTCGGATTTGGAAGGACTGAGCTGTTGTAAATATAATCCGACTCTTCTGTTTTTTTGGTAAGATATTAGCTTTCGTAACTTCCTTGACGCCGTATTTAGGCTAGTTTTATCCAAAGGGTTTCTCGTTCTCTGCCAGACTCTCCTCAATCTTCTCTTTTCTTTTAGAAGGCGACGAATATCGGTGGATATTTTTATTTCTTGGCCATTGGGTTGATAATTTTCTTCTGGTGTTGATATAAATGCTGCCTCGTGGATTATGCTACTGAGTGTTTCGGCAGATTCATTTATGTCGTCGTCTGTTGTCATGATTGTTAACAAATCGATTTTCTGGTCAATGCACTGTTTGAATGCATCAATGTCAGTCTTTGAAGTGATGATTTTCAATGGGCGTGGCAACAACGTAGTATTTACATTATAGTTTAAGATAATGGGTGTATGATCGGAGCAAAGATCATCGTTATTGGTTATATCAAGTAAACCTCTTGGGATACCATTGTAGACAATAAAATCTAACAGATCAGGAATTTTACGTGGGTCTATAGGCCAGTAAGTTGGTCTACCAGCTGACAAAGTGCAATAATTATTCTTAACTATGCATTGGTATAAATGTCTTCCTTTGGGATTAACAAGCTTCGATCCCCACCAGGGATGTTTGGCATTAAAGTCTCCGCCTACTATGAACTTTGTTCCTAGCCTTAAAAAAAATTCCTCATAATCTTTACAATTAACTCCATATCTGGGGGGGAAATATATGGAGTAAATATTCAAAAAATGGTTGTTGCTCCTTATTCTTATACCAGCAGCTTGGCGAAATGGTTTCCGTACATCTTCTGCTAACTCGTACTGTAATGTGGATTTTATAAAAATTGCTGAACCGCCATGAGCGCGTTCTTCTGGATGATTTGCTGAAATAAAATCATATCCTCTTATTCTAATATGCGATCTTTTAGTTACGTGAGTCTCAGAAATTAAGAAAATGTCGATATGATTCATCTTTATAAATAATTCGATTTCATTTAATTTATTGCAGATTCCATTGGCGTTCCACACTGCTATTCTTAAATTTACTTGCATAATTTGTTTATGAGCAATGACATCATATTCATTAATGTTGTTGTAAGTTCTATTTGCTTATTTAGTAACGTTTCTATATTTTTCATTAAATTGTTATTAGTGCTATTATTCTGATTTAGTACGCTGGCATAAGAAGCGCCATTATTTAAATTTCCACTTGCATGGTTATTAGTGTGAGGATGGACTTGTGGAAAATCGTTTGGATTCATAGAGAATTGACGGTAACGTGGAATATTTCCTGGAGTTCTTTTCCGTAAAAGATTTTGGTATACTTGGCATCCCTTGTAGTTAGCTGTGTGGTTTTGCAAACAATGGGTACATCGAGCTGGACAATCTCTTTCCTTAGGACAATTCGTAGATAGATGATTAAGACCGCATTTAACGCATACAAATGGCTTTTTGCAATACGTTTTAGTATGTCCATATTCTTGACATCTATGACATTGAACTATATCACTTGTTTTCGTCTGTGGCTCAATAGTTACAACTGCGTTGTAAATGTAACAAATGTCAAATATCGTTTTATTATTCGGATCCGGATCTAAGTCTACGTAGAACATTGGCAAAGGTTCTTTTGTTATTCTACTCTTAACATTTACTATATATCTTACTTGATGCCCCTGTAGAATTAATTCAGCCTTTATATTTTCAAGTGGGGTAGTATGATGTAGTCCCTTTATGACTACACGAAATGCTCGTTCCGTTTTTATCTGGTATGTGTGAAAACTGATATCGCTTGCCTCAAAATATTTTACAGTTTTCCTGAATGATTCGACAGATTTAACATTTAACTTTATTTGGCCATCGTTAATCGACTTGTAATTAAAATCATTACTGGAGATCACGGTTGAAAGATTAGTAATCATTTTGTTAATATTTGTTATACCAGGTATGAAAATTGGTGGTGGTTTTGGGGGTCTTTCCCTTTCTTCATCTTCACTATCATCGCTTAGATCAGCAATATCCAACGCAGCATACTTGTTACTCGTCGATGCACCAAACTCATCATTTTGTTTTTCGTTTTTATTACCTTTCCCAAACATTGCTTTACTCGTCGACGCACCAAAATCCTCGTTTTGTTTTTGTCTTTTATTATCTTTCCCAACCATTGTGATTTTTTTACGTTTTGTGTTTATAACTTGCCATGGCAAGTCACTGGCTTCACTGTCGTCATCCATATCGATGCAATAACAAAATACAAGTCCTGTTGTCAGTATATGGATTTAGAAATTTCACTAATCCGTTTGTTTACAACTTTGTTATATTATTTGTTTTTTTTTTTTTTTTGATTTTTGATTTTTGTGCTTTTGTTAGTTTTGTTGAAAATTATTGTGGCAGAATACGTCTGTACACTATGAACGGCTCAACGCGAATTATATATATTATTTGTATATAATTATATAGTGTGTCAAAAAATGGTAATGTGTCGTCATCTTCCAGCACAACAGTAAATTCCACCCCATTGTGATATCCTTTAAGATAAAATAAATGGTTTCCCATTACATCCCATGAAGGGATGGTTTTTCACAAACCAGTGAGCTGTGCGCGTTCTAGTTTTACACACACTTCTAGGGTCCTACAATTTTACAGAGGTTTCGAACGGTTTTGAAAAGCTTTTTCATGGCTAATTACTCGATAGTGTCGCCGTCACTAGGCGAGGTGACCGCCGTCGAAAAAATTTAAGATGGTCAGAGCAGGGCTCGAACCCACGTTCTGATGCACAAGAGCCATGCATACTACCATTGCAGCACCGAAGGCCATCTGTTAAGGTTCCGTACAGTGAGCAATCCTCCTAATAATGGCAAAACTATCGTCAACAAATTCAAATATAGTCCCGATTCTGACATTTGCCGAAGCAAGATTCTCAACAGTTCTGTTGAGTAAATCGTCCATGTCGGCAATGATGGGAGATAATGGGCATACCAAACGACTGGTGGTAATATGTGCGATCTAACAAAAGTAGTCGTCGTCCCTAAGGGAAATGTTCAAAGTCCACAAAAATTGTGTCCCCGACATTTTCGTGTATGCCCTGACAATATTCCACTTCCTCAAAATCGTAAAATGCGATATGACGTCGTGTGAAACGAAAATTTTGCTATCTTCCAATTCTTCATCTTCAGTTTACTTCAGTTTACCCTCAAGTTCCAAAGAGTTCCCAATATTAAATTGACCACAGATTATCGATCTAAGAATATTAGCTATGTATCCGGAGAGTCATAGCAAGGAACATTGATCGACGATGCAATCGATCTTATTGGCGTACCGATTTCGCAAATTTTCAGTAGTCCCCCTTCACAGTTCATGTTTCGTCGTCCACATAAATTGCCGACCATATTGTAGTCGGTGCGAATTAGTCTTCGAGTTGGATCTTTCCTTATTGTCCTCTATATTCTCCGTCTTGAACGGGTTCCCTCATCCTGTCATCGTAGTTCGTTTATACATTGTATTAATTTTGTCGGCCCCGTCCGATGTTGATGTGCCACAGATTTCCACACAAAGGCTGAAAATGACTTGAGGGATGTTACTCAAGTGAGCCAAGAAAGTAAGCTGAGTTTTGAATTTTATTTTGTTTTAAGTTTTTCTCGAGTCACCCTAATAAAATGAAATCAGTCTTATGTTATAGTTCTTGTAATTAAATCTAAAACAGTCAATGCATTGTTATTATTATTTTACGAATAATCAAGCTGAAAAACATTCTCATGAGGAGGCGTTATTCAAGCGAGCAGCAGAGTATAAAATGACAAAGACATCGCCAAGCTTGGTGGTTCCAACTGTAAAAAAATGGCTGAATATCGAGCGCTTTGGATAAATATGTTAATTTCGGTTTATAGGGTCCCAAATCCTTCTGTGTTACTAAGGCTCCAAATGCAATAAAGTTCGAATCATGTGTTGGGTTGAAATTCTGATCAACATTATTGTTCAAATGGGTCGTGAAGCTAAGTAAATGATGGTTCTTTTTGGCCTGACCTTCAAGATCATTTATCCGCCTAAAGTTTTTTCGTAGTTAATAAAACTCTCATTAGTTAAAAGCCTGAAACATATCGAACTTTTAAATGGTATCCGAGTTATTTAAAGGCTGTCTACAAGGTGATGCTTGTGCCACAACTCACTTTCCATCTCTGCCGATTGTTAAGTTTTATTGCACATTCTGGTTGTACCGACAAACAGCAAGTAACTGATTTCACACTAAACACACTTTTATGCAACTGCTGGCAATGAAATAAAATTGCATTCGTTTTAGAATGACTTAAGGCAATTGAATACGAGTATCAACAAAATTTCTGACCATGTGAAGAGTTTCGCATACGTGACGATACTAGCATGTCCATACACATCAGCCTTTTATTATTCTGATTTAAGTTGCTGCGGGTTATTGTTACAAACCCCACGTTCCCAAAATACTTTAGACAAGGAAATGCTACACTGTTTTGCTGGGTGTTGGACATGAAAGTATTTTAAATTTTTACAGCCACTGGATATACAACACACGCAGAATTTGGCATATGGTTGTACATTGTTCTTGTTGGTTGTGTATATGTAAACGCACTATCGTTCTACCATATTGCACTTTCAGCAAGTTTTCCACTGTATTGTTAAGCTTTCCATAGTACCAGTAGCGTCTATACAATGACAGTTATTTGATTTTTTAATTTTCTATATGATTTCAAATGATTAGAAAACACATAATGCCACACTACGGATCTGTTGTTTTTTTAAATTACGGCAGTTATTAAACAAATGGCTGTTCAAAATGTAGACACGAAATTCCAAACCCAATCGATAACTACAGTTGGATGTGTGAGCTGCCAAAATAGTTAACGACATCAAAAAAATCTGTGCAAACCTAAATTTTCGGTGTATTTTAAAATTCCAAGCTCGTCATTAATACAAACTAACTTTATGTAGTTACCCCTATAGTTGTATCTGTTAAATAGACAGACACTGTCACTCCATCATTTTGAAAAAGTGGTGTTAATTATGCTTCCGATATAAGTAGTACTAGATAAAGACCTTATTATTATTTTCACAGAAATTGCAGAATATTCCTTTATACCACAAGTTATCTTGTGCCAACTCATACCAACTTACAACTGCACATGGCAAAAGGAAATACAGAAAGGCTGACCACCTGGTTCTGGCAGTGCCATCATGACAATTTACTTATTACTCCAAATGAGAGGGAAAGTATATATCATATATAGCTGTACCTATAAATTAAATAAAAAATAAATGGTTTCCCATTACATACCATGAAGGGACTGGGGAGAACTTCTCACAATCACTGAGCTGTGCGCTTTCCAGTTTTCACTCACTGATTGGGACCTACAGTTTTACACCGATTCCGAACGGTAATTTGAGAAGCTTTATCATGGCTAGATACTCGATAGTGTCGCCGTCACTATGCGAGGTGACCGCCGCCGAAAGAAAATTTGAAGGTGGTCAGAGCCGGGTTCGAACCCAGGATCTCACGTATAAGAGTCGCGCACACTAACCATTGCACCACCGACGGCCACGTAAAAATTACTATAAATTACAGTGCCATAATCGTTCTAGTTATCGGTCCCCATTGATTGCCATTAAAATCGAGCGAAATCATCTCATATGGTTTTAACTGTGAAATAATACACTCCGCGAAATAAGTAACGGATTTTTCAATAAGAGCGCTACAAAAGTTTTTTTAAATAAAACAAACCGGTTTTAGATACCAATGAAATTCTTTATTCCTGTGAAAGTACGTTCGATGCGATTATGTATGGAACTCGATTTCTTTTGCATGGCCACCACGGGCACGCTTGCAGAAGTCCAGACGCTGATCCCATTTTCGCTGGTTTTCAAGCATAAATCGGCCGATACTGCTGCAATTTCACGTTCGATATTCGTACGAAGTTCATCAATCATCGCTGGCTTGTTGGCATACACCATAGACTTGACGTAGCCCCACAGGAGCTAATATAACGGCGTCAAATCGCACGACCGAGGCGGCCAATCGACTGGGCCATTTCGTGAGATAACACGTTCAGCAAACTTGGTTTCCAATAAATTGATTGTGGTATTCGCTGTGTGGCTTGTGGAGCCGTCCTGTTGGAACCACATGTCCTCCAAGTCCATATTATCCAATTGGGGCCAAAAATATTCATAAACCGCAACCAAACCGTAATTTTTTCGGGATGCAATGATGACTCATGGATTACGTGTGGATTGCTGTCTGACCAATAACGCATATTTTGCTTATTGACGAAGCCATTCTGCCAGAAATGAGCCTCATCGCTGAAGATGATTTTCCGATGAAAATCCGAATCATTTTCAAGTTGTTGCTCAGCCCAATTCACGAACATACGACGCTTATGGTGGTCAAGCGGCTTCAGTTCTTGCGTCAATTTGATCTTGTAAGGATGTAGGCCAAGATGTTTTCGCAAAATTCGCCAAAACGACGTCACAGAGATGCCCAACGCTTGAGAACGACGTGTGAGAGACACATTTGGGCTTTCTTGAACTGAAGCCTCAGCGGCAGCAATATTCTCGACACCACGGGCACTTATTTGTCTCACTGGCACGGGAACATTTTGTACTGTGCCTTTGGATTCAAATTTTTCCACTAGACGCTCAATTGTTGATCTGGTAGGACGACTATGACGAACATAAATTGGACACAGCGCTCTTAAAGTTGAGGCCACTGACTCCAAATTTCGGTAGTAAATTTTAATAGTTTATATATCTTTCCATGATCAAATGGCAAACCTTACTGAAGAGAAATGTCAAAAGAGCGGGCAAAAATATGGCGTCGTTTGCTGTCCCTATCGATTTACTTTTGTAGCGTCTCTGTTGAAAAACCCGTTATAAAGGTAATATATTTTTTCTCGGTACTGGGTTTTTGGTGTAGAATTTTGATGCATATATATGTGTCATTAGGTATATTATGTCAGAGAATGTAGCCATTCGATCTCTTTTACAAGTTAAATGAAAAGTTTCTGGTGCGAAATATATATCAAGGCAACATGAAAAAGAAACAGAATTCGAGCAGTAGTAAATAGGAACTTAAACAGAAGTGAGTTTTATTTGATTGTTATTTTATTGCTTTAAAATTAAAGTAGGTAAAATTAAAAAAAATATTTTATAAAGAATACCTGGAGGAAAGTACCTAAGTAAAGAAGAAAAGGGAAAAATTTAAGATTATCATGATCAAGGGCTGTCCACTCGGGAAATTTCGAGGCGATTGAAAAGATCATTGACAATTTTATAAAATAGGGTGGCCAATATGGAAACACAAAACGACCAGGAAGAACACCACTGATCAGTGGCAGCGCCAAAAGAGAGATGAAAAGGGTTGCTGTTAAAGAAAACTTCGCCGATAAGGAAATTGCTGAATTGAGCTTGGGAGCAGGGTTGCGTCCTGTTCAACAAATAATGAAACGCGACTTGCTACTGTCATATGGGAAAAAGTATGCAAAACTCATGCCAAGACACGAATTAGCCAGATTTAAATTCGCTGAAATATATACATTTTTGGATGAGCGGTGATATTTTCGGATGGAAAAAATTAAATTTGGATGAACAGATATTGGCGTTCCGAAGACTTTTCCAAAATTATGCGCCAGCGGCGAAATATTGACTGTAGCTGCCTTATGGTTTGCGCAGGTATAATTTGTAGAGGAACCACTCCAAAATGTTTCGTTTCCACAAAAATGGACACCGAGTATTATATCCGACTATTGGATGTCGTCTTAGTTAATTCTGGAGAGGAAATTTGTGTCCCAGAATTTATCATCCAACAGGACAATGCAACAGTACAGCTGTCTAAGAAAACTCAAAAGTTTCTGGAATCCAGAAATAATACAAATTAAAAATAATACAAAACTCAGTTCTGATCTCTATCCAATCGAGAACCTCTGGCCTATTTTATCTACCCAAGTTTCCAACGCAGGACTCCACTTAAAGAATGTCAATGATCGAATATTAGCAATACCAGAAAATGTTAGATAACTGATCCTGTGCATATTTATTCGTTGATAAACTCTCAGTATAAATTATTAGCGATAACGGAGTTCAAATGTCGTACGAAACTTTTTAGAATATTTAAATAAAACGTTTGCCTTTCTAAAAATATTTCACACTAATAATTTGTTTATTTTTGTTGATTCACCTTAAGAAGTCACATTCCAGGTATTTTTGGTAAAAAGTATTAAATTTTGAAAGAACTAATACTGTACAAAATAAAAACTTGAAAATTCCTCACAACATTTTGAAAAAACAAAAACTTATGTTGCCTTTATATTTATATCGCGGGGTGTATATTTCCACTAAGATTTAAGTTTTACATTGAACAATTTAGTCTTTTCCCGTCAGAGGCAGGCATATGCTTCGAAGAGAAAATGCCACTTCATCGTATATGTATTTAGGTACTCCTATGGAATGGTTACACTAGTGTAGATATAATAAACTAAGATTTGTCTTATTTGTATATGAGATGCGCCATGGTAAGCTAAAAGTATGAGATTCAATTCTAGTTAGTTGTAAAGACAATGTTAAAGTCAAGCCAAAATATGTAAGATAAATATATCATAATTGACCTGATAAATATGGTAATTGAAGGCGATAAATTTAAGGTTCACTTGCTTATAATTTCAGAGTAATTGCTTAATCAGGAAAGGAAAACGTTGTACTTTAAACGTACTCAAGCTTTAAACTCAACACATTAAATCGACTGGTAAAGGAAACAACTCACGAAATAATAGTTGTAACGCAGATCCTAATGAATTGAATAATATGTTGGAATAAATACCATTAGTCTCTCCAAATAGTGGCTACTATATGGATGCTAATATCAGGAATTGATTTGAAAGTCAATTCAGTTTTTCCAGCATAACACCAAATAATGTGATTCAAAACATCGAAAATATTAAATCACATACTTTACACTGTAATAGTTTTTGACAACATTTTTGTAGACAAGACCGGAGAGGTCGGTTTAACCCTAATTCGGGTACGAGGAATTGAACTGCATCATTAGTTTTTTGAGTTTCAGTTACGGTTTCATACAAGATTTTGTATTACCTTCACTAATACAGTGGATTTGTTTGATTTTTAGATTTTGACAGCCACTAGCTTCTATTTGGTTGGTTGTACCGGTAAACTTCCTTCGACAAAGTTGATTCAAACGTGTTGGGCCTTAACTTTTGGGAACAAAGAAAACATTTAGAAAATCGGTAGGTTAGTAATCTGGCGACCTTCTTTGACTTTTCCATTCTCAAATTATCATTAATCAGATTTTTCGCCAAATAAGAGAAAACCTTTCCACATATAACTATATTTATTTACTGATCTTCATTTTAAATAGTAAAATTCCATTTAATTTTATATTTCAGTTAATATTAAATTCTTTTACACTGAAAACCCAAAAAACATAAGAACCTACAAACAAGTATAATGCTTACAAAAAGTACTTTCGTCTACATTTTCCTGCAGAAAAGAGTACAACGAACAAAACAGTACGCATACTGTTGAAAACAGTATGTCTGGCAAGCTTATATTCATATATTTTTTATGTCACCATTATTGTAACTCAATAATCTAATGATGCAGTTTCCTTGTAACTGAATTAGGGTAAAACCGTTCACTTCCGCTTTGTCTTGTGTTTGGACTTCCACAGTATTATAGAAGCATGCCAAGATTATAAATTTACCTAAGGCAGGAAATGAAACAATCCCGCCCTATAGCGACTCTCTCATACTTATCTAAGAACTTTGAGAGAAAAATAAAGAAACAGATTATAATATACCTGACAGACAACAGTTTACTTTCCACATTTTCTTCTATGTTTCCTGGAACTCATAGTTGCATTACTGCTTTACAAAATGTATCTGAGGATCTACAGTCCACAATTGTTATTTGATCCCACCTGACTTCCAGATCCCAGTCCGTTGTTGTCTGAGTCTCTGACTGTTTTGAGAAGAGTCCCACAGGGACTACAAACGTATGCGGATGATGTGCGGGTGCATATGGATTGTCTAAAGTCAGATTTTCGTAACATATCGACTAAATAAATGAAGATTTAAACAAAATTGAAAAGTTTACAAAGTCTAATGATTTACGCCTAAATCCATATAAATCGAAATATAAATGTATACTTGTTAGCAACATAAATGTTAGTATTCAGGAGGATTTAGGTGTTAAAATATGTGACGTCCGAGTTAAAATCGTAACGAGTACGAACAATTTGGGGATAACTTTTAAAACTCAATTTAATTGGAGATGTCATATTAACGTAACCGTTTGCAAAATGAACGTTGCCTAAAAGAACTGTGTCTAAACGCCAAGCGTTTAGCCTTATTATTAAAACGTAGATGTTAACATCACATAAGCTAGCGTAACGTAGGACAGTTAAGCCACTGTGAATGCTACACAGTTATCGTAAGTTATCTATCTGAGATAATAAATTGAGTGCAAAATGAACATGCGTAGTAAACGTCTCGTTAAGTGAACGAAGCACAAGGTACCGGGTAGTCGCTCACTCGTCGTACGCATCAACGGTTCAACTAATGCAACCAAAATTCCTGAACTTACAATTATCTTAAACTAATAAACTCAACCTAAATCTTAAGAACTACATGAAATTTACATCTACTTAAATTACCCTCAACTTTAACGTATCACTCCGGTAAACTGAATTCTACGAAAAATACACGTTTGTAACGTTTTGGAAAACTGTCGTGTTTTCATCAGTCCAGTGCGATCAGTGTCAATACTTCCCGATCCCAGCCCACTCATCTACCCTTAAAATAAGGCGTGACGGGCTTATTCAAACTGATATATCAACCAACAACATACTGCATTTCAAATTAGATTGTTATTCTCAATATCGTTTTTAGTACCGAAACTAAAATTTGGTTGCGAATTAATTTCAAGTTGCAGTAGTGAAATGTAGCAAAACTAGATACAACTTTTAATAATATTGCAAGATATGTTTTAATTTACGTAATTCTTGCGATTAGTTGCACGTACTAGTAGAAGTTATGAGCACTTTTATATGATCACGAATTAAAGTCTTTTTGCCATTAGACGCACTGGTTAGGAGATATGAGCCCTTTTATATTTCTTGCCGGTGATCACGAATTACCGACCTTTTTGCGATTAGACGCACTGGTTAGGAGATATGAGCACTTTTATATTTTTTGCCGGTGATCACGAATTAACCCATTTTGTACCAGACTACATAAATGTTTTAATACTTTTATGAAATTTTCATGGCTCGTTTGAAATAGGCCAAAAATTATATTAGATGTATTTTTTATTTTTTTTACCTGGGATTACCTATGAAAACTGCTGTTCGATATCTCGACCGCTGGGATAATTAGAGCATTCAATTTTCTTTGTAATATGATTTGCATCGACGATAGCAATGCTTTACACACACAGCCATGTGCATACATTTTATTGTTGGGCGGTCTATGAAGTCGTCGTCACTTCCATTTTCTTCATAAATAAAAATAAATGGTTTCGCTTTACATTCTATGAAGGAATTGGGGAGAGCTTCCCACAACCAGTGAGCTGTGCGCTTTCTAGTTTTATACTCACTGATTGGGACCTACAGTGTTACACCGGTTCCGAACAATATTTTTGAGAAGCATTTTCATGGCTAAATACTCGATAGTGTCGCCGTCACTATGCGAGGTGACCGCCGTCGAAAGAAATTTTAAGGTGGTCAGAGCAGGGATCGAACTCAAGATCTCAAGTACAAGAGGCGCGCACACTACCCATTACACCACCGACGCCCATTGTCTTCATAAGGCGAAGTTAATTAATTCGACGTTTGTTACCGGTTCGGCGAATAAAAACAGAGTTTTGTTATCGAGTTCTTAAAATTTCGGCAATCAGGCAATGCAATTTCCAAGCATTGACACTGGCGCTGTCCAAGCAAGTAACCCAAAGTGGCCACCATCTCTCTCTGCCTCTGATTCCAATCCGATAATTAGAGACAGCATTATCATGTAGGATAACTCCGCCCATGTACTTATTAAAATTAGCAATAAGGCTGGCTTGGGATAAAGCGATCCGTGTTTTTCTTATATGATCTATCTGATCATAGTTCATAGCCAAACTGACCTCTGCATTGTCTCTCCATTGAATCTTATGTTATTGTTCGAATTCGAAATCCATATCATGTCGAGGTAATTTTATTTCTTTTAGAATGCAAAGCAAGTGGTATCCGGTGAAAAAGTTATCAAAGTGAACAGTATGTTGTCTCACATTAACTCATAACCACGCTAGCACCTCGGCCACGCTGTTTATCGTATATATCCGATGGTCCAACATATGTTAGGAATTAAAACAGATACCATTCCGATGAACACAAACACCAATATTTGTATCCGAAGCGAATTAGTTTCTCCCTGATAAACATCTTGCAGATATGACTACCAAAATATGGTACCATTTGCTCACCAGTCGATAGATTAGGTTCAAAAATCCAAACTGCATAAATCGGGTATTCAGGAGATGATATCCAGAAAAATACTAACATTCGAATTAAAAAAAATATTGTGTTTCATATTAACAACACAATAATTGACTCCAATAATACATATAAATAATATTTATTGAGAAATATACACATTTTTTCAATTAACAATCAACAAACTTATATAAAAGTATTACTATAAATATGTATTACAACTAGATTTAGTGCGCTAATTATCCCAGTGGTCGAGATCTGCACCAGCCATTTTCAGGACTGTCAGGCGATCAGTAACAGTAGCTATAATAAGTAGTTTGAGAATACTAAAAAGTATTTGAACTGTTGGCGATTTTAATCAATAACCCTTTCTTATTTTTCTTTTCTATGCAAGAAGTTACAATTAGTTTAAAGGGTGGGGTGAGGGGTAAAAAGTACAGGTCGGAAAGCCAATACGCCAAACTTAATTATAAATTAAAAAAAATTATTTAATTCCATTACCTAGTATTTCCAATAATTTAATGAAAAACAGCAAAATTTTGTGGTCGAGATCTCGACCGCTGGTACAAAATGGGTTAACGTCCTTTTTACGATAAAACACACTGGTTAGGAGATATAAGCACTTTTATATTTCTTGCGGTGATCACGATTTAACGTCCTTTTTGCGATTAGACGCGCTGGTTAGGAGATATGAGCACTTTTATATTTTTTGCCGGTGATCACGAATTAACGTCCTTTTTACGATGAAACACACTGGTTAGGAGATATAAGCACTTTTATATTTCTTGCCGGTGATCAGGAATTAATGTCCTTTTTGCCATTAGACGCACTGATTAGGAGATATAAGCACTTTTATATTTCTTGCGGTGATCACGATTTAACGTCCTTTTTGCGATTAGACGCGCTGGCTAGGGGAAATTAGCACTTTTATATTTCTTGCCGGTGATCACAAATTAACGTCGTTTTTGCCATTAGACTCACTGGTTAGCAGATATGAGCACTTTTATATTTCTTGCCGGTGATCACGAATTAACGTCCTTTTTGCGATTAGACGCACTGGTTAGGAGATATGAGCACTTTTATATTTTTTGCCGGTGATCACGAATTAACGTCCTTTTTACGATGAAACACACTGGTTAGGAGATATAAGCACTTTTATATTTCTTGCCGGTGATCAGGAATTAATGTCCTTTTTGCCATTAGACGCACTGATTAGGAGATATAAGCACTTTTATATTTCTTGCGGTGATCACGATTTAACGTCCTTTTTGCGATTAGACGCGCTGGCTAGGGGAAATTAGCACTTTTATATTTCTTGCCGGTGATCACAAATTAACGTCGTTTTTGCCATTAGACTCACTGGTTAGCAGATATGAGCACTTTTATATTTCTTGCCGGTGATCACGGATTAACGTCCTTTTTGCGATTAGACGCCCCCTAGTTGTGTGTTTTTCACCCGTGACCACGGAATGACGCATTTTTGCGTTTAATTGCACCATTTAGGAGTTATGAGCACTTTTATATTTTTCCACTGTTGGTACGGAACAAATCGTACGCATTGCTGACGGTTAAAGGTCAAATAAGAAAAACCCAAAGACATTACTGGTTGAAATGGCAACTTTGTAAATCAGATAAGAGTTACTGGACCAGAAATTGAAATTAAATAATTTGTTGGTACCTCAAGCTCAAAACCGTCGACCACTGTTGCCTATTTCGGCTACTTTTGACAATTTTTATTCTGAGAATTTGTGTACTAGACTCTAGTGTTCGTTATCGCTGTTGCCTGTACAAGGCAATAACGAACCACTTTGAAGGCATGTACCGAGAATAAAAACAATAACATATTTCGTAGTACCTTTTGCACTTAAACCTGTTAAATGTTACTTTTATATTGAAGTTTTCTCTACATTACGTTTTAGTACCCTTACGAGCAACTCAAAGATACTATCGCTATTTACCGTAAACTCATTTAAATTCGCTTGGTCACTAACTTTCCACAAATCATTGGGGTTTTTAATCACCAATGCTTGTACTCTCATTTGGCATTAGCCTAGTCTCGGCGGCAGCCAACTCATTTAATATACTCGTACTGTCACTTTGTAGTCACAATTTTTTACTTACATGTGCTAGAACGCTTTTAGTCTTATTCACCACAATATTATGGTTGCATCGTTAATATTTATAAGTAACTCAAGTGCACTCGTTGCTTGAATGACTCCATATTATTTTTCATATTATTTTTTCTTTCATAATTTGTGGTTCTGTCGGACACCGCAAGCACTTTCACAAAAAAAATTAATATCAAGTGGTTTTGTGAACGCGCATTTTGTGCCACTTCATTATTTATGAACATTAAATATTAATATCAACTTTATTTACACTTGACTGAAAAAACTGCTGAAGTGGTCAATGGATACAGTGTTACGCGGACGGCTCTGATACAAAAACGGGTTGTCCGAAAACTTTTTAAGACTCTACCTCGTTAACTTGAGTATTGCTTATCCCCATAATGCGTGATGATATACGCAAATATTTGTGGAGGAGGGAGTGGATGAGATGCCTTGGTGGGCATCGAAATAGCTTTATTCCCAGCCATCCACCGAAGTAATCAATATCACTGCTTCTTTTAAAAAGTATTTGATATTTCGAATTCTTGTTAATGATCTTGAACCGAATTATGAACGAAAAACGTAAAATTTTACAGATCGATAAAGTAAAATGACAATTGGCAGTAATACGCACACCGTATATACAATGATGGCTAATACCAAATTTCAATCCCACAGTTTGTATGTTATGACATTTCTATGAGACGCAAGTCAAGTTTTTCAGTTGGTAAAGGGGTTTTTGACGAAATGTATTATATCTTAGTACCGCAGTTACTAAGATCTATTGTGTTTTTGTCTAGAGTGTCTTTTTTACCACACACAAAGGAGGAGGATTGCTTCACCTTCATTAGCTGAATGGAGTACTGGTCACTCTCAAATAATTTGGTGCGACAATTGTTTCTTTTGAGGACGATACGGAAATAGCTATAAGGAACAAGTTTCCCCAATACCGAAAGAGACATCCTCCAGGGAAGTTTTCGGAATTTGTGCAGATGGGCGGGTGAAAATTGATTAGGTACAGGATGGCTGACATTATGAAACTCAAAATTTTTTATTTCAGTGTATGGAATTCATTTTTATTTTATTCATGTTAAAGCTCATTCAATTTTATTAAATATAGCTTAATTACTCTTAAAAATAATTGAATTTAAATGCCACACCCCACCCCCCACCTCTTGATGATGCATGTGCGGCATCTTACCAAAAAGTTGTTCATTACTAATTAGAGAGTTGAGACAGGAAAAGCCGCAATTGGTTCTCGAATTGATTGCATTAGTTCGTTCAAATTTGTTAGTTTTGCTTTGTAGGCTTCCTGTTTGCAATAACCCCACAAGAAAAAGTCAGGTGCAGTAAGGTCAGGCGACCTGGGGGGCCAACGGAATGTGGAGTTTCTGGATATCAGCTTATTGGGAAATTTACGTCGCATTTCTGTCATAACATGCCGGGCTATGTCAGGAATTTTCATTCGGCGTAATTCTGCATAGAAAAACTCACTCAATATACTCAAGTAACGGTCTCCAGTAACCATAACGGTGTGCCCGTTTTCTTCGCAGAAGTAGGGCCAGACAATGCAGGGTGATGAAACTCCACACCACACTGTGACACGAATTGGATGCAATTCCGTCTCATCGTGTATCTGTTACTTGAAAGCACTCCATATTCGGCAATGTTGTTTGTTTAAGTTGCCGTTTAAATCGAAATGGGCCTCGTCAGACATGAAAAGACTATTCAACATGTTTCCGTCCTTTTCCACCATTTGAAGCATCTTCGGGCAAAATTCCAAGCGAATCGGGAGGTCTGCTGCGTTCAGTTTGTTGGCCATTTGAATTTTATATGGGAATAAGTTCAAATCTTTGTGCATAATTGACTGCAATGGTTGTCTGTTTATACCCAATTGAGCAGATAAGCTTCTTGTCGAAACTCTTGGATTGTTTCTTAAGGCAGCAGCTACAGCAGCGATTGTTTCCTTCGTCCGAACTGAAGGGTTTCGATGGTAGGGTCTTCTGTTGACTGTCTCATGCTCGGAAAACTTTTTAACAATTCCCATTATAGTCCATCTGCTTGGAGGATTGACGCCAAACGTGCGCCTATACTCTCTGTGGACCGAAACTACTGACTCCAGTGCATGATAGCGGCGGACAATCCAAATTATTGTTTCAGTGTCCCATTCATCCATTTTTGTTATATCTAGAAATCAATCTGCAAAATAAAAAAACAGTAACCAGATTCATCAAATGGAAAATAAGTTATTAAATTTATTTTGGTAAGGGCATTCATCAGCCACCCCGTATAAGAGGTATATAGTGTCAAATGGGGACTTTCGCCGAAAACTCTCAAGTTATATATCCGGTTATCGTATGGTGGTCAGTAATAGAGAAACCCGCCTACTGTGCACTTCTGACTTGAAATCAAAGAATGACCACAATGTACGTCAAGGCTGTTCTGCGCACCACTCCCACTGTTGCACTGAATGTAATGCTAGAGTTGATGTCGTTGAACAGTATACCAGGTATGGTCATTCTACGTCTGCTAAGGGAAAGGCAAGATTCATATTAGGGCATGAAGCTGAGCTAGAAGCCAGTCCTGAAATATTCGAAAGTGATACCACACTCTTATACCGAAAAGGAGAAATACCTGGCACATACTAAAAAACGGCACCAGTAATCATATTCCTACGTGAAAGCAATATTTCCATGAATTGAATTTCTGCAGTTTCTTGTTTCTTTGCGGACTATCACGATTTTGTTTTCAGCAGTTGTCAACGAAACCATATTTGAGTAACAAAAACATATACTATAACATATTAATCATTGTGTCGCCAACTTGTAGCAGTTAATAGCAAACACAAAGTGTTTGTACACAAGTATACTATATTTGCCACAAGCTACAAACACGATATATGTGCATCCAAACAACAAAATATATATATTTTCCAGCTTATATGTGGTAAACGGATATCTGAATTTCTATAAGGACTGGCCGAATGTATATCAGGTTGAATACAAGGTTACCTTATTCCCATACGGTTGCCTCTTTCCTGTAGACAACTTGCTCAGTGTTGTGTATATTAGGGTGGATCGGAAAACAAAGAAATTTTTTTTTTAAATTTTTTGTCCTATGTACAAGGTGGCGCAAAAGTAAACTTCCGATGTTTTTTAGCTGTAATTTAAAAAAAAAATGAAAAATTTTCATTTTTCTTGTGGATTATTTTTATTTGGTCTTTTAATGTTTTTTACATCAAGTCGAGAATATGATGTAATGTAAATGGCCGCCGCCACAGTTGACTGTCATTTGAGCCCTTTTTATGGCATTTTCCATCACTTTGGCCAAAACTTCCGGCGATAGGTCCTCACATTCTTGACGGATATTGTCTTTAAGAGCTGCAAGAGTCTGAGGCTTGTTGACATAAACCCGCGACTTCAAAAAGCGCCACTAAAAGATGTCTGGAGCGGTCAAATCAGGCGATCTTGCTGGCCAGTGCAAATCGCCCAAAACGGGAGAGTAGGCGCCCGGGAAATGCATCCTTCAGCATATCGGTTGTGGCGCGTGCACTGTGTGCCGTTGCACCGTCCTGTTGGAACCATATGTTTTCCAATCCCAATTCATCAAGTTGCGGCAAAAAGAACTCGTAGCGCTCACCATTCACAGTAGCCGTTTGGCCCGCGACGTCTTCGAAGAAAAAAGGTCAAATGACTCCTCCAGCGAAAACAGCACACCATACAGTGACTTTGAGCGGGTGTAATGGCTCTTCGTGGGTTACACGCGGATTTTTAGTGCCCCAGAAGCGTAAATTTTGCTTATTTACGTACCCGCTAAGATGGAAATGGGCCTCATCACTCATGATTATTTTTGATGAAAAATCATCTTCCTCTTGGTGGTGATTAAGGATGGCTCGAGCGTATGTTAGACGCGATTGGCGGTCAGCAGCTAACAGCTGATGCACCGTCTGGACTTTGTACGGAAACATCTTCAAATCTTGTACCAAAATTCGCTGTAAAGACCGTCGACTGATACCCATTTGCGTGGCACGTCGTCTGGTCGATGTCGACGGAGCTTCCATGACATCCTCGGCTACAGCAGCAATATTCTCTGCAGAACGGCTACTCTGGGGTCTGCACGCCTGGCAGCATCTCGTGTTGTGCCAGTCTCTTCGAGGCGAGCGGCTAAACGTCGCAGTGTTTCACCAGTAGGCGTTGGACGGCCAGGAAATCTGCGACGAAATTCACGTTGTGCCAAAGTCACCGACCGATTATTGGTCAAATAAATAGTCAGCAATATTCCGCGTTCTGGAGCAGTGTAGCGTAACATTGTTTATTCACGTGTATTTCGCATGTGTTTACTACACAAATTTCAAAACAGAACCGATATTAGGGGCCAATCGCAAAATTTATAGCATTTTCTGATAGGAGGATTACTTTTGCGCCACCTTGTATATGCCGAAAAGTGGTCTTATACACTCCGGTTCACTTATTTAAAGGCACTAAAATCATATCAATGAAGAATACATATACAGGTCACTACAAACTGGTTATGTACGGCCAGATGCATTTTTGTTTCTTGATAGGAATGGTTATATACAAGATGAAAATGGTGTTTCCATTTCTTATCATATATTCAGGACAGCCAACATTAAGGCTATACTTTGTAAGGAGCTTACACCTGCAAATCGTAGATTTGATACAAGCATTTATTTAAAAGATAAAACTATTCTGAAAAATATGAGACAAATAAGATACTGGTGGCTCACTGAATAACAAACTCTTCTTATTCCCTTTTACCTCATTGACTGTAGCTTTGATCACATCCTTGAAATATAAAAGCAATGTTTTTTCCAATTTTTTTTTTGCAATAATTATCAGTTTATACAAAAAATTTGTATAATAAATAATGGTTAAGAAGTTTGAAAAATGAAACAAAATACTATTTTCAATTCAATTCAATTTTATTTATGAAATATTATTTTACAATTTGTATTTACAGCAATAGAGAGTTCAGATTTTATCTTTTCTACTCAAAAATTCATAAAAATTAAGCATAATGTATAATGTGTATTAACATTGGAAGAGGTGAGGAAATTTTAAAAAACCTCAATAAAGGAAAAAAAAAAAATAAAAAATTTTTAAATTTAATAAAATTAGTCAAAGTTGGTAATAAAGTTAATCTATTGAATTAAGGCTAGGTTGTTTATATGGGTATAATTTGAATCAATGCATCTTTGCTGAAATCGTTGTGACAGTGTTTGCAGTTTCTGTTCGATCATCTCTATTCCGCTTGAATCATGTAGTCTCCTGGTAGAATAAAACCAAGGCAAATTAAATATCATCTTCAAGAGCTTATTTTGAGCAATTTGCAATTTATTGATGTGGGTTTTTGCAGCGGATTTCCAAACGGGCGCTCCGTAAAACATTATGGCATGAAATATAGTTTTAAGGAGTATTAACTTATTTTCAATGCTCAATTCAGATCTACTATTTATGAAAGGATATAAAATTCTGGTAGTTTGATTTATTTTATCTATGGTTGCCCCTATATGTTCTCCAAATTTAAGCTTGGAGTCTAGGGTAATTCCCAAATATTTAACATTATTAACCCATGGGATATCAATGGAGTTTACTTGGACACATCTTTTGGGGGGTAAAGCATTCCTTTCGTCTTTGAGTGAAGTACATAGCTTGGGTTTTAGTACCGTTTACTACAATTTTCCATTTGTGGAAATATCTGAGCACCGAATCTATTGAAGTTTGGAGATTTGTTATTACATCTTCCGATAAAACTTCGGAGCACAAGAGAGCAGTATCATCAGCAAAAATTGAGGAGGTGCATTGGGCTAGGTTAGGAAAATCGGCTGTATAAATGTTGTATAAAATTGGAGATAAACAGGACCCTTGGGGGCAACCGGCTGCGACGGATATTTTGTTAGAGAAACTGCTGCCGATGTGGACTCTGAATTCTCTATTTCGTAAAAAACTATCTATTATTTTTGTTATTGGTGTCGGGAAATTTAAATCAATCAATTTTGAAATGAGCGCGTCATGCCATACAGAGTCGAAAGCCGCTTTAACGTCCAGCAGAATCAATCCTGTTGATTTACCTTCTGCGAATTTGGCTTTAACTATATTTTTTATTCTGCAAACTGCATGTGATGTATTGTGACCACTTCTGAAGCCGAATTGTTCGTGTGGTAGAATGTTGTTGTCCTCTACAAAGTTTATTATTTTATATTTTAATACCCTTTCAAGGATCTGGCTTAAAGATGGTAACAAGCTGATGGGTCTGTATGACTGAGGCGAATCATTGGGTTTGTTGGGTTTTAGAATTGGTATGATTTTTGCTTCTTTCCAGTTGGAGGGGAAATATGAAGTCTGGAGACATGCATTAATTATTGATAACAAGAATGTAAGTCCAGTGTTAGGGAGTTGTTTAATGCAAATGTTGTTAGCACCATCGATACCTGGGGCTTTTTTGTTTTTTAACCGTTTGATTAAATCTTTTAGGAAAGACAGGTTGATCGTTAAATCTGTTCCGGTTGAGTTATCGCTACGTAGAGCTAGTATATTATTATTGACCGCGGTGGTAGTTCCAGGGTCGCTTAAGTCTTCTGAAAGCAGATTATTGGATTTAAATGATTCGGCCAATATATTACACTTTTCCACGCAAGAAGTGTATTGGATGTCGTTGTTTATTAGAGTGGGAATTTGTCGACGCTTCTTCCGTATAACTTTTGTTATATTCCAAAAGGGTGAGGAGCATTTGTCGAGGGTAGATAGATGATTGTTCCATAACATATTCTTAAATATAACTATTTATTGGTTAATAATCAAGTTCAATAATCGCATTTGAATCTTGTCATCAACATATCTGTAACGCATCCAGTTTCTTCTGCATTGGTTCCTTCTTCTTATTAAGAATTGTATGTGTAACGGTAAGGGCTTAGATCGATGTGATATTTCCTTTTTAGGTATGCAAACTTGAATAGCAGACTTAATTGTATTATTGAGTTTGGTTATCATTTGCTCGATTACAGCATGGGTAGGAGTGATAGGGTAGTTTAATCCACCAAGCTCAGTGTTGATTATATTTCTATAGGCGCCCCAATTACCATTTCGATAGATATATCTATAGTTGGGCTGGTTTTTATCGTGTGCACTATTCAGTACTATTTTCACTGGAAGATGATCAGAGCTTAGCTGATTTATAACATTTACTGCAGACAATATGTGAGGGATGTTTGTAAGAAAATAGTCCAGCGTAGAAGGCTGTCTCCTAGCCGATGTTGGAATATAAGTAGGGCTATGGGGGTATTTTATATAAACATCTCTTACAGCCAATTTGGAGTGTAAGATATTACCCCAGCAATTGGACCTATAACATCCCCAGTCTTGGTGACGACAATTTAGATCGCCTCCGATTATGAAATTTGAATAGTTATTCGTTAGTCGATCAATGTCAGATGCAAAAGTGTTTTTCCGAGTATTATTGCTGCCTGCTGCTCCTCCCAGAAAATAACAAGAGTATATGTTTATTAAGCCCCCAGATGTGTAAAATTGTATGCCAATATTTTCTATAAGGCGAGTATTAACTACTGGTATAAGTTTATGTTTAACAGTTTTATTTATAACTATGGCAACTCCACCACCTCTACTATTGGTACGGTCATTTCTGTAGCAAAAGAAGGAGTTATGTCTAAAGCTAATATTTGGTTTTAGCCAGGTTTCAGTAATTAGGCAAATATGAATATTGAATTGTGTTAAAAAGTCAAACAACTCATCTTGCTTGTGTCGAATGCCTCTGGCATTCCAGGATATGACATTAATTTCGTTGTTAATGAATGAATTTGAATGCTAAATTTGTAATGACTTCTAATTGGTCAAATTTCGTTTTGCACTGTCTTAGATTTTTAATAAGTTCTAAAGTTAAGTTCTTAACTTCTTCAATTGAGAAGAGATTATTGTTATTGTTGATGGGGAAGTTATTGTTGTTATTCCCCCATACACTAGAGTTTGGAATATATTCTTGCCGTAGGTGGTTGGGATAATTGCTATTATAATTTCGATTATTGTTGTAGCTAGGCGCTGGTCTGCGAGGTGTTTTGAAGCGGTTTTTAATTTCGATGTAGGTTTTCCTATTAGGACAGTCAGCCGAAGTAGATTGGTGTGGGCCATTGCAGTTGGCACATTTTATAGAGTGACAGTGCATTCAGCTGTCTTGTGATTGCCTGCACATTTTGAGCAGAAGGTTTTAACCCTGCACCGAGAAGAGCCATGGCCAAACATTTGGCAATTATGGCATTGCGTGATACCATTTTGTCGGGAGTGTTGGTATTCCCAACGCACTCGAATATGATCCAAGTTGGCATAATTTCTCCTTAACTCATTGATGGTAATGGATTGGCGTTTGAAGTAGACCACGTAGAAAATTTGTTTAAACTTGTTTTGAACTAGTTTTTCAACTAACTTGACGTCTAGCACTTGTAGACCTTGGTCTGTCAGTTTCTTACTTATGGCAATGGGATCCATTCGATCTAGGCCAAATAAAAGGGCCTTGTAAGGTCGGTCATCTTTACCTGGATGGGAGAAAAATTCAAGTTTATCACTCGCATCTAATATTTTATAAATTTTTTCGTAATCCTTTTGCGAATTACAGAAAAGTTTTATGCCAATTGAGGTTTTTTTAAACGCATAATCAGCTATATCGTTAGTTTCGCACAATTCTTTTGCGCTTTCAATATTTGTTTTTAGTATTGTTATTGGAGGGATAACGGCTTTGCCAATGTTAAGAGGTGTTTTTTCCTCATCGTCGACGATCAGCGTTTGTAATGGTTGATAGTAGTTGTTGTTGCTCGTTGAAGCGCCAATATCAAGTGGTTGGGTATGCTGTTGTTTTGTTGGTGTTGTTTTGGTTGATGTTTTTTTTGGTTTTTTCATCATGTTATTTTGTGTGTCGATAGTAGTCTCATTGTAACCAAGAGAACGTTTAATTTTGTTGTTTTGTTTGTTATAGGGAGAGAAGAAAGAAAAAATAGAAACACTAGGCTGGAAGTTGAGATTATGACAACGTAATTTACGACGATGTGCACTGCTCAAGATCACAACGAGTACTGAACAAAATACTAATATATAATAATTTTACTTGAGTGTCCGATTTGGGGCCAGTGTAGATGAATGTAAAATATGAACTGTTTGTTTATTTATTATCATAAGCTTAATAAATATTGTTTAAATAAACGCAAATTAAAAAAAAAAAAAAAAAAAAATACTAGTTAGCATCAACTAGTGTCTTGAGACACCGTTTTGCATACCACACCACCCCGGATAGTCTATTGTTCAGTGTCTATATCCAACCTGTTAATCGGAGATACTGAGATATCTCAGTGAGGTTGTGTAGGATGGGACGACCTTTAATATTTTGGCGTATATTCATTAGAGCCGGACAACTGAAGAGGAGTTGACCGACCGACTCCTCCTCTTCTTCGTGTTCGCGGGCATGGCAGTGGTCATTATGTTAAACATTTAGCTGTCTTGCGTGACTACCGATTGTTCCTCCGATTTTGGCTAATCAGGGAACTAGTCCGGTGAATGTTATATTCTGGCCATGCGATTCTGGATTTGCTCATTCAAGGCAAATCAAGGAAAATACCTGCAGCACTACGACCCTATAGGCATTGCAACTGACACCATAAGGAGTTCGGTGGAAGAGGATCCTACCCTGGCTAGTTCGTCTGTCCTTTCCTTCCCAAGGAGACATTTGTGGCCTTAAATCTGAGTAAGAAGCACATTGGCCAGTCGACCCAGCTCGACGAGTTTTTCACTACATTCATTAACGAGTTTTTGTGACCGTCGGTGGTGCAATGGTTAGTGTGCGCGACTCTTGTACATGATATCCTGGGTTCGAACCCTGCTTTGACCACCTTCAAAAAAAATTATTTCGGCGGGGGTCACCTCGCATAGTGACGGCGACACTATCGAGTATATAGTCATGAAAAAGCTTCTCAAAATACATTCGGAATCGGTGTAAAACTCTAGGTCCCAATCACTGAGTGAAAACTGGAAAGCGTGATTGTGAGAAGTTCTCTCCGGTCCCTTCATGGGATGTAATGGGAAACCATTTATTATTTTTTTACTAACGAGATTAGATGCAGTGTTGTTAGATTTAAGTGATAGGAGAGCCGCCTGGCTATCTACAAATATTCCAATGCCCTCTGTTCTCCATTGTAGTATAAGTTCGGCGGCGGCTTCTTTGATGGCTAATACCTCCACTTGGAAAACACTACACTTGTCTGTGAGTCTGAATGATGAATTGGGGCTTGCATCTTCGGAGAAGACACCCGAGCCGGTTCCACATCCCATTTTTAATTCGTCCGTAAATATTTTGGCGTCGAAATCTGTCAGTGGTTCCCGTTTATCCAACTCTATTCTTCTGGGAAACCTGACATCGAATAGGTTATCGAACATCAATCAGGGGGTGCAGTAATCGGTGGTTACATTGAGTTATCTTGGGATTGTCAGTAGTATACTCGCATGTCCATATCCGTTGCTCTTCCAGATTCCAAGAGCATTTAGTCCAGGCCGCACTAACTGCTTTAGGGAAGGTAAATTGGTATAATATGAAGCATTGCATTAAGGGCTTCAGCTGAACACGTCCTCATTGCCTCTATTGTGCCTATGCCTGCTAATCTGTGTACTCTATACAACAGTTTCATGGTGGGCGTCTCCCCCTTGACAGGCAACCACACCATTGCTCCGCAGGAGAGTGTAGGTCTGATTATACTAGTAGACATCCAAAGCACCATTTTCGGTCGGAGACCCCATCGGCTTCCGATCATTTTCCGACAAGCGTAGTACGCAACTGTGTTCTACGTTACGCTTCCAGAATGGTTTAGGGTCTAGATTCACGCCAAAGTAGTTGGCTTGAGTTGATAGTGGAATCTCTATTCTCTATTATGTGTATGTGGTGGGTGTGTTTTGTTTACAAATGTTGATAGTGCAACACGTGTTGCCGCAAAAAATGTATGAAAATCCCAAAGCCAGCCCATTGTACAACGGCGATAGAAATAATTTTAACTCGAACGCAGAGTGGTTTATGTGATACCATTTATCGCATCCGGTGACTGAGTGTGCGTCTGAGTTAGATTCAGTCACTCAGAGTTATGTGATATGACCCTATATCTTTTCTGGATTTGCCGTAGTCTGTATTTTTTATTGATGCTCGCAGTAACCGACAAATATAACTATATATATAACTTTCATTTCGGGCCCAAGTTCTACCTTTCTCTCTTGGAATGTTTATAATTGCTTTACAACCAAAAACCATGAGATGCTTAATGTTATACTTCATCAAATAGTTAATGATTAGTGTGCGGGGCTTTTGTACATGAAAACGTGGGTTCGATCTCTGCTCTGACCACCATGAATTCCTTTCGACGACGGTCAACTCGCTTATGAAAAGCTTATTAAAATACCGCCCCAATCAGTTCGTATTTCGCGGGTAATTGGTTACCCTGGATAACGCATTATTAGTGGCGTGGGGAATGGGTAGGGATCGTGTACCCATTAATCACTCGGTATGGGGAGAATAATGGGTGGCTACCCAGAGTAATGGGAAATTACCCATTACCCACTGGGTAATATGGAAAATAATGGGTGGTTACCCAGGACGATGGGGGATTATCCATAATGATTATTCACAACCCATGGGGAATGGTTAGGCGGCCTTTACCAATTACCCACGTCGATGGCTAATGGGTTAACCAGGGTAAACCATTTACAGTTTTGATTTTGAGATATGAAACAATTAAAAAAAATGTTATTTCTCACAAGCGTAGCATCCAGTTGAAAATATACCTAATTTGTACTGGTTTCTAAGGGTTTTTAATAAAGTAGTCCTATTAGTATGAACGAATTTTTTTTCAAGAAGTTGCCAAACTAAGAAATTATTAAAATTTAAAAGTGACTATAACTGGGAAACGGTGCGTCCAATCGCAAAAGCAATCACTTTTTGCAACGAAGTTCCTTATCACACGTTGCGGGATGGGGGCGAAATGAAACAATGTTAAACAACTTTTTTTAACTACTTTATTATAACCCATTATTATCCACTATCTTGGGTACTTTTTGTTGTGTTTGGTTTAAAGGGAAGTTTTCTAGGTGGAGCCTGTGTATTACATATTGTAATTTTTAACCCAATAAAAAGTATATTTAGAAAAGCCAAAGTACAAGACTGGCAAATCCATGCAATACAACCCTGAGCATGGAATTACATTTGGCAGCACATTTAGTCTTACAGTCGTACTTTTGGCTTGGTTTGTGTCTAGACTAACATACAACATATGGGGGAAATATATTGTTTCATGGAAAATTTTGAAATTCCATATGGCGAATCTCAAGGGGACCAAAAAAAACTGCGTTATATAGAAAATTCGTAATATAGAATTGCATCATTTCCTTTAATATAAAATTGCTTGAAAAAATTTTGTTTTTATTTTGAGTTTTATATAAAATTATTAGTAATATTTATTTGGGATTGATCCTTCCATTTGTAATACATGTAATATTTTATACATAATATAATGTTTTTATGTTGAGTTTTTTTAAAATAATTAGTAATTTTTTTTGCGTTTGATTTTTCCATTTTTCCTCTACAATAAAAACTTCAAGTACGCTGAGAGAAGCAAAAACGTTTTCTGGCACGTTTTTCCTCGTCTCCACAAAGGTGTGCAGTACTTCAACTGCTGATGAAGATTGCTGAAATGTGGGCAATGTGCGGTGCAGTTATCAAAGAAAAGTAAAATTTTTCTATTTTGAGAACTGAACTTTTTGTCCAGTTTCATAAGCCATTTTAAGTAAATTTCGCTGGTCATCCATGCCTTTTTATTGAATTCATAGTCAACATCAAGCGATTTAATTCCCTTCAAGCATCGCGGATTTTTTGACTTCCCTATTAAAATTAATTTAAGCTTCTCCAAGCCTGTCATAATACAAGCCACCATGGCAGTTATTCTATCTTAGCTTTTTTCCCACCAAAGCATTTTTCATTTTTAAATATTTTATGTGGTAAGCACTTGAAGAATACACTAGTCTCATCGGCATTAAAGATGTCGTTTTTTGTCATAATTTTTTATCAAATTTGGCAGGTCTTTCGCCAACCAGTCATCATGAACTTGTATATTCGCGTCAGCACTTTCGCCACATAATGTTTTTTCAACAATACCGTGCCGCTTTTTGAAAGTATTCAACCATCCTACACTCGCCTCAAACTCTAAGTGTCCCAATGCTTCAGCGAATTCTTTGGCTTTATCTCTGATAAGCGGTCCGGATAGAGGAAGATTTCTTTGGCGTGTAGCTATTGTCCATTTCAGCATGGCCTCATCAATATCTTCGTAAAGACAGTTGCGAATCCTTTTGCGTTTAAAGCTTACATTTTCACCGTCTGCCTGTTTTAAAAGCTCCGCTTTGTTTTTCAAAATTGTTGATAGACTGTTGGGAGGAATTCCAAACTGCACTGCAATTTATTTTTTCTTCTTTTCGCCCTTTTCAACTTTACTAATTATCATAAGCTTTTGCTCCAATGAAATGCAATTACGTTTCGACATTTTGCTTGCCATCAGCCTCTACGTCAACTGCAAACTGAGAACTGATGCTAGCATTACTAGTGATGCCACTGTGTTTACCGATTATAACCGTTACATTAATAATTCGGGATTTCCCCTAAACATATTTTTACGTTTGTTTTGGTAAGAAAGAAAAATCAATATAATTTCAAAAAAATCGTTATAAGGAGATCGAAAACGCATGAAAATACGAGTTTCGGGTGTACAAAAAAAAATTGTAGTATAGAAATATTCGCTAAATGTCAAATTAAGTGTCAAAATTAAATGTCACCATTTTTAATTTAAATGCAAGCGTTTTATTTGAGAGATCCCTAGAAAATTAATTAACTAATTCATTTTAATTACGCTCCTTGTTGAAAGTATCTAGACCATCGTTGTTGAAGTGCTAAGTAGGCGGACCATTGTACAACCCCATCATGAAGAAGAATATACTTATTGAGGCTAAGAGAAAAATTACTTTCTAGTTTTTAGTGCATTTATAAATAAAACACTGTAACTTAATTGGTTTTAATTATTTTGTTATTATTCTGAACTGGTGGCGTTGAAGCAGAAACCAAAGTAGAAAAATGTCAATAAAATTCTACAATGATTTAAAGTTGCATTGTACAGTAATCGCAAACCAAAGACATTTTCAAAATATCCCTTGCTGCGTAGCAGGATGTGTCGTAGAAAAACAAGAATATATTCCTACGACTTACCAATGTAATATGGTTAATCATGAATTTTAATCGACTTTAACAAATTTAATCGGACAATACCCGTACAAAATGGATGTGTTCATTGACGAAATCCAAAAATAAACCGTCACCCTATGCACTGTTAACCGCTGGATATTATTTAAATAATAAACAAAAATACTAGAAATGCAATTCTGTTGCAAAAATTCAATTCTGTTGCAAGGTGTAAAAGATGGCATCTAAAAAGGGCAAAATAAATTGAGAAACTCCAGATATGAATTAAAATATGACACAACACATTAGATCTATTTGCGATTCGTCCAAAGATTCTAATTCCGATTGTAATTTATCGAAGATCGTGAAATGGTGTTCGAGAAGGGAGAGTTTTGTTTCGAGTTGGTACGACGATAGATGAGAAAACTGCTGCACATTCTCACGTAATGCAGCTAAGCGACGACTTAATTTGTCCCGTTGGAGCATTTTTATGTGGGGGGGGTCACCGCGTCAGTGAACGTGCCGTTTAATCCAGTAGCTTCATCCATGATGGCTGACGATGGCAAACTAGACTTATTATGGCCACGAAAAGGATTTTCAATTAGGTTACGAAGGCGCGACACAAAGATTTGACAACTTAGATCCGGTTCGAAGGACCATAGTGCAATGCAAAACGTTTTTTGCACTGGTCAACTAAAAAAGCGGACTGTAAATTTATGGGGTTGAAGAGCTATTGGGCCATTCACACAGCCGCGAAGAATTTGTTGTAGCTCGTTGGTATTAATTACGCTTGCTGCAGGGCTTGCAATGAACGAAATTCCAAGGCTTTGTAGATGAGCTATTATTCTTGTCCAATAGCTGTTAGAAGTTTATTGTTCAAGTAGCTAATACTATGTAGAGTTAACAAGGCACAAGTTTTATTTATTCGCATGTATAGTATTACAATCTGTTGACAAATTCTGCTTTGGTGTAGTATTAGGCTGAAGTCAATTCTGCAACTTCATGGAGTGCTGGCTACCGAAGAAGTCCCCAGTATATTTGTTGATGTTAACGATGAACCAATTCGCTCTTGCTGACTTGCCCTCTGTTGGTGACAAGAAAGCCACTCACACTCAAAACCCACACCGGCTGGCAAAGACAAACCATTTTGCAAACAGCAAGTGATCGACTCAAAAACAGAATGCCGTTAACTCAGGCGTAATGACCAAACCTATGTAAAAAGAAAGAGAATTTGGTCGCGAAAGAAACAACAACATTAATGCTTCGCCTTCGCTATGTGGTTTGCTGATGCTGCGGATGGTGGCGGGGTAATCGTCTGAGGGAGCGAAGAGTGAAGACCGACAGTCTTTGTTGGAAGGGACTGTAACGACGAAGCGATGGAAATGACATACCTTGTTTGTATGTATTGTTGGTTGATCTGTTGAAACTGGTGCATCCCAGTGAGTACTAACGATGATGCGCCACAAGCTGAGTGGTGACACTTTCCAATAAGTACGACACGAAAACGGTGAGTTAGATGTGTGAAATTTTCAGCACTGTTGTGCTCTAACAGAGCATTTTTAGCATATTTTGCTAAAATAACAAAATTTTTAAAAATTTTATAACAATTCTATAATTTGATAGTGCAATTGTAAAGTTAACGACAGAGCTACCATAGCGTAATCAATTCGCCCGCTTATACGCACAGGAAGAATACCATCTTCTGTCTAATTAATAGTAAATATATATTTATGACACCCAAGTGCCTATTAAAATAAATCATCAACTATGTTAATGTAACATCAAACTTTACCGCAGTCGAAATTTAGATTTAATTATCCTCGTGAGGATAGCACATGTTGATGCAATGTAATATGAAAAAATTTATCACAAAGGATGTGTTTGTAATCAAAAAGCTGTTGTTACAGGATAAACAAGCGTAAAACAAGCGTAATAGTTAGGAATATATAATAAACATTTGGATGGTAGTGAGTATTGCGTTATATCACATAAAATGACGAAAATATTTTTGCCGGTATTAAATAAAATACCCACATATTTGGTTGGAGTTGGATGGACGGGGATGGGTAGGATATATTTTTTTGCATCTAAGCAGAATGGGCAAATGTGATTTAATGGTTTCATTTACTTCACAACCAATTTTTGGTGGAAAATAATTGGTTCGTTAAAAAATATACATATTGTCCACACTGTGTGAGATTAACAAAACATAACAAAAAGTTGTGTTCTATGCAGTGCAGTGAATGTTAGGCAGTGCTGTGGAGTCGGAGTCTGAGATATTTGCCTGACTCCATAGTTTTGCGACAACTCCAACTTCAAGTTTAGCATTTTCATCAAAAGCCAACATTTTCAAATGGAATAATTTGTTGGCCAATTTTTTCTCTTAATATACATTTTTACACCGCATTAAATAAAATCAGTTTACCTTGGGTTAAAACCGACTTGTCGTGCTGACATATCTCGCAACAAAGCTGATCTATTGTAAACTTCTTGGTATTTTGTAAAAATGCTCCATACTACATCAAACATATACTTGGAAACAATAAGAATAAAAATCCTACTTCAAGCTTTTTTTTTCAATTTGAGACTATGACTGCTTTTTTTGAAACGTGAATCCGTTTTATATAATTATACCCTCACCCAAACGGATGGGGGTATATATCATTTAATACGTAAAAAAATGTAGCACATAGAAGGAGCCATAATAGACCCTTAATATCTTTGGACGAAATTCGATTAGGACTTTGTCTGTCTGTCTGTCTGTCTGGCTGGGTGGCTGGTCAACACGATAACTGCCGTAAATCTTTACAGATAACAATGACATTTTGTCACCGAATATTATTTGCCAATATTGAGTTTGGGATTGAAAATGGGCGTTTTGACCACGCCCCTTTTGGTACCTCCCATACAAATCAAGACATTTAGCACAAAATCATATTTCTTTCAAACCTTTTTTCTGGTAGATGTGATTAGCTTCAACTCTCACACCTGTTAACAATCTGTAAATGCCTACTTAACTGGACGAAATGGGTGAGATTGTCACGCCCATTCTGGTACCTCCCATAAAAAACATGGTGTTCGTAAGGGTTTTCAATCCGATAACTCGCGTGAAGCACTTCTGATTTTAATGAAAATAAGGCTTCACGTTATCAAACGCCAATCACCGATTACAACAAGGGTGATTTTGCCAGGCCCATTGTGGTACCTCCCATACAAAAGTTATTTGGCCGTCTGGTTGTTCGGCACGAGAAGTTCCGCAAAACCTAACCAATCTTTATGAAACATTGTACTAGTCAATATTTAGTTAAATAAAACTCTCCTATAGAAAATGAGCTGTTTTGCCACACCCTTTCTGGTACCCCCCATATAAAAGTTGGGCGGATGACCGGTTGATCGACAAGATAACTCTCGTAAACTACAACCGATCTTAATATAATTCGGTACTATGCAATATTTTGCTAAACGCTACTCTTTAGTTAATATCTGACTATTTTGCCACGCCCAGTTTCGTACCTCTCATACAAAAGTGGGGCGTATTTGGGGTTTTCCGACTCGATATCTCCAATATATCATAAGCGATCTTAACAGATCAAACATTTTGGAAACAACTTACCATGCCCATTTTTGTACCTCGTATAAAAATATTGGGAGGGAAACTAACTAATTTGGGTATTCACTAATATTTAGCACAATGTCGTCAATCTACTATTGAATGTGGTCACTTTTGAGTATGGGTATGTATGACTGAGGGTGAGGGTATGATTAAGTCGGTTCACCCGACTGATATTTCTGTACTGGTTTTAAATAGGAAATCAACTATTTTTGAATTTAAAAATATATTTCCCCAAAAAAAAACATAAATATTTATGTGATGCGCTGCCAACAATGACATATTATATTTTTTACAAAATCTAATTATACCTTTTTTCCCCTACATACTATTTTTCTGTTCTTGTGTTGGACTGTAGACCTTTCAGAGTGTGTTGATACTTAGGGATCTTCGATCGGTACTAATTCGCATATGATAAATGCATAATTCAGTTTGTATATATACGATTTATGATCAACCGATGGTATCAATTCAGACATTTGACGAAGAACTTATCACGGAATTCGAAACTAGTCATCCCAGTGAGTCTGCTTAACTGAATTATCTATTATTCCATCAAAAAGCAACTTAACCTTGTAAGCTTGTAGTATGAATTTCTCATACATTAACTAAACTAACACAATCGGTCATTAATTTCAAATTTAAAAACATCCCAGTTGGAAATTTTGCTAAAGACATCATCAGTGACTAAGAAGTTACATGTCGGAGACCCTGCTGACTTGCCGATCCGCTTCCATATAAATAACTTCACGACATGACATTTTCATACATTTGGTAAAAAATCAGCAGGAATTTTCTCCAGTTTGTCATTAGTGGAGTTTACCTTTATGACATGTACACAAGTCGTCCTTAAGTCACAATTCATCAGAGAGTCAGTTGGCCACGACGTCTCCAAAAGTGGTGACCGTGTGTATATACATATTTAATTATTATATTACCCCTACTTTAAAAAAAGCTCAAATAAATATTACAGGGACCGTAAATAACAGTTATCCAGAAAATTTTAACTCAAAAACTTTTCATGTTAGAGTCAACGGAGACCTATACTGTCATATACCAATAGATTCATCTCGGAAAGCTCTTTCAGAATCTATGGTGATATTAAAAAAACGCTCCCAATCCCAAAGTTAAGGGTTTTTTTTCAACGTAAAAATAAACGGTCGGATGAAACTCTTGAAAAGCGAGTTTTATTTATCCGTCGTAAATTAAACTCGTTTTAGGAGTTTTATTTTTTCCTTCAGAAAATAAAACTGTTTTTAGGAGTTTTATTTTTTCCCTCTTAAATAAAACTCATTTTTTTTTTTCTTTTTTTTACAGTTTCTTGTTTAATTGAGTCTATCTCATGTAAAGTTTGTATTAATTTATTTGTTTAATTTAACGAACATAATTTTTTCCAAATTTTCAACAGAAAGATTTGAACGCAGGTCGCCCAGTACCAATTAGGGATGCCAGATTTGAAATCAACAAAAAAAGTACATCGAGGAAAAAAGGCAGTACAATTAAGAAAATAAAAGTACAATTTCTGTTATTAAAAAATTATAAAGTTCAGTACAGATAAATAACATTTTAAGTTAAGAAATAAAACATAACAGTAACAATTTATAAATTAAGGGGAAAAACGAACAAACTAAGAGACCACAAATATTTTTTTAAATAAAAACTAGTCAGGTGTTTCACATTTTATTTTTAAACGTAAAAAGAGTGTAGTCTATTCTATAATGAAATTTTTTAATACTGAATATAACCTTCTTGGTTTAATTATTAAATAATCAAAGATATTATTTTACAACTTTTTACGAATTACAAATATTTATAGTTTTTGTGGACTCGATTAACTAATCCGTTTTTACCATTTTCTGTTTTTAAAAAAATTTACAAACTCATTACAAGTGTACGTAAAATTAATTTTTTAATTCGTTTTCTAAATTTTGAATTAAAGGCACCTTAGACTTGCGGACCAGTCCGCCGACTATATGTCAGGCCGACTTTCGTGTCGGGCATTGTTTCACTTTCCGGCCGACTTTCTGAAAATCAAACTAGTTTTGATTTTTGCCCGACTAGTCAGCCGACTGCTCGACTTAACCTTACCCGACTCGAAAGTCGGCCCGACAATCCGCTGGTCTAAGGTGCCCTTTAGAAGTTTATTTCTTTCGTTTCTCCAAAAATTAAACATCAAACTGAATATTCTTTCGCATGCCGCATAGAAAGAGGAATTGAAAATACAAATTAACAGATATTTCCGACATTTGGGAATGACCCACTTCTAGTATCTTTTTTCATTTTTCTTAAACAGATTTTTCTGTTGGAATATTTTCAGAAAAAGCTTTTAAGGATATAAATTCGTCAAAGAGTTGATCCAAGCCAGATTATTTGATTGAATATAATTCAATTACGCCATGAATGAAAGGAAATGTTTGAATTAAGGTTAAAAATGGAAAGTTTTTCAAATTTGTTATTTTAGTAAAACGGTATTCTATGTAAATATTTATGTATATACGATTTTTGGAATGAATAAGAACATTTTCGTATTTATTGTTGGCATAAAAAAAAAAGTGCAAAAAGAAGTACAGATGCCAAAAAGAAGTACTTTTGCGTACTTCTTTAGGTGCTATGCAGTCAGAAGTACAATTAGTAAAAAAAAGTACGCGTACTGCTGAAAACAGTACGTCTAGAAACCCTAGTACCAATTTAAGAGCAGAGAATGCTCTTTCCACGCTTACCCTGTATATATACATATATGTGTATGTATGTATGCATGTATGTATATAATTGTTGACCAACGAGAATTGATTACACTGCTTTACAAATTGGAATGATCAGATCAGCGGCGAACTTTGAAAAATGAGTTTTATTTTCTGAAGGAAAAAATAAAACTCCTACCTTATTTTTACCTTCAGAAAATAAAACTCCTACCTTATTTTTACCTTCAGAAAATAAAACTCCGTTAAACTCCTAAAAAGAGTTTTATTTTCTGAAGGAAAAAATTAAACTCCTAAAAAGAGTTTTATTTACGACGGATAAATAAAACCTGCTTTTCAAGAGTTTCATCCGACCTTTTATTTTTACGTTGAAAATAACTGTTTTACATGAGTTTTTTTGATGTGTTAACATCTATACGCGCGCCTCTAGGGCAGTAAACTATCAGTTTAGTACATACGCAAGTGTTAGGTTTGTAAGAGTAAATCATCGTTTGTTTGTTCGTTGCTTGGCAGTCGGTATTGAAAGTGACTATTGGGCGATTTTCATATAATTTTCCCACGCGATTTTCTCCGAAAATTCATAGCCGATTTTATTAATTTTTGGATCAAAAAGCTAGTGCGGGTTTCGACGAAGAGTTTAGGGCAAAAATTAAGGCGATCCGATATCGGCGAGCCGAGATTGTAATGTTTTAATTTGGAGTATTAATTTGGAGTAATATTAAAAAAGTATTTTATGTTGATCTTCGGTTATATCGTACGAATATAACAATGTATGTATGTATGTGACCGTCGGTGGTGCAATGGGTAGTGTGCGCGCCTCGTGTACAGGAGATCCTGGGTTCGATCCCTGCTCCAACCACCTTAAAATTTCTTTCGACGACGGTCACCTCGCTTAGTGACGGCGACACTATCGAGTATATAGCCATGAAAAAGCTTCTCAAAATACCGTTCGGAATCGGTGTAAAACTGTAGGTCCCAATCAGAGAGTGAAAACTGGAAAGCGCACAGCTCAGTGATTGTGAGAAGTTCTCCCCGGTCCCTTCATGGGATCTAATGGGAAACCATTTATTTATTTATTTATTTTATGTATGTATGTGCAAGTGTCTGTTGCTTTGCATTCTTTGACTTTTGTGGGAATAAACCAAAAAGTATTGAGCAAGAAAATAATGACACATGTGCTTGCACTGGGTCTTTAAATAATTTTAAGTATTAATATTATTTAACTGTAACGTCATCATATG
Source organism: Phaonia tiefii (assembly GCA_963931995.1). Classification (NCBI taxonomy): domain Eukaryota; kingdom Metazoa; phylum Arthropoda; class Insecta; order Diptera; family Muscidae; genus Phaonia; species Phaonia tiefii. The sequence continues at coordinate 160,724,386 of OZ008370.1, read as the reverse complement.
ATTGAACACTGTTTTTTATTTTCCAATGTAACATTTACGAATGTGTTCATAGCAATCGAACAGGTACCGTGTAGCAAAAAGGTGTTAACACATCGCCCGTGAGTTCGAACACTCATTGGATTTTTTTTTAAGTCACAAAATAACTATTAAAAAATAACTTTTTCGATAGCACTTATAACCGTTACGGTCCCTGAAATATTATGTTGATAAATATTGATAAAAAGAAATCGGCACATTCATGTACATACATATACATAATTCCCTGAAAATGTGTATATTCGTGAATAAATTTTCAAATATTTTGGAAATTATTTCTGAAAATTTATCACATACATTTCAAATATAAAATTTTCCGTTTTATGTGTTCTGAATATCTTGAAATTGTATACGCATGACTCGCTGTTGACAAAAGGTAAAGACATCCTCTATCGATATTCACCATTGGCATTACTAAGAGTCAGTCATGACCTATTGCTACCGAGTCAATAGGACGGTCTTATATAGATTGTCAGCACGTTCACAATTTAACTATGTCACCCAAGGCAAAACTAGTGGCATGTCATGAAGATGTCTTCTATAAAGTGTCAGCAGCTGCTGACATTGTCCTAAGGAAATTCTACTGCCAATGTCTTCAAGACAAATTTTCCAATTTGGGGTATTCGTTAATGTTTTAAGTTTCTGTAATGAAAAATTTCGTGGATCCGATAATTTTGTTGTTGCTGCATCCAAATATTTCATACATGATTCCTTTGACAATTTCTCGTTGCCGCAGCAATTTTTTTTACGTTCCGGCAATAATTATATTTAATAATGCAATAAAACATATTCATTTAAGCAACAGCCACAGCATTGATGAACAGATTTTCGTAGCGGGAATGAAACTGTACGTTAGCTCACTTTCGATTTCAAAATTTGTTGTAGTGACTAATATTTCCGAAGCTTTCCGTTCAGTGTACTTTCATTTTCTGCTAACGCATTATTTTCTATTTTAAATGTAAAACACATTTTTAGCGAAAACAGCTTGTCCAAGATTTATTCAACAGTTTTATAGCAGCAGAATTTAAATGCTGATGTAAACACAATATGCAAATTGCATTTTAATTTCAATTGCGTTAAAGTTAGTGCCCGTAATGAAAATTAAGAAATTTTATGAAAACGAGTTGTGGATGGGATTGTTGAAAACGGTTTGTTATGCAACGACTTTGGGCGTATTTAATCACGAGCCTGATGGTCAAGTATTGATGGCTTTGAAATGCATTTGTAGTATTTCAGAATACTGATGTCAGACGCGAGTGTTTGACAATGTAAACAAAAATGTAAACAAATTTTGATAGATTAGGCAGGAACGAAATTAAAAGAATGAAATCAATTGGGCTACTGATATAACCTGAATGAATAAATCCTGAGTATCAATACTTGTGGAAATACTTCCGTTATTAAATGTACCAACAAATTTTTGTTCCACCTATTAGTTTTAGGTACTAAGATGTCATAATTATCATATGTATGTACATTGGTTTTTATTTTAACAAGGTAAAGTTTAGAGCAGTTCATCATTTTCTTTGGGCCACCTTTGAACGATCTACTAATAATCACTGGTGTTGTGCTTTGTCACTCTTATTCGAAAATACTCGACAGGCATTAGAATTAACTATACATACATGAAGATATTACTATTAGCTACGGGTGCTCAGTGGGACAGGATCCCAGACTTTTGTCCAAACCTAGATTATTCAACGTGCACAATATAATTGTAGAAACCAAGTTGTTTGAGAGGTCTCTGATCACGAATTTGATATCGGAATCTGGAAATTGAAACTGGCGGATTTAATATGGTGAGCACAAAAATCAAAACAGATAATATTTATCATGTGATGAAATTTCATTTCATCTCATTTACTTACGTCTATGGAAATACATCCTTACAGACTAGCAAATTTATAAATATTTAACAATAATTCCTATCTGTTAACAAATAAATTACTTATTGAAAGGGTGTTTTTTCAAGCGCGATAGAACTTCAAATTGTAAAAAATAACACAAAAAATAAAATTTTAACAAAAAAATTTCTATTATTTGTTTCAGTATACTCTGGCAAATCATTCAGTATTCTCTGGCAAATCATCATCACGCTTGAACAACGCTGCCAAATTATCCAAATTTATTTTGAAAATCAGTCGTCGATTCGCTCAACTTGACCCGTTGTTTAATCGCCAAATTGTGTTCAGCGATGAGGCTCATTTTTGGCTTAACGGGTTTGTTAATAAGCAAAATTGCCGTATATGGAGTGAGACCAATCCACAACAGACCCTCCAAACTCCATTACATCCAAAAAAAAATGCACCGTTTGGTGCGGCTTACACGCTGGTGGCACTGTCGGACCTTATTTCTTTAAAAATGAGGCCGGAGCTCGCGCTACGGTCAATGGAGATCGTTACCGCACCATGATCAAGGATTTTCTGTTTGAAAATATGGATGACATTGATCCAGACGAGATGTGGTTTCAACAGGATGGCGCTACATGCCATACGGCAATCGCAACCATCGACTTATTGAAATCAAAATTTGGCGATAAGTTGATTTCGAGAAATGGACCTGTCAATTGGCCTCCAAGGTCGTGAGATTTGACACCTCTCGATTATTTCCTGTGGGGCTACGTGAAGGCTCTGGTCTATGCTGATAAACCAGCAACAATTGACGCCTTGGAGGCCAATATTGTTCGTGTTCTTCGTGACATACGGCCAGCAGTGCTCGAAAAAGTGGCAAAAATTGGACGTCGAGAATGCGCTTCGGCAGGAACAGCCGCGGTGCGGTGCCCATATGCCCGAAATCATTTTCAAATGTTAATGCCACGTTTGGTCTTTCGAATAAAAAAAAACTTTATTAAAATTTAATTTGTTGTGTTATTTTTTTACAATTTGAAGTTCTATCGTGCTTGAAAAAACACCCTTTATATTAATCTAATAAATTAAGTAACAGTTTTTTAAACTCATTTTTAGGAAGAGTGGTATTCAAGTGATAGCAAAAACTATTAAAAAGTAACATGGATCTATTTATAGGTTAATTTATAGAATAATTTGTTAAATGTGTTTCAACATTAAATGTACTAAAATGGCGTAGAGAACGTGATGGGGCATTAAAACGAATAAGTTAGAGCAACTCCGGTCTATCAACAGATCCAGAAATTATTCCATGAAGAAACATAATAGAGGCCAATCGCTTCTGGACACTAATGACTTTAGAGAAATAAGCAAACAACGGCTTTCATAAGAAGGAATGTAAAGTTTAGAGAGACTAAACCAAACTTCAGGAATGATTTCTGGATTTTCTCAATCCGAGTTGCATGAATAGCCGCAATTAGGTGCCAAATAAAAGATGCATATTCAAGCTTGGAACGAACAAAAGCAGAAAACAGAGCGTTTTTTGTGTATGGATCTGAAAACGCAGAAATATTTCTTCGGGTGAAATACAACATTGAATATGCTTTTGGGATAATGTAATTAAGATGACAAGTGAACGTCATATTAAAATCAAAAACCTAAATCTAAATATTCAAAAATAACTTCTAATTCATTATTAAAATTAAAATAAGATGAGTTCATAAAATGTCTACATCGATGATGAAACGACAGCTGAAAACATTTGTTAGTGTTGAATGGTAAATCATTGACAAGGGACCAAGGTGCGACCCTATCTAAATCCTCTTGCAACAATGCAGCTTCATTCAAGGAATAAATAGGCTTAAAAATTTTAAGATCATCATCATACATAAGGTGTTTAGAATTTAAGAGACACATACCAATATGACTAACGAACAAATTAAACAATAACGATCCAAGAATACTACCTAGATGTATACCCAAGGTAGGATAGAAGGAATCAGAATAGTACCCATCAATACTAACTGGACAAACTCTGTTTGATAAATGAGAGCGATACCAATTCAAAATATTAGAATGAAATCCTAACTTGAATAATTTAAAAATAAGAATATCATGACGAACTCGGTGGAAAGCTTTCAAAAAGTCCGTGTATATTGTATCCACTTGAACACCATTCTCAAATTCATTTATGCAAAAATTAGTGAAAACTGCTAAGTTACTAGTAGTAGACCGTCCAGCGACAAACCCATGCAGATTTGGGCTTATAAAGCGTTTAAGGTGGAAAAACAATTTGTCGTACACAATATGTTCAAATACTTTGGCTATATTTACGACACAAAGTTATCTAATTAGAGTTTTGGGGGTCGCTAATAACGAACTTGTAATCAGATTTTGAAAATCCACAAAAGCGGATTGAATATTGCGACCAAGAAAACTGTGAGGTCGTGCTTGTAGGGAAACTGATGAGTACAGTATTTTAAATTTTACCTATCGTATAACAGTTTCAATTTTTGGGGTTGGAAACATCTGGTTCCGCTTCCGTCTGGTTCCGGCATGCCTCCCTTTTGCCTAGTGTTTCCCTTAATAAATGTTGAACTTTATTTTTTTTTTCTTTTCAAATTCACCCTGATCTTCATTTTTAACTTGCCGAGGCTCAAATTTTATTCCATAAGAAATGTGGACTCAACATTTGAATAGTATTGTTCTTGCATGCAGAGGACTTATTCCATGTAGTAATGAATTTGGTTGAGGTAAACAACTATTGAAAGGTTATTAAATTGTGTTGGTTTTGCGTGGCAAATAGGACAAGTTTGTGAAGATTTATAATAGTTATAGCGTTTAGAACTTTACCGTCTACTTATTAATGCTAAATGCATTAAGAAATGAGTGCGAATTGAATACTAATATTGCATTGTTATGTGAAGTACATCAAGCTGTTCAATCTGGTCTTGAATAGCTTTCTTCTGAAATAAGATACACCTCAACTTTTCTTTTAGCCAATAGACGGACAAAATCGAGATGAATGCAAAGCTAAATTATTCCACAGGACAATTCCAGCAGACGTTCTCAATGTTAATGGAATGCATGCTCAAGCAAATATGTTGTCACCACGAAAGGTAGTGTCATTCTCTATTACTGAATATCGTTGTTTATATAGCGAGTATCCAGTACTTCCATCAAATCCCCAACTATATATAAAAATTGCCTAGATATACTTTGAAGTATTTGTACTGGATATGGTACGATAACTTCTTCTTGCACATTTACTGCTGTGGTAGTTGTATGGTATAAAAGAGATTTCAGTCGGCGTTCTGAACTACTTTCGTCTATAAATATGGTATCCTTAGGTGGGGTGCAGTATGACTTGGCTTCTCGTACAGTATCATATGTTTGTCATATGTCTGCGACAGTTGCTTTTGATGTAAAACGCAAATTATTATATGTAGCGCTCGCTTGGTACAGAATGGTTCAGTGAGGTCTTTCCCCATTTTCACTGCTGATTTGGTGTTGGTCTGCGTCATTCTTCAGAGGCGCATCAGTTTTGCAGGAATCCCAAGTTCAGACATAGCTTCGTTCAATTTTCCCCGTATGGGCTTAAGCAGCTTTGTAATCGACAAAAATCAATTTTCACTTTTTGGTTGATTCGGATGGAAGATGAGATGCTTTTTTACGTGGTGAAAAGCAGAAAATCCTAACTTGCTTAAAAGTGTACTAAAAATGTAGAGAAAGAAGAGTAAAAATACGACAACACACAACACAACAGAAACAGTAAACGTCACTTCTTCACTGTTACTTTTTTAAATGTTCCACACTAGCAACTTACACGATGAACTATAATAATATTCCGACCAACAACAACACTTACTGGACCAACAACAACACTTACTGGGCGTCCGGCGCGGAGAACAATTAACGAGATAATGAGAAACTGACGAAACGAGTTGCTTACTTTTAACAGCTTTTTCACAGAAAACTAGTTTTCGCACGTAAGCTCCCTTTTCATAGACTAGGTCACATATGTGATTTTCTTGGGTCTTTTCCAGGATTTGGCGTAGCGTGAATATTTGGTCATTCCTGGACTTGGCTAGTCTAAACCCACACTTATAGGATCCAATCAGGTTTTCAACAATTGGAACAATGGATAAAAAACTGATACCGCGATAGTTGGAAGAGACACACGGATCACCTTTTTTTGAATACAGGACATAATACACTCAGACTCCAATCGTCAGGCAATTATTCCCCCAACCATATACCGCCTATAAGTTGATGCATGTGGGCTAGCAGTCCTGCACCACCTGCCTCAAAATGTTCAGCGGGTAGCCCATCCGCACCAGAAGCTTTCGTATTCTTAAACCGGGAGATTGCCGTTCTAATCACGCCTTATTTAGGGGGGGGGGGTACAATTTACACTGACTACCACAACCATTACCTTCTGATCTTCAGTGGAAGAATCTGAGTGGAGTAGTGCTGAAAAGTGGTCTCTCTGCATTTCAAGCACACACCGCTTATCAGTCACCAGATTTCCATTCTCGTCTTTGCAGGAGGGCAGTCTATTATTCGGCCCGTTATTCTATCTTCTTACCCTCTGGAAAATTTTTCGGGATTCATTGTTGCATTTCGGAATAGATACAAATGGTAAATCATAAATTGTACAAATACAAACTTCTAGTTCAGCGTATGCAAAGTATGTACGACCAAACATGCCTTTTGAGCCAATGGTTAGGTCAGGTGATATTGGCAGTCCATGAACGAATCACTTAGATTTATTAGCCCATTGTGATACCACGGATGATACTAATGTTGGAGAACCATTAAGTTTTCTCCTAGTTATTGCCTATGTCAATCTGATATAATTCTCCCACGTCCGTAAGTAGGTCGGATCCCGTAGGAGACATCCTCCTGCCTACTAGTGCTGGGCACGTGCAAAGAATTGGGTTTTTTACTCTTCCTCATAGTTACAGTTTCTACAGAAGTCATTTACCTTGAAAATAAGTCTCGTCGTATATCTAGTACTCGAATAGTGTTCCGTCAAAACTGAAATAAGCGTTGATACCTTGGGTCTGTCTAAAAGGCAGATGCTTCGTGGATATCATGTTATCCACTAAGGACTACATTTCACCTGAGCGTACACAAATTGTGCCGCGCGTCCATCTCTTCAGCATGAGCATATAGTAGCGTTCTCTCAATGTATGCCTACACGTCGCTAGGGGCATGCCAATATGCTCCAATTCCTGTGTGTAAGGTAGTCAATAGTATGGCCAGCTCGTCCACTCTGCAGTTTCGTACCAATAATCAATCTCAATGAAGAGGAGCGAAGGCTATTAACCTAGATGTTCTTCAGCTTCGTGTAATTTTTGAGGTGCATTTTTATCTATAACATACTTTGTTGCAGTTTGTTAGGAAGCATAGTGTTTATGCCGAGCTAATGCCAGTTCCATTTTAAACTTATATACGTCCAGATCCTTCTAACAGAACCCATCGCTGGTCCTAGAAATTGACCTGTCTTACCAAAACGCTATATTGTCTCGCCAGTAAAGTCAGATTCGCCTGAGATTATAAGATATTCAACTTTATTATCGTATAAAGAACTGTAAAAAATTAAGATACTCCTTTCAGGATATTTTAGGACACCGATTTTGTAACCATTTTCCTTGCGCCAGAAAGACATTCTGTTTTAACCTAAACTTTTTAAAGTTATTTTATTAACGCTAAGAATATGAACACTCTGGCACACGTTTTGAGTCTGTTAAAGATCTTTTAAGCCTAGAAGAACATTTTTGTACTATAATATGCCTGTGTAGATCGTGGTCGATTCGACGAAGTTAATAGACGGCAAGTATGAAGAAAATCTTCGTTATGTGCAACTATAATACTGCGTAAAAAACTATATCTGCATGGAACTGATACCTAACAACTCGATAACAAAGTGCGTAGAATAAATACACTAAATTTCACAAGGACATTTGAATCGATTTGATATTACTCAATACTTATAAAGCGGATCCATAAAATGTTTGCATTTATTTTATTCAAAGACTAATGAATATATTTTATGTTTCACATGTGAACAGTAACTGTGAATAAATTCTTGCCTTAATAAAAATATAATTTTTTCTGTGCAAGTTCCCGACCTTCCGCCAATAGTTTTATTGCAGTTGGATTACTGTGTGCATGAGTGACAAATTGTGGTTGTGGGGTTTTTCGTATTTCTCCAATGTGGTGGTAACAGATTATTTTTGTATGTATCTGTGTTGTTCATCCTCCTTTTTTATTCCAAAATCAGTGATTTGGTTTTTATTTATACATGGGTATACATGTTTTGTGTCCTGAAGAAAGCGTGTAAAAAAGAAACTGTGATACAAAACTTTGTTAGTTTAATACCGAGATGGGAAATAATATTTATGAATAAGTTGAGTTTAATAACTTTTTCGAACGGGGTTAAATAAACCGACTCAATACAAATTCCGTTTTTAAGCAATTAAAAGGTAAACACCTTTATCTAACCAGCGCCAGAAACACAGCCCTATTAATGATACTCGTAGGTCGTAGCAGTTCAATGCCCGTTGCTATTTATCTCGTAGTAATGACTTAAAATCCTTCGCGATATGTATCTACCCTACTACGATTGTAAGTGTAGTAGTGAAGCACGCAGAAGGTGTGGTTGTGCTATAATAAATAAACTTGTTCTCTGCTATTAAGTAAATAACAGAGAATATGCAAATATCTCTTCTGCGGAAAACAGAAAAGACGGCACGATTCGAATGAAAATAACAACATAGAATGAAAAAATATAAATGTGCCAACCACTTGGAAAGATCTAAACAAAAATTTAAAATTATGAGAATGAAGAAAACATATTTCTATAATTTTAACGAGTATAAAAATAATTTATGCCAATTCTAAAATAGATAAACATAGGAAACAAACAAAGGATAACGTAGAAAAATAGCGTGAGGACCAGGGTGGATAGAGTTATCTCGATTATTTGCGAGAAGATTTTATGGTCTTAAATCTATTTAGCCAGTTCAAAATAAAAAGGTCTAAATTTAAATACGTCTTAAGAATGGCAGAAACTTTGGTGAATTTAAAATGATAATATCTTTTTAACATAGGTAGACAATGGTGTTGAAAGAAATATATTTCGGGGATGATTTATTCGGCCTTTTTATTGGTCCTTTTTTATTTCATTGTTCAAGCTCAAGACCATTCCATATCTCTGTAAATAGAGATGTAGTTTTTTGAAAACGAAGATGTGTTGCAAATGCATCCACATGATTCCTGCCAAACCCTATAGCCATTTCAGATCTCGGCACAGAACTTCATCAGCGGCTTTTTGGAACACTGCTTTTGAAAACTCAATCAAACTAAACGAAATCGGAAGCTCATCTGAATTGGGAATTTTCACTATGAAAGTGTTCGAAATATATCACAAGAAAAAACACACAAGAAAACATTTGCAAAAAAACTATATATATCCCTATTATGGAGATATAGAATGGTCTCAGTGAGCGAAAACTGGAAAGCGCACAGTTCAGTGATTGTGAGAAGTTCTCTCCTGTGCCTTCATGGGATGTAATGGGAAACCAGTTATTTTTTTTTTATAGAATGGTCTTGAGCTCGAACAATGAAATAAAAAAGTAGAAATATATTTCTTAATATTTTCTCAAGTTTGGCAAGAAAATTTAGTTTCATATAGAAAGAAAATTGAGAAAGTTCGTTAAGTCCAGGGCAATTGGTTTTGGAAATGGATAATAGTTGTAATAGTAATAGCTGATATTCAAAGTGCAGGAAATCATGATTGGTACTATCAAGCTTAGTACTGCCGATTGAATGGGATTTCTAACCGTTGTGGGATTCTGGCTTCTTTAATCCATATCGTTATCATTTGTGCCAGGAACTAAGGTGCAGGATTTCAACAAAATTAATTATCGTTTAGTGGTCGCTTAATAATATGACATTTCATAGTAATTCAATGAAAATTACTAAACTAATGTCTCTTCAAATTGAATGTAAAGGGTTTTTCAACAGAGACGCTACAAAAGTAAATCGATAGGGATAGCAAACGACGCCATATTTTTTCCCGCTCTTTTGATATTTATCTTCAGTAAGGTTTGCCATTTCATCATGGAAAGATATACGAGCCAACAACGAATCGAAATTATTAAAATTTACTACCGAAATTTGGAGTCAGTGGCCTCAACTTTAAGAGCGCTACGTCCAATTTATGGTCGTCATAATCGTCCTACCACATCAACAATTGAGTGTCTAGTGTAAAATTTAAATCCACAGGCACAGTACAAAATGTTCCCGTGCCAGTGAGACAAAGAAGTGCCCGTAGTGTCGAGAATATTGCTGCCGCTGAGGCTTCAGTTCAAGAAAGCCCAAATGTGTCTCTCAAACGTCGTTCTCTAGCCTTGGGCATCTCTGTGACGTCGTTGTGGCGAATTTTGCGATAAGATCTTGGCCCACATCCTTACAAGATAAAACTGACGCAAGAACTGAAGCCGCTTGACCACCATAAGCGTCGTATGTTCGTGAATTGGGCTGAGCAACAACTTGAAAATGATTCGGATTTTCATCGGAAAATCATCTTCAGGGATGAGGCTCATTTCTGGCTGAATGGCTTCGTCAATAAGCAAAATATGCGTTATTGGTCAGACAGCAATCCACACGTAATCCATGAGTCATCATTGCATCCGGAAAAAATTACGGTTTGGTGCGGTTTATGGGCCGGCGGCGTCATTGGGCCGTACTTCTTCCGTGATGATCAAGACCCATTTGGATAATATGGACTTGGAGGACATGTGGTTCCAACAGGACGGCGCCACAAGCCACACAGCGAATGCCACATTCAATTTATTGGAAACCAAGTTTGGTGAACATGTTGTCTCACGAAATGGCCCAGTCGATTGGCCGCCTCGATCGTGCGATTTGACGCCGTTAGATTATTTCCTGTGGGGCTACGTCAAGTCTATGGTCTATGTCAACAAGCCAGCGACGATTGATGAACTTCGTACGAATATCGAACGTGAAATTGCAGCAGTATCGGCCGATTTATGCTTGAAAACCGTCGAAAATTGGGTTCAGCCTCAGGACTTCTGCAAGCGTGCCCGTGCTGGCCATGCAAATCGAAATCGAGTTCTATACATAATGGCATGGAAAGTACTTTCACAGGAATAAAGTAAAAAAAACTTTTGTAGCGTTCTTATTGAAAACCCCGCTATTTATCATGCACTAACTTGGATTTTGTCTGCGACAATTAACACGTTTTGTTTGCGACAATTAACATGTTAACTCGTAGATTGCGTTCCCTTCGAGGGTGCCAACTACGAGTTATCTCGTACTCACTAAACCTGCCATTTTTGTGTAGCTACGAATAAAACCGTATTATATCTGTGCTAATATCGATAAATGGCTTCTGGGAAAAGAAAAAAGTCAAAGTTGGCTTCCGTGAACTGAACATTTATTAAAAACAAAAAAAATATAATGGGAAAATTCATTCAATATAAGGGGAAAATTCATTCAATATAATGGAAAAATTCTCGTTTCTCGGCGTTTTTTTGCTTGGGTACATATACGACATGGCTTTGTCGGGCGCTGTTTTTTTGCGGTTGGTGGTAAACACTCTAAATAATGGAGCTCTTGCAATATTTTTCTTTTCATAACTGTTGAATCTCTTCTCCAATCAACGCGACGACGAATTCTTCTCTGAACTATATCAGTTTTATTTTAGATGAAGTTATTTTTTGAAAAATTCCGTTAGCATTTTGTATACAGGGTGTCCCCTAAACTTTTGTCTGAACTTAAACACGTGATAGCTGAGAACAAAAGCTACAATGTTTGTTCTTACGCCAATTGCCTAGGTGGCTTCGTTTTCGAGATATTCGTGTTTAAAATAATTGCATTTTTGAATGCATTTTCAATAAATGCATAATCTGATTTTTAAATGAAAAAGAAATATCATTGAAAATTGCTTCAAAATTGATTTTAAATAATTTATTTTTTCGTTTGAAATGAAAACGTTTTTTTTTAAATGTTTTCAATTAACGAAATTTTTTTTCGTAAGTGTTTCCATCAGCTTTTCCATAATGGTACACGATATCACCGTATTCTTGGAAGGAGAATTTCATGACGACAAAAATTTAGAAACGAGAAAAATGACAGAAAGGGAAAAAACTCTAAGCAATCAGCTTTTTCAAAAATTTTTTTTTTTAATTTCTTGCAAATTAAACAAGTAGTTTTTCTAGTTTAAAAAGTGCATTTAAAAATGCAATTATTTTAAACACGAATATCTCGAAAACGAAGCCACCTAGGCAATTGGCGGAAGAACAAACAATGTAGCTTTTGTTCTCTGCTATCACGTGTTTAAATTTGCACAAAAGTTTAGGGGACACCCTGTATATATCTCTATAATTTGTAGTGTAACCCTTTTGGGCTTTTGACCTGCTCTAACCACCTCAAATTTCTTTCGGCGGCGGTCACCTCGCATAGTGACGGCGACACTATCGAGTATATAGACATGAAAAAGCTTCTCAAAACACCGTTCGGAATCGGTGTAAAATTGTACGTCCCAATCAGTGAGTGAAAACTGGAAAGCGCACTGCTCAGTCATTGTGAGAAGTTCTCCCCGGTCCCTTCATGGGATGTAATGGGAAACCATTTAGTTTTATTTATTTTAACCTTTTTGGGCAATCTAATAGTCTTTCTTAGTACGAAATCTTTTGATCTGATCGGTCAATGCCAGACATTCCATTGTTGTAATCTCGAATTATATTCGGATTCATAGAAATTGTTCCATTGCGATTGGGCACTTCTACCATTTCAACAGCATGCATGTTTGAAATGGTAAGAAAATCTCGTTTGTCTTTCCATTTGCATACAGTAACAGGACCATTTTGCTGCCAAAAACACTCCCCCTTTTTCAGTTTACGATTTACCACAACTCTTTCTGTTATTTCGCAGGGTTCCACACACATAAGTTTTACGAGTATGTAACAGATTTGTAAGACTAACTGAATTATAAAAATTATCCATGTAAAGCGTGTAGCCTTTATCGAGATAGTCCTCAAGTAAATGTAAAACAACGTCAGCAGTGTGACCTAAATTATTGGTAGTTTTCTCAGATTTTCCGCTGTAAATTTTTATTTTCATTACAAGACCGTCGGACACTCATATAGTTTGATACCATATTTCTGTTTTTTTTTTTATGTATTGGCGGAAAAGCAATCTTCCCCACCATAGCATCATGGATTCGTCAATACAAATAGTTTTACTTGGTACATAGTTTTTACGCATAACATTGTTGAAATGGTTTAGGATTGGGCTCACTTTGTATAATTTGTCGGCAGATGGTATTGAGTTATCAACCAAATGAAAATAACCAAGTAGCAACTGGAATCGATTTCGGCACATATGTGAGCGCCAAAAGTTTACATTACATAGCTTGTTTGTGCTCCAGTAATGTTCTATTGATGGAAAACTACAAGGTCCCATTTGCAATAAAAGTGCAATTAAAACTTTCATCTCTGCAGCACTTACGTCTTGCCAATTTGATAACCTTTTAGATTTTTTTATAGCATTTTCATTCCCATTTTCCCATTTTTCAATTTCTTGCGCAGCATATAAATTAGTTTGTTCTACCAGTAATGCAAGAAACTCATCCGAAGAAGTAAAACCACCAACGTTTGTACTGTAAAATTTGATTTATCTAATTTTACACCAACATTTTCTTGAAAAAGAAATAATTCAGGATTGTGTTGAACTTCTATCCACAAGTCATCATTCGCATTTGACGTTGTTGCTTAGAAATCATCCTCATTATCATCAGATTCGGAGACGTCTTCAGGTTCGGAGATGACTTTATCTTCACTATCACTTGTATGCTCAGAAGGTTCATAAATGTCGTTACTATCATCGCTAAAAATCCCGTCATATTCTGAATTACTGAATCATACTCATACTATTTATACTCAATTTCATCTTGAGTCAGTGGCCTTTTCTTATCCATATTGGGTTCTTGATAATTATAACAATAATTAGTGAATGTTTATAAAACTAAAAAGAAAGAATATAATAATAAAATTATGATAATTATATTACATAATAATAATTATAAAACAAAACATTAAAGAAAAAGGATCTACGAATTAACTCGAAGTTGGCTTCTGCGTAACGATTTCTGTTACAGACACCAACTACGAGATAATTCGTAGATCCTATTTCTCCTAAAAAAAATAATTTTTGCTTTTTGATGATACCTGTGATCTAGAAATACAGATTTTAGTAATATAATGTGAAAATATCAAATTGTCATTTTTGCCCAATTTTCTGGAAACTGCCGTGGCAGTCAACGTGTTAAAAGATTAATATACAATTATTGAATATTAAATCCACGTTTTCGAATAATAACGATACTTCTATTAAATTATAAATAAGATGGTAAACTACGCAAGTTATATATGATGTCCCTGAGAGATATGTTAACCTTGCAGAAAAATATAAGACTACACTCACAAAGGGCGAAACTCAAAAATAATTATATTCCAAAACCATTTACTTATCTGGTCACGAACAACCCCTAGGGGTCAGGGACCTTACAAAACGAAGAGAACATATTTCGCCAACCAGTTCGATCTTCTGCCTCATCTCTCCAGTTGGCAACATCAACTGTACGCAGGGATTCGTCAACCTGATCCTTCCAGCGGAGTCTTGGTCTTCCTATTATTCATCTTCCTTCGAGTTCGGTTACGGAAACCCTTCGCGCTGGCTCGTCTTCATCCATTCTACTAAAATGGTCTAGCCAGCGCAATCGCGTTATTTTCTTTTGTGGATATATATCTTTTTGTGGATATATATATTGTGGTTTATATTATATTATATCAAAGTATATTAATCATGTCAATGTCAAGATATAGATACAGCTCATGGTTCATACGTCGCCGATAATCGCCGTTGTGCACTATAGGGCCATACTTTTTTCGGAGTATTTTTCTCTCGAAGATAGATACAGATATTTCGTCTGCTTGCGATATGGCCCAGGATTCTGCTCCATAGAGCAAGACGTGTTGTATGAGAGTCTGGTACAGCTGGAATTTTGTTATTTAAGAGAGGGTTTTAGCTCTAAAGTGCTTGCTTAGCTCAAAATAACCAAACCATTTAAAACTCCTAATTTTTTTACTTTAATCCCATTTCATTAAAAGCGTTTTTATTGTTGTTTTTGTTCCTGAAATATTTCCGACCATACATATCAGCCGGAGCGATTTATATTTTTTTATTATTTTCATGATCTATGATATAACAATGGCTACGCCGCAAATACTTCGAACAACGGTTTCTTTGGTATTTTCTTTCCATTTTCGGTAAAAGGCTCACATATTTCCTGTACGCGTGTTCAAATTTGACCTAAATATTTTAAAAGTGACGGTATGGACTCAAAACCTACCTAACGTGTTTCTCACGAGCGACCCCCTTTTGTCGACCCATTACATTCTTTTGTAGTAAGACCTCGTTGGCTCATAGGGGTAAAATCGGATCAGTTGGAAAATTGACACCTACTACAAAAGTGTTGCCGCTACCGTCTGCTATAAATACCTCTTGGATACCTTTGCTTTATCTCGTACCTGCACAACTGTAGGTTCCAAAACCGGATGATAAACGTACTTGTCTGTGGTCGAGAAAGGGTTAAGCGACCACCCACTTTTTAAATATTTCACGTTTTTCCTCTTCCATTTCCACGCTTCTCTAGAATCTTGTGCGGCTGTGAAATTCCGACTTGTATTTTGAAAAACTTTGATCCATAGATTACAAATTTTAACCTGTATACGGAAGCAAGGGGGTGGGTGCAGGATTCTATACAGTAGGCAATGACCGTATATAATAGTGTTTGCTTCCAACTAAGTGCCCCCCCAATTTTGACTCTGTTCACTTGTTTCGCACATTTATTGTTTTTACATAATCTCACTCTGTGTTTGTTCACGTTCACTTAATCTTTTTTCTGTGTTAACGAAGCAATTACTCTTGCAACAACTAGCCGGTTTAAATTACCAACATTCATTTAAATAATGTTTTTCCAACGGAAATGTTTATGTCCTTTTTTCCAAAATTTTTTGTTTTTTCGTAAGCATTTGTCTTTTGTGCCCTTTTTATTTACTGACCATCATCTGTTTTATTACACCCATAACATTTCAATTTCAAACATTCCGGGTGCTGTATCTTTTGGATATCTAGAAAAGTTGTATATATAATTTGTGGTAGTTTTTTAAGGGCTCAAATTGAACGGCCTACAGTTTGGTGTAATTATAATTCATCGGATAAATAAAACAAATTTAACTTAGTTAATCATCCTTTACATTTCTTTTTTGATAGTTTCAGGTTTTATACTACATGGCGATATTAAAAGTAATAACAATCAAATAGCTGATATGAATGCGGGTAAAGAAAAAATGCGATTACCCGACACAGTTTTAAAGAAGATGCAGTTTTGTTTAGAAAACATGTATCACAAGTGGTGTAACTAGATGCTGGTTACGTTAAATATAAAAACCGTCCACAATTATTATCATACTATAATTACTCGCATAGAATATAGTTTTTACTTTTAACAAAAATTCAATTTACCGACCAGATTTACTTAGTTAAAAAGACACAAGAAGACAGGTTAATATATTCTGCACACAGAGAATAGATTCATTGTTTAAATTATATTTACCACCAACTATAATTTGGCGGTCCCTTCTATTATCACATTATTCAGTTGTGATTACCAAAAACTGTGTTCCGTATCACCAAATATTGTGCATATTAAATGATTTGCAATTCAATTTTGCAAGAACTTAAGTATTTAGTTGAAGCCACAGCAACCACAAATAAGCGTGATCTGTCAATCGAGTTTTAGTACTAGCAGTACAATTATCCTGTAATGGTGAATATTGTACTTGTTGGAACAAAGATAAGTGAAAAAACTAATTCGGTTGTACCAAATAATATATCGGTATTCTTAACTAATTACTTCAATTTAATGGTTGTCACAACTCTTTGTTTATGACATATTCCATAATGCAGTTTATAGAAAAAAAAAATAAAAGAGAGAATTTTTTATTAAAATTCTGTATTTTAATTTTAAATAGAAACAAAATAATTATTATTTATAACCAGATTTCGTATGCCGTGGATAATGGGTTACCCTGGGAAACACATCTAAATTTTTTATCGCAAATATGAAACAATTAGAAAAATTGTCTATATCTCGGAAACGGAGCATCGCACAGTGGTCGCAAAGGCTCATCTTGCGGCGCTTAATTAATAGCGCTTAAGGAAAATTTATTTTTGTTTGTGTAATATTTGTTTTCAGTTGAAAATAGATTAAGCTACAAAGCTAAATATTTTTTTTTTTAATATATCGTTTTTTTCAATAAGAGCGTTCGATGCCATTATGTATGGAACTCGATTTCTTGTGCATGGCCACCACGGGCACGCTTTCAGAAGTCCAGACGCTGAACCCAATTTTCGACGGTTTTCAAGCATAAATCGGCCGATACTGCTGCAATTTCACGTTCGATATTCGTACGAAATTCATCAACCGTCGCTGGCTTGTTGGCATAGACCATAGACTTGACGTAGCCCCACAGGAAATAATGTAACGGCGTCAAATCGCACGACCGAGGCGGAAAATCGACTGGGCCATTTCACGTTCACCAAACTTGGTTTCCAACAAATTTACTGTGGCATTCGCTGTGTGGCTTGTGGCGCCGTCCTGTTAGAACCACATGTCCTCCAAGTCCATATTATCCAATTGGGGCCAAAAATATTCGGTTATCATTGAACGGTAGCGATTCGCATTCACAGTAATGTGCCGGTCTTGATCATCATGGAAGAAGTACGGCCCAATGACGCCGCCGGCCCATAAACCGCACCAAACCGTAATTTTTTCGGGATGCAATGATGACTCATGGATTACGTGTGGATTGCTGAAAAAACCAGTAATGCATATTTTGCTTATTGACGAAGCCATTCTGCCAGAAATGAACCTCATCGCTGAAGATGATTTTCCGATGAAAATCCGAATCATTTTCAAGTTGTTGCTCAGCCCAATTCACGAACACACGACGCTTATGGTGGTCAAGCGGCTTCAGTTCTTGCGTCAATTTGATCTTGTAAGAATGTAGGCCATGATCTTTTCCCAAAATTCGCGACAACGACGTCACAGAGATGCCCAACGCTTGAGAACGACGTGTGAGAGACACATTTGGGCTTTCTTGAACTGAAGCCTCAGCGGCAGCAATATTCTCGACACTACGGGCACTTCTTTGTCTCACTGGCACGGGAACATTTTGTACTGTGCCTGTGGATTCAAATTTTTCCACTAGACGCTCAATTGTTGATCTGGTAGGACGATTATGACGACCATAAATTGGACCATAAAATTTCGGTAGTAAATTTTAATAATTTCGACTCGTTGTTGGCTCGTATATCTTTCCATGATGAAATGGCAAACCTTACCGACGACAATTGTCGAAAGAGCGGGAAAAAATATGGCGTCGTTTGCTGTCCCTATCGATTTACTTTTGTAGCGTCTCTGTTGAAAAACCCTTCATTTATATTTTTTTTTTGTGAAAGTTGCAACTTTTTTTCACATTTTAGACATTGTTTATAATACCATTCAGAAAAACATGATGAAGTTAATATACTTAATGTTTCACCTACTTTGGGGGCAAAAAATATATTAAACCATAATAGTAAAAACAGTTTAAAAGTTAGACATTTATTTATTTATTTTTTTTAAATTCTTTTTATTAACTTGTAGAAAAAACTGCGCGTCTGTAGAAAAAGGTTTGGACCGATTTTTAGCCCTGTTCCCGTGATCCTGTTGAGCTAAAATTTTGCTGGCAGACTCGTAGCGACGACAGAAATTTAAAAAAAAATTTATGAAAAAAATTTTATAAAAAAAATTTTTATAAAAAGTGTTTTATGTTGCGTGCGTAAAGTGTTTAATTTTAAAAAATTTTTATTTATTTCAGTGCTATATATTGTTAATATAACGACTTATATATATACAGTTATGTTGGAAATAATAGGCTTAAAGCGAATATATGACTTTTTATTCAGAATCATCAGAGCCACCAGCTGCAGCGTCTTCTTGTATAATTGGCTCTGAGAGCAAATTTAGTACATCACTACCTATTTCTATATTGTTCCCGGAGTAGCTAGATGGTTGTTTGGAGAGCGAGGATATGAGAGGATCAGAAGAGAAAAGAAGTGAGTGCATTAGATCCTCCATTGTGTTTTTTCTTGAATTTTTGCATGTGTGGTGCACTCTAAAATTCCTTAAATCCTTATTTTGGACTTCGTGTGCTTCTTCTGACATCATGCCAATTGGGAGCGAGACATTATTTATGATGTCAGCACCGTGAGTTAATATTATGTGCACAGAAGATAGCATATAGAACCACGGGTTGTTTTCTACAAAGATTTCCGCTGTTTCAAAGGAATATATTTTGAAAGCATGTGTATTGACTTTATACCCACAAGCCATAGTTCGTAAAATAACACTGAATCCAGTTAAACGTGCAGCCAATTTTGGTTGTTGGAAAAACCGTCTAGCAGTTTTTCCACTATTGGTATTTCCCGAACCGGGTTTAGGAATATCAACTAGTAAACACATCTCATTTCTTAACTTAGCTTGTATATCCAGCTTAGTTTGTTGTACAACAGATTTGTCAGTGCTACGATCTTGCCACTTTTGAATTGGCAATCTATATGCAATAAGTAAAATGCATCCAAAACATCTTATCCAAGCGTGTAATGTTGACAAGCCATTCTCATACATTTTAGTATTAAGTAGTAGATTTATAATATAATTTAAATCATTCAGAACTTTTGGTGTGGCTCTACAAATGCCACATGTTTGTGACGAGGATTCTGCAATCACACTAAAACCTTTGCCATCGTTCATTGTCAGGTAAAATTTGTCATGAATTTGAAACGACTCAAGCTGAGTTGGAATAATTTCAAATATTTGCTGTTTTACTCTTTCAATTTCAGTTCTGACTAAGTTAGAAGTTTCTTTTTCAAAAATTAATTAAATTGGTCTAAACAATCGAGTAGAAGGAGGCCGAGAATTCTCCCATAGAATAGCGCTTCCCATTTTGACATGTAATGGCACAATGCACACCGAAAATAAATCTTCATCGGTTCTGTTCGACTCAGGGTCAGAAAAGCTTTGCTGTAAGTGGAACGCCCACTACTTCTATCAAATCCCCACTTATATATGGGCTATTTCAATAATTTTCAACATTTGTTGAAACTGAGTTCAGATGCTTATTATTTCTCCAGTTTTTCGAATTGACCAAAACGGTAAAAAGGAAATAGTAGGGCACACTAGAAAACTCGGAAATTCAAAATTCAGACCATTAGTTCTTTATCTCTAAAAGTTATGGGCACTCAAATATGGAAAAACTCAAAAAAGGCTTGAAATTTACAAGAGTTTTTTCATATTTCATCACTTTTCTACTTTTAGTTTTAAACTTCCGATGCCCACTGATATAAAATAAAGTCACTATACTTAGTGGATATTTACACTATAAAAGTTATGCCCATACTAATATTTGAAAAAAAATTTGTACAGCGGTTCATTTTTGAAACCAAAATTTTCCGATTTTTCAATTTTCGCAGTTTTTTCTATAGCGTTTTTGCGCCGTTCAAGAAAATTGCATTTCGTCAACAGTATTTAATACATGGTGTAATTTGCTAAAATTTGCGCCATATCACGTCGATGTCAGGCAGCTAGTTGCTGAGAACGATGACGTCAAACTTTTATAGAATTGGCGTAAATTTGTCAAAAATTACAGTTTTTCGCGCCTGACATTTGCAATACTACTTAAAACTGGTTTATGTATTCCGTGATCTAAACTCCTTAGTAAATGGCACCTCAACGTCAAGAAGGCGTTAAAATATTTTGAAACGCAAAAATTTTATTAAGAAAATAAAAATTTTGCGAAATTTTGTGGTTTTGTTTCGCGTTTTGTTTAATTAATCCGTGGTTTAAAATCAATGTAAAGTATTGGAAATGAAGTACGGCGGTAAACTAAAGATCATATATAAATATGGTTCAATTCGGTCCATATTAAGCGGGTACAGCGGCATTTTTCTTCAAACACATTTTGCTTTGTGACATCTGCAGTTATGTATAGATTCCGCCGCGATTGACACCAAATAAAAGGTTTTTTTTAAGCTTGATAATAAAACCGAATAGGCATTAAAAAATTTTCATGATTTTAAATTTTACAGATAAAAAAAATCCTAACCTCAAAAATAATTCTTATTTAATGAAAACCTCCACAACTTTCGCGCCGTTTGCAATAAATGATTAACGCGAACTGTTTTGGTATGCTAAAATATTACCCTTCACTCGATCAAAGCGTCATTCGTGTCATCCATAAAATAATTTGGAAAAAAAAAATATCAAAATGTCGATAATTTTTGAAAAAGCCCATATCGCAGTAATAATGTCTTCATTAAGGTTGACCTAAAAATTTCCTTCTGTGATTCAACGATCCTTGTAATAGTATGATCAACCGACCGGATAGTATTTCTTTTTTCCTAATACCAATGCATCATATGCTGGATATATGTTTGCGTTTCTTATTTTCGCACCAGA
This sequence comes from Phaonia tiefii, assembly GCA_963931995.1. Classification (NCBI taxonomy): domain Eukaryota; kingdom Metazoa; phylum Arthropoda; class Insecta; order Diptera; family Muscidae; genus Phaonia; species Phaonia tiefii. Next base: position 160,702,846 of record OZ008370.1, on the reverse strand, counting down.
TTGCATCAATTTATACGAGTGTTTTGTGAAATCCCCGTCCACGTAAAGAGCTAAAGCTTCATTAGGGCTTGTATGCAATAGCAGGTATCAGAATGTACCATTGATACCACTTCTGAAGCGTTTCTTTTTCCTGCTTTGTGTAAAATTACGCGCGTCGCTACCAAAAGTTCATCGCTAGAAGTTTCATTTACAAGGTGCGAAACTTTTTTGATTTGGGTTTCAGAGGTACATTCTGTGAAACCCTTTGCAGGTCGCCCACAAGAAGTGCTACTTGTCGGCTCAACTAATATTATTTCACTGTCCAACCATTCTTTGTTACGTTCTTTAAACTACGACAATATTCTGTGGCAGCTCTTCCACTTCTCCACTAATTTGCTTATAAAGCTCCTCAACTTTCTTTTTATTTCTCGGCACTGCTCCTCAGCATATTCTGTTTCGTCTATTATATTGTTAAATAAGTGGTCCTCCACAGGCGAGAATTTTCTACTTGGGATGTTTTCATTGTACCAAATCAAAAAAAAATGTGTGCGGTTGGAAACATTCATTGTGCCTAAAAAATTAATTAACCAATTATCTTGCGCGAACTGGCATGTCACAACAACGAGTCACAACAACAATAATCCAAATTAATAAACAAACGCCAAAGTTTCACTCCATGAAACAATAGCATATAACACTTTAAACGCCCTATCACAAATGCCAACTTCTACAATTCACTACTATTAAACTACATACACACAGGTCACCAACATTTATTTTTACTTTAACATATACCTTTGTCTTTCAATTAAAACTTTTAGGCTCAACATTTATAAACAATTGACTTAAAGGTGACAAAAAATACGCACTGAATAACTAGGCGCCAAATTCCTTGAATGCACTTGCTGCGGCAAATGTTGTGTTTGACAGCTTACAGCTGAGCGAATATTGAAAGCAAAACAAAAGTAAACACACAAATTTTCTCAGTAAAGTATCGGTAATCGATACAATAGAAAACATTTATAGATTTTAAAGATTTAATTTTTGACTTAAGCGCCGCTAGATCAGTGATATCGACCACTGTGCGTCGAGTACAAAAAATAAGTAATTTTTGAAGGTTCCTAAGGGTTTTCCATAAAAGGATCCAATTCGTATAGATTTTTTTTAAATCGCCAATATATTAATAAAATCGCCAAAATAAAAAAAATGGCTATAACTCGGAAACGCTGTGTCCAATCGCAAAACTATTACATTTTGTACCTCCTTGGGAGTCTGTAACCAATAAAAAAACCCGTTGCCTATTATATCCCATGAAGTAATTGGGGAGAGCTACTCACAACCAGTAAGCTGTGCGCTTTTATATTTTTCACTCACTGATTGGGACGTACAGTGTTACACCTAAGTTCTCGATAGTGTCGCCATCACAAAGCGAGGTGACCGTTGTTGAAAGAAATGTAAGGTGGTCAGAGTAGGGATCGAACCCACGTACGCATGCACAAGAGCCGCGCACGCTAGCCATTGCACCACCGACGGCCTCAATGGATGTCTTTAATACGGCATCATTTTTGTTAAGTTCTCACAAATCGCTAACACATAAAGCCTTCGAATATAAAATCGCTAAAACGCCCTTTTGTCTATATTTTATTTTTCGATTGAGCGAAAAATAACCGATTTTTTCGGGCTTCATTACATTTTGAGTTTTTTCACTGAATATTCCCCTTTTTTAATCGATTTAATTGGCAAAATTTACTCCCAGTTGATGTGTGTTGTACTTTTGGCTTGACACGCGGCAACAAAAGTATGAAAATGACGGCACGCAACCCAGTCAACGATCACCGTTTCTTCTTTGATAGCATATTCTCTACTTGTTTTCCAAGTACTAACTTCAGCAGTTGCCTCATCGATACCCCTTGGGTTTTTGCATTATTTACGCATGCTTTAATCCTGTTATTCAGTATGCCATTAATTGTGGCACGATAAAATTTAGCGGATACAAATTTTGTGTTTTTTGTAAAACTACGAACAATTTATCAGTGCAAAATGACAATGTAGGTTGATATCTATACAAATAAATAGTTATCCGAAAAAATATATGAGAGAGGTAGGCAGATATATGAAAAACCTGAATCTAGGTTACATGCGTCCTAACAGTAACTTCACTGCGACACGTAAGTCCCAATAGTAACATCATAAGAAACTAAATATAAAGTATTTGAAACTCTAATCGTATAATTTGTAATATTCTATTCATTTGATTGACTGATAAAAAAAATCACATGAAGTGTCAAGGGACACCCAGTTGGTGCGAAGTTTCTTTCGCTATACATAATGTACTAGTTAGTTCCAGCACGTATAAAGCGCCCGTTGAAAAGTACGATAATTTAAATGGATCTTTAAATATGTACTTTTTTTTCTGCAATGTCTTTTTTAAAAAAAATTATATTTATGTCCTTTTTGTAAGAATATGTATTATATCATTTCCCTTGCGGGAATTTTTATTCGGTCTGTTTTCTAATATTTACAAATTTATTCAAGCTCAAGACCTTTTTAAATAATATAAAGCTTATTGTCTTTATATTACTTTCAAAAAAGTCGAGCATAAAAATGTTCCAATGATACCAAGGCTGTCTGTATCGCTATTTCGGATCTTGCCAAGATCTTCATCAGCAGACGTTTTTGGTATGTTTTTAGTGAATTCTTCAAAAATATATATCCAGAAATACTCATCATATTAATGAGAATTTATATTATTTAAAAAGGTCTTGAGCTTGAATAAATTTGTAAATAATATGTATTATATTTTCCGGAATATGTATTACATAGGTCCTTTTTTAAATAGGGGTACTTCTTTTATTAAAAGATAATGTTTTTTTTAAGAAAATTTACTATTTTTAAGAAGAAGTACTTTCGGTAAGAAAATGCCATCAGAGTATGACTTTTTTTCCAAAAAAGAATTACTTTTATAAGAACAGGTACTTTGTAAAGAAATGGTACTGTTTTTAGAAAAAGGTTATTTTTTAACAAAATTTACTTATTTTTGGAAAGCCCACTTACCTCAAGAAAATAAGGTAATATTTTATTTTTAAGAAATGGTACTTTTAAGAAAAGAATTTTTGTAAGAAAAGATAAGAAGATATTATTTTGAAGAAAAGTTTTTTTTTAAGAAATGGTATTTTTTTCAGAATTGGTCTTTTTATCCGAACTAGGTAAATTTTTAAGAGTAGGTAGATAGTAGCTATTGTCCTATTAAATAAGAGAAAATTAAACCATACACAAGGTAATATTTAGGAATTACAAAATCGTAAGAAAATATCGAATTGATGCAACAAGGGGTGTGGAACTGCTGTATTAATCAAGAATAACATACAATACTACAGTCACGATAACAAAAGTAGATATTCGCTAGATGCTTTAGAGACCTACGCCATAAAAATACCCGTTGACTGCGACAATTTTTAAGTTATTACATATGCGTCCTATCCGGCCGGCAATATAAATTCAATACGAGCAGACTTGCAAAAACTATTTGATTTTATGAATCTTCAAAATTCAAATAACTGCTATGTAGTACAAGCGGGAGACTTGAACTGCAAGCACACAGAGCACACTGCCAGCACACAAAGGCAATAACCAAAAAAAAAAGTCAACATCGAATTCCTTATACTTCCAAAATGTTCAGCGAAGCCCGCTTTCCTTAGCCGTAATTATGTCATAATGCCTTCCATTGAAGCCAGCACACTTCACATGGGCATGACTATCACAAAGCCAACATGAAAGAACGTCCCTGACTGTACAAATCTAGTAATAATTACCAAATACTAAAAGTATGCAGAATAATATTGGGTTGTATTCTGGGTTATAGCATAATACGGTTAAAAAAGTTGTTTACAATTTTTTCATTAAGCCCCCATTCCGCAACGTGCGGAAAGGAACTTCGTTCCAACAAATATGAATTGTATACACTTATATGAAATTAATACATATATAAGATAGTTGAAGTGGTATTTGGCAAAACAATAGCTTGCCAATTACTGTTGGCACATCCCTGCCCCAGGACATTTTCCTAGCCCAAGTTATCCTCTAAGCCCTATCCCACCCAATGGAGTAATCATTGAGCCATAACCAACCAGTACACATCAAAACATAATTTGTGTCCATAATTTGTGTTTGTATGAAAGGGATCACAAATAATATCAATTGTATTGGTACTTTGTCGACCAGTTTGTATGAAGAATCGCTTAAAATTTCTTAACATCGCTTAAGCCTGAATATATACTGGTCGAAGTTTTATGATAAGCGCGGTAAATACAACATTCTAAAACCGAAAACGCAAGAATACAGTTGTGAGAAAGAGCTATATTTTTATGTTCTTTTCTCACCCCAAAAAAGGCACAACTTAGAAGGGGCGATGGCAAAATTTTTTAAATATCGCCTCATAAAAGGGCAATATTATCTATTCGAACCGAGATCACCTAAGGCGATATAAGTAGAGTAGAGTCTAAACTGTACTCAACCACGATATTGGCATTAAAATAACGGGACATATTTAGAAATTTGTAATAAATCACGAAAGATTTAATAGACAGAACATTAATAATAATGCTGAAAATATCACAGGCTTCTAACGCCAACCGGGGTGTACTACATAGCCTGACATCGTTTAAAATACATAAAATACTTGTGGAATTCATGTACGCAATATAATACAAATATTGGGGAAAGATTGAGTGATTGCAAAACTAGTCACATAGTACGAAATCAAATAAAAAATTAGTTATAGAACAACAAAATTCTGAAATGTTATACAAGGTGTTTCAAAAGAAGTCATCCGATATTGTTTGGCTCTAATTTTTTTTCTAAACGAAAAACTTCGGTTCTGTTTTTTGATTATGTTTATCTGAACCTTTAGAATTTTATTGGTTAAGTTGAGAAGCAAGGGGGCTTCGCTAAAACTTCTGATAGAACTTTAAGTAGGAAATTGCATAATACAAGACCGAATGTGAGGGATACTGACCGATAGAAGAGTTGAAAAAGCTGGCTATAAATTGTATTGTCATTTATGACTTTTAACACAACAATTTTATTTTGTGTTTTATATTATTCATATTACGAGTACGCCCAAATTATGATATAAATTCAAATTGCACTACAAGTCACCGGCTTTCGACGTTAAATTAACTCTATGAGGGTAGGATATTCCAACAGCTCGTCAAATAGATAAATGTTTGCCACACATTACATTCCTGGCAACCGATTAAGTCCTGCAAAATCTCTGACCTATTAAATTCAATTACCCTGAAAACCAATTATGAGTATTTATGTGCCAGTAATTCCTTTATATGGCATGATAGCCGTAATCTTCATTCAGTGATTAGTATAGTAAACGAATTAATGACACATAAACAAAAATCGTGTGTACAAACAAAGTGTCATCAGATATCGTTTATCCCGCATGTCATCGGATAATAATATTACTTAACGATATGTGTACAAATTACGACAGTTTTGGCAGAAATACGTTAACATATATTGCATTGGGGTTGGGACTTTGTTGACAATACATATTTGAGAAGTAATTGTAGCAATTGTTTGTATTTCTGGTGACTCTTAGTATATTTGTGAAGATATTCTTTAACTGACAAGTGACAAGGTTAACTATATTGTGGCTCATCTTAAGCACAAACTCAATGCACTAAGCGTAAACTTTTGGTGATATCGCTACCCCATATTTTGGTTAACACTCCGGACCTCTTTTCAGTTTATTTTGTTTTCATAAGGATATAAGATTTAATATATTATTTTCATAAGGATTTACAAAAAAATATTTAAAGAAGAATTTATCAGAAGTACTTTTCATATCGGCTCTGGCGAAAACGATAATATGAAAAAATTCCAACTAAAATATTTTGCATGACGTAGCGCAGGTCACTGTCTGCTATGAGAATGTTTGTAACAGCACGGTAGTTAAATGCGACGAATTTTATGACTTGGCTGATTTTCTGCGATTGCTGTTTGGTAAGGAAAATATCATTTCGTTTAATTTGAAATCTCTACAAATTGCAATATCCTAATTTCCACAAACTTTAATCATTGCACAAGGTAATGACACAGGCCCAGCTAACAGAGCAAACAAGGAAAATAACTATCATATTTCATATTTCGTCGGTACACCAATATTATCTATTGTCGTGATCGGAAATTACTCTTCACGACTACCAATTTGATGAAGGTATGGGGAAAATAATGGGCAGTTACCCACGACTATTGAGAATTACCCACGCGTTGTGTAGCGTGTTACCATCCTCATTTTGTGATCGAAACATGAAAAAAGTAAAAAAAATATCTGTATCACGAAAACGGTTTTTGGCCGGTGTATACAGGTTTGTCGATAAAATCAGAACATCGCTAAAATAAGAAAATGGTTATAACTTTTTACGTCCACTTGAGGCTTTAACCACCATATGTTTCTATACGGCAACACTTTTAAATGAAAATTGCTAAAACACCCATATGTGATGCGATATTAAAATTTACTACAGAGGCTACATTAAAAGAAAATCTTTACATCAAATCGATGATAAATGTTCATGAATTGCTTTTCATTGAATTAATGATAAATTTCATCAATTCAATAAAAAAAATGTTATTAAATTTCAAGACTAAGCGTTTTTTTTAAACTAAGCTTTTTTCACCATTTTCAGTTTCAAATCCGGTTTTAGATACCAATGAAATTCTTTATTCCTGTGAAAGTACGTTCGATGCCATTATGTATGGAACTCGATTTCTTTTGCATGGCCACCACGGGCACGCTTGCAGAAGTCCAGACGCTGAACCCAATTTTCGACGGTTTTCAAGCATAAATCCGCCGATACTGCTGCAATTTCACGTTCGATATTCGTACGAAGTTCATCAATCGTCGCTGGCTTGTTGGCATAGACCACAGACTTGACGTAGCCCCACAGGAAATAATCTAACGGCGTCAAATCGCACGACCGAGGTGGCCAATCGACTGAGCCATTTCATGAGATAACACGTTCAGCAAACTTGGTTTCCAATAAATTGATTGTGGCATTCGTTGTCTGCCTTGTGGCGCCGTCCTGTTGGAACCACATGTCCTCGAAGTCCATATTATCCAATTGGGGCCAAAAATATTCGGTTATCATTGAAGGTAGCGATTCGCATTCACAGTAATGTGGCGGTCTTTATCATCACGGAAGAAGCACGGCCCAATGACGCCGCCGGCCCATAAACCGCACCAAACCGTAATTTTTTCGGGATGCAATGATGACTCATGGATTACGTGTGGATTGCTGCCTGACCAATAAAGCATATTTTGCTTATTGACGAAGCCATTCAACCAGGCCACTGACTCCAAATTTCGGTAGTAAATTTTAATAATTCCGACTCGTTGTTGGCTCGTATATCTCTCCATGATGAAATGGCAAACCTTACTGAAGACAAATGTCAAAAGAGCGGGAAATAATATGGCGTCGTTTGCTGTCCCTATCGATTCACTTTTGTAGCGTCTCCCTTGAAAAACTTTTTTTAATTTTCGCTTTGATTCTCCTTATCGAAGTAGTTTTTATTGTGATTTTATATTTTCAAAACCCTCTACATAGACATATATATGACAGCTATTTTGATAATGGCGTATAGATTTATACATCTATGAGTGTGTTATTAAGGCGGACTTGAAGCACATTTTTAATCATATCTCGAGAACGAAAAAAAATGCCTTCTTGAAATTTGCAACATATGTAAAGCACATTGCATTTAATATTCAGAAAAAATATAAAAAAAAATAGAAGTACTTTTTTTTCCAAAATATTATCTAATTTTAAACCTTTTTCTTTAAAAAGAATTTAAAATTTTTTTGAAAAATATTTTTTTTTATTTATTTTAGAAATTTAGATAGTTTACCAAATCATATCTGAAAGAAACAGAATAGAAACTTATATAAGGAAAAAGTTATGCCTTTATGAAATAAACATTACATGCAAATGTCGAAAAATTTTATGTTGAATAAGTACCGCATTGTTTAGTTAAAAAAAAATGATTTCATTATATTCATGCTGCCACTTAAGAGTACCAATTCATCAAGTTTCATCAAAATCGGACACATGATGTGATTTTACTGTGATCACTTAACATGGAATAATAATTAGAATTAGAATTGTATAGATATTTGTCGACTTGTAACAGAGTGGTCTATAAATTGTGTGTGCCACTTTCAGATTTCCTACTACTTTTCAAATTAGTGGCTTAACATTAATTTAGTCACCTAAACGTATGACAAATATGAATTAAATCATTGTTAATTATACGCTCCAGAGCCAATGAGTTATTACCTATTTCTACTTCAGAATGTTAACAAATCCCATGAAATTAATTTCGTAATCAGGTTGCTCAGTTTGAACTTAATGCAAATTAGTCACATTGGAAATCAGTTAAAACGTTATTTGGATCTTATTTTTGTGCCATCTGACTGGAGATTTTGTTTACACTATGAAAGTTTACTGCCGATATCATTGCCCCTCTCATCACACGACTTTAGAGGGTTTATATTTATATTTAGGTTCCTGGAAATACTAGCGTTGCCAGATGAAAACTGGAACTTCGATTGGAAAGTTTCATCTTTTTTTTAACATAAGCGTACATAGAACGTTATCACTTACGAGCACTATTTCTTAATTTTCGTGCGATAATTTTTTACGATTTACGGGCCTGGATTATCCAGACAAAAGTTTCTCAATTAACTTGTTTCGACTTTTGGTGATAAAGCACCATTCGCTTCAGGATGAGTTTCGTGAAGGTCGTCCAATTTCGGTAGTTTGCCGGAAACTATCGATGCTGTGCCTGAACTGATAAAGCAATACCGACATGTGATATACCATGACATTGAGGCTTCCTTGGGCATTAATATTATACGCATCAATAAGATTTTGCATGTGCATTTGTCCGTGAAAAGGTCAGTTCTCATTGGATCCCACATAATTTGACGAATTCTTAAAAAAGGCTCGTGTCGATTGGATAAAAGAAATGTTGGCAAAATGCAACTGCGGTAACTCAAGGGCGACCGGTCATAACGCCCAACGGTCATAACGCCCAAATTTTTTTAGGCCTTATGAGCGGTCATAAGGCCCAACAGAGGGAAGCACACAAAGTCCAAAATTTTTAGGTGTTATGACCTCCCCTAGCGCGGTCATAATGCCCAAATATTATTTTGATATTTTTTCTCCACTTATGAGCAAATTTTAATGTTTTTGGAAAAAAATGTTGTTACTGTGCGAGAAGAAACTGTACAATAGTTTCTTAAGGCTGAAAAGTAGAATTGTTTGATGATAGATGTAATTGTAACATTCATTCAGTTGTTTATGAACCAGTGAGAAGAATGGGTCACAATGTTCAATATCAATTTGTTGGAGGTGCTCGTAGAAATTGTGAATTGTTGTATACTCCAAACAACAAACAACTTTATAAAGTGAAATCTAAATATATAAATAAAGGAAAAGATTGTATACAGAGATAGATTTGTTACCAAGAAAATTGTAAGGCATCTAAACAAATTATTGACAAACTGCAAATAATTAGAGTGTCTGAAATTCTAAGAAGAATCACACGCTCTATCTTGCGATTCCTTTCTGCAGTTTACTTGTTGTTGTAAAGGGTTTTTCAACAGAGACGCTACAAAAGTAAGTCGATAGGGACAGCAAAGGATGCCATATTTTTTCCCGCTCTTTTGACATTTCTCTTCAGTAAGGTTTGCCATTTCATTATGGAAAGATATACGAGCCAACAGCGAGTCGAAATTATTAAAATTTACTACCGAAATTTGGAGTCAGTGGCCTCAACTTTAAGAGGCCAACTTTAAGAGGCCTCAACAATCAGCGATGAGGCTCATTTCTGGCTGAATGGCTTCGTCAATGAGCAAAATATGCGTTATTGGTCAGACAGCAATCCACACGTAATCCATGAGTCATCATTGCATCCGGAAAAAATTACGCTTTGGTGCGGTTTATGGGCCGGCGGCGTCATTGGGCCGTACTTCTTCCGTGACGATCAAGACCGGCACATTACTGTGAATGCGAATCGCTACCGTTCAATGATAACCGAATAGTTTTGGCCCCAATTAGATTATATGGACTTGGAGGACATGTGGTTCCAACAGGACGGCGCCACAAGCCACACAGCGAATGCCACGATCAATTTATTGGAAACCAAGTTTGGTGAACGTGTTATCTCACGAAATGGCCCAGTCGATTGGCCGCCTCGGTCGTGCGATTTGACGCCGTTAGATTATTTCCTGTGGGGCTACGTCAAGTCTATGGTCTATGCGAACAAGCCAGCGACGATTGATGAACTTCGTACGAATATCGAACGTGAAATTGCAGCATTATCGGCCGATTTATGCTTGAAAACCGTGGAAAATTGGGTTCAGCGTCTGGACTTCTGCAAGAGAGCCCGTTGGGGCCATGAAAAAGAAATCGAGTTCCATACATAATGGCATCAAACGTACTTTCACAGGAATGAAGAATTTCATTGGTATCTAAAACCGGCTTTGTTTTATTTAAAAAAAAATTGTAGCGTTCTTATTGAAAAACCGTTTACTACTTAATACTAACACTTAAAAAGTGAATGGAGAATACAATTTGGAAATGGAAGAAATTATGGAGCCGGTGATGATTAGAATTTCCAAAGTGAATGGGGAATCGCGCTATTTTTTTTCAAATTCTCCTCATCACCAGCTCCATAATTTCTTCATTTTCCAAATTGCATTCTTCATTCACTTTGGAAATTCTAATCATCACCAGCTCCATAATTTCTTCTATTTCCAAATTGCATTCTCCATTCATTTTGGAATAGTAATGACAATTTTTTTGTAGTTAGGGTTTCCCTTTCGCATTTGTCTTGATGTCAAAATAAATCTCTAAAGGCATATGAACACATTCTGCAGTTTATTAATGTCAACATTTTTCAGCTTAAGCCTACGACTTTTACTAGCGACTTCGAAAAAGCGCTTCGAAATGCTATTTTAAAAGTTTTTCCAAAAGATCACCTGAAGGGATGCTGGTTTCATTACTGCCAGGCACTGAGACGGAAATTGGCAGAGACATAAGGTGAATATTTAAAATGATATTAGATTTACTAATCCTTCCGACGGACAGAATAATTAACGGGTTTGACATATGTAAGCAGGATACTTATAGGCCTTGTACCATATTTTCAAAATATCAATAATAGATATTGAATTACTAACCATTGCTTATATTGAATTACTACTCCTTATAATTTAAAATGAAACAAAAATGGTAAGAGTGGTCATAAGGCCTAAAACCAAATTGAGCGTTATGACCGCCGTCAGAGCGGTCATAAGGTCAAAAAAAAATTTGGGCTTATGACCGGTCGCCTAACTCAAGTGCAGTGTATATCATCGTCATAGGTGACGACTCATGGATCTATGCATATGGGCCCGAAATAAAACAGCAATCGTTCGTATGGGTCTTTCAAGGCGAGCTCAATTCAACAAAAGTTGTTCGTGGCAGAAGCACATCAGATCGTGTTTGTTTTCGGTATAACCAATCATGTGGCCACAGCGCCTTCAGTGGCACATAGGACGGTCCATAATTTATGTTTTTTAGACCCAAATGTAGATTTTTTGTTGCAAACGGCTAAAAACGAAAACGAGGCAGATAACAGAGAGACAACAAGGCAGCAAATCTTCAATTCGTGAAAACAATGCTGGCAAACATGTACATGTTTGCTGCAGTATGTTGCTGGGGCGATTATTTTTCAGCGTGTACAAACAAGTTAAACTTTATGAGTAGACTTGGCATACAAAAGGTCTGAAGACATTAAAAAATCTGCGAAATCAATTCAATAACTGTTTTTCTTGAATTCGGTATCCCTGACGATGAGGCTAAATTTATTCATTATCAGCGTGAATTTAAGATTTTAAATAAATTTGTGTACAAGCAATTTATGATTGAAGAAGAGTATGAAATAAAAAATAACCCTACAGCATTTTAGTCCTTTATTAAGTCGAAAAACTGGTATCAGATATCTCGTCTATTGTTAAATATAGTGATGACTTTGCAAAATCTTGTACTCAAGCTGTTACTATGTTCGTAAACTTTTAAAGTTCAGCTTCAACTCTTCAATGGGTAACGCGATAAATTTTTCTGAATTATTCACCACACTTGAGATTGGTAATATGATTGTAATTGAATACGAGGTTTTTGATGAAATAATCCAAGTCAAAAATAGTTTCAAATCAGATGTTGATGGTCTATGTACATACTTGTTGAAAAAGTGCGCATCTTCTATTACGGCGGAAGTCATGAATATTTTTAATTTATCCCTTAGTGAAGGCGTTTTTATGGAGCGACGGAAGTCTGCTACAATCACACCAGTTTTTAAGGATGGAGGAAGGGATGATGTAACTTTCTGCAGACCGAACTCAAAGCTAACCTGTGTGTCTCAAGTTTTTGAACATGTTATCTATAGACGTTTGTATTTTGTCACAAAGTCATTTACTTCCCTGAATCAGCATGGTTTTTTACTGTAGATCAACTACAAGAAATCTAACTATATACTGAATATTATATTTAGGCCTTTGAGCAAGGAAGCCAAGTAGAGGCAATCTGCATGGATTTTTCTAAAGCTTTCAATTGAGTGTTACTGAATATTATATTTCGGGCTTTGAACAAGGTAGCCAAGTAGAGGCAATCTGCATGGACTTGTCTAAAGCTTTCAATTGAGTGTCCCATAGTATTCTCCCTTCTAAGCTAGAGTATGTGGATTCTCATTCTACTTTGTTATTGTGGTTAAATTCATATTTTTCTCCTTATTTGCAAACATCGGCGTGATCTTATCCGACAAATATTTTAATTGATATGTAATAAACTTTGATAAAGATATCGCATTTTAATGGAGTACGTTTTTTAAAACCTGCATGTCAAAATTACATTTTGAACTTCCAATATATCTACCTCTGTTCGAGTTAAATGTTATATCATGATCAGGGTAATCCAAACACTACACCATTTCCAATTGAAGTTTGAAAAAAAATTTGAAATTTGAAATACTTCAATTGAAATTTGAAAATTCTATTTGAAATTTGAAATACATCAATTGAAATTTGAAAAACATCAATTGAAATTCAAAATACATCAATTGAAATTGGAAACACACGAATTGAAATTTAAAAGACATCAATTGAAATTTAAAACACATCAATTGAAATTTGGAATATGTGACCTGGTCTGTGTGGCATAGTGCACCATCCTGCTGAAACTGAAGATCAACCTAGTTCATATATATAATTTCAACCCACAAAAAGTACGTAATCGATGGTATATAGCGCTCACTGAGTCCGCACCTGGATGGAGTCGTTCACATATAGGCACAGGAGTCGTATTCTCGTCGATACGCACCGTACGGTGACTATGAACGTTAGTATTATCCACAAGCAAGATAGTCTCACGATTTTGTTGTATAAACTTCCATAGAGCGCGCTCAGTGCGCGCTTTATTTCGGTCATAACATCGTTTCAATAATAAATAAGTCAGTGGCCAATTAACATATGATATAAAAAGATGTTTGTGTTGGAACCACCCTGTATTCGAACTTAGAATTTGAAATTTGTTTACAGTGAATAAATTTGTTACATGTTTTGTTGTTATTTTTCCACATTTTAAATTTGTAAGCCGTTGGTATTATTATGTCCCCGTGTCTACTTAATGTCAGTAACAAGAAGCGTAAGGCTACAGAATGCAGAAAATAAAAGAACACCTGAAAAGACAGACACAGTTTCGAGAAACTGATACTTTGTAATATACACACGTTCAAATTCTCATATATCATGTAAATGTCTTCCTTTGGGAAATAACTGAATACTGTATGCGTCACACTTCAACATGTTGTCTGAGGAGTTTTTGTGTCCTAGATTTAAATCTGTTGATTTTCTATGATATAATTGTTATGTGACAGACATAGATTCCTTTAAAAATATCATAACAAAAGCAAATTGCGAATGTGTAAAATAAATCTTCGAATATACTCACACATACACAACACGTTGTGCGAGTGGTTGCTCCGGCACAACACTGTGACATGACCTCAAGTGATTTATCTGTTTTGAAATGCTGATTGTTTATAGTACGTGACATAGATAAGACATTATTGTTCTTCTATGTCTATTTGTTAGTTCTCTTGCTTGTTCATTTTGCTTCTATTGTCAAAGTTGATGCTGCTGTCGGTTACTTCCTTTTAGGTCAGACTAGTATTTAATATTCATTAGAGTCTCAAGCCGTATCGTAGAAACTACACTAAAGAACGAAAGTAATCATACACGTTATCAAATATAATCTCTGAACGTTAGAAATTGATCTGACGATTGTCCTTATTGTTAGCCTGTTCAATTTGAAAATGTGTTGTATTTTCCCTATGTTCTCCGCTACGAAATGTTCGCCTCTTATGGTCATCAATATCTTTTTGAAGTTTGTAGCTGTGCTCTGAATCAGTCCTTTCATCTGTTTGGAATGATAAGTCACTAATCTTCCACTTGCTGTTGGAGAACTGCTTTCTTAGAACATAATTAATAAGACAAAGAAAATAGATGAAAATATGTCCATAGACAAATATAGTATAGAAACATTTATTCTCTCAATAAGTTAAACGTCATAGCTATGGTTGCAAGTAAACATTGGATGGTGGAAAACGTGAGCTCAATAATACCAGATATAGGCAATACTAAACAACGTCCAACAAACGTATAACAACCGCATTTCTTGTTTTTGTTTCAAACTAGTTGTGTTACACTCCGGTTCACTTATTTAAAGACCCTAAAAATTCCATATTCACCAGCCTGTGTCTTTTGCAATTTCAAACCGATTACAGAATTTTAAAATGGTAATGGAAGTTAGACATATTGAGCATTAAAGAAAGTCATGACAATCGTGGTTTCTTGATTAAAGAACTTTTTTTGAGCAATTTATAAAAAAAAAATCCAAAAATGTCATATTTTTTTTGTTCACTTGAATAAAAGAACTTTAACTAATTTTAATGTAAAACTGTTTTTCTTGTTTTTTAATTTATTTTGCTTTAGTTAATAACAATTAGTAATGGGTTAAACCCCGTTTGTTTTTAATAACTTCAAATATACTGGTTTTCATTGAGAGATAAAGAGAATTTTTGTAATCCAACGAAATTTGATCCCTAGCATCCTTAATGGCCTGAATTAGTGACTGCTTGTCATCAAATTGTGTACTTCCTTCATAGACCTTACGCGATAACCAACCCCGGACATTTTCGATAATGTTTATCGAATAGGGTGTCCAGTCAAGAATATTAAAATTTTGGCCTGCAATGAAGTCTTTTACTACTCTGGCGTTGTGTATAGGGGCATTATCCTTTTGCAATATTCAAGATTTGGTACCAAGTAGTTCACTGAACTTCGGAAAAGCCGATTCCAATAACGTTTTATAGCTTGCACCAGTCATATTTGCACTTTGAAAATCAAGATCGATGATGCCATACTACGTAATAGCACTCCACACCATAACGCCGCCCTCTCGGCTGTGATATCGGTTCAAAAAATGTTTTTCTTTGTGCAGATCATGGAAATTATAGTGGTAGCCATTAGGCTCATCCAAATTAAACTTATTCTCATCCGTAAATACAACGGTTCTCCAGTCATTTATATGACCTCTTGGCTGCACATCCCATACCATGTAGTCTCTTGCGAATTGAAGCCGTTATTCCTTACGAGGAGCATTAAGTGGAGGCTTTTTTTTTAAATTGCAGGTATTTAGGATACACACAGCCTTAATCACTCTGCGATGACTTGCTCGCTTCCACTCCAGCTTGAGCTCTTATTTTTGACAAGGATAAGGCAGAATTAGAAGCCATTCTGCTGAATTTTCTTTTCTCATACGTAGATAAAGACAATGAAACCCTTCCTTTAAAATTTTTTACATACCCCTCGGGGTCCTTGGTGTAATAGTCGACAATTATTGGGCTCCGTCCAATTTTTTTTAGCTATTGCGCTGTTAGAATATCCTTCAGAACGGTAAACATCGATTTTAGTTTTTTCGGATAGATTTGTAATTTTCTGTTCTGCCATTTTTACTCGTAAAGTGATCAAGATGTAACAAGTTGTAATAAACAAACGCACCCTACAAAAAATCATCACTTACTTTAAAAATAATAAGGTGCCTTTATTCAAGTGAACCAAAAAAATAGCACAATTTTTGACTTTTTTTTATAAATTGCTCAAAAAAATTTCTTTAGTTAAGAAACCACTATTGTAGTGACTTTCATTTATATCTCAAGGTGTCTAGCTTCCCATTCCATTTTAAAATTCTGCAATCGGTTACAAATTTCAACAGATACAGGCTGCTAAATATGGGATTTTTAGTGCCTTTAAATAAGTGAACCGGAGTGTAAATACAATGCAAATGTGTTCCAACGATAAAAGTCAACAAAAAAGTGCAAAATGCATTTTTCAGTTCTACACAAAACCGACATAAAAAAGTTAAGTGAACATATTTTGTAACTCCACCTGGTGTAAATTAATTTTAAATTTAATTTCTCTAATTTCCATAAACGTACGACGAAGAGTGTGAAATGAAACGTCAGATGAGAGAATAAATGTGTCTACACTATATTCGTGTATGGATATGTCTCGCAGATTGTAGGCATGGAATGCCTAAGTTGCAAATAGAAAATTATTCCTTGTGCCCTTTCTACTCACATATTAACATCGCATCAAACGAACAACGGAAATACAACTGTGGAATTTTGGGGAAGCTCTCTGACGACTCAAAATCTTTATACATACATAAAAATGGAGTTGCCAAAATGTATGTCACCGCATCACTTCAGAATGTCTGGCCGGCTGTTGCTATTTTTTGTTGTTGTTTGTACTTGTAATGGACAGAAGAGGGTTCGTAGACAGGAAAAAATAAAAAAAAATATCTGACGTAACGGCTAGAAATTGGGGTTAAAAAGTGTTCCATTTAAAGAAGTGAGCGACAGAAGATTGTGTTTGTTTGTTGGATTGTGTGTCCTTATAGACGACCAAAAAGGCTAGGCCGATGTTCGTGAAATTTTTACAGAATGCACGTTCGTGACCGTTGTAACGACTAGTTTTCCTCTTTGAAGCTAGGATACGCTCAGTGGTATCCAGAGTCCGTTACATACAATTTAGATTCGCTAGAGAGAGAGAGAAAGACCGGTTATTCGTGTTTGATGACTGTTTTATTTCATTTTCAATTTTTGACCTTAACTAATTCACAACTTTGCGTGGTAAATACACCCTACGATATTTCACTGGGATAATCTTCTGGGTTTGCTAAGTCTTGTAGGATCCTCGCCGGGTTGCGCTGTAGTTGAACGTTGAATACACAGGAGTTTTAGACGGCTGGCATGGAATCTGGCGGAATATCGTGGAAAGGTGTACACGGAAGTCGATGTTTGTGACTTGAAATGCTTCAGGATCCTTCAGGGGTACGGGAACACGTTGTCTTCTGTTGCAAGACGACGGTAGGCCTGACTGTTATGATAGGGCGGCCAAATCAGCCTTCTTCTGAAAATAGACCAGGCAAAGTATCGTCAGGATACCCAAATCGGTTTCCCTCAGGCAGGGTGTCCCCAATCGAGTATACAGGACATATCGCTGTCGAGGCACTGGTTCGGATTTCCACAGGAAGGGTGTCCACGAACAAGAAACCAAACAGGATAACTACAAGACTAAAAGTACAGGGTGTCCGGTGGCAAATTTATATTTTTAAATACGAAAAAGTATTTAGATTAGGGTTCATGAACACTCCAATAATCCCGGAATATCGACTTTCGTTTTATGGGCGGATGAGCGAAGTTAAGGTATTTTTAGAGCTAAATAGCTGAAAGTTGGTGCTCCTGTATATTCTACTATCGACGCGAAAGATAAATTTTAAGACCGATTTTAGTTTTTCCGTTTGAAGTCGCGCGAGTGGGAAGGGCATTTTAGAATTAGAAGACTGAAATTGGTACAAGTATACATCTGGTGATGGGTGAAGATGGATGGGCTTTCCAATTGGGCTTTTTAGAGCGAGAGGGCCAAAAATTCGTACACATATCGTCGTTCCGAAGTTATCTTCACGTATCTCCAAAAAATATTTTTTTGGGAAATTTACTCTAAAGTTTCAAAACTTTGTGTAAAAAAATTGGCGTGAAAAAAGTGACCCAATCTTTTTGCCAGTAGTAGTGCCTGAAATTCTACAAGATTGGGGTAAAAATATCCAAAGTCATTAATGAAATTTTCCGAGTTATGGCTATTATCATTTCCAAACAAATTTCACAATTTGTTGTATACGCCACCTTTTGGGAAATATTTTTTTTTTGTTTATGGCGCATACCTGAACATAAGCTGAAAAAAGAGCATTAATTGTAGTCCGAAATTATACATTAGGGTGCAGCGACAATG
Source organism: Phaonia tiefii (assembly GCA_963931995.1). Lineage (NCBI taxonomy): Eukaryota > Metazoa > Arthropoda > Insecta > Diptera > Muscidae > Phaonia > Phaonia tiefii. The sequence goes on along the minus strand of OZ008370.1, from coordinate 160,684,401 downwards.
TATGTAATTTTTTTTGTTACTTTTTTGTAATGTTATAGACTTTATCCGGAGTTACTTTTGAGATATAGAACGAAAACAAACTGCATATATTAACAGGACGATAATATCTTTTTTTACGTCTGTCAAATATTTTTTTCAAAATTTTCATATACTTTTTATTGTACATATAATCACAATAATGTTTGATACGGTATCATAAGGTGTTAAATTTTTACCAAATGTGGATATGCAAAAAAAATGACCACATGATATCTCTGAAACCATTAGAGATACGAACCTGCGGATTAAACAAATGGATAGATCTAAAAAAAGTATCCTAGGAAATAGCCTTACCTCATTTTTTCAGATATTGTGATATCCGTGGAGATAACTTCGGAACGACGATATACTACAACCAACCGGGAAGATCGGTTTCACGCCTAATTTTAGTTCTTCGATTTGTGAGCGGAGGGGCCCGACAAATGTGATTTTAAGAGCTACAAGGCTGACCATTTGCAGCTACACACTATTGACGCCGGTGAAAGTCAATTTGCAACCGGATTTTAGATTTTCGGCTTGTGAGTGGAGAAGAGCGTATAAAATATTTTATTGAGATAGAGACCTAGAAATGGAAACCTATAAACTACTGATCAATCCTAAGCCGAATTTTGGATTTTCGGCTTATGGAAGCAGGGGCGTTGCAACAGTATTTGATTAGCGATAGAAGACAGACAATTGATGGAGGAATAGGTTGGGATGCGAGTTTTCTCAGAGATTGTTAAGTGTAAGTGCAAAAAACAAAACAAATTCAATTAAAATACATAAGAGATATGTAAGTTCTTTGAGGAAACAATAATATGGGGTTTGATTCAAACTCTAAAAACTCTGATATAACTCGTAGTAGCCGTATATTTAGGAAATTACAAATATTTTTCATTCAAGTTTTAACTTTGAATTTATGACAATTACGAGTTATACAAGTTAGTTAAGAGTTTGAATGAAACCCCATAAAATAAATAATAGGTAGAAGCATTTATATTAAAAAAAATTTTCTGGGTCTCGATGATTCAGAAGTTATGGCCCGTACAAAAATCCCAATTAAGCGATTGCAAACATTTTTGGTGCATTATTAAAAATAAAAAACGTTTAATTGGAAATAGAGTATAACTGGAACAATTAATTATCTTTAAAATAAGGCAAAACATTATTGGAAAAGGTGAAGGAATAAACAAGTAACGAGCTTTGAAAATCCAACTATATTTAACAAACCATCAGCACGTATTTTATTAAGATTAAAATGTCCACATTCGTGCTACTATATTGTGAATAATACCAGTAAATTCTCATTATACTGTTTCTTTATTTTTTAATAATAATATTTGTTATTATATGCAAATATATCACATTATTTCAACGACTTTAATTTTTCGATTTTAATACCAAACTATGCATTGGACAGATTTTGACACTGTACATTTTCCATATATACTTATACTTGCTTACTTATCAGGCCTCAAGCTACCCCAGGGGCACAGGGACCTTACCCATCGAAGATAACATACTTGGCCAACCAGTTCGATCTATATCTCCCCAGCTGGGAATACCATGTGTAGTGTGTCTTCCTATTTTTCGTCTTCCTTCGGGTTCAGTATGGAAAACACTTGGTGGTGGTTCGTCTTAATCCATTCTACTGACACGGCACAGCCAACGCAATAGCGATATTTTGATCCGCTTAACTATGTCAATGTAGCGATATAGATAATACAGCACATGGTCCACGCGAAACTGGTTCGACACAAAACTAGCCGTTGTGCACTATAGGACCATAAATTTTACGGAGTATTTTTCTCTCCAAGAATCCTAGAGATGTTTCGTCTGCGTGCAATAAGACCCACGATTCTGCGCCATTAAGCGAGACGAGATGTATGAGAGTGACTTTTGTTACTCGCGAGAGGGTTTGTTTCGATTAGGCTATAATCCGCCTTATAATCGACAGATATATGGTAGGTGTCGATTTGTTTATCTTGGGTCTATCCATAATTTGGCATTGCGTGAACATCTGGTCAGGTGTCGATTTTCCAGGCCTAAAGTCAAACTGGTATGGGTCAATCCCGGTAGCGATAGCTGGTTTTAGTTCTTCTTACATTATACTTGATAGAACTCGGATCACCTTTTTTATATATTAGGCATAGTACACTTAGACTCCAAACGCCGGGCATGCATTCACCTAACCAAATTTTGATAACGAGCTGATGCTTGCACCTTGTCAGCTCATCGCCATCAGTCTTAAACAGCTCCGCCGATAATCCAACGGTCCCTGCTGTGGACTAGCCAGGTATACAGCTAATATCTGTTCCAGGCTATTGCATATCTCAGGTACCAGTAGCGCGGGTAAATGATCTCTCCATATTCCCAACATGTTCTTCACATCTGCGAAGAAATTTCCGTCATTGTCCTTACAGAACCGGGCCCTGAGCCATGTCCATTAGTTCCGTTTTTGACTTTTTGGTAGAAATGTTGGGCTTCGTTCTTCCTTCTGTATGTCTCAATTTTCTCACTCTCGCGCTTTCTCCACTGCCGTTTATTACGCCTACAGAGATGGCTAACCTCCTTTATTTTTCCACTATACCGCTAGATCGCATCTCGCGTTACAATTGACTGAAATATTGCCTTACGTGCAGCGTTGCTAACCAAAATTGATATTCGACACTCTTCATCGTACCATGGTTTGTTGCCAAGCGGGTTTTCAAATAACGTACGGTTGTTGCGGCAGTTTTTATAGAGCTTGGAATGGGTTTTCACTGCGCTTCCGAATCGTCATAGGGAGAGGGTGGGTTCTGTGACAAAAGTTTTGACAGATTCTGTGAGACGGACATCAAGTAAGAATAAGTATAATGTGCGAAAGACTAAAACCAATTATCGCTGGCCTGATTGGACCACACCAGTGTGGCTTTAGGCCTGGAAAGTCGACAACTTGACCAGATTTTAGCACTACCCCAAATTCTGGAGAAGACCCACTAGAAACAGATCGACACCTACCATCTATTTGTCAATTATTAGGCGGTTTTTGATAGCCCGATACAGGAGAATCTCTGCGAAGCAATGTCTGAGCTTGGTATACCTTCAAAACTCATGCGCCTTTGCTGGATGACCTTGACGAACACCAAATCTGCAGTGAAAGTTGGGAAAGATCTTACCTAAACTTCTGAAGTTAAGCGCGGCCTCAGACAAGGCGAAACCCTATCATGCGATCTCTTTAACATCTTAATTATGAGAGAAGCAGCGGTCAACATGAATAAAACCATGAGCAGTAAAACTCAAATGGTGCGCACGAATGCTGATGATGTAGACATCATTGGGAGAAGAATGAGATAAATTACTGCGGAGAAAGTAAATGAAGTCAAAATTCATGGTTTCAACGAGAAAGGCTTTCACGCGGTTAGATCAAAGCGTGAACTTTGATAACCGTTATAGATTCGAAGTGGTGGACGAATTTATATGCCTCGGATCTGCCGTAAACAAAAATAACAACATCAGCCTTGAGATCAAGTGCTTGTGCTGAATTGTGAATTGTGCTTGCGAATAGATGCTATTTTGGGCTACGCAAACACTTTAGAGATAAAGCCCTCTCTCGAGTAACAAAATTGCAGCTATACCAGACTCAATTACAACGTGTCTTGATTTATGGCGCAGAAGCCTGGGTCCTATTGTAAGCGGACGAAACATCTGTAGCAGTCTTCGAGAGAAAAATATTCTGAAAAATTTATGACCGTATAGTATCCATCGCCGAGTACCGGCGTCGCAAGAACCACGAGTTATATGAGCTATACCCCGTCTTTGACATTGTTAAATGGATCAAAATAAGGCGAATGCACTGGCTAGGCCATGTCAAATCAGACAATAGTAATGCAACGAGCTGTACGCTTATGGAATTTTTTAAATCCATACGAGAACAGGCATCTTCATTGGTCTTGTCGCAAGTTTAAGAATTTTAATCAAAAATGTATTAGGTTTTATAAATATTAAGGCCGGCAATTAAATTAAATTAAAAACTTTGTTTCTTCAGTTTTATCAATGTTCGGGGTAAGTTTAGAAGTAACTTTAGAAATAAATATGTATGTATATTAATTTAAGCACCGAATTACGTTATAAAAACTATTGTGCCACTTTGTCCTATATACAAAATATTTTGCCAGTTTGGCTTTTAAATTGTTTGCTCTTTGTAACCTCAAATTTTATTCAAAAGAAATGTATGAAATAGCTCAAAAAATCGACACACACACAAAAAAGACACACATTAACTCTCCGTATGAGCATCCTAATGAAATGTATAACAACAGCAATGGAAGCTCTTCAAACGATTTCACAAAATACAAATAAGCAAAGTAGGAGAAGTGAGGTGCTGAAATTATCATACTAATACACTTACGTAGAATTATCATACCAACACACTTTCATATACTATGACAATCCCTGATAACATTTATTTTATTTAAATTATTTAATTTAAGCTCTCCCCAATCCCTTCATGGGATAAAGTGGGAAACTATTTATTTTTTCTTTAACTTAAAAAGTGAAAATTGTAAAACGTGAATAAAAACCACCATACAATTTCGAAAATATAAATATTGAGTAATCGTTTATTTACCATAGTCACAACTTTGTCCTGGTATGGTTTAAAACCTAGAGTACTGACGTATATAGACGCCTACTCTCTCAATAAATTGATCACATTTGGTGTGTTGGAGATGGGCGGTTGGATGTTGGGAAGTATTGCTTTAATTATACCAGATAGACGCAATTGCTTTAATAATACCAGATAGACGCAAATTGAACCATGCAATCAGGAATGACATTTCAATTTGTGCGCTAAAATTTTTGTGTAAATACACCACAAATACCTACTAACAATAAAATGTAACACAAAAGTCCAAAATACGTTTAAATTTCGCAGTTTTTCATCAAAACTACATGAAAAATTTGTGTCAACAATTTTTGTGATTCCACCTGGTGTAAGTCAATTTACGTCAAATAACTTTCTATCGCACCGACCGCACCACGAATTGCGTGATAGGGTCTGCCAGATGAGACCAATGACCAATGGAAGCTCTATACTTAAATACTCTATGGTTTTAACACTGTTCCTAACCATGAAATGACCCAGGTAAAATAAACCAGTTTGCAATGAAATGAAAACAACCCTAAATTAAATATTTAAAAATTGAAAATTTTTAATTTTTTTAGAAAATTCAGCTTTCCTTTCTTTATGTTTGATTTAAATCAAATTCAAAATTAGCTCCTAATCCCGATAAAAATATTATTAATCCAGATAATAACATTAATAAATTACTTAATAAATAAATTTCTAATACAAAATTAAATCGAATTATTGAACTAAATCAATCAATTTTCAAATTCAGATAACTAAATTTTTGCAAATAAATTTTTTCTCACAATTGTAAAAACTCTAGTCACACGTGTTTTTGAGGGTGGACAGATAATTAGAAACGCATTCGTAAACAGTGGAAATTTAATTAATTTCCAAGTTATGTTATTTTTTTTATTTTTTAACCAACATTTTGCTAATTAACAATTCAATTCAGTACAAATATGTGACAAAAAATGTCACGCACTTCAGCACTACGCGAATTAATTGTGCGATGCTATCAAAAATAAATTTTGCTGTTCTTGTCAAAAAAGTCTACAGTGTACACACAAGTTTTTTGTGTTTGGTAGAGCCATAGAGTAATGATGTATAGAGACGCCATTGTTCTCATCTGACATTTCCTTTCACACTATTCGTGGTGTGGTATGTGCGATAGAGAGTTATTTGACGTAGGCTGACCTAAACCAGGTGTAATTACAAAAATTGTTTACTTCAATTTTTCATGTCGTTTTGATGAAAGTCTTTAAACATATTTTGATCTTTTTTTTTTAGTTTTTTCTTCTATCGAGCGAACCCATCGCCGCCACTCTTACCAGCCCCTACCGACCGAGAGGGCCACGTCCCCATAACGTGACGACAGCGTACACATTATAGACCGGTCTATAACGGGAGAGCAAGGATCATAAGTTCACACGTTGCAACCAACTACGGAAATTCTTCACCAGTTGGTGTTACACTAACATAAATAAGTATAAAAGCACATCACGAGATATTAACATAACAGAATTCATAATATATAATAATTACGAACAAAACGAAAACCAAATTATAAATCAGACAGATAGTAAGGATAAAGTAAATTTACATATGTAAAGGAATCTGTTCAAATGACAAATTATCCTAGACTTTTTAGTTTCCCAACTACCAGTGAAATCAATAAACTGATATAGCTCATTAAAGTCACGACACATTCTCCTAACTGGATCAAAGGACGCATAATTCGAACGCTGAAGCTCGATGTGAATAAGTTTATAGTACCTCGTGGGTCTCAATGGGACATTTATGAAAATCTTAGATAACAGAAATTCAGAACATATACATCCATCAATTATCTTCAAAACACTAATAGAGTTTATCATGGTACGTCTACTACTAAGAGTCGGCAATCTGATCAATGCTAGTCTACTGCTATACGAAGGAAGATTATGGTTCAGGTTCCATTGAAGGTTTCTCAGACGAAAAATGAGAAACTGTTTCTGGACGGATTCAATCATATTAACATACAAATTGTACTGGGGGTCCCAACCAACTGATCTACATTCGAGAATAGGGCGGACTAGTGAAGTAAAAAGATTTCTCGTAACGTAGGGATCTGAAAATTCCTTTGCCCAACGTTTAATAAAGTTCAGAACTCCATAAGCCTTGTTTACCATCGTAACTATGTGGGAGTGGGAATTCAATTTTCTGTCCAAGGGAGCACCAAGACCAAAAAATGAATCCACCGATTCAAGAACATTGCCACCTAAAATGTATTTTGCCGAAAATAATGATGACCTAGAGAACAGCATATGCTTACATTTCGTGAAATTAAGCTCCATCAAATTGGTTTCGCACCACGTCTGGAAAGTAGACAAATCCCTCTGAAGTTAAGTATATTGACAAGGATCCTTGTAAGAAAAATAGATCTTCACGTCATCAGCGTACATTAACAATTTAGAGTGCACTATGGAGGCGGGTAAGTCGATAATGAATAACAAAAATAGAACCGGGACAAGATGACTGCCCTGAGGCACCCAGATGACAAAAATATATATCTTGAGAACGATCGGCCAAATGATACCATCTGTTCTCTGTTCATTAAATAAGAACTAATCCAATTCAGCATGTTACAATTAAAACCCATTGACCCGAGTTTATATAATAACAAATTGTGGTTAACTTTATCAAAAGCCTTACTAAAATCGGTAACAATCACATCAGTTTGATCTCCATTAATAAAGCCGTCAATAATGGAAGAGGAAAACTGAAGCAAATTAGTTACGATGAAACGACCCTTCCGAAAGCCATGTTGACATGGGTCCAAAATAGAGGAAACGTGATGCGAAATTACCGCTGTGACTAACTTCTCAAAAATTTTTAGGAATGGCTATCAATTTTGCAATTCCCCTATAATTTTCAACATTTACTAAACTACCAGATTTGTGGAGAGGGATTATATAAGAGCTCTTCCACTGTGCAGGAAAATGACCGAACTTCAACGAAGCGTTAAATAAGAGAGTCAACGGTAAGCTGAGAGAATTCGAGCAGTATTTCAACATAGAGTCCGGGATACCATCAGGACCAGCTTTATTCGAGGCTTTCAAGCTCATTAAGTTATCTAGCAAACGCGAAGAATTTATGACAGGTGCAACAAACGGAATGGTGGAGCGGACAGTGTACGGGTATGATTTGGAAACATCATAGGCTCGGGTGGAATAAATAGATGCGAAAAAATCGGCGAAACAATTACAAAAGACTATTCATCTGAATATTCAATACCGTTCATTTTGATCCTACAAGGTGTGGAAGACGAATTACGCTTCAAGTTAACAAATCTAAAGAATGGTTTGGGGTTCCGTTTAAAATTAGCCTTGAACTTATCCAAATATAATCTGTAACTCTCACGAGAATTAGAGTTGTATCTACTCCTAGCAACAATATACCTAGCATAGTCTGCTGGCAGTCCAGATTTTTCATACTTTTTCGACCATCATGTATTGGCCGCCTCGGTCGTGCGATTTGAGGCCGTTAGATTATTTCTTGTGAGGCTACGTCCAGTCTATGGTCTATGCCAACAAGCCAGCGACGATTGATGAACTTCGTACGAATATCGAACGTGAAATTGCAGCAGTATCGGCCGACTTATGCTTGAAAATCGACGAAAATTGGGTTCAGCGTCTGGACTTCTGCAAGCGTGCCGGGGTGGCCATGCAAAAGAAATCGAGTTCCATACATAATGGCATCGAACGTACTTTCACAGGAATAAAGAATTTCATTGGTATCTAAAACCGGTTTTGTTTTATTTAAAAAAACTTTTGTAGCGCTCTTATTGAAAAACCCTTTATGTAAATGGTTTCCCATTACATTACATGAAGGAGTTGGGGAGAGCTTCTGAAAACCAGTAAGCTGTGCGCTTTCTAGTTTTATACTCACTGATTGGGTTTTTACACCGATACCGAGCGGTATTTTGAGAAACTTTTTCATGGCTAAATATAATAAACTATGCGAGGTGACTGCCGCCGAAAGAACTCTAAGGTGGTCAAGGCAGGGATCGAACTCAGGATCTCATGTCCAAGAGGCGCACACACTAACCATTGCACCACCGATAGTCACAAACGACGGCATCTTATTAAATCTTGTTTATTTTTCAGTGTACCTTGTAATGTCAAGAAAATGTACCGTTGTTTGTTTTGTGTGTTTTTACTTGTTATTGCTTTTTTACAAAATACGAAAAATTGGAAAAAAAGACTTATGCGCTTATCAGACGACTGGATATCCCAAATACCAGTTTTTAGTTTGGAAAATGCTTATCCTTTATTGTAAGCAAAATCTCCTACACAAAGAAATCGATATATTTTATAATACACTCGTACATCCTTAACTTATGTGGCATCCAACTAAATATATTAGGTTATTGATTCCCCTTCATTATTAGTTCAAAAATAACTTTAAACTTTAATGATTATCTCATGGATAGTATGGAATAAGTGCATAAGACGTTTTTCCCTTTTTGGTCGAACTAAGTCAAATTCCGTCCTAAGAACTCTTAAATCATTTTTCGATTCTGGCGCAGTTAAAAGCAATAATATTAGTGTTATATTACACATGGCCGTCTACTAGAAATTGCAGCTGAAGTTCGGTTTTACATTTTCTAAAACAATGTAATTTAGAAAATTTATTGACAAACATTTAACAAGAATATTTCTCCTACTATATCACTGGCTGTAGCAAACAACTAACCCAAACAACGTGTTAAAAAATCTCCTGACACAACGTTTGTATATGGGGGATATGTTCATCCTATTCATCTCTATATGCTCCAATGATTATAGCAACAGAATTTGTCCAGCAGTTCTGGCATTTAAATTGACGTTTTTTGTGTCATATATTCGCCGAATAAAACAAAACGCTATTCTGCATGTTTTGTATCCGCAACTGGTGGCCCAAATCTATAAAACGGAACAGAGAAAAAATCAAACGTTCACAGCTCATTGGACCTACAGTCATTGAGACAGGTTGGCTGCGGAATGTTGACAATATTTCAATCACGTTGAGCTGCGTATACGTTACCTGCTTCTTTCTAGTTGATTATTTTTCTAGGAAATGAAAGGATGGTGATGGCTAGCTACCGAAATATATAATTAAAAAAGGAAGAGACTACTTGGAGTTTTATTTTAGTGATATGCTGAGTGCCTAATGTATGAAAGAATTTGAATGGTACTTCTGTAGTTTTTTTCTCAAGAATAATGGAATAATGATTTTATTAAAATTATAATTATCTTTATCACACCAAATGAATCCTCAACAATGAATATCTCAAACTTAAATCAATTCTTCAATATGATTACGCCCGTTTATAGCCGCGATTCTTTTTGACGTCTTTCGAACTTGTAAACTCGAAAAAAACATTATTAGAATTTTTTAAAAATAAAATTTTTTTGTTCATTTTTTAATTTTATTTTTGGGCAGTTGCTTGTAGTTTTACAATTTAAAATATATTTTTAGGTAGAACTGTACAATTAACCTCACTATAGATTTAAATTCACAACAACTATATGGGCTACAAGTATTTTAAACAAAGATTTTAAACCAATACAGTAGTTTAAGTAAAGTGGGTAAAGAATTTAAAAAGAAAAAAATTATACAAACATAAAAAATTGCCGAACACAAAAAAATCAGAAAAATCAAATTAAGAAAATCAAACAAAAAAATAGTCAAGCGAAACAATCTAATTATATCTGATGATAAACCATGGATGAATGTAGAAGTTATTACTAGCTAAACCGGCAGACCTTGTCCTGCCCTCTAAAGTGCAGATTTATATCAGTTTTTTTAAAATCTAATACTTGTATACCTAATACAACTTATGTAATTTCCCAATCTTCATTTTCGTACTGCAAACGACTAAGTCGACCATCCATCAATTACATTGGTCGCTATTATGTATTTTAAACGACGGGACACAGTCTCGTTTTCCCTGTGCCATATTACGTTCAACACTTCATAAGATATGCTTGTTAAAAATTTAGTATGCTCTGATGACTCGGCCGCCCTTGAAGTTGAAGTTCGCAGTCATTGACTTTCAAGCAGAGCGGCATTTTACTCTGGTGCTTAGGCATATATATCATTGGATGTTGGGTAGAAGGGGGCACATTAGCCACCCCCGATTATCTAGAACACTACGGAAGCTACTGTGTATCGAAAATCGATATTTTATACATTTATCGATGATCTTCCATCCCTCACACCTTGACAGTTTCACTTTAAATGTGTTCGAGGGCGGACGTGATTTTATATTTTACGGACCACCGCGAAAATATTTGATTGTAAATATTTTTTATTATAACTTTTTCAGTTTTCGTGATTTAAAAATGATATTTAACAGATGTATACAATTGCTATTAGTGACAAAATGTCGCCAGGGCTTGTATACATCTGTTGAATATTATTTTTAAATCACGAAAACTGAAAAAGTTATAACAAAAAATACTTACAACCAAATATTTTCGCGGTAGTCCGTAAATTTATTAAAAGTATCAAACGTGTTTAAATTAGTGCAAGAGGTTCCCCAGGGTCTCATTCGCCAGACCGTTGGTGGGGTGGTTTCGCCGTTGAATCTGCCCCATTGGGTGGATTCACTACTGGCAAATGTACCCCATGGGGTGGATTCACCACTGGCAAATGTACCCCATGCGGTGGCTTCACCACTCGCATATGTTCCCCATGCGGTGGATTCACCACTGCCATATGTATCCCATGCGGTGTATTCACACCTGGCAAACACCTCCAAACGATAGATTCGCCACTACCGTAATAAGGGATTTGTTTATAACTTCGAATCTTGATATGGTCTTGAATAAATTTCTAAAGTATTTATTTATACCTGTAGCTACAAAGATCTTATAGCTAACTAACAGTAGTAACTTAGATAAAACCAAGATGAAACTTGCAATAAAAGATGTCAAATCAAAAAAGTATAACACAAGTCAAGCTGCTGGCTTTTATAATTTAAAACGAACTACTTTGCGAGATCGTATAAAAAAATTAAGAAAACTAAACTGGAGGCTTTAGATGACTCTGGCTGGTTGTCTGAAGATGAATATATATGTATATGTTTTCATCGAAATATACCTCAAATCAGGTGTTCAAAAACGTCAAGAAAAAGAAATATGCGAGGACTTTAAAGCATGCTCTAACCTACTGCATGGCTTCTCCTATACAATGCAATGAAAATTTGTGTTTGAATATGTCACAATAAATGATATTGCCATGCCTTTTTCCAAGGAGAAAGCAATAATCCTTTTCCTGGACAATCGCGTTTCTTATGGCAGTCTAACAGCAATCATATTTTGCAGAGAAATTGGAATTCATATGATTACTATTCCGCCACATACGCCATTCGATAAATCTGTATTTGGTCTATTTAAAAAGTACTTAGCGACTTCTGTCAATGATTATCTTGTATCGAATCCTGGAAGAATAATTACAATTTACGATAATCGCTACCTAATATCCGCTTTCGGAAGGCATTATTTGCTGGAAACATATGCAAAGGATTCGAAACGACAGGTATCAGCCCATTTAATAGACAAATGTTTCTTGAATCAGACTTCGTAAACAAACCAAATGAACCGCCGACACTGGTAATGAAGCTAGACTTCAACAAGGCGGCATTTCAACCGAACTTAATGTCCTGTTTGAGCCACCAGTCACACCAACATCTCTTCCAAAAACTCGGGAGCAAGTTCGCCCACTTCGTAGAATTGAACAATTTAATTATAAAAAAAGAAAGGGAATCGACAATCTTGACATCTACGCCATCAAAAGAAGAAAATGAACGTGCACAGCAACAAAAGATACAACAAGCAAATAAACCTTTGGTACGAAAAGTAGTCCCGAAAATAAGTAAGAAACGCAAAACCTACGTCGTATCCTCATCTTACGAATCAGATACCCTAAGTTTCGCTGAATCAGACAGATCTGTTTGTTCGCTTGTAGAACCTGAGATCCTTGGTGAGACCAAATTCGTACCTGTTCGATATGGTGGCCAGGTAGGTTCTATGTTGGCGAGATAATCTCTGAATTTCCGGATTAAGTAACTGTTGACCACGCGTTAACCACATATTCTATTTTCCAAGAAATGTCATTGCCCTGAAGTTGACGGATGGATCCAAGTCATCACGCAGGAACGTCGCGATCGCGATATAGATATATCGCAGTACAATGTAATGTGAAACTGACCTATTACATTGCATTTATATTTTATATAATATTAACGTATTTCGAATTGGCATTTGTACGTTTAATGAATAAAACAGGTACCTTCCTTTAGTTATTTTTTCAGTGAGCTGCCTTGTTGATCTCTACCAGTACAATATTGTAAAATTTTTTACTTTTACATGAACTAACAGCATTTGAGTTACTTTATTGTTTGACATTGTTTACTAAGTAAAAAAACTGGTTTTGCCACAAACTTTTAATTGTATATTCCCTTTGAAGAATGCGTCCACCCCCTGGCGAATTTACCCCATGGATGGGGCAGTTTCACCTTTTTGGGTCTTTGCAGAAATCCTTAAAATCTATATATAAATATGCTAGGTATTCAGGATAAAACAGGTAAAATTTAAATTAAACAAATGTAAGACCTTAAACAAAAACGAAAGTTTTGAAAAAACATTAATTGTTTTGTAAGAAGAGCACCTCAAAAAAATGGTTAATGCTGCCCATTCTACCCTATATGAGGTGGACTGTCTGCGAAGGTTGACGGAATCATGATGGCTTGCCCTAAATCAATTGATGTCATATTGATGTCATATTGATTTTTTATTATATCTGTACAACAGACGTTCTGTTGGTCAAATGATTCCCAGCATTTAATAATATTGTTACGAATTTCCTTATGCTTCCTTTCTGCGTTGTTTTATTCCCAATAATAAAACAAGGTTCGTCTTAAATTACGATAATTACAACGGTTTAACTTCCTTTTATTTTACTTATATAGTACAACAGTTTACTTTATTTATAACACTTTAACAAGTTTTATATTTTACTATCAATTCACGTTGCTTATTCTACGGGGTATAATCACAAACTGAACTCTCCATTCCAAAGAACTTCGCTATTTATACCAGCTCACTATACTCAAATGAAGTTATATCTAGCGAATTCAAGAACCTTCTAGTCCTTGTTGTTGTTACTTATCACTGTAGAATCATCTCGAATGGTGGAGAATTATCTTAACTGAGGTGAATTCATGCTACTGGTTTAGCGAGCTGGTACGTTGTTACAATGCATACTTTCAGGCGCAGCACTAACCGCCTGTTATTAGGTATAAATCAAAATATTTCGAAATGCCCCGTTTTGCCTGTGAATTAAAATAGAGTCATCGCGATTCATCATCTGAACTAGAATAAATAGCTGTGTCAAATAAAATGTATTTTTCATTAATCCTTTGTACAGGGTGGCGCCGCATGAGCTATATGGTTTGAATTCTTTATAACTTTTTCAATTAGTATTTTCTAATTTTTTTTTTTTTAGAAATTTGTGAAGAAGACTTGGGGAATTAATTATGAATCACTACACGATCGAACAACGTGCACAAATAATTGAATTGAAAAGCGGAGGAAAATCCAGACTTTATTCACAATTTGGCAATAAGCGATGAAGCCCATTTCCTGTTAAATGGATATGTCAACAAGCAGAACTGCAGGATTTAGGCTACGGAAAATCCAAGAGCAGTGCATCAGCGAGAATTACAACCACTTAAGTGTACTGTTTGGTGCGGTGTATCCTCCGATAGGATAATTGGCCCATATGTTTTGAAAATGAAAGTGGTGTCTCAATCTCTGTCAACCGTGCTGCATATCGCACGATGTTGGAAAATTGTACTAGGCAAGCTGTGGAAAACCATCCAAACTTGTGGTTTCAACGAGATGGAGCCTCAGCACATACTGCACGTGCCTCAATGGCTTTGTTAAGGGATATATTCAGCGAACGAATTATATCGGGCACAAGCGATTTTAACTGGCCTCCAATTTCACCAGATTTATCAGCTCCTGACAGTTTTCTTTTGGGGATATTTGAAAGAAAGAGTGTACGTTAACAAACAAAGAACCATTCTCCAACTAAAAACCAACATTCGAAATAAAATCATGGCCATTACACCCGAAATTCTGCGAAAAGTTATGGAAATTATGCCAAAAAGACCACGCTAAAAAGATCACGCCTTGAAATAGAATCATCAAGTCTCCACAAGTCATGTTTTCCACGCCGATTGTACCAGTGTCATAAGCTCATCTTTATTAAATTGGTTTATTCCTTTGATAGACACTTTAATGTCCCGCCACAAATTCTGAATAGGATTTAAGCCCGGCGACTGCATAGACCATCTTAAAACTATGACACTATTATTTTCAAACGAAGCTTTTGCTCGCTTCGATGTGTGTTTGGGTCGACATTATGTCGAAGCGGCATTTCCCATTTAGCACAAGGCATCATGATGTTTTTTAATACAGTGGTATAATATGCAGCTTCCATTGTCTGTTCAATTTGGAATAAAGGTTCTGTCCCAATGTAAGAGTAACAATCCCGTACCATTATGTTTCCGCTACCACGTTTAACTGTTTGGATTGTGTTCTGGGCCTGAATTCGGTGCTGGAAGGTCTTCGTACAGGAAGATTACTCTTATCATAATTACCCAATCTCACTTTAGTTTCAGTTGTCCTGAAAATATATCGCCATTTGCGTACGGACTATTTCACATGCTCCTTGGCAAATGCAAAATTTTTTGAATGTTCCGTTTGGATAGAAATGGATCTTTTCGGACAGTTTTTGCCTTTAAATTGTTTTTAGTTAGCATTTTTCTTAATGTAGAGGTGTCAACATCCCGATCGTATTGCCTTTTAAGGGCGGAAGAGGTAACAAAATTCTAACTCTACGTGGCGCAATATTTTTGGTCCCAAATGTTCTGTAATTTCAGGGTTTTACCGTCTGTTTCCCGGATTGGGGTTATATTTTATTCCGGTCTCCAACATTTTCTTTGAGCATCCAATTATGTCAGTAATTTGTATGTAGCTTCTGAATTCTTTTATCGTCTCTTTTATTCTTTCTTGGCGCTCATGATTGCAATATTTACATCGGCCCATTTTGGAACGTCAATAATAACAATTTATTAATGCTACTAATAAACATTAATCATATTTAGAATCTAAACTTTGCTTTCAAATTCAAATCCAAACTACCATTAGCCATTTCACAAAAAAAAATATTTTTTTGTAATTGACTCTATTTTATAGCACACGTCATTACATAGCCTTTAAAATACTGACACTGACCTGGAGAACAGTAGTGTACAAAATTTATTAAAAATGACGGCATTATATTCAGCAGAGGACCGGTCAATCAGGTTCAAAATTTCTTGACATGAAACATCTTGGACCACTGATTTGCAGAGTATACAAGTTTTGACGAGTGTGTGACTCTATTTCACTGTATGTTTAGATCAAGTAGAACTAAAAGATACAAAATGTTTAAGTTACAGCTTGCTGGAGTAATTTAGCGTTTTTCAACGTGCTATCCAAATTCAGCAAAGGGTAAATTAATAGAATATTAAAGAGCGTCTGTTTCAGATATTCTGTGTACTGTCCCGACGTGGACGGAGAAAAATATTATCCCGTGGTGCAACTTGATCACCAACCATTAAGATTACTATGCCACCAACATTGTATAAGAAATATAAGAATAATGGTTCTGTGGTAAATTATGTCAACTACACTGTAGCCCGGAGTAAATATAATTTATCGAATCAGAGGTGCTATTCGAATTATATTACAGGGATCAGGTCTAAGATTAGGCCAAACCCTAAGTGCTTTTTCCAATTTGTAAACTCCAAGAGAAAGGTTTGTGGATTTCCAACATCGTTTAAATATGAGGACATTGCGTCTTCGGATGATTCTGAAATATCCAATTTATTTTCTGAATTTTTTCAACGAACATATTTGTCTACTTCATTTAATACCGATTATTCCTACGAACTCCCAATGTTTGAGGCATTCACAAATTTAACTGTTAGTGAAGATGATGTATCAAATGGTCTGAGAAGACTGAAGTATTCTAATTCGGCTGGAGATGATGGCGTCCCTACGTCGGTGCTAATACTATTATGTGCTGATGAATTATGCATTTCTCTCATGAATATTTTCAATAACTCCCTTCGTTTAGGTTATTTTCCATCTTTATGGAAGAGGAGCTATATCATTCCGGTATATAAGAACGTTAATAGACGGTGTGTTGATAATTACAGGGGAATAGCTAAATTAAGTGTTATTCCAAAGTTGTTTGAATATTTTGTAACTCAGAAGATTATTCGATCGGTTTGCGCTGTCATTTCACCCTACCAACATGGTTTTATAAAGAATAGATCGGCTAGTACAAATTTGTTGGAATTAACGTCCCATGTGTTTAAGGCTTTTTCCAATCGTTGTCAGACTGATGTCATGTATACTGACTTTAGTAAAGCGTTTGACACTGTTGTTCATGATATTCTCATAATTAAATTAGATAAGTTAGGATTTCCTCCAGGTCTATTGAAGTGGATATCTTCGTACCTTACAGATCGTACACAGCGAGTTATGTTTAGAGGTTGTTTGTCTAAAAACATATTTTTTACATCTGGCGTTCCTAAGGGTAGTCGTTTAGGACCCCTTCTATTTGTTTTATTTTTAAATGATTTACTTTCAGCTATTTCATTCTCGAAGGTTTTAATGTACGCTGATGACGTTAAACTATTCTTGTCATTTAAAAACTTGGATGACACCAATCGATTACAGTCTGACCTTTCCAGCTTATTCAAATGGTGTACTATTATAATAGTATTATTATAATAATTATTAATGGTATGTCCTTGAACTTGAAAAAATTTAAAAAAAACTGTCTCTCTCTCGAACATTTATAACTGTTGGATCTTACATTTTGGAAGGAGTAAACCCTTTCATTGACTTGGATGTTGTATTAGATCAGAGACTTTCGATTTCATCTCCACATTGATAGTTTTAGTAATAAAGCCTTATCTATTTTGGTATTCATCAAGAGGTGGTCTAAAGAGTTTGCTGACCCATATATAACGAAAAGTCTTTTTGTTGGTTTGGTTAGGCCCTCCCTTGAATATTCGTGCGTAGTTTGGAATCCATACTATAACGTGTATATAGATAGAATTAAGTTAATCCAGAAAAACTTTATCTTATTTGCGCGGTTTAGGCTGGAATCAAGCCGAAAATTTACCGCCTTATGGAAACCGTTTAAAACTTGTTGACCTAAATTCGTTTTAATATACCACCTCGCGTTACTAGAAATTTTCGTCCTTTAAAATTGTCTGTCTCAAGGTCTAATTACGATTATTATTTCCGCACTCTATTCCTTCTATATAATGATCTTTATATTCATCTACCGTTTCTCGAACCATTAGACAGGGTGAAAAAGTATATTATTTATGAATTTCATATCATTCGAATCGTTAAATCAATCTAACGCTTGAAATGCAGTTAGGATTGAATAAAGTCGTTGCATTTTATTACCTCAATTCTTTTGCGTGCAAGAATCATTTCTCCTACGCTTCTTGGATTCTATATGCTGATTATATACATTAGGGCGGCATTGAGTTGTATGGACGATTTTTTTTTTGCACAAATTTAAAAATGTTCGACCGGAATATTGTGCCACTGGATGTAAAAAATTAATGACGGAAATTTGAGAGAGATCGGACAACTATTTCCCGTGCCCCAAAGAGGTCAAAGGTCAGGTTTTTGGTAAATTCTATATTTTTGCAAAGGTTCGATTAAGGATTTCGTGTTTTTTTATCGCAAATTGGTGAGACAAATGCTACACTTCTTCATGTATGTGTCGTTATTAATACTCAGAAAAAAAAGCAATGAGTGTTCGAACTCACGGATGATGTGTTAACACCTTTTTGCTACACGGTACCTGTTCGATTTCTGTGAAAATAAAAAATAATAGTCTTTTTGTATACACAGGGCAATGCTGAACATCAAATGACTCGCTTTGTTTGGCCATAGTAACAACAACGAAACAACCAAAAACACACAACATCACACATACTTTGTCCGAAGTAGCTGACGTATACGTGTGTCACATAACCACATGTTTGCCATATCAACAGCAACGAAACAGCCAAACACACATACTTTGTACGAAGTAGCTGACGTATTAGTGTGTCACCATTACGTCAACTGCGGCGTGAAATTTTGCGTGGCTATGCTTTATATCTCCGTTCAACAACAGCAACAGACACATGTACATATATACATTATTATGTTAATACATACGCTATAGACACAATTTCGTTTGCCTCAACCCTACCACACCACTCTTTCATTGCTCTCTTGCTCGCTCATTTTTGTTTAACACGTCATTATTCTCTTTCGCAGTCGCAGAAAATCTGGTTTTAGCAGCAGCATAAAATCCGGTTTTAGCAGCAGCATAAAATCTGATTTTGATAGATTTAGTCCCTATTCGTCGCTATTGATGTTTACACATCAAAAAAATCGGAAACATTAACCCTTCTCTGCCCCGTAGGCCCACATGTAAAGATTTATTTTTTTAATTTTTAAATATTAGTTACTAGCTGACCCGGCCGATTTCGTCCTGCCTACAAAAGTATTGCCTGTAACTGTATTGTACACCAATGCTTTTGGAGACCGCCTTGATCAATCATATTAATAACAGGCCTGCATCAATGATTAAAAATGTATAGCACTAATGATTCCAAAATGATTTTATTTTTTTTATTATATACATCATAGCGGCCCCGGCGGACTTCGTTCCACCCAAAAATACAACAAAACTATTGCAATCTGTAATGCACAATGGCCGGCAAACGTTATTCAATCGAACAAAACACAAGTGCAATATGTACGCTGAAACAGCAAAGAATGAAGAAAGTACACAACTGAATCAAATGGCACAATAGAGATATGAATAAAATAGAGTGGAAATGAAACGTCAAGTCCATGTAAAATTGACAACAACGTCAAGAGTTTTTTAGTCAACGTCGACAGCGCCACCCCACATGAAACAAAATTGACTTCTCCATTGATCGATAACAGATGGCGTTACGTGGCGTGTCTATCTGATAGTTCAATTGTGATACGATATTTTACATTCGAATTTTGGGACTACATCGCTTCGGACACTTTCTTTTATATATATAGATTAAAAAAATCAAAAAAAAACCTATCGCAGCACGCTGGGTGGTAAAAATAAGACATTTTAAAATTTTTTTTTTTGACGTTTTTTTTCACTTTTTTTTAATTTTTTTTTTTAAACCCGTACTGAGAAAATACCTTTCCAACAAAGTACAAATCATCAAAATCGGTTCAGCCAATCTCGAGTTATGGGATTACATCGCTTCGGACACTTTCTTTTATATATATAGATTAAACATGTATTTTGTATTAAGCAAGTATACTAAAAGACGGAACACTTTAATTATATTTACTTCTTAAATTTACTAAATTAGCTTCTTTAGAAAATTGTTGTCTACAATTTTTTACCACCTGAAACAAAAAGATAAAAGAAGTTAGACTTTTTTATAAATTATAATATAACTTGTAATTACTTTGAATAACTGCTGCCGCTGCTTGTTCATGGTATTCTTGAACTAGCTTTATTCCTCTCTCGGCGCAGTCATTAACTATTTTTAAGCCAGCAATAACGCTCCTTCCTTTACAATATTAGTCTAAGTGAGACCAAGAACTTGGGTCTTTTTTTAAAAAATCTGTAGAAATTTTAAACCTTTTTAAAAGTTTGTTGGTGTTGTTGGAAAATAATTCTTCCAAAATTACCACTTTCTCTCTCCAAGGAAATAGCTTAGAGTTTGAGGTATTATTGTTAGCGTTTTTTGGAAATTCTTCGTCTTCTAGATTATATTCAGAAAAGTCTGTAGCAAGCATCTTTTTAGCAAGTTTGGCCTTATTTGTTAAATCGATTCTATCATCGAACAGAGCAAAACCCACCGCCATTCTTCACTTATATAGTAAAGGCGGTTCAGAAATTTAGATATGGCCTTTTCAGCTATAGATTTGTTAAAAATTTTGTAGTTGTCTAATTTTTTTAAAAAGTCTATATCACTTAAAAGAGCTTGGTCTGGTCTCTATCTGCATTAAACCAGAAAATCGAATAGCACTTTATAACAAATATAGCTACTTCGATCAGCCCATTTATTTCAATTTCTGTTATTTCGGGAAATTGGTCTCGGAACATAAGAATCTTTAAGCAATAAATAGCTTTGGCCATCCATTTGGCTAAATGCAGAGCGCCGGGATTTGTAAATTTAACTCCTCTAGGTGGACTTCCTCCTAAGGAAATTAGTGTTAGTTCCAAGAATTCCTTATAATCATTGCGCGGAAAGTCTTCCGTTATTTTTTCATAAGCGAATTTTAAAACATAAGCGCCACCGCCATCTAAAATTACATTTACTCTGGGATATGCTAACCCAGTCACAAAATTATCCTGTTGTATGTTGGGCCAATGTTTCTTAAATTTTTTAAATACTGTTATTTCCGGACCACTAGATGTACCTATGTTTGCTTCCACGAACACAGCTGCTAAAATAATTTCATATATGTGATGTCTGCACCCTAGGAATAAAATATCACGACCAATTCGTTTAAATTTCCCTGTGTTCGACGAGGTTGTGTCGAAGACAAATGCCTGTATTTTGTCTAAAATATTGTTTTCTTCGAGAGTATCATACACGGCAGATGATATTACCAAACCATTTCTTGCTGGTATATTAGGCATATTTAGTATGTGCTCAAGGCCAGGTGCAGTAGCTGTTATCGTAAGACGGTGTTCAGTTTTTCCTGATACACAGGAAAGAAGATTGCCATCCCAATGAATGGTCAATGGTGGAAGTCTTGTTGTAAATTCTGATGCAATTTGTTCGCCTTTTGCTTTTCTTAAAATATCTCGATGTTGGCGTATAGAATTGCGATTTAAAATATATTCCGACGTGTCCAGCCCAACTGCATCTAGAACTGCTACCAATAAATGAACTGCATCTCTGGAGCTAATTTTTAGTTTATCTAAAACAGTAGCAAGTCTTTGTGTTAATATCTCTTTGGTCGGCCTCATTCTTTTTGGTTTTGAGCATTGTTCTTCAGATAACATCGGTGTATGCAGAGCATGTATGTATTCCTCTGTTTCGGTATATTCACTGGTTTCTGATTCATCGGAACTAAAAAATTCTTTTATAATTGGTCCTATAGAATAATAAGAAAAGTTTCTTCAAATTTCTCTTTTAAGTTGTAAAAATTAATTTTGTTAACAAACAATTGCAAATGAAATAATTGTTTGATAAATCGAACCAAGTAGATTACTTGGAAATTTCTTAATAACTCCATCAAAAATAAACAAAATAACTTCAAGTGAAAAGTCTTCCGTTATTTTACGATGTTAAATAGAGCTAAATTACTGTTAAAGATAACTTATTTCTGTTTTATTCGACATCGTTAGCTCAAACTTTAGGCTATTTTGTTATTGGCCATGAGTTATATAATTTTTCTTCAGCAACTTATGATGCTTAATGCAATACAAACTTATCTTTTGATGTTGAGGGAGCTTCGCGAAGCATATCTTGTCTGATTTCTTCTCGCTGTTGGCCATTTTAACGTTTATCTTCACTTTTTGCTAAATTGACATCCACTCCTAACATAGAGCCTTCACGACCTTTTAATCTCTGGTTGATCAAAAACTGTTTGTCGACTTCAATTTCAATAAGCAACAGCAAATAATTTAATGGGACAGGATCAGTAGAAATACGGAAAACAGGAATAAGCAACATCGATAATTAGACGCCACATCATCAGTCCAGGAATCAGGAACATACATTAATACACCAGAGTTACGAAGCAGGAAAAATATCAGGAAACCAGGAACAACACCAAATAAATGGAATTAGTAGACGCTGTGATATCAAGTCGACAGGGAAACAGGAATAAGGAGCAGCAATAATTAGACGCGACATCATCAATAGAAGAAATTCTCAGCAACCGGGAACATATACGTATATGTATATTATACATATTATACATACATATGCGTATATGTTACCGGTTGCTGAGAATTTCTTCTACTGATGATGAAGCGTCTAATAATTGCTGCTGCTTATTCCAGTTTCCCTGTTGACTTGATATCACAGCGTCCACTAATTACATTTATTTGGTGTTGTTCCTGGTTTCCTGATATTTTTCCAGCTTCGTAACTCTGGTGCTTTAATGTTGCTGTTTCCTGTTTCCCGTATTTCTACTGATCCTGCCCCGTTAAATTATTTACTGTTGCTTATTGATTTCGTTGTTTGCTGGTTTCCTGTATAATGTCAACTCGATATCATGGAGTCTGTTTATTTCGTCTATTTGGTATTGTTCCTGGTTGTATTGGTGTTATTTATCCTGCTCCGTAACTCTAATGTCTTAACTTATGCTCCTGGTTCCTGATTTCCTGCTGCCTGTCTTCACATTTATTCCTGATTTTGTTGGTGTTGCTTTTCCTGCTTCGTAACTCTGGTGTTTAAACTATTATTTATACTGCCAACTCAACATCATATCCCATAAGACGTATTTGCTGTTAATCACTGTATCTCGAATGCTGCTTCCTGTTTTCTTCCCGCTTGTCTTTGTGTTTTTGTTCCTGGCTTTGAATTCTTCTCCTTCATCTTGTTCCCGGTTCCTGCTTCCTGATATTTGCTGTTTCCTTATTTCAAGTTTTTATTATATTAATTTGGTTCTGTTTTTAATTTCGCTATGCTTCCTGATATGTAATTGCTGTTTCCTGTTTCGTTATTTTAGGTTTTTATTATATTAATTTTTTTATTTTTTAATTTTTCTATGCTAAATAAACAATACATTTTTTCCTGCCCAATATTAAAAATTTTATTTAACTTTAATATTTTTTTCTTCTTTGTAATTACTTGTATTTATAAGATATTTTCATTTGTAAATTTTAGTTTAAGATAAATTTTGAAAAAATTATTCCACCTCCAGCTGGATTTATTTGTAGCGTAGTAAATAAACAAAGTAACATTGGTATAATAAACGCTGCTTGTGTTGTCCAGCTGACATTCTGTCACCATTAATTGCATTGAAATTACCGGCAGATTTCAATCCCAGATCAGGTTTCATTTGAAAATGCGAGTTATACGCTTGTACATTTGCCAAAAAATGCTTCCAAATTGATGTGCCACCAGCTACCTAAGAACGCAAGGGCTCCAGTTGTGGATTCAATTCAGGTAATTTAACTTGTCCGTTTCCGTATGTTTAAACGTAATTGGCGTTGCAGTAGTCATTGATCTAATTGAAATCTTCCCATGAGGAACGTAATCAAATATAGGACCATAATGTAATGCTGCACGCATACGGACGTGGAGCTGGATTTCGCACATCCCTATCATGTGCTATGACATTTCGAGCAGCCAAATTATTATTTGAACGCTGCTCAATACTTTGAGAAACCGACACATTTGTATCAATACGGGTTCGACGACCCAAATTACTACGCCTACGTACCATTTTGTGCTCAAAAATTTGGCAACCCCAACTAAAATTGAGAAACATACATATAATTTTTATAAGCACAAAAACAATGCGATGCGCTTTCATTCTGAGATGTACTCAATGGCACACAATATAAATAAATAATTTTGCCATAAACAACTCAAGATTTGGGTATAAGTATTTGAAGTATGGAATTCATTTCAGCACAAATATTGCAATAGAGTTGAAGAATTTTCATAAAGTATGTACAAAGTAAGTACAAAGTAAGTACATTAGTTCATAGAATAAATTTTGCTACGTATGTACGAACCAATGACAAAAGCTTTAAAAGAATTTAATTTAATCAATAAGAAATATGGTTCGGATTTGTCAATGCATATTGCCTTGTCTGTAAAGAAGTGTATTCTAAAGACTGCACAATAAATAGATAAATAAATACATAATTTTTATTTTGTAAAGCCCTTAATGCGCCAGGGTTTGTTGAAGCTAATTAAGTAAGTATTGTGACTGAAAGAACTGTTACTGAAATGATTTACGAGACCATACTACAAGATATTTGATGTATTTTGCACTCAAGAAAAAACTTTTCATAGTACTCTTCCAAAAAATTCGTAAAATTAAGATTCCGCTTTGCATGGTTTACAGAAATTGTCCGATTTCAATTAAATTTTACACGTATGCTCTTACGATGATCGTTACATTTTGTAGTAACATATTTAAAGTTTTAGAAGAATGATATGCCGTGCTCTGAAGCGTATGAACAATAAAAAGAGCAGTGGGCCCGATGGCATTCCAAATTACGTCATAAGGAAAACGAACAATAGGAGCTGGAAAGACCTGGCCATATTGTTCAACAATTGTATCAACTTGGGATACTTCCCAGAAGTATGGAAACACTCCAGGACGATACCTATCCTGAAGCCGGGAAAATACCAAACCGACAAAACCAGCTACAGACCGATTTTGGAAAGGCTGATATTTAATAGAATGGAGACTCACTCGGAAGGAGGTGAAGTGTTAGCTGATTGCCAATTTGGGTTTCGAAGAGGACTGTCATCCGGCCATGCGCTCATGGCATTTTCGGACGGAGTCGCAAGAGGACTCAACCGAAAGAGGGCAACACTTGTGGTGATCCTAGATAGAAAGCGTTTGGCAGCAGGGCATCATTTTCAAGATGAGGAAAACATACAAATTCGATGACAACATCACCAGAATGGTTTACAACTATCTGGAAAATCGGACATTCATGGTTGAGGTGGATGAAGAGGTATCTCGAAACATGATAGTGGAGAATAGAGTATCCCAAGGCTTAATATTAGGCCCAGCTCTCTACAACTTTTACCTTACGGACTTACCCAAACCGCAGAATGGTGAGCAATTGTTCATATTCGCGGATGACATCTTGATTGCGACATCCCCAGAGCAGCTGAGAAAACTATACAATCGTACCTTAAAATTCTGGAAAATTGCTTTGAAGAATGATTGCTGAAATTGAATATTCCGAAATGTATCAGCTTCATGGCAAAAGGCAAGGGAAAGAACGTATACAAAAATGCCAGAAAATTTGTGCCAAATATTCACGTTGGTGGCAACATAATAAAGAATAGCAAGACCTTGAAATATCTAGGCGTAAAATATTCGGAAGACATGCAATTTAAGGAAAGTAAGGAAGATTTACTTCTCGTACTCTCGCTTACTGTCAAGACGAAAAGGACTAAGCGCAAAAGTAAGATTATTAATTAATATTCAGGCAAATAATATGACCGGTCATATCGTATGGGTCCCCATATGGCATTCCATAAGCTCATGTCAGATGGAAAGATTAAGAAGAGCCGAGAGTCGAATTTTACGAAGTTGTGTGGGTCTCAGAACCAAGATTGATAGTCTGGGCAAATGGACTAGCCCCTTTTGTAGGCAGATATATATTTCATGTGCAACATGGCAAAAATTTAGAGAATTGATGTGTGGATGTCAATTTTCTTGAGCATTGTGAACGCAACAATGAAATTGGGTTGATTAATAAGTGCAAAATTAATATGAAAGAAGTTGTTTTCATATTACTGTCGAGGGGGGCTTTGACTCCGATGGCGTACCTAAAATTATCAGAAAAGAACGTGTTAAAAAAATAGTGAAAGGAAAATGGTACATTACAATAGAAGATACGATACATATGACCTAAAAAATTTGGTATACAACACGACCCAATGAGCCTGATGATAAGATTGAAAATCTCCATATGGAGGATAATATGAAACTTTGTTATTTAATTTTTATTTTAATTTATATTAGTTTACGAAATGAACTCTTTACTTTATTTATTTTCACCTTATGTTTTACTTTTATTCTTGAGTTTCTTTATTTTATTTTGTTTGTTTTTTGTTCTCCTAATCTTAGTGTAGTTTTAGGTTAGTTATAAGTCAAGAAATATCCGGGTTTTATGGTCCTCTTCCCGCGAAAACTTAACTGAGTAAAATTAACATGATTAACGCAAGAGTGTAAATGGGCTGGTCTTACAGGCATTTAAATTTACTGTAAGAATATATATTCCTAGTACAGGCATAAAACGTTGGGAAAGAAGATAATATTATCTAGAATTACCTTAAGACAACTTTGTAAACAAATATATGGACAATAAGCATTTAAATTCTAAAAAAAAAAAAATCCAAATGATATGCCATTGTGGGTAACCGAATAATCTGCAATGGCTAGGGTCACTTGCCTTAATGACGGTGACACTACGGAGTAGATAACCGTGAATAAGCTTATTACAACAACCTCTAGGACACGTTGTAAAAAAAGTAGCTCTCGATCTGAGTGACTATTCATAATTTACTTTGAAGGATTATTTACATTGAAGCCGGACGAAACTATTTCCGTTACTATTTTAAACTCCTTAAATAAGAAATCCGCAATTTAAGTAAAAGTTGTTAAAATACATTTAAAGAAAACTCAAGTCCCCTGTGGTCTGAAAATAATACATTTTTATATTTATTAATATGTATAACATTTACATAAATATTGCAAATCGATTCATTTAAATAAAGTCAAATAAAATCGTATACAATTGGCATATCCAAACAGATATGCGTGGCTGTTCCGGTCGTCTCAAATGGGAAAACAATCGAATAAAAACCACCACATGCTGCTTTAGTGATGTTCATTGTACTGCTGTAAGCAGGACCAGGCACATACTCGTTCACTCACTTGCGGGAAAGGGATTAACGTTATCAGTTGGTAAAACAACGTAACACATCTGATATATATACAATATGGTGAACTGAAAAACATTTTTTGCAGAGCAAGTTCTCAAATATTGCATATTTTAGTATAAGTCAAAATAATTCTTACTGGGTACAAGTGCTAGAAGTCATGAGGAGAAATATTTTGTGTTATTATGACCGAATAATGAAATAAATTGCATACAGTAATAACGCCCAAGTGCATTACGCCCAAAACAAACAATGGCATACTGCCCAAAAAACATCATGTAATTTTTTGTTGTAAAAATTATAGATTTTTTGGGCTGTCTGTCATATTTTTTGGATTTTTCGGCATTATTTTAAAATTGTTCGTTGTCATAATGCCCACATCAAGAAATGTTAAAATGTCCAAAATTGGCATAATGCCCAAATTCTAATGGGAAAATAGTCATCAAGCCCAAATAATAATAATGCAATGCAAGTATTTGTATAAAATTTAATTATTAATTAAAATACTTTTGTGAATTATTTTGTGATTTATGTAGTTTTTTGTAAAAAATTACTTTTTTGTGAAATATTTTCGTTACACATATATTTTTGTAATATACTCGTATTGAATTTTGTACAAATATGTTTAAAAAATTCATTTGTTTTACTTCTGTTTATACGCCGAGTGAAAATAAATTATCGTAAAATTGGATAAACATCTATGATTCATCTTCATTTTCACTGTTTGGCTATTTTCTGATTGGGTTGGTAATTTCGATTTTGTTGTTTTTAAATAATGTTCAGAAAAATGGGCGTGCCATAATCAAGGGATATATTTTCTATATCTACATGTACATAGTACCTACGTAACTCGGGACAGTTCCACACGAAGCCCGATATCTTTTAGTAATTATTAATGGAAATCTCTTCAGTAACTGTTATTGAAGAGCAAATGGAATATAAATCAAAAATAATTGTCCAGAGATGACAAAATAAGAATAAAATGTAAAAAATTTTATTAAAAAAAACAGAACTAATTGTTACTTCGGAAGATATTATAAAATTTGAATATAAATTTTGTTTGTAGAGCGATTTAATAAAAATCGAAATTAATTCTTGAACATTGATTTTTATACACAAAAATTATAACTGTTACTGTTCTCGTTTGAAAACATCAAAGAGACAGTACTTCAGTGGCTGCAATACTTTAAGCGATATGCGAAATGTTTTCAGAACTTAAAGACCGAGCTTAGTGGTGTGAAATTTGAAAATTTACGTCCGAGTGTATAAAAGATGCGGGGCGCACTCGCTGCCGCCCGGTCCGGCGAGCGGCAGCATCGCGGCAAGATAATTTGATGTATCTTATTTTTTACATCTTTAGAAAAATTAGGGACGTACAAAGTACTAAGACTAGTACAGAATTCAAAGGACGTTGTCAACAAAACGTGTGCTGCAAATTGCAACATATGTCGTCCAAGGTTATTGAGTCCCTTTACTACAAGAAGCCAGAAGAACTGTGATTTTAATTACAAAATATGATTTAAATATATTAAACACTTTTTACTCATGATAATACTGTTATTTACCAAGAGCTTTGTAAATGTCATTATGGCCAAAACCCGGCATATCGCCCAAAACTTAACATGTGGAATGTCATAAACTCCAAAAAAAATTTCGATATCATTTTTGGGCGTTACGGCGTATAATTCGGGCTTTGCAACACTCGGGATTTGGGTGATATGCCACTTTTTGAGCAGTATGTCGTTTTTCATTTTGGGCGTTATGCACTTGGGCGTTATTACCGTACGCCGAAAAAAATAGTTTTCAAATTTTAACAAAATTTATTATCAGAAATTCAGATTAACGGTCGTTATCCCTCTGTCAGGTTAGAGCTAAACTAGAGACATCAATTTTAAATTCTATATAAGCTGGCAACCATAACCGTTAGTTAACTGTATCTGAAGTATAACCAGAGATACTCGTAGCGATGATGGGGGTAAACATATTTTTTATCACACTTTCTTGTATTTTATAAAACAGTTCTGAGAAATGCAAGCAAATTTTGTAGAGGAACTAACGAATTTTTATTGTAAAAATATATTATTGACTTTAAATGAAAAGAAAAATGATTTGCTAAGATTTTTAAAAAACAGTTTATATGATGGCCATGACGTTTGGATTTTATATTTTTTTGTGGTAAATTACTAGAAGTTAAAATAAACATTCGCCCAATAACTCCTGATCCCCGATTTTGTTTTCAGATTTTGATGAAATTTCACACATTTAAAACGACCAAATGCGACCTTTTTCCACAATTTCATCCCTTAAACACTGCAATAAATTAGCATAATATTCGCCGTTGATAGTTTTTCCTTTCTGAAGATAACCAATAAAAATTATCCCATGCACATCCCAAATATCATACTCCATAACCTTGGCTGCAGATGGAATCATCTTCGACCTCTTGGGACACGATTCTTCCAGTCCACTGCTTAGATTGTTCCTTTGTGTCAGGTGTGAAGTGGTAGGCCCATGCCTCATCCATTGTTATAAATCGACGGAAAAATTCGGTTTTATTGCGGTGACACATCGCCAAACACTCTACTAAAACATATTCAAGACGCTGTTTTTGCTCTATTGGAAGCAAGCGTGGCACTCGTCGTGCGCAGAGCTTTCTCGTTTTTAAATCTTCGGTCAATATAGCACTTTTTGAAATGTCTGTAATTTCAACTAGCTCACGCACTTTTAGCCACGATCATCCAATACCATTTTGTAGATTTTCTTAATCGTGTCTGGCGTGGACACCTGGATTAGTCGACCACTACGGTGTTCGTCTTGGCACCTCGTACGGCATCGTTTAAGCCCTGCACTGCAATAATTAACAGTCGTAAACAAACGAGCAGACTCTCCCAGAGTAGAATCTAGTTCGTGTTTAATATTGCTTGGATTGAGACCTTTAAAACGGAACTATTGGACTACATAACGGTGACCAATGTTTTCCATGTTTAAAAATTCACTGAGATCGTTTACTTTTGATGGCGCAAATAAAAATACTAAACAATGTGGCGCTTTGAAACTTAAAACGTATGTTTTATACGGTTGTCGCCTTTCACAAAAATATTTTTTTCCAAGCTATTATCACCATCTATAGTCAGGTCAGATAGTTTTGGGACCGCCCTCGTATTTAGAGCATTTATACTTTCTGTCCATGACCAAGTTACGGAACAATTCGACTCGCGAGCCAAATCTTCAATCGAACCCCGAACTTTTAACAAATTGTTTTATTTTTCGGCTCAATCGCGATTGAGATCTAAATACTTTTATTTCATTGCTCTCGATCGCGATCTAGCCTAACATATTTTGGCAGCGAGCGTAGCGCGAGCGAAAAACAGCAGATCGTCTGTTGCAAAAAAATATGCAAAACTGACTGTGGTCAGGTTCATTTAACAAAATGGGGTGGGCAAAATTATGAATATGAAAAATATGTTTCTTATAACGAAAAGAGCAAAATTTGCTAAACGAAAATTTACAAGGAATATAAAATTGCATTATGAGATTCACAAACAGTCATAGTCTGATAGAGTACTCGCGAGCGAACGAGTCATACATTGCGCTCTTTATATTCTAACCTCGCTCGCGATTTCTTCAAAAATCACATCTTTAAATGTCAGACTCGGTCTTGAGTTTCACTTTTTAAAATCGCGATCAAGATGAAGTAAAACCGTGAACGAGTTAAAATTGTGATCGCTCGCGATTTAAAAGTGAGCACGAATAAAGTGCGCTCTCCTTACTATGACTTTTTTTTACACCCTCTCAGGCATCTTTAATATATGTGACCTGGTCTACGAAAAGGGAGCTTACGTGCGAAAACTAGTTTTCTATGAAAAAGCTGTTAAAAGTAAGCAACTCGTTTCGTTTCGTTTCTCTACATTTTTCTTTCTCCACATTTTTAGTACACTTCTAAGCAAGTTAGGATTTTCTGCTTTTCACCACGTGAAAAAGCATCTCATCTTCCATCCGAATCAACCAAAAAGTGAAAATTGATTTTTTGACACCTAAGCCCCCTTTCCGTAGACCAGGGCCCTATTTCACCAACCACTTTTCATTTGCAAATTTTCAGCTTTTCAATGTGTCAATATTTTGTGTTTCACCAACTAATTAAATGATGCAATGTTGAAAAAATGCAAAGTGGCTGTTTCACCAAACTACATTTTGCACTTTACTTGCAAAGTCATTTTTGTTGAAAAGTTGCATAATTTATCATGTTTCTGTTTCACCAAAACTATTTACTCCGTATGTACATTGCCAATTTCGAGTTAAATATGCATAGAGAAATTTCTCATTGCAGTTTGTTTCAGTCGTTGATAATGCATCGGTTCGAAAGGTTATTCGAAGAAAGTGATGGGGAAACTCATAATAGGTGTATTCGGGATAGAAAAAACTATGAAATACTCGAAAAGAGTGTAACTATTGAGCGGTTCCGACTTAATAAAGTGCAAATTGAATTTGTTGTAAATAAAATCGGTGACAAGTTACTACAGAGCGAAAAAAATTATGCATTAAGTCCGTTGCAGCAACTGTTAACTGCGTTACACTGGATGGGCAACGGGGGACAATATCATGGTGTTGCGGACATGCATGGGGTAAGCAAGGCAACTGTATGCAGAGTTGTTCACCGCGTTGCAGAAGCATTAGTAGAAGTAATGCTGGCCAATGAACAGTAGCGAGAATGCTTCACAATTTCTGAGAAAAGGTGGATTTCCTCAGGTTGCTGGGTGTATTGATGGCACTGTTATAAATATTGATGCGCCTATTGAAAACGAAGAGCATTTCGTTAATCGACATGGAAGGCATTCGCTTAATGTGATGATGGTATGTGGACCGAATCGTCGCTATTACAGTGTGAACGCTAATTGGCCAGGTAGTGTCCACGATGCTCGCATCCTACGTAATTCGCAACTGTTTGCCGACTTCGAAAATGGATTTCGCCCCTTTCCTAATGCCATCATCTTAGGCGATAGCGCCTATCCATTGAAGGAATGGTTGATTCCGCCGATTCGAAGAAATCCTAGTGACATTCGTGAAGTTAGGTTCAATAGAGCACATAAATCGACGAGGAGAATAGTAGAAAACAGTTTTGGTAAGTAAACTTTATATTTTTCATGACTATATTGTTCCAATGCTTTATTTTCATTAAAGGCGCCTTAAAGGAGAAATTTCCCTGTTTGAACCACTTGCGCGTTCAGCCAATATTTGCAGCAAAAATAGTGCTTTCATGTGCGATTTTGCATAACGTGGCCATAGATAAGGAAGAAGTTCTGGCCAACCTAGGTGAAGTAAGCGAAGAAGCAGAAGAGGAGATAAATGCAGAAGAGAATTTCCCAACTGAATATACTAACAGAACTCTTGAGAATTTAATTAATTTTTTCTACATCTAATAAATAAAAACACATAAGACAGGAGATACATTGCTTAAATTTATTGAAAAATAGATAAAAAATTTCATTAAACAAATAAAAAAAAAACAAAGGAATAATTATTCAGGAATACATTCATATGTACATAATGTTCTTTTCAAAATGCATTTACATGGAGTTCACGTTCTTCAGTACTATTAACGCTGACACTTTCTTCATTGCTTGCATTTTCAAAACTTTTTGTATATTTCGAACACTGTAACCCAAGTTCATTTTCAAGTTTCAAAATTTCTAATTTATTTTTATATATTTCTGTTCTTAGCAGCTCTTTTTTCAAACTATTCATTTCGCTTTCATTGGCAGAGACGTTTCGTAGTTTTTTCTTTTTTGCATTGATATTTGTATGCGTAAGTAATCTTGCTTGCCTATCACGTTCTGCTTGCGCAACTAACCCAGGGTCCCCACCTGTTTCAGGCAAGTCTAATCCATTTACTACAGGAGAATCTGTTCCTATAATGTCGAGTATCGATTGGTCTACGTCATCAAGTTTTGCTGCTTTTCCCCCACTTGTCCCAGTCTTTCTGGCGTTATCTCTTTTGGCCTGTAAAAGATTTGTGATACAGAAACACTCACAAGAAAAATATTTATAAAGAGCCATAATACAATTCAACTTACCAAAGTTCGGCATTTCCATAGCCCGAATAATTTGTCTCGAGCGTACATCCAGTCATGTTTGTCTTTTGCTAAGCCAACAGCTTGCGCTTTTATTAGAACTTCCCGCCAACCTGCTTCCTTTTGTATCTTAGTGACAGCATTATTTTGAAAGGATGCAAAAAGAGTTTCCT
This sequence comes from Phaonia tiefii, assembly GCA_963931995.1. Classification (NCBI taxonomy): domain Eukaryota; kingdom Metazoa; phylum Arthropoda; class Insecta; order Diptera; family Muscidae; genus Phaonia; species Phaonia tiefii. The sequence goes on along the minus strand of OZ008370.1, from coordinate 160,650,762 downwards.
AGTAATGCAAACAGAATTTTCAATAAAATATGCAGTATGTGTACTATACAATATGTTTTAATTAAATTTACCTTTTTGCTTTTAATTACCTCCAAAACTGCCAATTTTAGTTGTTGTTGAGACGCTCGATTCATCTTCGCTTCGTACCACTTCAAACACAATAATGAAATAGTAGAAGAGATTCAGTTATGTTGAAGGTCACATTCATCAAGAAGAAGCAAGTGGAGAAGTTGGCGTCGACTCCATCTTCTCAACTTGTGTAAACTCGCCCGGTCACAGAGCTATCTCTCTATCAGCTGTAGGCTAATCGCTCAGAGTTGATTTTATCTGAAGACGTTGCCAAAGCTGAATGAAGGGCAGCACTGGCACCAAGATAGTTAGCAGTGTTGAGAATCATAAGTATTATACAATATTTTACAATGTTTCTTATAATTTAAATGGTTGGAAGTTAATTAGATGTATTTTACATGAATATTTTCTCACACTATGTTACATTTAGGTATGTTGTGTTGTTATTTTATTTATATCTAGTTGAAAGTATGGGAGAATTGTATGCAATGTGTTAACTTGTATGCATAGACTTCATAACGGGTATCGGTTGTCGTTATGTACTCCATAATTTGAACAAATGCCAACAATACATTATAGGTAAACAACAACAAATACATGTATTACAGTAGGTGCTCGATAATATTTATCCACGTCAATAGCAACGCTCGGAATAGTAATCAGCTAAATTCTAACATGTTTATTTTTTCCTATTTTTTTAAAAATAATGTACTCTATTACAAAAAATTGTCTTACTGATTATTTTAACTTATACGATTTCATTAAAATTTAAATGTGTGCATATTTACCTTGTTTGAATTAATTCATATGATTGAGTAGCTACTGTAGTACATTCTTTTTTACTTTGCAAACTAGAACGAACAACAAGAATTTGCAAAGTGTATGTGAAACGCTTTACATTTGCAAAGTGAAAAGATGAAAAAGGAATTTGAAAAGTTGAAAAACTGCTATTGAAAAGTGTATGTGAAACGTAAGATCTTTTCACTATGCAATATTCACAACTGCAAATTTGCAAATGAAAAGTGGTTGGTGAAATAGGGCCCAGGTCACATATGCTTCTTTGCTTGCTAATAACCCGAATACATTAATCATAAATGTATGTACTTCATAACCCCATAATGCCCAAGATGGAAGTCATCAGAGGATATAAGACACTAAAGCCCCTATACTGTGTATGAGGTAATAATCAAATAAGAACCACAAAATTGTTACAAAGCTGCCACCATTGTTTGTATCTGGTATTTTGGCAGCACGGTAACAACGAAATATTCACCGCTTGACAAATAATTCACCTCACAAAAACAAGTTGTCAAAAGCAGAGAAAACAAAACAAATACATATGGTCTCCTGCACAAAATGAACGCGCAAAAGAGGATAAATAGGTATTATATAGATTTATGTAGTATTGAATTAAAATTAATACATTATCACTTAAGAAATTTGAGTGCACCGCGAAGGCACAGCTGGTAAACTATATTGCCTTCCTCAAGGCATATCCAGAGATGTTAAGCGGAAAGAATACACTCACCCATCCGCGGCAAATAGAAGAAGAAATTCACTTAAGCACAAACTCTCTGATCTACATCAAAATTTCACAACCGACAAAAGCTTCTGTGCTGAGTTCAAAATGTTTTTTTTTCCCCCCGGGACCCGCCCAACTTCTTGAGATAAAGCTTGATTATATAATCGTTCATATCTCAAATATTAATAATCCGATCTCTTAGAAATCATTACAAAGGCCTTTCTAAATTCTCTAAATCAGTGTACAAATATATTTATTTTTGTTAACCCTTTGGGGAACTAATTAATAAAGGAATTTTATAAGCTCATTTTTCTGATAAAAATTTATTTAAAAAAAAAGTGTCTTAGTTTACTTAGTTTTTGGTAGGCTCCGATCATAGAAAAGGCCTTAGCCGTTTTTCAAGGTATAATACTCACCAATAGCCCTTTAAAGCAGGGTTCAGAAAAAAACACACACTGTATAAAATTCCCCTACATAAATGTAAAAATACACAGGTTAAAGCAACACACACAAAGTGCGAGTGTACAGTCGTGTTTGTGAATTGTGTTAATTTTTTCTTGCGTGGGCACACATCGGCAGTTCTCGTATTTATTTCATCCGAACATCCGCGTACAATACACAACTTGGTGTGTGCAAAAACCTAAACACTCGCGTTGGATTTAACAAATCCAACGTGTTGTGTATTGTTTTGTTTTCTTGTGTTTGCACACATTGGAAGTTCGCGTATTTGTTTGATCTGAACATACGCGTTGTTGGTTGGCGTATAGAAGTTCTAATAGAACAAAGAAATTAAAACGAGTACTGTTGATCTAGTTTTCTTGTGTTAGTTGCAAATATTTTTTTAAAGCGTGAATAGTATATACGGACTTTAAAAAAAATGGAAAATAAGAAAACTAAATTTTGCTATAAAAAATTCGCAAGTTTTAATGGCGAAACAAAAAAATTTAAGTGCCTGTTTGAAAGTTGCAAAAAAGAACTAAGTGCAGCATGCACTTCTAATCTAAAACGGCATTACAAACTAGTGCACAACATTGCAATCGATGGAGAGGAGATGCTTGCAAAGAGCATTAAAAAAAAAAATGTAACTAAATTAAGCACGTGTTTGGACAAGGAAGAATTTTTAAAATGTTGCGTGGGACTAGTGACAAAAAAAAATTTACCGTTTCGTATTTTTGATGACAACGATTGTTTTAAAAAAATTATTAAACCATTCGAAGACAAATTCGAAACAACATTAAATTCCAAAAACATTTCAAATATTGTTGGTGACTCCTGTCAACAAATAAAAACAGCCATATCCAAAATAATAAAAAACAAAATGATATCCTTAAAAATCGACGTTGCCAGCCGTCAAGATAAACACATTTTGGGGGTAAACATTCAATATATACGTGACTTCAAAGTTTGTATAAACACCATTGGTAAGTTCTTCAAAGGGGTTTCACATTAAAATCATGAAAAATATGAATACACCTTAAAAGTGGCATACAGTGATACAATAAATTGATGATCGTTTGAACACTTGAATGAGATTGATCCAATATTTTTTCCAATATCACGTAAAGATATTTTTTTAAATATAATTTATAACACTAGTTTACAAATTATAATTTTTTTCTTGCTTCAGAGTTCTAATTATTTTTTTCCTAAAGAGATTTTTAAAAAAGCTCTTCTTTTTAATTTGAGTTAATTTTTTAAAATTCAGTTTCGTGCTTAGGTGGCCAAAATCTATAGGAAAAAAAGTAATTAGAACTCTGGAGCAAAATGACTGTAAACTAGTGCAATTAATTTTCGCATTTCCCAAGAAATGGCTGTATCGCGAAATTCACTGTATGTATGTATTTTCCTGATTTTCCAGAGAGATTCTTTTACCGCATTTGTTTAGTTTTGTTCGTTTTGTTTTTACAATAAACAAATTTTTTACACAGGTATGATTCAACTTAATAAAAGGCACACTGCCCAATATTTGAAAGTGGAAGTAATGAAATGCCTCGCAGAATACAATATTGACATAAGACAAATTTATTCCAACACTACCGACAATGGCGCAAATGTCGTCAAAGTTTCAAAACTACTGCAAGAATTGCAGGAAGAAAATTTATTGATGGCAGAGGAAGAGGATGAACTTACCAATGCAAATAGCACGTACAAGTCGTTTGAGTCCCAGATTTCCTCTGTATTTTCAGTAGTACGATGTGCAGCGCTCACCATACAACTAGCGGCATATGACGTTATCGGAGTTTTGCAATCACAGATCAATGATGTTAGAGATGTTGCCAAAAAAATTCGAACGAACCTAAGGACTGGAAATAGGGACTTAAGCCTTCCCTGTCTAGATAACTCAACTAGATGGAATTCCACGTATGACATGATAACTTCCATATTAGGTCTCAAAGATTATATTAATGATCTCGATGACTGTACAAATATATCCATCGATTGGACATTTGTGGAAAGGTTTGCTACAGCATTTAAACCATTGGCTGAATGCACAACACATATGCAGAAAGAGCAATATGTTATTGGTGATTTTTTTCGCGACTGGTTAAAATGTGAGTTAGACCTGAACGAAATCATGAACTCAAATAAATATGCGAATGATTTACATCATGCAATGGGTGTAAGAAAATGTAAGCTTCTTCAACACGACGCCTTCGTTGCTGCATTGTATGTGGATCCTCGCTTGAATTTTCAAGGAACTCCACTCCTTACCATTATAAAAAAAAACACTGCAATGGTATATTTAAATTTTAATTTTTTAGTTTAAAAAATTTATAAATAGTATTTTTTTTCAGGATCACTTATTGAAGACATATGAAATTAATAATAAGATTACAAAATCAATATCTTCGCAAGATGAAAGTGAAAATAATTCATTTTCAGAATATTCAAGCTTTTCCGATGACACACCAAGTACATCAAATAGTGCATACTCTAAACTTACACTACATGTAGACCAACTCTCAAATACATCTTATTTGCAACCAGCAAATCAAAATCGGCACATGAAAGCAGAACTTCTAGATTTATGCGAACAACAAAGACAACCTTTTGAAATTGACGTATTGGACTACTGGAGCAAACATTCCCAACGTAATTTATGTTTAATACGGCTTGTCGAAGTGGCACTTGCTGTACCTGCAACACAAGTTTCTGTTGAACGTGCATTTAGTGCACTTGCTACAGTATTGACCAAGTTAAGATCAAAGCTCTCAAACAAGTCTCTTTCCAACATTTTAATAACAAAATTAAATTTTGAATTGATTGACTGCTCAGACCTTCAATTAGAAAACGGAGAATAACAACAGTTTAATTTAAAAAAACAAAAACATTTCATATTGTTTACATACATATGTAACACAACTGATGTATATAATATATATGTATATAATTTTTGTTTGACTCAACATATTGTTCCCTCCAAATCTGTTTCAATAAAATAAATAACTTAGAATATTCTTTTAACAATTTGATTTACGGTGTTTTTTTTGTTTGTTTTTTTCCAATCGGCCCCAATGCGCCTCGTTGCTTAGCAACAAAGAAATGCAACGAAAAATATCTTTAAATCAACAGTACTCGTTTTTATTTCTTTGTTCTATACGCGAACTTCCAATGTGTGCAAACACAAGAAAACAAAACAATACACAACACGTTGGATTTGTTCAATCCAACGCGAGTGTTTAGTTTTTTGCACACACCAAGTTGTGTATTGTACGCGGATGTTCGGATGAAATAAATACGAGAACTGCCGATGTGTGCCCACGCAAGAACAAATTAACACAATTCACAAACACGAATGTACACTCGAACTTTGTGTGTGTTGCTTTTCAACAATACATTGTGTGTATGGTGAGTGTGTTTTCTGAACCCTGCTTCAAAGACCGGAGATATTTACGTTTAAAATTTTTAAATACGACTACCGCTTTTTCAATCTTTCTAACACAAAAAAGAAGTCCATACTTCTTTCCGCTCCATTTCCATAGCACAAAGTAGCAAGAGTCCTTTCTTCATTTAATTATGCACTCTTGTGGTTTTGGTACAAAATATATTATTTATTTTTGTCGAATTTTTAAAATGTTTTCGTATCAAATTTCCGGCATACAAAACAGCTGTCACGCGCTGTTACCTCCTCTTTGGCAGCTACCAGTTCTTGATACTATTGTCACCAAAAATATTGCTCAGAATACCGATTTGTGACAATTGTCAAATAGTACACGTGGTGACTTTTGCAAACCTGCCAGAATAGGGCTGTAAGATGATTTGCGGGAAGTGCAGTCCCCAAAATTTCAAGATCCATTTATGTGAAAATTTTTCGGTTTTGTAAAATGTTTAACTTTTGAACCGCTAATTTTAGCTACGATGTTCAACCCCATCCGATTTTAACCTGCAAACTGGTTTGAAATACTTCTCACTTAACTCTAGCTACAGTTTTTATTAGATAGCTCAATTTTTGAGTATTTGTCAACACATTTTGTACCCTTTCAAATAAAAAAGTTTGTCATTTCTGTAATCAGGTTTTTAATACGCATAGCTTGACACGATATGATTTGAAATTAAAAACAAAAATCAGTGCACCCTAATATATATTCTGAGTGAATAGTTGTGTAAGTAAAAAATATTTTTCGGGGTTGTGCATGCCCTGCTTCGTGTTTTAATATTGGGTAATACCAAATCGATTCAAACAACCCTTCCACCTGACCTCTTTCGATTTAAATCAAATAAAACGCATTTTAACTTCCGACCACTATGAGCTATTGAGTGAATTATTTATTTTGGAATTCCTTGCGGTTTTTGTTTTACAGAGTGTCAACATTACCAATCTCGGGATGCATGCTAGCGCGTCGATGGAAGTTAAGGGCTTTAATTTTAAAGCATGTCGCGAAAAAATGTATGTCCTTTGATAGCATATACCGTCAGCAGTTTTTGTCGTAAATACAAGTATGTACCCTGCATTCACATGTAAATTATATGCATGTAGGTACGAATACACATGCTGATCCACAACACACATTCAAATAAAGAACACAGATATTTTTCTTTCCATTTCGGTTAAAGTGGTCGTCAATTATATATGTATGTACTTATATCAAATTAAAACTTTTTCTCCCCTAAATGGCAGATGAATTATTTACCTCTAGTGGCGACTAAAATGATTAGATTAAATTGGAGGATTGAATACTGTCATTTCGGGATTCCCTTTAACATGAACTGGTTAGGAACAAATACATCTGTAAATTTTTTGCGCATTGGTATTCATTTATCACATCTTAATTCGTATAATATATAATAAATATATGTGACCCGCTCCACGAAAAGGGACCTCCGCACCGAAAAGAAGTTATTGAGAAAAACGCGTTTAAAAAAAGCGCTTCGTTTTTCCGTGTTTTGCGCATGGTTATGCAACTGTTTCTTCAACCTGATTAGACAAAGGTGAAAAGCAGCAAAATACAGAAGAACCACCAAAAAAGCGCGTTAGGAGTAAAAAAATCCAATGAGTGTTCGAACTCACGGGCGATGTGTTAACACCTTTTTGCTACACGGTACCTGTTCGATTTCTATGCACACGTTCGTAAATGTTACATTGGAAAATAAAAAACAGCGTTCAATCATATGATGACGTTACAGTTAAATAATATTAATACTTAAAATTATTTAATGACCCAGTGCAAGCACATGTGTCATTATTTTCTTGCTCAATACTTTTTGTTTTATTCCCACAAAAGTCAAAGAGTGCAAAGCAACACAACAGACACTTGTATATACATACATACATTAGTATATTCTTACATACCCTACACAAGTTCACAAAATTGTCGTTGCTCTCTTGCCATCTCAGTTTTATATACGTATAATACGTCATTACTCTCTTTGCTCTGAGAGTGTTCCGCACCCACAATTTAGTGGACTTACCTTTCACTATAATAAAAAAAAATTGTTGCCTGTAAAGTCGGTTTTACGGGCGAAGATTTTACGTGACAACGTCTTTTTCTCGGTAGAATATTTATTGATATGAATATAATTAAATTGCACAATAGGAACAAGGAATTGAATGAAAATAAGAATTGCACAAATTTTAACTATAGAAATATATTTTGTTTAGATTGATTTGATTTTCATATTGATTAGATGTTAAAATTCTTGCTCAACACAGTTTAAATCAAGTTTTCTTATATCTGCCACTTTTTCTTAATATTTGTAATTTTAAAGAATCAATTCGAAAATCAAAACATTTATTCAGATCGAAGGTTCAAATTTTTGCTAAATAAATTTGAAATTAATTAAAATTTGTAAAATAAAAAAAAAAACCAATGAGTGTTAGAACTCACGGGCGATGTTTTAACATTTATTGAAACTTATGGTTTAGGAAAATAGAAGTAATTTCAACACCATCTAGGTACCTGTGCGATTTCTATGAACACATTATCAAATGTGACATTATAAACAATAAACATATCCTTTATTATAAAATATAAACATTTCTTTTATTATAAAAAATAAACATTTCTTTTATTAAAAACAAAAGAAAATAATTTACTAACCAAAAAGTATTTCAATTCATCATATTCGCATATCGTTTTTAAAGCCGACCGCAGCTCTCTGTTTCGTTTTGGCTACCTAATTCATATGAAAATTTCTACACACAAACATACACTACACATATCATAAAGCCAAAAAACAAAAAAAAAAACAAAAAATAATACCTTATCCAATGCAGACTGATCTAAATCAATATTCATACACACGCACATATATACGCACATACATACTTGCTCAGTCGTCATATATATGATGTGCCAAAAAACAAAAACACTCACACCACCGACCAACAGCCACTAGAAGCCAGCAAAGCAAATCGTTTCTGGCACACAAGTAAACACACACATCCGCACACACAGAATTATTTATTGAGTGGGAGAGAGACGCAAGGCATTCGGCGGGCCTCTCTCTCGTTCGGTGACTCATCGTAACGTTACCGGGCGTTACACTTTTTCATAAGTGACTCCCAGCCGCAACCTAATTTAAGACGTTGTCACGTCAAAACAACAACACCAACAACAACAACAACAACTACTACTACTACTACTGATATGTTGGTGATTTATATGTGCTTGCTGTGTCGTGGAGTGTTTGTGTGGGGGTGTGTGTAGGTTTGGTACCTAAAATACAAACTGTTAAGGGAATGCAAAGAGTGGGGAGTGGGAGTGTAAATTGTCATAGGGGAGGGTATATAAGCTTCGGCCCGGCCGAACTTAACACCGTTTCTACTTGTTTTTGTATACACCGGGCAATGCTGAACATCAAAAGCCTCGCTTTGTTTGGCCATAGCAACAACAACGAAACAACCAAACACACAACATCACACATACTTTGTCCGAAGTAGCTGACGTATACGTGTGTCACATAACCACATGTTTGCCATATCAACAGCAACGAAACAGCCAAACACACAACATCACATATACTTTGTACGAAGTAGCTGACGTATAAGTACGTCACGATAACGTCGACTGCGCAAGCTTTATATCTCCGTTCAACAACAGCAACAGACACAGGTTAATACATATGCTATAGACAAAATTTCGTTTGCCTCACCCCTGCCACCCAACTCTTTCATTGCTCTCTTGCTCGCTCATTTTTGTTTAACACGTCATTATTCTCTTTCGCAGTCGCAGAAAATCTGGTTTTAGCAGTAGCATAAAATCTGGTTTTAGCAGCAGCATAAAATCTGGTTTTAGCAGATTTTGACTTAGATAGATTTTGTTCCTCTACGCCGCAATAGATGTTAACACATCAAAAGGAGTAAAATTTTGATATTTTTGTAATTTTGTACCTTTGATATTGAACTTTTTTTAAATTTCAAATATTATATATATTATCTGTTCATATCACATTTTTCAATTTTTTCATTAATTAAGTTCATCCTTACAGGTGATTTCTAAAAAAACTAAAAGACATAGACACTTGCGGTTTGCGGCATTTGAAAGAGCGTTTTTTTCCTATAAGAATCACCCAAAAAGTAAAAAAAAATTTTTCGGCGCAGAGGCCCCCCTTCGTGGAGCAGGTCACATATGCGAATAAATGGAAAAACTCTTCAAATCAAAGAATTAGTGGAAACTATGGACGTTAGACTACCTAGCGCAGTCCTGCTGTCAAAATCGACTTGAAGGAATTACTATAGTTTTTGCATTCTATCAAGAAGGCGGATTGCATGGTTTTTGGTCTTTCATTAAAATCTTCTACTTGATTTAATTGTAGCCACTTCGCTTATTGCATGAATATTTTTTGTACTTTATTGATCACCAAGTTATCAGATTATAGAGCGCAGGAACATCAACTTATGTTATTTAGAACCCATTTGTAAAAAATGAAACAGTACTTGCAAGTAAGAAATTGTAAAAAATTTTGGAAATATTGTTCGTATAATATTGCACACAAAACGATTTGTATACCTTCACCCATAGGATAGGGGTATATGTATACCATTTAATACGAAAAAAATGTAACGCATAGAAGGACCCAAATTAGACTCTCAGCACTTTTGGACGAAATTCGTTTTGGGAGTTTTAAGATGATTCAGCCCGTCTGTCTTTCTGGCTGGCTGATCAACACGAAAACTGCCGCCAATCTTTATCGATCACAGCGAAATTTTGTCAGTGACTATTATTTTTCCATTATAAGATTGGAATTGAAACTGGGCGTTTTGCCCACGCGGTCGTCCACGTTGTCAATGCGATAAATCGCGTGACGCACTTCAGTTCTTAATGAAATTGTGTATTAGGCTTCATGTCAATAAACACCAGTCACCGATTAAGATAAAGGTGGTTTTGCCACGCCCAATTTGGTACCTCCCAAACAAAAGTTGTTCAGCCTGTTCGGCTAGATAACTCCCATAAATCCAGTAACCATTTTTTGTTCAAACTTAGGTTGGAATTGAAAATGGGCGTTTTGGCCACGCCCCTTCTGATACCTCCCATACAAATCAACATACTTAGAATGAAATCATATTTCTTCTAAAACTTTTTTCTGGTAGATGTGATTAGCTTCAACCCAAACATTGGCCAATAATCTATAAATGTCTACGTAACTAGAGAAAATTGGCGAGGTTGTCACGCCCATTTTGGTACCTCCCATATAAATGCTTGACTTCCGATCTTCATGAAATTAGGTTATAGGTTTCATGTCATTAAACGCGATTCACCAGGTAAGACAAGGGTGATTTTGCCATGCCCATATTGGTGCCTCCCATATAAAAATGGATCGGCCGGCTAATTGTTCGGCAAGATAACTCCCGCAAAACCGAACCAATATTTTTAAAATTTGGTACCTACTAGACAAAATTTAGTCAAATGCCGCTCTTCTATGGAAAATGAGTTGTTTTTCCACGCCCATTCTGGTACCTCCCATACAAAAGCTTGGTGATCGTCCGGGTTGTCAATGAGATACGTCGCGTTAAATAATTCCGATCTTAATGAAATGACATTAGGCTTCCTATCATCAAACGCCAGTTACCGATAAAGACAAGGGTGATTTTGCCACGCTCTACCAAGATAGGTTGTGCGGCCGGCTAGTTTTTCGGCAAGATTATTCCCGCAAAACCGAACCAATGTTTATGAAATTTGGAACTAGAGAAAATGAAGTCAAATACACTCAAAAGTTGGGCGGATGACCGGTTGATCGACACAATAACTCTCGTAGACTACAAGCGATCTTAATGAAATTGGTACTCGGCAAGGATTTCCTAAAAATTAAAGACTAACTACTGTCCACGACCATTTTCTTACCTCCCACACAAAAGATGGACGGCTTTTCTGCTGGCCGATTCGATACCTCCCGTATACCACAACCGATCTCAACAAAATTTGGTACTGATCAATAGGTTGTGTAATACTATGGCAAATAGATGAACAACTTTGCCGTGCCCATTTTTTGTACCTCCCATATAAATATTGGGCGGACAATTGGCTGGTAGTTACGATAACTCCCCATAATCACTTAGGATCGTTATTAAGTTGGGTATGTAATAATATTTAGCGCAATGCCACTCTGCCAGTATTCAACAGAACTTGGTGGCAATGAATGAATTCGCATGTTTAAGTCGGTCCAACCGGCTGAAATTTCTGTACTGGTTTTGTGTCAAATGGCTAGAACTTAAAATATGGGCATTGACCCAATATCGACTGACCCATTGACCCGATTTTGTTGTCCGATTTTGATGAAATAATACACATATATATAGAGCGTGAGCGTGTTGCCTGACACATACGAACCTGTGGCCTTTGGGTATTTTTCCACCCACCCAGGAATCAACGTCTTCTATAATACTATATGTTTCGTTGTTTAAGGTAATAACCCGAAAACAATAGCCATAAATGTATTTCATAAAATTTATATTTAATGTATTTTACAACCCTTTAGTATCCAAATGGACATTTTAACACCCCTGAAATTAATTGATTCTGGGCAGTATAGAAAAGATCGTTATCGTTTTCGCCATACTTGAATGACTTAAAGATTTTAGATTTATCTGGTCAATTATATATGCTCGCAGATTATGTTTATTTGCTTTATCCGTATAGGTGTGAGGTTGTTTTGAAAAATAAAATAGAATAGCTTTACATTTAGAACTTGCTCGTCTGATGCACTTACTGCTAAACCCTGGCTACAAATTTAGTTGTCAGAACATCTACGCGATTGGATGAAGGGTCAACGTTAATAGCCGTTATAATTTCGAGGTAGTGAGCGACTTTATTTACTTCGGATCTGCCGTGAACAGAAGCTACAAAGTCACGCTGTATATATAGTGGACAATTGTGCTTGCAAACTGGTGTTATTTCGGACTACTAAACAAATTTCGTAAGCAGAATCAAAGTTTTTCATTAAAAAAATACACAGCAAAAGAACATTGGGTGATTACTCTTATCCCACCATTTACATATATGGTGATAATTAAAGATCGCGTACACAATTGCTTTCCTTGAATGTCTTTAAAACGTTTATTTAACTGAAGTTGAATTTCTATGGCCGATTTTTGTTAGGTTTTGATTACTGTATGAGAAAATCATACTACAAGCTTACAAGTCATGAACATTTTTCTAATTGAAAAATGGTTGGTTTTTTGTTGATACAAAATGTTGATACTTAGGGATCTTCGATCGATACTAATTGGTACATGTGAATTGCGGAATTGAGTTTGTATATATACGATTGATGATCAATTCAGGCACAGTAAATGGGCATCTGATGATGAACTTGTCACGGAATTCAAAACTAGTCATGCCAGTGAGTGTATGTTGAACCGAATTGTCTATAATTTCCAACAAGAAACCAACCATTTTTCAATTAGAAAAATGTTCATGACTTTAAAGCTTGTAGTATGATTTTCTCATACATTAACCAAAAACATTTATTTAACTTTAAGTGCGAATTTAACGAGCCATGTGTTTTGTATTTAACAAAAAAAGGATAGTTAATCACTTGACCAGTAGCACGTGGTGCAAATCCAAAGTTTCTAGCAGCTATTGTAAATTGTTGTTCATGCTAGAAAGGATGATGAAAAACTGTTTGTTATTGATTTATTCTCGTACTTAAATGTAGTAGAACGCTATGCAATAGCGTTCATCACGCGTTAGTAATTCCACGAAGATCTCGTAAAATATGTAAATCAATATGACTTTACTTATTGATTATTCACATTACCGATATATTTTAAAAAAAATTAAAAGGTATGATTAGCTCTTGTCTGCTACTCTTCTATGTATAAACACAGCCACATTTTTTAATACTTATTCTTAATATGTGGCCGTCGGTGGTGCAACGTTTAGTACGCGTGGCTGTTATGCGAGAGAACGTGGATTCGATCCCTGCTCCGACCACCTTAAACTTCTTCGGACGACGGCCACCTCGCTTAGTGACGGCGACACTATCGAGTAATAAGCCATGAAATAGCTTCTCAAAAAACCGTTCTGAACCGGTTAAACTTGTAGGTCCCAATCCGTCAGAGAAAACTGGAAAGCGCACAGATCTGTGACTGTGAGAAGATCTCCCCTATCCCTCCTTGGGTTGTAATGGGAAAATATTTTATATATTTTTATTAACTCAGCTTTATTTTATTTTTATTTTCTCAGCTTTAATTTTTATATAAATTATGTCAAGTAATATTTGTTTTTGATGTGTTAACATCTATACGCGCGCCTCTAGGGCAGTAAACTATAAATTTAATACATACACAAGTGTTAGGTTTGTAAGAGTAAATCATCGTTTGTTTGTTCGCAGCTTGGCAGTCGGTATTGAAAGTGATTATTGGGCGATATTCATATAATTTTCCCACGCGATTTTCTCCGGAAATTCATAGCCGATTTTATTAATTTTTGGATTAAAAAGCTAGTGCGGGTTTCGACGAAGAGTTTAGGCCAAAAATTAAGGCGATCCGATATCGGCGAGCCGAGATTTATGTGTTTTAATTTGGAGTAATATTAAAAAAGTGTTTTATGTTGATCTTCGGTTTTGTCTTATCATCGTTTGTTTGTTCGTTGCTTGGCAGTCGGTATTGAAAGTGATTATTGGGCGATTTTCATATAATTTTCCCACGCGATTTTCTCCGGAAATTCATAGCCGATTTTATTAATTTTTGGATTAAAAAGCTAGAGCGGGTTTCGACGAAGAGTTTAGGCCAAAAATTAAGGCGATCCGATATCGGCGAGCCGAGATTTAAGTGTTTTAATTTGGAGTATAAATTTGGAGTAATATTAAAAAAGTATTTTATGTTGATCTTCGGTTATATCGTACGAATATAACAATGTAGGTATGTATGTACAAGTGTCTGTTGCTTTGCATTCTTTGAATTTTGTGGGAATAAAACTAAAAGTATTGAGCAAGAAAATAATGACACATGTGCTTGCCCTGGGTCTTTAAATAATTTTAAGTATTAATATTATTTAACTGTAACGTCATCATATGATTGAACGCTGTTTTTTATTTTCCAATGTAACATTTACGAATGTGTTCATAGAAATCGAACAGGTACCGTGTAGCAAAAAGGTGTTAACACATCGCCCGTGAGTTCGAACACTCATTGGATTTTTTTTATTTTTAAATGTTCAGTTCAGTGTTGTTAAATAAGTTTGTAGCATTCATTTTAAAACTATTCCATCACTTAAAACTTTTCCTTATCGATTACAATTGTCTATTGTTTTTTGCCATATATCTTTGAACGCATTGTGAATGTCAACATTATTTATTTTAAAAGCAAACTGTTTTCCTTTACTTTTCTTACCTTGCGGGCTTCCAATCTACGTGTGAGTCAAAAGAGTCTGGAAACGTGGGAGTATAAACGAGTGAGTGAAGTAAGATGATGGACCATTATTCCTTTAACCCTGCTGTTAGATTAGGACCATTTGGTCCAAATTTTTTCTGTTTTCCCTTGTAACTTTGGAACGGTGATATATACTGACTAAATTTTTCTGCTAATGGGGTCTTTTAATAAAACAATGTTATGTGCGAAAATTAAATTTTCTAACTTTATTCAGGACTGAGAAAAATACAAAATGACGAATCTTAGATTAGAGGACCATTTGGTCAATAGTACATTTTTTCATTACCAAGCGAATGTAAATTCATGTCAAATATTTAGAAGATGTTTTTGATATGTCAAATACTTGCTTTAGAAATTATTGAACCAAAATAGTTACAAAGGATAAGATAAAATTATTATTTTGGATGAAAATTCCAGTATGGACCAAATGGTCCCTCAATCTAAGATTCGTAAGTTTTTTCATTACCAAGCGAATGTAAATTCATGTCAAATATTTAGAAGATGTTTTTGATATGTTAGCGGATGTTTTTGATATGTCAAATACTTGCTTTAGAAATTTTTGAACCAAAATAGTTACAAAGAATAAGATAAAATTATTATTTTGGATGAAAATTGCAGTATGGACCAAATGGTCCCTCAATCTAAGATTCGTAAGTTTTTTCTAATCTAACAGCAGGGTTAAACTAATTTTATTTACTTTACACAAATGAAGTTTAAATCCATTTTTCCAAGTAAACGACAGCACAAAATATTTGGATTTCATTGTCTATCATTTTCTTTAACAATATATTATTTTAAACTCTTCAGGAAATTAAAACCAAATCCAAAATTAACGCAACATTTTTCCAAAATTACGTATAACGATTCACAATCCTGTGGCCGCAGGAATTTCCAATACGCTAATAATATGAACTAAGTAACAAATAATTGTTTACTACATTCTGCATAAGTTTAGATAGAATTTACACATTGTTAAATAATAACAGTTGGATAGGGCCAACGTAAACGTGCACTAATATGAAAGTCACCAAAAAGTCACCCATACTTGCTTACCTACTGAGGTGGCCTTAAACAAGGTAAAGGATCTTAAAAAATGAGAATAGCGTGTTTCTCTAATCGGCTCGATCTTTAGCTTTTCTCCTCCAGTTTATATCACCAAGGCAATATTCCACTTGGTCTTTCCAGTGAGGTTTTGGTCGTCCTATTTTTCGATGTCCTTCCAGTACCTCTTCGAATACCTTTCGCTAGCCTGCATAATAGAGATATTTTGATTAGCATTACTACGTCGATATCGGGATACAAATGGTACAATTCGTGGTTCATCCGTCGCCTATACTCACTGTTTTCTATTAAAGAACAATATATTTGTCAGAGCAGTTTTCTCACGAAGAATCCCAGTTCACGACAGATCTGAGGTAAATAAATTTCTCCACTGCCTTGAAATTATAACGGCTATCGACGTTCAACCATTCATCCAATCGCGTAGATGTTTTGCTTATCGAAACCATTAATTTTGTCTTGTCCTCGTTAATTGCCAACCCCAGATCCGCTGATTACTGCCCAATTCTCGAAAATATTTAGTAACTTCTCGCAGATTTCGCCCAATGATTTCTAAATCATCAGCATACGTGAGCAGCATGTGACTTTTGCTTCTGATATTTTTATTCGTGTTGACTGCAGCTTTCCTCACGATTAGCGCAATTAGTATCTATATTGAAGAGATCGGTTGATAGTGTCACCCTGCCTAAGGCCTGGCTACGTACTGAATGGTGCGGTGAGATCTCTACCAATGTTTACAGTGGCTTTCGTGACGGTCAGTGTCTTTCTACAAAGGTCAGTGTCTTTCTATTAGCTTAGCTGGAATGTCAAACTCGGCCATAGGTTGGGCTATCGAAGGCAGCCTTATCATCTACAAAGGGTCGGAAGGTGCCGATTGGTTTTTCGTGAGTATTCTCCAGGAATAATGAAACAATCAGTAATGTGTATATCTAATCGACAGTTGATTTTCCAAGCCTGATCCATTTTCCATTGGTTTAGCTTTGTAATTTTTGGTAGAATTTATCGACCAAAGATAAAGATTCAATTTGCTCACTCTCGCGCTTTCCCCATACCCGTTTTTTCTTAAACAAACGGGTGTCCTTTCTCCTATTCTCCATATACCTTTCACCGCGTTGCCAGTGACTGAAGCATTGCAATACGACCAGCAGTCTTTTCATCACTTGCCATGCGATAGTTGGTCTCTCATAACCAAGTATGGTCTCTATTCGGAGTGCGATCTAAGCCAGTAGCTAAGTGAGCATCTTCACTATCTCCAGCATTCTATAAGTCTGATTTTCGTAACCTAGAAGAAGGTTAATTTCATGGCTAGGCCAACGGCCGTATGTTTCCCATAGGCGCTCATAGAACATATCCTTGCTGTCATCGTCTGTGATATGTATTTCGCTTTTATGCAAACGGTGGCTATACGTTTATTGATGGTGGCTATATGTTCAATAACGGGGTTGAACCTTGAGACCAGATGTTACACTCTTTGCCAACCACAAATCTGCACCCAAACAAAGGTATGACAGGCATGACCGGTCAATCGTAACTAGCAGACTTTAAAATATATGCTTTAGTAGTATAAAATTGCTTAATGTTATGTTTATCCGTTGCATCATTAAAAAATATACAATTTCGTTGGGCCGAAAAGACATCAGGTAAATGAACTTTGAACTGGGATCTTATGTTGAATCGAAAATATTATTTCCATTGTGGTTAACAAATAAAAAAATTCATTAAGAGGATCAAAAAACATACAGAAACAAACGTTTGCGCAAAACGAAACACCCTTACGTTAACAAACTATTCTTTCAATTATCGCAAATGAGTTGTAGTAACTCCAAACTTAAAAAACAAGAAGCAAGAATTGGAGAACAGAGGAGAGATTTATGTCACTGAATGGGATTCATTTTGGATTCAACACAGTTGTAATTTCCGAAAGACATCATTAGTGAATAATAAGTGGCATGTCGTAGTCCCTGCTAACTTGCCGAATCGGTTCTATACATAAAACATTTTCATATATTTGGAAAAAGGTCGCAGGAATCTTCCGCCGTGTCTCAATTGTTACGTCACTATTCATCAGTGGTTCAGTTGGCCAAGGTGTATTTTTAATGATGCGATCTTGTGTCATAATTTATATATTATTGTTATATTTTATTATACGTATATTTTTTATATTTATTTATTCTAAGAAATGGGGTCATATATGTAAATTGAACTGACGCATGTTAAGATCCCGTGAGCTGGACCGTTTTTCAAAGAGGTATTTTTTAGTTTTTCAAAGAAATTTGTACGTTAGTTAAAGACAAAATATACAATATTAGAATTATGTGAAAGATTTTTTTGTGACGCATCCAAGGGTATATAAAACATGTCAAAAAACTAATTTTTAAATTTTTAATACTGAGGTCTTTTTAATTTAAATGTCAGATTAAAGTAATTCTAAAAATTAAACATTTGGTTTAGTTTACCACGAATAATGTATTACCAAATAAAAACAGTGTATCTATACAACAATGATGTCGTTGTCAAAAGAAAAGATTTTGGCCTACTTGACTATTTGACCATTTGAACCTGCTTAGACCGTAATGTTCCCACCATATTGAATTTTTGGTAAAACGGAAACTACTGCGTCTTTCAAAAAATATACGTATTTACGTATGAAAATATGTCAATCTGTCATTTATAAAAAAATTGGTGTGAAAAAAGGTCCAAAATTTTTGGCAATAGTTGTGCCTGAAATGCCACCTCAACTGGAGTACAAATATCCAAAGTGATTGGTGAAATTTTCCGAGTTATGACCATTTTAATTTCCAAAAAAATCTCACATTTTATTGTATTCGCCACTTTTTGGGAAATATTTTTTTTGTTTATGGCACATCCGTGAATATAAGCTGAAATACCCGCACTCATTTTTTTAGCCGAAATTATCTTCAGGTATATGCACTATACACTAGTTTGTAGCGATAATGTATGGAATTTTTTTCTGTAATATTATAGACTCTATCCGGAATTATTTTTGAGATACAGATATAGAACGAAAACGAAATGCATTTATTAATAGGATGATAATATATTTTTTTTACATCAGTCAAATATTTTTTTCACATACGTGAAAATATCTTAATTGCTTTTTAATTTAACATTTTCATATATTTTTTATTGTATATCCGCAAAAATGGCTCATACGGTATCACAACGTGTTAAAGTTTTAGCCAAAGTGGATATACAAGATAATGGCTCCGTAATATCTCAGAAACCATAAGAGATAGGGACGTGGGGATTAAACAGGTGGATAGATCTAAAAAATGTATCCCAGGGAATAGTCTTATTACATTTTTTTTTTGATTGTGACTTTTATTCAGTTACAGATATTTATGAACTTAATTCTAAAAATTGTTGACGTTCAATTAAATGTATCAGTTGGAATTTTGTTGAATGACTCGCCGTTGTCGAACAATCAAGACGTCTTCCATCAGTGCATCAGTGGGAATCAGTCATGACACAATGCTGACAAATCAATAGGAGGGTGTTACAGTGATTTTCAGCTCCTTTCCAATTTATGTCACTCTGTCAAGAATATATCTTATATAAAGCATTGTCTTCGTAATACCTATGACATTCTTCGTAGATTGAATGAAATGTTTCAATAATGTGCAGCCAAAGAAGCATTTCGTAGAAAGATTTTCAAAGCTTCTATAAAGTTAAATTCTTGAAACTTATTCATAAAATCAGTGAAATATTCACAGATTCTACGAAAAATGTTTATGAATTCTAGGAAACATTCTCATATATTCTATGAAATATATTCATAAATAAAGTATAAAAAATTCATAGATAACATGAAAAATATAAATAGATTCTAGGTTATATTAATAAGCTAGCGAGCTGTGCTTGGTAACTGCAATTTAAAACAGGCAAATGTCTAACTAATTTCTTTGTTTTGTGAGAAGCTGGGCAACAGAACTAAATCCTTTTTCAACTAAATATGTTGACGGGAACGAGATGAGAAGTGGATTTTTAACAATCCTTTTAGTAGCTCGTAAATTAAGAGTTTCTCCAATTGTGTGACGTCTACCACATTTTGCAATGAATAAAAACACCTCGTAAGAAGCAAGTAGTCTTTTGTCAAGATCGGTTTCGCGTTTAGTAAATAATTCAGGCCGTTTATCAGCTTGAGCTTGAAGGTGTTGAAAATAACTAAGGTATTTAATCGTTATATCAGTGTGTGCTCTTGATAAATGATCTTTCATTCGTGAAGGCTTCAGTGCTTCATTACTATTAAATGTTTTATTACATAAAAGAGAATGTGGAAATAGCATATTTTGCGGTGAGGCGATCGAACCCAATTTTAAAATCTGAGCTGAGTATTGACGACACTTCTATTTTGAATTCATTCCTAAATTAATTAAATATTAATACTCAAGGCACATCTGAACTCAAAATAGTGACTGCTCGTGGTGACTTCTATGGGACGACTGACTCGCTGTTATTCTGTTTGTGTCTACGATGCCTCTTTAGTATTGTTTGTTTGTGAGGGATTTGTTAAGTGTGGTGGGTTTCTAGTTGTCGTCTGTCTGTCATGTACACTGTCCTACATATACGTCGCCCCCAAATTGCCCCTCATTTATGTATCGCCACCTTCCAGTATTTCATAAAATCTACGAAAGGCCTCATAGGATGAATGAAGAATTTATAATCAATAATGCTTTATAGATTTTATAAAGCAAATTCTTTCAGAGTAAGGATATTCCACTGACAATGTCTTCAAGCAAAATTTTCCAAATGGGAAGTAAAGTATATCCTCATTAATATAAGTGTTGTATTGAACTTTGAACACAAATTTATTGAAGTGCTTCGGGCCTCCATTATCTGAGCTAAAGCATAATTTCCGCATAGGCGAACAAAATATTAACAATTGTTGAAACCAGTATAAAAATTTCAGTAGTGTGAACCGATGTAAATATACGCTCACCCTAAGTCAACCATTCCAACAGAGATCTATTAACAATACACACATATTCAAAACTCAACCGGTAAAATATCCAAATGTACTGCCAGATGAATTTGCATATGTCCTTTTAGTCCTTTTTTAAAAACTGAAATCTTGAAATCTTAAAAATTAAATTTGAAATGGTTTATTTTGAACACACTATGTTCTACAAATATGTATCCCCCATCCCTATGGATGACAGTATAAAAGAACAGAATGAATTCAAGAGATATTGTAGGGTATGTGTGTCTGTTAACTTCTTTTCTTTCAAATAAGCATTTCTTGAGGGACCCCGAGAGTCATCATCTTTGAGTGTATGCTTGTGTGTAGCCTTTTTCATTTATAATCAACAAATTTTATGACAATTTTGTGGTAAATAATCACGATAAAAAAAAAAGTACTTTTACAATAAAAATTTTTTTATTTGCGGGAAATGTAACTACATTTACGGTCAACCAGGAAATGAGAGGAGGTTTTGCGTCAAACCAGCTCTAAACGTTTTGTTAGAGTGTGGAGTGTTTTTGATTGTCTTCCTTGCACCGCGATTAGACACCAAAATGGTTTTTAAATTCCCCGAACTACACCATGCTTGTCTTATATCTTGAGACTTGTTGAGACGGAACTTATTTCTGAAAGTTATAGTATAGGGGTTTCAACGAAAATATAATATCATGTGCACTCTTAAAGGATTAGTGATAAGAAACACTAATTAAAGTTGCGTAGATATTAGTCTTTTTTAAAAAAAAAAAAAAAAAAAAAAAAACGCCTCAAATTACCGTTCGGAATCGGTGTAAAACTGTAGGTCCCAATCAGTGAGTGAAAACTGGAAAGCGCACAGCTCAGTGATTGTGAAACCATTTATTTATTTATTTTAGATATTAGTTTACAATGCAAAATTTAGGACAAAAAGCTCATGCAACTGCCAGTATATTCTGGCAACTCTCAGTCACCCTAAAACGCTTGCATATAACGGAATGACTTCTCATATCACATGTAAGATAAATATATAAATATACAAAAGGATTTGTCTGAATACCCCCAAATAAAATACAATTATATATTCGCAAAATGTAGAAGAAAATCGAGAAATATCATTCGTTACATGACTCCAACAACAGATTATGCTGAGGTTGCCAAAGAAAAGAACATGCGTTTATCTTTGAAATACATTTATTAAGTGACACGCCACATGACACTGTGACAGAAAGTCAATGCCAAACTTTTCGTTTGAATCTAAGCCGAATGACAAATAGGCAAAAACTCCACAGGGTGGCAAATGCTATGAAATTGATTGTAGCCCACTGCCGTTATACGTGGGCTAACTAAAATACGTTGCGACTAGTACATATTACTATTTTTCTATTCAATTTACCTTAAATGATAATTAATTGGTTGCTAAAAGACAGAGCCATTTTTTCTGGATTTAATTTTGGATTCTTCTTAGTATAACACGTTTTAATAAAAAAAAATCAATGAGTGTTCAAACTCACGGGCGATGTGTTAACAGGTACAGGAAGAATAGTTTTTGTGCTGAAGACTTTTTTGCTATTGTACTTTCTTTTTTCTTACATCAGCTTTAACATTAGATGTAATATTGGTAAAATAAATAAAGCAATATTTAGCTCACTGAAATAATTGTTTTTGTTTTGTCATAAACAGAGCGAACAAAAAAGTATTGAATGGTATCGAGAACTTATTGCACTCTTTTTCCGCTCTCATGTAGAGAGTCTGAGTAAAAGAGCATAAACGATTCGTATTCGCTTTATATAATATTTCAATACAAATGCACCATTTCGACATTGTTATTACATAAAACAATACAAAAAGTATAAATATTCCAAAAGTCATCAATGTTTCACATCAGAATTATGAATGGAAGAAGTTATGACAAGAAGAGGGAATACATTTTGAATGATTCGCCGGATGTCGCCAGTGCTTTTGAGTCATAGAATTCGTTCCATGAGTTCTCTATACTATTCAATACTCTTTGGCGACGACGACGTGCTTGTTTGTTCGCTGCCGCTACATCAATACATTCATACTTAGAGTCTCATACAGCGACTACTGTTGTACAACAACCACGTATGGGATGCCAACGCTGTGTGTTGTTTGCATGTGTTCACTTTGATAGATTGCCCTACCCGTGCTAATAGGTGTTAACATATCAAAAATAATTTTTGGCTTCTTTCAGACCAACCTATAATTTATTTCGTTAGTATATCTGATTTCAAAGTTTGTATTACTTGTGTATCTGTCTTATGTCAAATTCACATGTATTTTTCTTTTGTGCATATGTTTCTATTAAATCTGGAAGAAATTAAATGTAAAATAAAAATAAAATGCCTGTTTTTGTTGACTACAACACCTACTGTGAGTACCTTCCGCATTCTGTATTGGTTCGAAAAGAATGTTATGTTTTTGTTAAAATTTATTTTTAACATTAGGGGGTATCATTCAAATTCTGTAGCTGCGGCTACAACTGGTGAATTGGAATTTTTCGGAATGTCAAATAGTTTTTATAAAAAATTTAGTTTTGAATTTGAATTCACGATAACCACGTATAAGGAACACTTTGTAAAAATGTATCTACAATAGATATCTCCAGGGAGAAATATATAATTTTACGTTGCCGACTTTGATAGCGTCATGAGGTTTCTGCAAGTTGATAAGTCACGTTTCGGCCATTTGTAGTATGACATGATCTGTCGTTTTTTTTCATTGTATTCAGTTGTGCTAACAACTTCATCATGGAGAAATATACGCAAGAACAAAGTATTAAATTTTTTTATCAAAATAATCGTTCTTCAATTGCAACTTTTCGGGCGCTTTCGCCATTTTATGGTGGTAATAATCGTCCACATGTGCTCGCTATTCGTCGAATTGTTGAAAATCTCGAGCGTACATTTTCTTTACATAATATCTAAGTGCCAATAAGATAAAGAACCGGCCAAAGAAATCAAAATACTGCTGCTGTTCAGGCAAGTGTTGCTGAAGACCGCAATTTAACTATTCCAAGACGTTGTCAACAATTGGGACTGTTTCAAACCACAACCTGGCGGATTTTCAAACAGGATTTGGCCTTGCATCCGTATAAAATTGCTATCACTCAAGAACTGAAGCCATTGGACTACAGTAAACGTCATGAATTTGCTGATTTTGTCTTGGAACAACTTGAAAACGATAATGGTTTTTTTTAGGAAAATCATGAGTGGTGCGGTAAATAAACAAAACTGTCGATTCAGGTGCGAAGAAAATCCACAAGTTATTCATGAACAACCATTACATTCACCTAAATTGACAGTTTGGTGATGTTTTTCTGGTGGAATCATCGGTTCGTACTTCTTTCGAAATGATGCTGGTAACACCGTTACTGTCAGTGGAGAGCGGTATGGATCGATGATAACCAACTTTATCTGGTAGAAATTGGAAGAAGTTGATCTTGCCAACTTTTGGTTCCAACAAGACGGGGCTACGTGCCACACAGCACGTGCAGCAACCGAATTATTGCGGGAAAAGTATGGAGATTCGAATATTTCAAGAAATTGTGACATTGAATGGTCTCCAAGAAGTTGCGATTTGACAACAATTAGACTATTTCTTGGAGGGTTATATGAAGTCGTTAGTCTATAGCACTAAGTCAGACTAGTAAACAAGTAGAACTTCTCGAAAACTGGGTTCATCGAATTCGTTTCTGCAAAAGACGGCGTGGAGGCCATTTGGAAGACGTTTTATTTAGATCTTTGTTGTATCACACTAAATAAACATTTGAAACATACCGAGAGATTACATTTAATCGGAGTTGTCTGTAGATAATAAGAAAATCAGCTTTTTGATGCCAAACTGTTCAGAATTAGACCAACAATCTATGGTATTGGTTTTGAGTGAATACACAATTCTAGACTTACATAGTTTATATTTCTTTATTTCCGTGCATATAATAAATAATCACGGTTAACCATGTAACCTCGTCATTAGTGGTACAAGATTACATCATAGAGACATCCACAAGGCTACTTGAGTATCCCCTGATCAAAAGAACGAAGGACCATATTGATCACGTGGTAATTAATGGAAGTAACTCATCCAGTGTAATGGACGTACGAGTGATCAGAGAAGCTAAATCGATTCTGGTCACTACCTGGTAGCAGCAAAGGTTCGCACGAGGTTGAGTAGACCGAAAATCGTACGAAACCAGAAACAGAGAAAGCTGGACATCGCAAAGCTGCCAGTGGTAGCCACAGCCTACTCAAGGAAGCTCTCGCAACTTTTGGCACCGAACCCACACCCTCCCGATAACGATCCGGATGCGTAGTGGAAACCGATTTCCGACCCTGTAAAAACTGCCGCAAACCCCGTACTTGGTTTCGAAAGAACGCTTCGCAATAAACCATTGTACGATGAAGAGTGTCGCATTGCCAATGATGAAGAGAACGCTGCACGTATGCCGATGTTTCAGTAAATTGCAACCCGAGCTGCGTCTGAGCGGTATAGGGAGAAAAGAAAGGAGGTAAACCGTCTCTTTAGGCGTAAGAAACGGCAGTGAAGAAAACGCGAGAGTGGGAAAATTGAGACATACAGAAGGGAGGACGAAGCCCGAAAATTCTACCAAAAAGTCAAAAACGGAACTAATGAACGTGGTTCAGGGCCCCCCTTTCTGAAAAGACTAGGACGGAAACCTCATCCCAGATGTGCAGAGCATGTTGGGAATATGGAGATGTCATTTCTCCGCCCTATTGGTATCTAATATATCCAATGACGATGGGACAATCGATCACAATATGAACGACGACGTCGATTGCCCACCTCCTAACCAAGACGAGGTCAGAACAGCTATTACCCGACTTAAGAACAACACAGCCACAGGAGCCGATGGATTACCGGCGGAGCTGTTTTAGGGCAGCGATGAGCTGATAAGTTGCATGCATCAGCTCATTAGAAAAATTTGGTTAGATGAATGCATGCCCAGCGATTTGAGTCTCAGTGTACTATGTCGCATATTTAAAAAAGGTGACCCGAGTCTGTGTGCCAACTACCGTGGAATAAGCCCTTTATCCATAGCATATAAGGTTTTATCGAGTATAATGTGCGAAAGACTAAAACCAATTATCGTCTGGAAAATCGACTACTGACCAGATTTTCACGCTACGCCAAATCCTGGAGAAGACCCACGGAGGACAAATAGACACGTATGATCTATTTGTCGAGTATACGGTGGTCTTTGATAGTCCACTACAGGAGAAACTCTATGAAGCAATGTCTGAGCTTGGTATTACTGAAAAACACATACGCACCAAATCCGCAGTGAAGTTGGTAAGGATCTTACCGAACCTTTCGAAACTAAGCAAGGCTGCAGGCAAGGCGACACCCCATCACGCGATGTCATTAACGTCTTAATGGAGATCATTATGAAAAAAGCTGCAGTCAACATGAATAAAACCATCAGCAGCAAAAGTCACATGTTGCTCGCGTATGCTGATGATGTAGATATCATTGGACGCACAGTTAGCGAAGTTACTGCGGTGTTTTCGAGAATTGAGAAGGAGTCAGGAAAAGTGGGTCTGATGATAAATGAGGACGAGACAAAATTAACTGTATCAACCAGCTGGACCTCCACGCGATTAGACCAAAGCGTGAACGTTAATAACCGTTATAATTTCGAGGTCTTGGATGAATTTATATACCTCGGATCTGCCATAAACAAGAACAACAACGTCAGCCTTGAGATCAAGCGGAGAATTGTGCTTACGACTAAATGTTATTTTGGGCTAAGCAAACACTTTAGAGGTAAAGCCCTCTCTCGAGTATATAGTACCTATAGTACACAACGGCGAGTATCGCCGACGCATGAACCATGAACCAAGACGAACCAGCACGAAGGGGTTTCTTAATCGAATTCGAAGAAAGACGAAAAATGGGAAAACCAAGACTCCGCTGGAGGGATCAGGTTGACAAATCTCTGCGTACACTTGGCATTGCCAACTGGAAAGCAAAAGATCGCACTGGTTGGCGAAATATGTTGTCTTCATTTTGTAAGGTCCCTGACCCCTCGGGGTTGTCCGAAGCCGGTTAAGAAGAAGAAAAAGAACCTTTGTTTGTCAAATTCCTTTCACATCGCAAAGACTTTTTGAAGCAATGTCGTATCGAAATATACTCATATAACTGTGGTATTTTCCATTTTTAAATTTATATTTCTTAGGCTTTTTAAGTCTTTACTTGACTTTTTTACATCATATTTATTTTATTCCTTTTCTTGGTTCTATTTTATTCATGAGTTTGACTTTATTTTGTTTTCCTCCTTAATACAAAAGTTGTAAATTTTGCTTCATCTACTTAGCGTCATGTGAAATGCCTCAGGCCTTTTTCATGTCTGTCAGTTTTAAATTTTTTATAACTTGATCTTCATTGTAATGTATACATACGAGTACACAGCCAATATATGTAAATGTATTTATATTCTTTACATTTGTTGGGTTTTATATGACAACCACCTACCCTGCCAACCTTCAGTAATCTAAACATCTAGGAGCTATTAATCCATCCATCTTACATTATATTCACTTGTGGCAGTGTGTAGTGGTGATGATGATATTCAGTGTGTTGGATGAGTTTGAATTTTGCCTTCACTCAATTCTGTTGTCTTACACATCCAAAGTAAAATAAGTCATTTGAATGACAGTGCGGAGGTTGGTTGTATTTCTGTATGAAATTAGTAAGTGTGAGACATGATTAAGACGGGTAAATTGAAATTTTTTGATTACTATCATTCACCTATATCTACATAATAAAAAAATGTAAGAATATATTATGTTGGAAAAACATCTTATTTGGGCTTAATATGTGGTTGTTCCATAGAAATAATATTAAATGGTATGTGGAGTTAGGCTGCTATACCGTATGAGGTTGTAAATGAGATAAGTCACAAGAGTCATGGATAGAGTCATCGTGAAATATCAGCAGAATTTAACCAAAACTTGGTATGTGGTTCTTTCAATCAACTTCACCTTCGTGGTACCAATTCCTCTTAAGCTGTTTGGCACAGATATAATAATCCTGCAAGGTTTCTATGTCTACTCTTGAGCTCACTATGAAAATAGAAAGTGTTTGAAACATGGTTACTTATAGGCACACATGCAAGTTCATGTTTTTACTCAAAATTCTTAGGCAAATATCCTTATATACTAATTGTCTTAACAAGTTACACAATTTGAGGAAAAATCACATGCATTTTATGATAAATGCATAGCTATTTTTGTTTAAATGCTTATCTTTTGCATATTTCAAAAGAATATGTCTAAGTATAAACAAATTAGGTAAAACTGCCGGACTTCGGGAGAAGCTGAAAATTAGGCCAGGAAATAAGTCTAAAACACTCGAATACGTAAAATTTTAAAATTCTTTAAGAACCGATTCATGGGGCACTCTTGGTCCAAAAAAGGGTCGCGTGGTCGAATATCAAAGCTCTCAAAATAAGTAAAAAAAAAATTAACAAATTTTAGATAACACGTTAACTAATCAGAAAATAAAATTTGTGAAAAACAGTCGATATGTTAATAATACTTTTGATATTATTACTCCGCCAATAAAAACCAATTTAAAAAGATACCCCACATTTTTAGGTAAGTCGCTTAATTACCGAGTTTTAAATTTTAAAATCCTTGACTTTTTGTTTGATTTTCAATACAACTTTACCAAATAGCCGGGAACGTCTATTAACTAATTTGGAACTTTCGTAAAATTTGTTTGTTACTTTTTACTAGAGAATACGATTACTGTTTATAGAACAATATGCTTTTAGCATATTCTATACACGCTGAAAAATTTGTTTTTTGTTTTGTGTCTAAACACGTTAAGTTTGCTATTCAATATAGCATGTTGGGGTGACAATGATATTATGTTTTCAATAAGAGCGCTATAAAAATTTTTTTAAATAAAACAAAACCGGTTTTAGATACCAATGAAATTCTTTATTAAGTACGTTCGATGCCATAATGTATGGAACTCGATTTCTTTCGCATGGCCACCACGGGCACGCTTGAAGCAGTCCAGACGCTGTACCCAATTTTCGACGGTTTTCAAGCATAACTCTGCCGATTCTGCTGCAATTTCACGTTCGATATTCGTACGAAGTTCATCAGTCGTAGCTGGCTTGTTGGCGTAGACCATAGAGTTCACGTAGCCCTACAGGAAATAATCTAACGGCGTCAAATCGCACGACCGAGGCGGCCAATCGACTGGGCCATTTCATGAGATAACACGTTCATCAAATTTGGTTTCCAATAAATTGATTGTGGCATTCGCTGTGTGACTTGTGGCGCCGTCCTGTTGGAACCACGTGTCCTCCAAGTCAATATTATCCAATTGGGGTCAAAAATATTCGGTTATCATTGAACGGTAGCGATTCGCATTCACAGTAATGTGCTGGTCTTGATCATCACGGAAGAAGTACGGCCCAATGACGCCGCCGGCCCATAAACCGCAGCAAACCGAAATTTTTTCGGCATGCAATGATGACTCGTGGATATCGTGTGGATTGCTGTCATATTTTGCTTATTGACGAAGACATTCAGCTGAAGATGATTTTCCTATGAAAATCCGAATCATTTTCATGTTGTTGCTCAGCCCAATTCACGAACATTCGACGCTTATGGTGGTCAAGCAGCTTCAGTTCTTGCGTCAATTTGATCTTGTAAGGATGTAGGCCAAGATCTTATCGCAAAATTCGCTACAACGAAGTCACAGAGATGCCCAACGCTTGAGAACGACGTGTGGGAGACACATTTGGGCTTTCTTGAACTGAACTCTCGGTGGCAGCAATATTCTAGACACTACGGGCACTTCTTTGCCTCACTGACACGGGAACATTTTGTACTGTGCCTGTGGATTCAAATTTGTCCACTAGAGGCTCAATTGTTGATCACTGACTTCAAATTTCGGTACAAAATTTTAATAATTTCGACTCGTTGTTGGCTCGTATATGTTTCCATGATGAAATGGCAAACCTTACTGAAAAGAAATGTCAAAAGAGCGGGAAAAAATATGGCGTCGTTTGCTGTCCCTATCGATTTACTTTTGTAGTGTCTCTGTTGAAAAACCCTTTGCAAAGGGAAATTGTCAACGTCAAATTTGTCAGTGTGTAGTTGTCTTTTTGAATTATTCTTTCAGTCAGTGATTCATACATCTCCTGAATGCGTGTGGAAACTGAAGATGAAGTGAGTCTTTCTTATGTTGATTAATGTGTTGCATTTTCTTTTCATACACGTTGAAAAATCTGAAGTTTTTGTTGTTTGGATGCAAATATAACGAATGTTTGGAGCTTGTCGCAGATATAGTATACTTTTATCCAAACGCACCGTGTTTGCTATTCAGTATTAAATATTGAATACATACTGATTAAAATTGTATAATATACGTGTTTGTGATGCAAATATATCTATGTTTGTTATACACACATATCTGTGTTTGTTGCAATGTTTATCCTCTCTAGCGAGAAACAGAATAAAAGAGGTACAAACTGCATTTTTGCATTATTCTTTCTGTCAGTGATCCATAATATTCCTGAATGTGTTGCAGAAGAACTGTGTCTTTCTTATTTGGGCTGATGTAATGCGTTTTATTTTCTCGCATTCAGTCGTCAATGGTTCATCGGACAGAGGATTTCAAAAGCGCTTGGTCGGATAAGTGAATATACTGTGAAAAAACGTTAGCTTAGTAGAAAATATTTGTGATCAGTGAAAAAAGGATAAAAAAGTCTCTAACGGTCAAATGGTTTGTGCTGTTGATTTGGTTTATGTGTTTCGTATAATCTGTGCTAACAAAGTGAGAAACCATTTTGAAAAAAGAAACTGAACTCTTTTTCTGCCTGAGCGTTTAGTGAGAAAATCAGAGAGGCTGACCATTTGTGCAATTTAATTTCAAACACACGTAATTAAACCGCGCTTAGTACCAACAAATAGTGATAATCGTGTTTTACAGTGTTGTAGCGTTTGTCGAATTTGAAACCCTCGAAAAAAACAACGTGACAGACAACAGAGAAAGGACAATCAAAAAGCCAGCAGATTCTAATTTCATGAGAAAAATTTAAATAATGCATTCAATGCAAGTAAATGTACAAACGGTCGGTTTAATTCTTTTATTTTTTTTTTTTTTTAATTGCTTTTAAATGTAAATTTTATAGTAGTAATATTACTTATATTAAAATATATATATATAATCAAATAATGAAATAATGAAAATTATTCATTTCCAGTTATTATTTTGTTTGGGAGGAAATAGACACATGTTTCCACGTAAGTATGTGGAGGATTGTGATGATTCTGGCGAATATGTGGATGTTTGGGGTGAAGCACGCATATATTTCTACGTAAAAGAATAGCAAACATAATAACGTTTGCATTTAAATACTAGTGAGTTTTGGACATGTAAATATATGAATAGTTGCATTGCATTCCAAATATATACATAACTCCTGCAAGAAGAGAATATGTTACAGACGGCGTTTTTAGCGTGTATATATTAAGTTGGTCAGAAAGTAATTTCGGTTTTTTTTTTGTTCACAGTAATTCAAATTGATTTTATTCAAATAGCTAATTCAAATCTGTAGTGTAGGTGCCATTTTGTTCAATGATCTTCTGCCATCGTACAGGCACCGTTTAGAACCCACATTCATAGAATAACTGGTCCGTCCCACATTTATACTCGCAAAATTGGGCTTGTACGTCCTATTTGAAGGATTTTCCAGTTCTGCAGACTCCGAAACAAATGACAATTCGAAGGTGCCAGATCAGGACAATAAAGTAGACGTGGCACTGTGAGGCCTCGAGTTGTCGTGATGGAAAACAACGCCTTTGCGGTTTACGAATCCAAGTCGTGTTTCTCTCAGTGCCCCATCAATATTCGTCAATTTCTGACAATAAACGTCAGAATTTATAGTTTGTTTCAAAATAAATTACAAATAACTATTTTTTGGTGCAGTTTAGCCTTTGCAGAAGATTGAGCGCGTTCATAGTGCTTGGATCAGGATCTCTTTCAGCACACATTGTTGTACAGAATACACTTCTCATCTCTAATGACAACGCGTTTTAAATATAAATAATTTTTGTTGCGGTTGAGCAATAAATCGCAAGTGCTTATCGCCTGTGTTAAGTGGATTTCCGTAAGCTTGCCCGGAACTCAAATATCAAACTTCCAAATTATTTTTAATGGTCTTGCGCGATAACTTCAGCTTGTCTGCAACACAAAGCATAAATGCCATTGATTTCGTCCTCCATAACCCCCGCTCCTGTGGTAATTTTAGATCATGAAATATCAAGAACAAAATTTATGAATCAGCTTTGGTGTGTGCGTTCTGTTAAAGCATCCAACCATACACGTCACAAACATCCCGGGATGCTTCCGCAGCTTTTTTGCCATTTCGGAAATAAAAGACTTTTGAAAAGAATTTTGATTAACCAAATTCACAATACGGTTTAAATGAAAACTGGCTCCGAAAAATAATGTGACATATCAGAAATTTAAGCATAGAATAACACATACTATAGAAGAACTTATTCTCTCATCTGACGTTTCATTTCACACTCTCTCGGTAGGTCTGTGGAAATGTTTACATACACCAGGTGGAGTTACAAAATATGTTCACTTAACTATTTCCTGTCGTTTTGGTGTAGAACTGAAAAATTTAAATGTATTTTGCACTTTTTTGTTGACTTTTAACGTTGGTATTCATTTGTATTGTATTTAACACAACTTGTTTGCCACAAAAACACGAAATTCGGGTGTAGTTCCTTTGTGGATCGCTGTATACTATTGTCACCATCTGGTATTATTGAACCCATATTTTCCACCCTCCACTGTGTAATTTCCATCGTACCTATGACGTTTAATTTATTGAGCGAATAAAACCTTCTACGTATGTGTTATTCTAAGAATTTAAGCTTGAAATGTCAGCTATGTAACTGTATAACAAAGAATTTAGTTGAGTGATCAAAATCATTTCAAAAATGACAAAGCTCTATTTATATGAGAAACCAATACGATATTACATTCTTGCCAACCCAATTTCGGTTTAGGCCGACCATATTCCGATTTTAGGACTTTTTTCCCCTGCGGATGGTCCGATTCCGGCTTCGTTGCTTTGGAATAGATTTGTTGGGTAATAAGGCTTCCTGTGCATCCTATTTAGGTATTTTGTCCTTTGACAAGGATCCAAAGTCGACTTTGCTGCATCGGAATAAACCTGTTGTGTAATAAAAGTCAAATTTTTCGCGCTATTTTTTAGAAGAAAATTTTAAATTTTCTTTAAGTTCCTTAGATTTTGTATCATTGAAGTTGGTTTATTCATTCACTTTAAGTTGTGTACCCACACTAATTGTTTGGAGGTTTCCGAATCTCAAGACGCCCTATGTCGTGGTAAATTAGGGTTATTCAAGTCCCCAGATGAGGCACCACAAAAATAATGTTACCATTAAATTTGTGAAAAGAAATCCTCTCCTTACAGTACCCACACTTGTCTGTTCTTAGCCACGCCTAAATTAACACGTTTTTAGACTTTGTGAGCCACATCATGTATTCAACTGATAATAAAATGTTTTTCGTATTGTTTATTTTTCTCTAATTTCGGTTTGTTTTTTATCAAGTTTTGATCCTCGTCCATAGTCCTGCAATTCACAGTTATTGACAATGTAGTGCTGAATTTCAATTAATTTATAACATTTTCTTAAATGGATTTTTTGTAGTTTTTTAGGCATATTTTATTACAAGCATGTTTTAAGCGCATATTGATCAGACTAAATGAACGACAATTCTTATCTCTTTACATTGCGGATAATAATTATAAACTAATGTAAATAATAAATTGCTTAGAACTGTATTATAAGTCACAAATCGAAAAGTCGAGAAAGGTACAGATAGCAAGCTGAAAATTGTTCGATCAATATTTGAAGACTCGCAAACCAAACGTCTTGTACTGGATTTCAACGGTTGCAGATTTTTGGCTTATAACTGCGTAGCGATTCCGTCCATAATAGACAGAACCATTGCCGAACGTAATATCTGTGCGCTAAATAAATGTATATTTTTGGAAATTGTGGTTAAAAAACGATACTGGTGCGTTGTAAGGCTTTTGGGAGTGTTTGACGTTTGAACCTACCTCAATGATTTTCGCCTTCGCTTTTGCCTACAAAATGGGTTTATCATTCGTCTTGGTGTTGGTTGGTATTTTTAAGCATCTCACTGAACGACACTTCAGTAACTGTCTCCGTGGGGTTCTATAAATCTACTTTCAACTGGTCGAAAAGTCAAAATAAATTTTTTGGTCTTTTTACACTATCTTTACCTGGTGTTATTGTGTTGTGCAACTGTTGTTGAATGTGGCCGTCGGTGGTGCAATGTTTAGTGTGCGCGGCTCTTGTACATGAGATCCTGGGTTCAAACCCTGCTCTGACCACCTTCAAATTTCTTTCGGCGGCGTTCACCTCGCATAGTGACGGCGACACTATCGAGTATATAGCCATGAAAAAGCTTCTCAAAAATACCGTTCGGAATCGGTATAAAACTGTAGGTCCCAATAAGTGAGTGAAAACTGGAAAGCGCACAGCCCAGTGATTGTGAGAAGTTCTCCCCGGTCCCTTCATGGGATGTAATGGGAAACCATTTATTTTATTTAACTCTTGTTGAAATGAGTTTACCGTGTAACATTTTACCATAACCTGTGCTCAACAACATTTCCTATTTCTTGAATTTGAATTTGATAATACTGTCTACAACTGTGGTATAATATCTGCTTTGCTAGGTGGCACTAATATCAAAAATGGTAACAAAATTTCTGTGATCAAAAAATTACCAAAAATAGATAACAACTGGGTACTTCTGAGATGTAAATTTTTCTGTATAATATAATTTGTTTGGCAATCTCGGATTGATTATTCGCTATCTTCGACAGTTTCGACAGTTTAAAGTTAATTTTTGTTCGAGTTTATTTCCACTCCATTTGCAATACATTGGCAGTCATCTTAATTTTCATAAAAGTATAAAGTAAATTTAAGTGACAAGTTCAACGATATTGAGGTATTCGGCCACTCAGCGGTTTTTGATCAGTTTTCATTACAGATTTTATAGACATTGCTCTAATATTTCACCCGAAAGTGTTCGCCACTAAATCCCATCGTTAATTAGCAGATGTATTACTCAACAGTAATGGCGATGAGTATAAGCAATACTGTCGGAACAATCTGCTACAACCAATTAGAGCTAATCAGATTATTACTCCATTGCCATATTTAGGTACGGTATGGTACTGGATATGGTGAAACTTTACTGAATTGTTCCCATTCGTCTATGGCTCATCCACTGTTTGGCAGTTGTGTTTGAGCTGCAGTATTTGTAAAGCCTTCAACAGGAAGAGGATATCCGTCTTGGAGAAATTTTTTTGCAGCTGTTACAGTGTATAGAAGGTCAAATTATATAAAATAGTATAAAATATAAGTATCCACTTACGTTTTCACAATTAATACTTATAGCATAGGTTTTCAACCCCAATAGGTTAAAAACTAAAAATGTGATTGATATACGTACATATGTATTTCTAGACCGGACCGAAAACAAACGTTAAAGCTACAGGATTTGGATAGCAAAAAAATAGTTCTATGGGTCAAGTACAGTTCCTGCACAAAATTTCGGAGAAAATGCACAATGCACTTGAAAAAAAAAACGAGATGCAATTGCCCATTTTGGAAAATGTTAGTACAATATCGACATGTTCCCGGCAGAATGTACTAAGCGACAAAATGAAAATTGTTCAGGAAACGAAAAAAACTTTCTGTCAAGTACCTGATTTGTATTAATTTTTCGGTTATTACCATTTCATTTGCTTAATAACTCATGACATGGTTATGCAAGGGACATTCTCTGTATATCAAAATGTGGAGCTTGGCGTAAATTTAAAGAATATCGAAAAAGTCATTGTCGCCAAATAGGTCGCTTAATACATTCTGCCGGGAACGTGTCGATATGATGACATTTATTGACATTCTCAAAATTAAGCTCCATTAAATTGTCCTCCCACCACGTCTGGAAAATAGACAAATCCCTCTTAAGTAAAGTATATTGACAAGGATCCTTGTAAGAATGACAGATCTTCACGTCCTCAGCGTACATTTACAATTTAGAGTGCATTATGGAGGCAAGTAAGTCGTTAATGAATAACAAGAATAGAACCGGGCCAAGATGACTGCCCTGAGGCACCCCAGATGACACAAAAATAGATCTTGATAATGATCGGCCAAATGATACCATCTGTTCTCGGTTCATTAAGTAAGAACTAATCCAATTCAGCATGTTACAATTAAAACCTATTGCCCCGAGTTTATATAATAACAAATTGTGGTTAACTTTATCAAGGCCTTACTAAAATCGGTAAAAATCACATCAGTTTGATTTCCATTAAAAAAGCCCTCAATAATAGAAGATGAAAACTGAAGCAACTTAGTCACGGTGGAACAACCCTTCCGAAAGCCATGTTGACATGGATCTAAAATAGAGGAAACATGATGAGAAATTACGTCTGTGACTAACTTCTCCCAAAGTTTGCAATTCCCCTATAATTTGCAACATTTTCTAAACTACCAGATTTGTGCACTGTGCAGGAAAATTACCGAACTTCAACGAAGCGTTAAATAAGAGGGTCAACGGTAAGCTGAGAGAATTCGAGCAGTATTTCAACTGAGAGTCCGGGATACCATCAGGACCAGCTTTATTCGAGGCTTTCAATCTGATCAAGTTATCTAGCAACAACTAAGAAGGACAGTGTACGGGTATGATTTGGAAACATATAGGCTCGGTTGAACCCATGTGCGCGAGGATTCTGATCCACAGGATTTTCACGTTCCTGGGTACCACACTCTATCCCTTTTTATTTCCCACAGAGGCCTTGTGGTTTATGTAAAAAATGGCATAGTGTTTCAGAGTCAGCGACATTTCGACTCACAAGATCCAGAATTTAACTCTCTTTGGGTAAAATTCAAGATTGGAACACATGTCCTACATTTCGGATTTCTTTATAGAAGTCCTAATGCGGGAAGGGAGGCATCCTTTAATGGCTTTGACACCCTTTCCGATTCCATTTCTGAGATATTGGGGAATTATCCAGACAGTGAAATCGTTGTTGCTGGTGATTTCCATAATTCCTCCTGGTTAATGCATTCGAGCCATACAACTACGGAGGGCCAATACGCTGAGCTCTTCGCCGCTCATAATAACTTAACGCAATTGGTGAATGAACCGACGCACATTCCGTGTGTTCAAGGGCACAACCAAAAATTACTTGACCTCTTCTTAACTTCGCACCCTGAAAAGTACGAAGTTAACCCTGCTGTTAGATTAGAAAAAACTTACGAATCTTAGATTGAGGGACCATTTGGTCCATACTGCAATTTTCATCCAAAATAATAATTTTATCTTATTCTTTGTAACTATTTTGGTTCAAAAATTTCTAAAGCAAGTATTTGACATATCAAAAACATCCGCTAACATATCAAAAACATCTTCTAAATATTTGACATGAATTTACATTCGCTTGGTAATGAAAAAATTTACGAATCTTAGGTTGAGGGACCATTTGGTCCATACTGGAATTTTCATCCAAAATAATAATTTTATCTTATCCTTTGTAACTATTTTGGTTCAATAATTTCTAAAGCAAGTATTTGACATATCAAAAACATCTTCTAAATATTTGACATGAATTTACATTCGCTTGGTAATGAAAAAATGTACTATTGACCAAATGGTCCTCTAACCTAAGATTCGTCATTTTGTATTTTTCTCAGTCCTGAATAGAGTTAGAAAATTTAATTTTCGCACATAACATTGTTTTATTAAAAGACCCCATTAGCAGAAAAATTTAGTCAGTATATATCACCGTTCCAAAGTTACAAGGGAAAACAGAAAAAATTTGGACCAAATGGTCCTAATCTAACAGCAGGGTTAACACGCTTGCACCTCTGGGTAATTCGGATCACTGTATCATTTCAGCGTCCTTTTCGTATTCAGCTCTTCGTCTCGCTTCAAACACAGTCCCGAAGCGAACAATTTTTATCTACGAAGAGGCACGTTGGGCTGAGCTCAACAATTTTTATCAGCATTTTAATTGGAAGCTTTGTTTTCTGGACAATGACATAGATGCTGCTGCTGAAATGATCGAGAAGATAATTTTGATTGGTATGAATTCATTCATTCCGACGAAAATTATTTCGGTTAAACCATCGGAAAAAAGTTGGTGTAACCAGACATGCAAGAATGCTGTCAGATCCAAAGAGGACGCGCTCAGAGACTGGCGTTCTAATAAAAACGTTGATACTGAACTGCTACGCAAACAGGCAAGATCCAAGTGTGCCAAAGTACTTCGACGCGAAAAGTTTCTTCACGAACAGCGTATTCGTACTAAAGTTCTTTCTTTCCCTAGTGGAAGTAAGAACTTTTGGTCATTTGCAAGAAGAATAAAGGATAGTTCTTCCTCTATCCCAACTCTTCTTAAAGATGACATAACATTCACTGAACCGGTTGATAAAGCTAACCTCTTGGCTGAAATGTTTGCAAGGAACTCTTCCTTGCCGGATAGCAATCAACCACTCCCCGTGATCAATTACGTATCTTGTTCCATGCCCAAGATATTTTTCGAACGCGAGGAGTTAAAAAGGTTCTTGCGAATCTCGTCGTAGGTAAATCCCCGGGCCCAGATGGCATATCTGCACTGGTCTTGAGTAGGTGCTCTTCGACACTGGCGTGTCCACTGCGCAATCTTTTCAACCTTGCATACCGTGCCGGAGTCTTCCCGGCGCGTTGGAAGATTGCTAATGTCCAGCCAATCCCTAAAAAAGGTGATGCAAGTAACCCTGCAAATTACCGCCCAATTGTAATTTGTTCTTCGCTCTCGAAGGTTATGGAGAGTATGGTTAACCACCATCTAGTGAAGTATCTTGAGTCCAATGACCTTCTTAATGATCGGCAGTATGGCTTCCGTAGAATGAGATCTACTGATGGCGTTCCTTTCGGAATAGTGGAGTCGATCCATCCACCGGCTTGGTGAGAGTAAGGTAGTGGCTCTTGATATTTCCAAGGCCTTTGACAGAGTATGGCACGATGCACTCTTGTCAAAGCTCGCTGCTTTTGGTGTCGGTGATAACTTCACTCGATTTATATCGAGTTTTCTCAGAGATCGCACTATACGAGTTGTTGTAGATGGGGTTTCATCCGACGAGCATAAATTGACTGCAGGTGTACCACAGGGCTCTGTTCTTTCTCCTTCTCTTTTTCTTATTTTCATTGACGATCTCCTGGGTCAGACTGTGAATCCAATCTACTCTTTTGCCGATGACAGTAATCTCTGCCATTCTTATTCATTCGATCGTAGGCCAAGTCTTCAAGAGATTGAAGTCAAACGCCGGACAATGAATGAAACACTCGACCGCGATCTGGTGTCCATTGTTGAATGGGGTCGAAGGAATAGAGTAGATTTTAATGCGAGTAAGACCCAGTGTTGTTTGTTGTCGCATAAACGTATTGCTGACCCAGGTGTGTCGTCATTGTCTATGGACGGTGTGGAGATTGATGAATCAGACGCTCTTGATGTTCTGGGCATGAAAATACAATGTGATGTCCGTTGGGCAAAACATGTATTTGAAGTGTCGAAAGATGCATTCAAGTGTCTAGGCTTTTTGAAGCGGTGCAAGAAATACTTCACTCCATCTGATCTTCTCGATATCTACACCACCTACATCAGGCCAAAGATGGAGTATAACTCCCATATAAGGGCAGGTGCTCCTAGGACTTCTTTGGAGCTTCTCGACCGTGTCCAGAGGAGAGCGACGGTGTTAATAGGGGACAGTAGGGTATCCAACTCTATTGTCTCCCTTGAGCATCGTCGAAATGTGGGTTGCGTGTCACTGTTCTATCGATATTTCCACGGTATGTGTTCCTCGGACATCCGTCAACTTATGCCGGACGTGAGGATATTTAGCCGAAGTACGAGGCTTTCCAGGAACTCTCATCCGTTTTTTATCGAGTGGCCGATTGACCGCACTACACACTATAGAGAAAATTCGTTCTTCAGCCGTACAGTCCGTATGTGGAATAAACTTCCGGCTAGTGTATTTCCCACCAATTGTGACATACAAACATTCAAGGCAAATATCAACAGACACTACTCCCTCTTTCCACCCTCTACTACCTCAATTTTCCTTCGCCAACACAATGCACTGCATTTATAGGGGGCATCCCCTGAGTGTTGGTTTGATAAAAAAAAAAAAAAAAAAAAAAAATAATAAATAGATGCAAAAAAATCGGCGAAACAATCAGCAAATAATCAATGTACAATCAATACCAACAAATCTAAAGAATGATTTGGGGTTCCGTTTAAAATTAGCCTTCAACTTATCCAAATATAATCTGAACTCTCACGAGATTTAGAGCTGTATTTACTCCTAGCAACAATATACCTAGCATAGTCTGCTAGCAGTCCAGATTTTTTATACTTTTTCGAATATATATTCGTTACATTCTTGAGACTGTTTAGAGCACAGATTTAGAAATATATTAATAATAACTAATAATAACTTGTAAGGATAACGAAATGTAGCATGACAGGTAGGTCTGAGTGTGAATAAAAAAAAAAATTAAAAAACACCCTTGCAGTAGCAATAACCGCGGCTTACCTTAAATTTCAAACTACTGCAGCTACACAATTTTGACAAGTTTGAATAAATAGATTATAGAGAAGAGGTAATTGCCGATATAGCGCATTATTAATTTCCCTAGAAAGTGTTCCACGGTTTCTTCAATTAATACTGGAATCCGTTAGTATTAAATCTCTAACGTGGCAACTCTATAATATTCTGGTTTCCAACTTATAGAAGACCATTCTTCTAAATATCTCAAACTTATTTGATTTCGATACACTTTTGTGTGGAACTTCACTAACGACGTTTTATAAGTAACATTGCAACAAAAAAATCCATTTGGTTTTATTTTCACTCACTTTCATGTCGAAAAGTTGTTACTGTTGATTCTCTGTCCTGAATGCAGGTACCCTGTAGCATTTTTTCAGGACATATTTGAAGCGCTATATGGACAGTTACCTCTTCTCTAAAACAATTTTATTCTAAGTTCTAAAAAGTTTTTAACTGCAGTTATAAAAAGCAAAACCAGGAAAAAATACGTTTACTCCTTTACAAATTAAAATAAACTGCATTGGATCATAGAGTAATACTTAAGAGTTTCCATTGCTCTCTTCGTTGTCTCTTCATGACGACGAGGTAGTAGGACATTTCATAGAGTTTTATTTGCTTCTGTATTTTACCAATTTTACACTTTCGTTGGACATAAAACGAACAAAGTTCAAAGGGAATGCGTACTTTCGCTCAATGCAACAACTTGAAACATAATTTAGCTGTCATTAGTATCAATAAACACTATTTAAAATTTGTTCCTGTCTTCTTTGCTCCCTCATTCTCCATCATCGGCCGAGTACCTTTTTGGTCAGCTGTGGCATAGAATCCCCCTCATTGGATGCATACCTCAAATGTCTTTCTTCAAAACTTGTAATGCACATATGTACATTAGGGTGATGACTTCTATACAACCTCGTTTCCTGTATCATATATAGATTAGTTTTTATTTAAGATTAGATAAAATCTTACATATAAAGTGATTCGATAAAAAAAAACCTCACGCACCAAATGATTTTAAATGTTTATTTATCAGCATTTTGGGCAATTTTTTGAAGTCACTGTAAGCAGATATATATATAATTGAACACAAGCTTTAGAGCCACATATGTGTAACATTACATATGATCATCAAACACATTCACGTTGTCATTGGAGAGGATGAATCTCAGTGGGAGGCCTGTTTCCTTTATCTCAGTTTTACCATTGTTATTTCCTTAATCTTAGTTTTACCATTGCTGTAGGCTGCTTTCAATTGATCATAATTGCTCATCAAATCCTGCACAAAGAAGTAATCCATGTTTGGTGATTTAGTCGACCCATGGAGCTCATCGTCCATGACAACGCGAAGAACGCGATCCAGCACATGGTGCTGGCAACTGTTGAACTTGGGTTTGGGGTGACCTTCTCTTCGAACATTTGCTGTAGTCGAACTACAACGCCTGTCTTTTTTCCCGTATGCACGCTTGTTGTATCGGCAACAATCATCACAACTGATCCCCACTGGTTGAACTCATCTAACACATTCTGGAGTCCTTCTGCGATTGTTTGAGCTTTCCCATCTTTCAATTTGAGCGCAGTCAACTTAATTTCTTTAGATTAATTCTTGAGGACCACGGCCTGATATTCAAAGCTCTCAATGTATTTGCCGTCAAAGTGGATGCTCCACTTCTCCAGATAAAGCGTGTTTATCAAGTCCTTCTTCACCCGAGCAGCTTCCTTGTAGATAGCCTTGTGGATTCCTGACTGACATGGGGTTGAGATTTCAATGCCCTCAGCGAAAGGTGGTGGCACACCGTTGTTGC
The DNA here is from genome assembly GCA_963931995.1 of Phaonia tiefii. Classification (NCBI taxonomy): domain Eukaryota; kingdom Metazoa; phylum Arthropoda; class Insecta; order Diptera; family Muscidae; genus Phaonia; species Phaonia tiefii. The sequence goes on along the minus strand of OZ008370.1, from coordinate 160,608,302 downwards.
TCCGTGGGACGATAGCTTTGAGCTTGTAACAAGGCGTCTTGCAATGTCTGTTGGGTTATGCTTCCTTTGCTCGTTGATGCTGCATTGTCATCATCGAAAGGACCATCTGTACTGTTGTCGAATGAGTCCATGCTACTTTCGGAACAATCAGATATCGCTGAGCTGGTAAGTGTGGAGCTTCCATTGCCCTCTTTCGCTTGGATGGGTGGATGGTATTGGCACCACCAGGTTTGCCGCTGGAATATCCAACGAGGCCTTTGCTCTCAATTTGCAGTTTGCAGAGGTTCTCATCCTCTTTCCTCTTTGCACATCCATTCGCCTTTTACCTTGGTCATGTCAAACAGTTCCTTCAATGAATCAAAGTTTTGTTTTTTTCTGCAGTGCTCGTAGTCTTCCAGAAGTTTTGTTAGTTTTGCACAAATGCGGGAAGTTCAACGTTTTGCTCCATAGGGCTTTAAACTCTATAGCAATTAGGCCGATCCTCTCTCTCTCCGTCCACTGACAGTGGCCTCAAGAAATTTGAAGCTTCAAATGACGCGATTTTTCAGGGGCATGCGACTCCGTTCACTCAGTGGTGCTTCAACAATTGCCACGTTGCCTTTCTTGTTCTTCTCCCTGTTAGAAGAGCTTTTCTTGAGTGACATGTTGTATTCTACTCAACAACTTAAATGGAAAAGGGCTTGCCGTTTATTAAAGGCTTTAATTATAATTCACTATTCGCTTTTAAAAAACTAAACTACTTGTACTCTTCGTGTTCATCGCCACTTGTTGAATGACACAAATCGATCAATTAACACCTATTTATGGTGACGCGTCATAACGCCCATGGACATAAAGCCCATGGGCGTTATGTCGCACCTAAAATGGACATAAAGCCCATGACCGGTGTGACATAAAGCCCGTGGGCGTTCTGACCATTCTAGGTGCGACATAACGTCCACAAAGCCCGTGGTCGTTATGACCATTCTAGGTGCGACATAACGTCCACAGCTTTGTAAATATGGTCTACATGTAAAAGGACCATTCTAGATGGACATAGAGTCCATGACCGGTGTGACACAAGGCTTTATGTCCATTTTAGGTGCGACATAACGCCCATGGGCTTTATGTGCATTTTACGTGTGACATAACGCCCATGGGCGTTATGACGCGTCACCCCTATTTATACTACACATTTTTCAATATTTTACTGACAGGTACTTATGAATGGGCGCATCTTTTTTTAAGGTGGCTATATACCTGATTCAGCACGTGTGCGTTGTAGATTTTGCAAAACTTTCAAAATAATGACCGCTCATAAATGTGGTTTCCCTAACAGGTAGCCAAACGAAAAACATACATCAATAAAAAAATGCACTTTCCTTTTTCCCCCATAAATTGAATGTAAACGGAGTAGCTACCATAAAAGAATCCGAAGAGCCATTCAGCATAAATTTATGAGAGTTTATTAGTTTCCTACCACAATTTGTTTCTCAGTAATTTTCTTTAATTCTGAGAATCATAAAAAAGTCGTCAACGTTTTTTCCAAAGAGATACTTTCGATTCTAAATGAGATACCTTCACTTAATTGTAAATAAAAACGAAAGATGTTCATCGATTTCTGTGATTAATATCTCATTTTGTTCATAGGTTATGTGGCTTTTCGTGAAAGTTATAAGACTTGACACTTTTTTCCGTTTTGGATTTAAAAAAAAAGACCAAATTTTAATTTTTTCACAAAAATATCATTTCAAAGTGGTTTGTGCGTGACCTTTTTCAATATTTAAATGGAATAAATGATATTTTAGTCATTAATACGCAAAAGTTCATTCATTCGTGCAACAGCAAATAAAATTTTGCGAAAAAAAATCAAAAAGTCATCACCCTAATGTACATACCAACATGACACATACTACAATTCCTTATCCTTGCAATTTTGAGAATGTCTCCAAATTATATTAAAATTTTCCAATATGTGAAATTGCACCTCGATTTTGCTTCAAGTGCATTGCGGGATATAAAGGGGTTAATTGTTTTTTCTGAGAATTTGTGTAGGTACTCTACTTAACCCATAGTACGATTTTTGTGGCAACCAAATCCTGTAGCTTCAACTGTTTTTTTTTTCAGCCCGTCCTAGTACTTATATATTTTACTTTTCATCCAAAATCAATATGGTGTTCAAAGTTTCAATATTTTAATGTTATTGTGTAGTTGCTTAAAATCCGGATTGTAAGCACACTTGTATTTGATGCGACTGTAGTTGCTACTGACTCCAAGGCATGTTGACGAAATGCTTAGGGGAAAGCTGGCGGTTTCGGTTTCGGTGTTCGACGATGTGATTGAGGCGTAGAATATTTTTGACTTTGCTGCTACTGGTGAACTTACCTCCCCATAAAATTTGGTAGCTAATCCGGCGAAAAAATTATCCACCAGGACTAGCAATTAAATCAGTGTATCCTGTCACCACAGCACAGATTTCCGCAGATTTACGTCCATGAGCAACAAATAAAAACAAGAAACAAATCAAAATAACATGACAAGTGGTAAATTGTTCACCACAATCTAAACTGACACTGAAAATATTAACAGTTGATAAACATAAAATCGAAAATATAACAATAACTAAAAAGACATCTTTGGTACACAGACACTGAAAATTTTGTGTACTCATTTAAAGAGATTGTAATTTAAGGGATACACTGCGGATGATATGAATAAGCACTAGACCATTTAAAATTGTAGGTGGGTATATCATTTATTAGGATGGTTGGAGAAATACAAAAGTTTTCTTCGATACTCATCTAGTGTAAACTTAATAAAAATATGTAATTTTTATAATTTTTAATTTAAATATATTTCATGCATACTAATGTCCCACAATTTAACCATTTTATATGCATCACTTGAATTAGAATTCGTTAAAGACAATAACAAAGCTATAATTTTTTTATTCAATTTCAAATAGATAACACTGCGCAACACCAATTTTGGGGGTGCACGATTCCTGCGCCAAATGATCACACTAGGTGAGTATAGTTAAACCCCAAAAATTTAGACCGCTGTGTCGCTACACATTTTTTTATGGGCGTAGCAAATTTGAATATTTTTATCCGATACAGTCCGAAATAAATTTAAAAATCGAGTATAAATATAGAATTGAGCAAATTCTCGTCATAACATGTCTGCAGTGCAATTTGACAAGGATTATTTTCGTAGAACATTCAAATTCTCTGTTTCAAAATGTAAACGGTCCCTTTCATCTTTTGTTCAAAAAGTACCAAAAATTTACTCTAAAATGACAAGCTACGGATTCAGAATGTTTCACGAATTTATTCCTCATTAAATTTCATTACGGCTCGTCGTAGACGAATATTGTCTATCTTTATTTCCAGACGTTCTTTTTGTCCTTTTTTGAAACAAGGTCAACAAAACTGCTTCAAAATTACCGGCAAAATATCTAAATGTTCTGCCAATTTATTGTAGAAGAGATTTTACTAGAGGATTTCGCAGACGAGAATCGGCCATCTTGAATTTCCATAAGTCCTTTTAGTCCTTTTTTAAAAATCCATGATACACTTTAGATACGCCATAATTAATATGTTATGATACATGTGTTTGTGATACAAATATAGCTGTATTTGTGACGCAAATACGGCTATGTTTGTTGCACTGTTTACTTAAAAAATTGGTCTTCCCCTATGCTCTGCTGAGAGTAAGAGAATAAAAGAGGGACAAAGAACGATTATTCACAGTCGATGTTATAAGTGTATCACTGTATTTCTGCATTACTCTTCCAGTCAGGGAGTCATACGCATTCCTGAATTCGTGTGTAAATTGCAGACGAAGTGAGTGTTTCTTATTTTGACTGATCGTTTGTGTTTTACTATTATGCATTCCGTAGGTTTGCGTTCATTTTTCATCAGGCAGAGTACAGCAAATGCGTTTGGTGAAATAAATTTAAATTTGTAGAATTTTTTTTGATCAGTGAAAAAAATGTTATAGGCTCGGGCGTATGCCATTCGAATATATTTACGAATACTAACTACCAAAGAGAGAAACTACTTTGAGGAAAGAAACCCTAAGTGAAAAATCGGAGTGGCGGATCATTTCCGGACATTTTAAAAAATGAAACAAAAAAACAAACAATACATACCAGTTTTTAACCAGCGTTTGGTTTACCTTCCTCTTAGGGGGTAAGAAACATAATAAGAGCAGTAAATATTGCAATTTTGGGTCGGAGACAAAATTGATTAATGGGCGAAAGGTAAATATTGCCGAAACATGAAAAATAGTGATTCCGTATTAACGACATCCATTGGTTACAGCCTCTTATAAAGGTAAAACAATTATTATTTGTTCGATTGGACGCACCTTTTTCGAGTTGTAGCCATTTCGTTATTTTAGTGGTTTGTTATTTTGCGATTTTTAAAAAAAAAATTCCATGTGAATTGGACCACTTTCAAACATCCTCAACCACCCTCAAAGCTTATATATTTTTTTGATTCGACGCCCTTTTTCCGAGATATAGACATTTTTTCTAAATTTTTCATATTTTCGATCAAAAATTAAGAAGGGTTACTTACTCATGGATCCACGAAATACAAACCCTGGTTACAAATAATAAAAATTTTGCAAAATAGAAAACAAAATAGAAGGGCTAATGCGAAGTATTATACCTTAAAATAAAGCCTGAAGTGTTGCCTACAACCTGAGTCTAGGTAGAAAATAGGTTTACTAGGGCTGCTTTTTGAGAAAATCAGATTTTTAGCAAAAAAGTGAGGTTAAAAATCGTATTGTTTAAACTTGTCCCCAATGGGTTAATAAAATGTTATATATTTATATGCAGATTTAAAGAGTTTTTGATGGTCTTTGTAATGATATTCACCGGAACCGGATCGAACCATAAATATGTGAGATATGGCCAATTCTATACTCAAGTTTTAAAGGCCCATATCTCAAGAAGTTGGACCGACCGCAAACATTTGTTTGTTTTTATTTTAATAAGCTTTTTAAGCCTTTTTAGGCCAAAAAAAAAAATTGGCCTATGGCCGGTAAAATTTGTTTAAGTAGCGCAGACTTCGCTATATCCATATATACCGATTTCTCAAAAACTGGAGCGAATCTGACACTTCCAAATGTACTTTCGCACTCAGGGGACTCCCCTCAAATAGTTCGAAAAGGATTCATCGAAGTTCATTTTTTCGACTATCACAGTATTATCAATCAATTGATAACAATGTTCGGCGATACGGAACACAATTATTGGTAAACACAACTGAATAATGTGATAGTCCACCAAATTTTAGTTGGCTGTAAATATAGTTGTGACAACGTATCTCTTCTCCGTTTGTATGAAAATAATTTGCATTTGGGTTTTTGTGCACAATTAAAATGTTCCTTCTTCTTGGGTTTAAAAATATAAAGTCGTAATCAACTCTCCCGAATTATTATCTTTTGAAGGAACCCTTCTCAAAAATTGTCGACCTTCATTAGCAATACCATAAGCTGTATTTTCTATCCACATTAACGAATATTTGTGTAAAAAATTAAATTTATTCGATATCTTAAGCAAAAGTCTTCCCTTTAATTTTATCTCGTCCTTTTGTCTACTAAAGTTTTTAGTCCAGCCAACAAAAATCCCCCAAAGCCTTATCTTTTTAACTTCCGTAATTTATGATAATAAACTTGAATTTCTATTTCTTTTGCTAAAATACTAACTTCCTTATCAAAACATATCCCCTAATTTAAAGAATTTTAAATTAATTTGATGTCGTACTTTAGTTGTTGCCTGAAAATGTGCCTTAGGTAGGAAAACTTTTTATCTTGCTTAGTTTTTCATTTGTATTTGCTTGGCCCTTTTAGTTGCCATTAACGGTTTTTCTCAGTAGTATGCATAAATTATTTTTTGCCACAATAAAGTTGATCATAAAAAACGTATGTTCATCATCGTTAGATATGATGAAAGTAGTTTTTCAATTAGCCAAAGGCAATTTGCATGATTTAAACTCTATGTGTATTATGATATTCTGGATTTTTAGTTTGTGAGAGTAGGTGGCATTTGTTACATTCACGAACCCACGAGAGTACACACATTGGTTTTTTAAATACGGTTTCGTTTTTTACCTTAAACGGTGCACTCAAAGAAAAGTACGTCATAGTAGTGATAACAAACTAACATGACCATGTTGTCATCAATATTTTGACAAATGATACAAATGGAATAATATTTGGCATAAATCATATGACAGGTGACATCACCGAGTTTTGTCATATCTTTAGTGTCATTAAACTTATGACTGGGTTGGCATCAATGCAATGACATATTTTATATTACAATTATGCACAAAATAGGAACAGAATAATAAATTGTACAGTGTCTATAGTTGAGATTATTAACTTTATAATTAATAACTTGCACGTTTTCAAACTCTATTAAAGGTTACATTGTTCTAATGCTACTTTTACATTGATATTACGACACTACTATTTCAGTGTTTTTTTTTTTGGGAAACAAGTAACATGCACAAACACGTACAGTATACACAGAACTGAAGACACTTTACATAGAATGTACATTGTTTCTCCACAAATTACAAAAAGTACTAGTACCATTATCTTTCATTATATCATTATCTTTCATTTGCAGTTAACTGTTTTTAAATAAGCTGACTTTGACAATTCTTAAAGAAAATTGGCTGTTGTTTTTGCGTACTCCAACAACAACGCCTACTACACCCAGAGCACTAGTTGTTTCAGAAGAGGTTGTAGCACCCATACATTCGGCTTTTACTGCCGAATTGCAGTTGCCATAACCGAATTGAGGTTGTCGCGAGCGATTTTAGTCTAAACCTCTGAAATTCTGTAGAAGCAACCTCAGTACATAAGTGGTTCGGCTGTGGTAGTTTAATCTTCAAGTATATTCGATCTGTCAAATAAATTTTTTAAAACTTCGGTTGGAACAACCGAATTTGAAAGTAATTCGGATGCAACAACCGAAATTGTTACCAAATTCGGTTGGAGTAATCGAATGTGGCATAAATTCAAGTACAACTACCGAATTTGCCATCAAGGCGGTAGTATTCGTCGAATTTGATATCAATTCCGTCACAATAACCGAACTTAGTTTTAAGTCGGTTGCAACGACCGAATTTGGCGTCAATTCGGTTGCTGTAACTGCATTTTAAAGTTTGTTAGGGTCGGTCGTTTGATATATACACTGCAATCGTCTGTATATAAATCGGTTTATGACTAAAATCTACAGATACAACACGTCAAAATTGATGCGATGGCCCATGATGGCCGGGACTTCAAAAAAATATCGCCCTAAATACACTCCGGTTCACTTATTTAAAAGCACTAAAAATTCGATATTCAGCAGCCTGTATCTTTTGCAATTTGTAATCGATTGCAGACTTTTAAAATGGAAATGGAAGCTTGGCATTGTGAGATATAAAAACAAATCATGACAATAGTGGTTTCGTAACTAAAGAACTTTTTTTGAGCAATTTATAAAAAAACTGCAAAAATGTGCTATTGTTTTTCGTTCACTTGAATAAAGGCACTTTATTATTTTTTTTATTATTTTTAAAGTAAGCGATGATTTTTTGTAGGGAGCGTTTGTTTATTACAATTTATTACATTTTAATCATTTTACGAGTCAAACTGGCAAAACAAAAAATTTTAAATCTATCGGAAAAAACTAAAATCAATGTTAACCGTTCTGAAGGATATTCCAGCCGCGCAATAGCTAAAAAAATTGTATAGCTAAAAAACCAAGGACCCCGAGGGGTATGGAAAAAATTTTAAAGGAAGGGTTTCATTGTCTTTAGCTTCATATGATAAAAGAAAAATCATCAGAATTGCTTCTAATTCTGCCAAGAAGAGCTCAAGCTGCAGTGGAAGCGAGCAAGTCATCAATACGCAGAGTAGTTAAGAGCTGAAGAAATTCCAAAAAAAAACCGCCAATTTCCAAAAAAAAACCGCCACGAGGAGCGTAACGAAAAGCGGTTTCAATTCGCAAGAGACTACATGGTATGGGATGTGCAGCCCAGAGGTCATGTAAATGACTGGAGAACCCTTGTATTTACGGATGAGAAGAAGTTTAATTTGGATGGGCCTGATGGCTACAAGCCGAGAGCTGAGAGGGTGGTGTTATGGTTTCGGGTGCTATTACGATCTTGAAATTCAAAGTGCAAAAATGACTAGTGCAAGCTATAAATTGTTATTGGAATCGGCTTTTCCGAAGTTCAGTGAACTATTTGGTCCCATATCTTGGATATGCCCCTATACACAACGCCAGACTAGTAAAAGAGTTCATTGCAAGCCAAAATGTTAATATTCTTGACTGGCCACCCTATTCGCCACATTGTCTTGTACGGCCTATGAAGGAGGTAGATAATTCGATGACAAGCAGTCACTAATTCAGGCCTTTAAGGATGCTTGGAATCATATTTCGTTGGATTACATAAGTTCTCTTTATCTGTCAATGTAAACCCGAATATTTAAAGTTATTAAAAACAAAGGGGGTTGTATCCACTACTAATAGTTCTTAAATAAAGTCAAATAAATTAAAAAAACAAGAAAATTTGTTTTTTAATAAAATTAGTTAAAGTGCCTTTATTCAAGTGAACCAAAAAAAAGAGCACATTTTTTGACTTTTTTATAAATTGCTCAAAACAAGTTCTTTAGCTAAGAAACCACTATTGTCATGATTTTTATATATTCATATCTCAAGATCTCTAGCTTCCATTTCCATTTTAAAATTCTGCAATCGGTTACAAATTGCATAAGATACAGGCTGCCGAATATGGAATTTGTAATGCCTTTAAATAGGTGAACCGGAGTGTATTATCCTACATAAATACCTTTATTTTTTATTTTTTTAAGAATACAGGAAAGTAAGTCATCACTTAATAATCATTTTTTTTTTAAATTCATTTGTGACACTGTCTATATTCGGTTGCTACAACCAATAATTCGGGTGTGACAACCTCGAATGAGGTTGTGTCAACCTCTAATAAGGTTGTGACAATCTCTAAGTCGCCTGTGATAACCTCTGGTGTGGTTGTGACAGCCTCTAAATTCGATCTCATTAATTGCAAAGGTCTTTATATCAGAGACATTGTCATATCATCCATGAGAATTAGTCATTGCAGCAAAGACATTTGTCATTGAATTAACCACTATACATTAACTATACTATACATTTATATAGTATCAATGGTAAGTGTGACTGCATAGAAGATAGAGCTGACACCAATACATCAATACTAATAACATGTGTCATGACGTCAAAATCAATGACTCTTGTCATGAAATCCATGTCAGCTTACAGTCAGAATACGTCGGAATTTCTTTGAGTGTGTATGAGACTAGTGTTTTACCACTAGTGTTTTATCTGTAAATTACTACCACATTATCTTGTTTATAATTGTGATAATTTTTTACAATCAGTTTCTTCACTGCTGGAAAAAATTAACCAACTCTCACACGAAATATGGATTCTCTCAATGTGCTTCATCCTATGATTAATACCGGTTTTGAAAGCGCTTCTCACTCCGATTACATTACAAAAATCTCATCTTCTTCATTCGTTGCGATAAATGCAAAAATTATATATGCAAACCAGCGTTGCCACAATTTTTTTTTAAAGCTAGATTTTATGAGAAAACCCGCTAAAAAAACCAAAAAAAACTAAAAAAACCTGAATTTTTCATTTAAAGAACAGGGTAGTTTTGTAACAAAAAGTAAAAAGATTTTTTGTTTCATATTATAAGTAAGAAAAGCTGAGAAATGAGATATTTAATCGTTAACAGTTAATATAGCGCATTTATACCAAATTTATTCAAACTTCCAATCACCGTCATATTCATCCTCTTTGTTGCATTCGGCATAACTTTCGTTGGATGCAATCATTTTAAGAAATCTTCTTGGAACTTCATACTGAAAACAGTATTTTTCTCTCCTTTTCAGACCATATCTAATACAAATTAAATGGTGACGTAAGTAAATAATATGTATATTATGTAAAATTAAGGGTGTGAAGATAAATTTATCCGATAAATTTATTTATCGAAGACACAAACTACTTATACAAAATTTCTAAAATCTAATTTTTTGTCAAAAAAAAAAAGAAATTTAGTACAGAAAAAAGAACCAATAAGCATTTTTAAAACCATTTATGAGGAATATAGCATATAATTAGCTTTATACAGAAACAAATATTTTTTTTTCCTGTAAAAAACTGACATTAGTTATTTTTTACCTAACCTGGCTCGCTCACGACAAAGGTGAATAAACTTCCAATGTCTAGCCGCTTAACACCGTAGAAGCGCATAAACAGCGCAGCCTATATATCCTGATTCCATTTCACATCGGAGATATAGTCCAATTTATGAAGTTGTAATTGACAATAATAATGATCTCGACTGCTAATAATGGGTACTACTGATAAAAATTAATGGACTAACTATATATAATCCAAATTAGCCCCATGGGAGCACATAACATCCCCATTACAAATATATGCTGATTCCATTTCAGATGGGAGATATAGTCAACATTATGAAGCGACCCATGTCATTGACAGAAATAATGATTTCGACTGTCAATATTGGACACTCCTGATAAAAGTGAATGGACTAACTATATACTACGAATTAGCCCCATGGGAGCACATAATGCACATGGGAGCTCTTTTTTAAGCACAAAATTTATTTTTTTGAGATTCCAGAAATTTTGTATAAGTGGTTTGTGTCTTCGATAAATAAATTTATCTTCACACCCTTTGTAAAATTATAGTTAGGGCCAGATATTCTGTGCCTAAAAGGAATAACAGCTAAAGTCGAGTTAGTACAAAGCTGACTTTGGTTTGTTTACTTTTCTCAAGTTAATTGTTTCTTTATCATAAATTCCATTTCAAATTTAAATATTATAAAATTGCTAACATAGAACTTATAAATATTAGTTTAATCAAAATGCCCTGATTTTAGACAACGATTTAAATTTTTTAAAATCCTCTATTGAACACTGACCTAAATCGATTTTAGTTGTTATTCCTTGTGGGCACAGATATAACGAAAAGTTACCTAATTGCCAATATAGAGTTTATAGTCCGAAGTTGTATTCGATTACGTTCATTTGTCTTCACAAGATTAATGTTACTAAAAACTCGTTCTACGTCTGCATTGGACTAAGAAAGGCATAACAGCTCAGACCATAGTCGGATGTTCCTTCAAAGTTTTTGTTTGTATTTATTAGTCGTATTATTTGTATTATTAGTCGTGTTCTTCCATTTTATAAATTGGATATTAATGTACTGGCCTTTTATTCTACCAATAGTTTCCTCTTGTATTTTAAATATGTTTAAAATTAAACTTATATATATCTTCTTTGTCGGTACTTAAAATGTTTTTAACAGAAAACAGGTAAATTTTTTTGTAGTGTTTTTATATTGTCAGGTAATCTAAAATTAATGAAACATTTGCGCATGTTAGAATATAATATATTCATATGAAATCAAACTCATACTTTTGTTTCAATTAATTCATTAGTCCAACAATGAAGACTGAGCATTTGTTTCTAATTTGTTGTTCACTACGGGAACTTAATTTGCCTGACACTTTCAATTTGTTGTATATAGGCTGTGTAATATAGGCTTCAAAGTCATCAGAAAAAAACATCAATGTTAGCATCGTCCAGTACAAGTACCGCACATTGCAGGATGGGGGCAAAATGAAAAAATTTTAAACAACTTATTTTAACTATTTTATTACAACCTCTTATTATCAACTACATTGGGTACTTTTAGTTTGGTTTGGTTTAAAGGGAAGTTATATTGTAGTTTTGTACCCAATAAAAAGTAAATTTTGAAAAGCCAAAGTACAAGCCTGGCGAATCCATGAAGTACAACCCTGAACATGGAATTACTTCCCCTTAAACTCGTACTCTTCGTTTGGTTCGTGTCTAGACTAGCATATAAAAAATATGGGGGGATATTTCTTGTTTCTTGGGAAATGGTGGAGCATGTTTGTTACATATTGTAACTTGAACCGAATAAAAAGTAAATTTAGCAAAGCCAAGGTGAAAGAAGTTTAAAAAAATTTAATTTTCTTAAATAAGTGCGTTGACTTAAAGAAGTACATTTTCTCAAAAAAAAGACCTATTCATATTCTTAAACAGAGTACCTTTACTTAACAAAATAGCTTATCTTAAAGAAGTACCTGTGCTTAAAAAAGTAAATTTTCTTACACAAAGTAACTTTTCTTAACAAAAGAAATTTTTTTGTAATAAATAAATTTTCTTAAAAAAGTACATTATCTTACAACAAATTGCCTTTTCTTAAAAAACTAGCTTTTCTGTAAAGAATACCTCTTTGTAAAACAAAATAACTTTTCTTTAGATAAGTACCTACTCTTAAAATTATCGCTGTTCCTCCGTAAAAAAAGAGCTTTTCTTCAAAAAAAAAAATACAAAAAATAAATTTTCTTACAAACATTCTTACAAACATACCTGGGGCCAAATCACCGCATTCGATATCGAGTACTTTGCCTTCGAAATGTAGTTAACGCGGATCACGGTACTCGTTATCGAATCGTATTTACTCGAAGTTGTACACGATTGGTAGTTTATTATAGAAATCAAACAAACTACAATTTTTGCACGCAAAAAAGAAGGAATGCAAAGAGGAACAAAGAAAGATTTCAGTTGAAAGACGCGATAAAAATTCAAAGTTGAGAATAAAGTGAGTTAAAAATATTTTTTTTTGGAAAGAAATTTATAAAAATGTAAGGATTTTTTTTATTTTAGCAAAATAAGTTAACACAATATAATTTTACTTGTTTTCAGTGAAAATGAACATCAATTAAAAGACACAGCGGTAGCCGCTTCCAAAAAAACAGCAACAAAGTCAATGGCAGACAAAAGGAATTGTTGGCGCAATTCATGCTGGAGCATCCCGACTTGGCCAAAAATAAACTCCAAAATTGTGCTCAGGGAAAGGTTAAATGCCAAAACTTATGGAAGCAACTGACCATCAAACTAAATGCCTGGGGCACTCCAGTCAAAGATGTGTTTATATTTATATAGCCAATAAATAAAAATTTCTAATATTATTAGGTTTATGCTGATCAAAAGCATAACACAAAAAAGAAGCTGTCGCACAACAAGGCATCTTTAAAGACAACTGGAGATGGCCCATATGACGAATAAATCCTGACTACTGCGGAGGAGAAAATTATGAAAGCAGCTGGACTAACTGCGGCAGTGTCAGGATTAGTCACAGTAAAATGTTTTGGCAGTGCCACCACCCAAACTAGTGCCCAAAGTGAAGCTGAAGACAAAAACAGTAGTGGTGAAATGTCGGAAGTAGAACTTTCAGATATTGAGTTGCCCACTACTTCGCAAAGGCGCAGGTCGCATACAAGAAAGTCATTCCCGGCATTGTGTTGAAAGCTGCCACTGGCAAGAAGGTTTAGCGTAGCGGCAAGCTTTAATACTGGAGGTACGGACGTCGACATATGACCAGCAAAACTTATTTTCTCCAGCACATACTTGAACGCCTCCTTCGACAATCGAAAACGTCTTTTAAATCTATGGAAGTTGGATGTTTTAGGTATTTAAAATCACTCACTTCAAAACAACTACAACTTACTCAACTTCAGGCAATGACAAAGGATTGATTTTTTCGCGAATATTTCTTCTCAATACGCTTATATTTGATTCATCCTCCGAATCTGACGATGAAGACAACAAAAAACACAAGGATTCATTTTCAAAGTTAAATTTTCCGTATAATACAAAACAATTTTCACAATTGACTACTTTTGCCTTCCTCTTTCCTGTTGTTTTTCGTAACACCATATGCTTACAGCAATGTAAAAAAGAGTAGTAGACAAAAGAGATACCGTGATCCAAAAAATTTCGACTATCGAAATGTTTTACTATACGAAAGTGAACTCGATAACGAATGCGGTGATTTGGCCCCTGTTCTTATCAAAAGGATTTCTTTGTAAACAAATTCATACTCTTAGGCTTTTTCGGGAAATATAGTACATATTCTTACAAAAGGGACCTAAAGGTATACTATTTTTAAAAAATACATTCAATAAATAGAAAGCTTCTTAAAAAAAGTTAACCATTTTACAAAAAGTATTTCTTAAAGATCCATTTAAATTACAGTATTTTTCATCAGGCGCCTGTGACGTGTTAGAACTAACTAGTACATAATATATAGCGAAAGGAACTTCGTTCCAACCGGGTGCCCCCTGATGTAATTTTTCTTAAGGCATTAAATTTCTTCATCGTTATTGATGTAATATATGTAATATTGGCCGTCGGTAGTGCAATGGGTAGTGTGCGCGCCTCTTGTTCATGAGATCCTGGGTTCGCTCCCTGCTCTGACCACCTTAAACTTCTTTCTCAAAATACCGTTCGGAATCGGTGTCAAAACTGTAGGTCCCGATCAGTGAGTGTAAAATCAGAACGCGCACAGCTCACTGGTTTGTGAAAAGCTCTCCGTAATCCCTTCATGGGATGTAATGGGAACCCATTTATTTATTTTATTTGTTGTAATAAGTGGCAAAGTATTAAGAGCGAAAAAATCTGAAAATCTTTGAAAATAGGCAGAAAAAAGCTTAAAGCTACATTCCATTTTCTCCCGCTAACCACATTAAAATAAAACTAAATCTAGCTGGAAAAAAACCTAAATTGGCAACACTTATGCAAACAATTTACTGTGGAGGCGGGTTATGTGTATATGCAGGCAGAATTAATCTTATTTTCAGAAAATAAATTTTGAATTTGTATATTTTTCGTTCAAACAATAAACAAAAAATTTAGTTTACCATTATACTGATGTGACTTTGCTATTGGACCAAAGTAACCCACAAATTGTTTGTGAGGGATATAATATGAATTTGTGTTTAAGGGTTAAAGGTTTTCCGACAAAAGTGCCTCAACTTCACATTATCGCTGCAGTAATTTGAAGCCTTTTTTGTTTAACTAAAAATCCATATTTTAAACATGTTTGATTTTTGTCGATATATATTACAATTTATATTAATGTTTAGTTTAATTCTGAAAAAGGCAATGTTGATATTGTTTGTTAAAAATTTAAATTTTTCAAATATGCCCTTCGTGTATTTTGGTAAATATATTATTTTTATCCTATAAAAACAAGCAACATTACTGAAACTATAACTACAGGGAGGCCGACTTCGACTGACTGCTTTAAAATGCTTATAACATTGTGGCTCTCGCGGTATGAGCTGTAGCTCCATCTTTCTGTAACCATATGTCAGGATTAAGGACCAGTACCGGACTCAGTGTAGCCAACTGTTCACAAGCAAAAATCGCTACGCTCAAAAGATGTGAGTATCGGTACGAAATTCACCACTATCTAAACTCACCAAAAAGACAAATCACTTTTAGTTCAACCCAAATAACGATACTTTTGAGATTAGGTTATCTCACGATATTGGAAAACTATGGTACAGATGACGTAACTATTTGGTAACAACGCGTATTTGAATATATTATAATTGACCTACAATAAATTCTGTAAATTGCCCTTTTTTCGTTGGGTAAATCTACAAACATGCAAGGCAAATTTTCCCTTTGGCTTGACTACGTAAAATTGCCGTCGTTAATTTGTAATATTGCCAAATTAAATATATGGATCTATGTTGCCCAGTGCATTGGCTGATATCAGACCACAAATTTCGGTAATTTTACACAAGATTTTTGATGTGTTAACATCTATAGCGGCGTATACGGACTAAATCTATCAAAGTCAACACATGCAAACAACACACAGAAAGGTTTTCTGCTGCTGCTAAAACCACATTTAATGCTGCTGCTAAAACCAGATTTTCTGCGACTGCGAAAGAGAATAATGACGTGTTAAACAAAAATGAGCGAGCAAGAGAGCAATGAAAGAGTGGTGTGGGAGGTGTGAGGCAAACGAAATTGTGTCTATAGCGTATGTTTTGACATAATAATGTTTGTATGTACATGTGTATGTTGCTGTTGTTCAACGAAGATATAAAGCATAGCCACGCAAAATTTCATTTGCAAGCCCATGGGCTTGCGCAGTCGACGTTATGGTGACACACTAAAACGTCAGCTACTTCGTACAAAGTATGTGTGATGTTGTGTGTTTGGCTGTTTCGTTGCTGTTGATATGGAAAACATGTGGGAATGTGACACACGTAAACGTCAGCTACTTCGGACAAAGTATGTATGATGTTGTGTGTTTGGTTGTTTCGGTGTTGTGGCTATGGGCAAACAACGCGAGTCATTTGATGTTCAGCATTGCCCGGTGTATACAAAAACAAGTACAAACGGTATTAAGTTCGGCCGGGCCGAAGCTTATATACCCTCCACCATGACAATTTACACTAACACTCTCCACTCTTTGCATTCCCTTTACACCCAGCTAGCATTTGAATGTTTGTTGCACGATCACGATTGTTTCGCGACTGGATTTCCAATCGCCACCACGATTGTCGGAGGAGAATTTTCTCTGCTTTTAAGACTTTGTGCTCACGATTTGTTTTTGTGTTTACTTTGTGTCACAGTCTTACATGTAGTTTTCTTATTGTTGTCTTACTTCTTCCCGCATACTCCACCGAACTCGCGTTTTGCAAGGAGAATTTAATTATGTCTCTCTGAAATTTTAACGGGTTTTCCAATATCTGCTCAGCAGAAAAAGAAAAAGATTTTGCTCATCGTCGACGATTGGAAAGTAAGAGTCGCCGTCTTGACACAGTTACTTCAGTTGCTCTGAACGTGCGCGATTGGAATTGGAATACGACATCGCGCACGATAACTTTCATCGTCGGCTCCGATCGTGAAAGAGTCGTGCACGATTGAAAATGCTAGCTGGGACAGTTTTTCTTTTAGGTACCCCCCCCCCCCCCCTACAACCCCGCCCAACACAAACACTCCACGATACAGCAAGCACAAATAAATCACCAACATATCAGTAGTAGTAGTTGTTGTTGTTGGTGTTGTTGTTTTGACGTAGAATACGTCTGATTGTTATTGTTGTAATCTTTATAACTTTATTTAAAAAATTTTTTGTAGGTAAATGAAGATGTTATCTTTCGTTTGATATACATTTCATATTGGTTGATATCTTCCTAATATTTAAATTTCTCAAATGAAAATTGTTTAAACACATACACTCAAACATATGTGTGGTGTTTGGTTGAGTCTTTGAGTTTGTAGCGTGAACACAAACTATGCTGCTGTTTCAGTTCTGACACAAACCTTCGGCTGTTGTTTTGATTGATGAAATATTGAAATTTCGTATATTTACTTATGTATTTAAGTGAAACAAAATGTTAAATATGAATTTGAATTTAACATGGATATATAATTATAAAAAATATATGAAAAAATTAATTCATACATTTTTATGTTAAATGAAAGTGCTGCCAAGTAAGCAAAATAACAATGCTGCTTGATGCTTTTTGACAGCAGCTGACAGTTGACGTTTAGTAAATTAAAATAGAAACTACTAATCAACTATCAAATAAATAAATTCATTTGCTTATGTTATTTATCATTTATTGTTATATATGTTTTCTGTCTTATCGGATGGCGTATTCTACGTTAAACTTAATGGCCGTGTCTCTGACGCAGCCTGCAGGGACAGTCCGTGGCCGAAGGCCTCGGAAAACTGTCTGCTGTTTTTTATTTCTATTTATAATTGTTTTCTCACACTTTTCGATCATTGCATTCTCTTAACAGTGTTTCTTTTAGGTACACCCCGACCCCTCACACAAGCACTCATCGACTATATAAGCAATGGAGTATATTTTAATATGTGTGGTTGTGATTTTTTTGTGGTAATAAAACAAAAAGTATTAAGCAAGAAAATAATGGCACATGTGCTTGCACTTGTCTTTAAATAATTTAAAGTATAAATATTATTTAAATGTAACGTCATCATATGATTGAACGCTGTTTTTTATTTTCCAATGTAAAATCGCACAGGTACCGTGTAATCAAAAGTTGTTAACACATCGCCCTAGAGTTCGAACACTCATTGTTTTTTTTTATCTACAATTAAGAAAAAAATGTTTAGAGTAAAAATCGCTACAGGCACTACGCGAAAATGGTTCAAATCGCCACAGTAGCGACTACTTTACTAAAACAGTGGTTTTTGCAGATCAAAAATCAC
This sequence comes from Phaonia tiefii, assembly GCA_963931995.1. Taxonomy (NCBI): domain Eukaryota; kingdom Metazoa; phylum Arthropoda; class Insecta; order Diptera; family Muscidae; genus Phaonia; species Phaonia tiefii. The sequence goes on along the minus strand of OZ008370.1, from coordinate 160,590,136 downwards.
CATAAGTGGCGGGAAACCCACCAAGTTTTCATCACTCACCGGACCTAACAAAAACTTCCAACATGTCCCGATATGTAGCCCCGGAGACGGTTTCTGGTTTCCCAGCCTCATTTTCGAAAAAAAATATGGGCCGATAGCTCTAGAGCCATAATTCCATACCAAACCCTGCATCTGAGAGGGATAAATTGTCGCTAGTCCACTACTCTAGGATTCGGCAGTTCTGTATATTAACACATTAATTAAAATGAAACTATGCTTCATCGCTTATAATGAGATTGTTAAAAAACCAGTACATAAGTTTCAGTCGTGTGAACCGACTTAATCATACCCTCACCCTAAGTCATCCATTGCGTGGAAGTTCTGTTAAAAAACGCCCATACTCAAAAGTGACCATATTCAATAGCAGATTGACATTGCGCTAAATATTATTGAATACCCAAATTAGTTAGTTTCCCTCCCAATATTTATATGCAAAGAACAAAAATGGCCATAGCAATTTTGATCAGTACCAAATTTTATTAAGACCGGTTATGATTTATTGGTGATATCGAGTCGGCAAACTGCAAATACGCCCAACTTTTGTATTGGTGGTTCGAAACTGGGCGTGGCACAATAGTCAGTTATTAATTTCACAGCATTTTTTAGCAAAATATTGTCTATTACCGAATTTTATTAAGATCGGTTGTACTTTACGAAAGTTTTCGTGTCGAACAACCGGCCATCCGGTCAATTTTTATATGGGAGGTACCAGAGTGGATGTGGCAAAACAGCTCATTTTCTATAGGAGAGTTTTGTTTGACTAAATATTTACTAGTACAAATTTTCATAAAGATTGGATCGGTCTTGCGGAACTTCTCGTGCCGAACAACCAGACGGCCAAACAACTTTTGTATGGGAGGTACCACAATCGGCGTGGCAAAATCACCCTTGTTTTAATCGGTGATTGGCGTTTGATAACGTGAAGCCTTATACCTAATTTCATTAAGGTGGGAAGTGTTTCACGCGATCTATCGGATTGACAACCCGAACGAACACACTGTTTTGTATGGGAGGTACCACAATGGGCGTAGCAATCTCGCCCATTTCCTCCAGTTAACTAGGCATTTAAAGATTATTGGCCGGTGTGTGAGTTAAAGCTAATCACATCTACCAGAAGAAAGGTTTGAAAGAAATATGATTTTGTGCCAAATGTGTCGATTTGTACAGGAGGTTCCAGAAGGGGCATAGTTACAACGCCCATTGTACTTTTGATGTGTTAACATCTATAGACGTGGGTACGGCCTAAATTCACAAAGTGAATACATCCAAACAAAATTTGTCCGATTGCGCTCACACAGATTGTCCGACTGCTATCACACAGATTGTCCGACAGCGATCACACATTGTTTGCCGTTAAACTCCTTCGAAACGGCTGAACCGATATGAATGAAATTTTATGTGCATATCGGGTAGGTCTCAGAATCGGCCAACATCTATTTTTCATACCCCTAAATTAAAGTTTTGAAGCCACTTATAATAAAAAAAAAATTAATAAATAAGAGGGGCGACCCACCCCTATATAGAACACAGATTTGCCCGACTGCGAAACACCGATTGTCGAACTGCGAAAAAACACACACACTGATGTAGCGGCAGCGAATAGTTGTATTGTGTAGGTGCGAAGCACTCTCAGAGCAAAGAGAATAATGACGTGGTTATTCGTATATAAAAATGAGATAGCAAGAGAGCAAAGAAAATTGTGAACTTGTGTAGCGTATGTACGAATATAACAATGTATGTATGTACATGTGACTTGTCTTTACATATTTTTTTAAGTATTATTAAGTATGATTAAACGCCTTTTAAAATTCTTTATATTAACTTCACCTGTCTGTCTGCATGTATGCCGAAAAAATTTTCGATTGATTTTTAACCCTTTTCCCGTCATCCAAACGAGCTGAAACTCCGCAGGCAAACTAATGGCGATGACAAAAATAAACTGTAAAATAAACGTGGTACCTCCCATACAAATCACAAATTAAAAATGCATTATTTCTGCTCCTGTTAACGGTATTTGAACAAAATTGGGTATGTTGGTTAGGTTTACATATTCTAAGATCTACTGCAAATATGGGCGGGATTGGGCAAAGGGGCGTGGTCATATATAAAGAATTTATAGTCAAAAACTGTTGTTTAGGGGTTGGTCTTTTATTATTGTGAAAGGTAAGTCAAATAAAATGTGGGTGCAGAGCACTCACAGAGCAAAGAGAATAATGATAAAAATGAGATAGAAAGAGAACAACAAAAACTTCTGTAGCGAACATAACAATGTAACGGGTGTTTCAACAGAGACGCTACAAAAGTAAATCGATAGGGAGAGCAAACGACGCCATATTTTTCCCGCTCTTTTGACATTTCTCTTCAGTAAGGTTTTCCATTTCATCATGGAAAGTTATACGAGCCAACAACGAGTCGAAATTGTTAAAATTTACTACCGAAGTTTGGAGTCAGTGGCATCAACTTTAAGAACGCTACGTCCAATTTATGGTCGTCATAATCGTCCTACCAGATCAACAATTGAGCGTCTAGTGGACAAATTTGAATCCACAGGCACAGTACAAAAAGTTCCCGTGCCACTGAGAAAAAGAAGTGCCCGCACTGTCGAGAATATTGCTGCCACTGAGGCTTCAGTTCAAGAAAACTCGAATGTGTCTCTCACACGTCGTTCTCAAGCATTGGGCATCTCTGTGAATTCGTTGTGGCGAATTTTGCGAAAACATCTTGGCCTACATCCTTACAAGATCAAATTGACGCAAGAACTGAAGCCGCTTGACCACCATAAGCGTCGTATGTTCGTGAATTGGGCTGAGCAACGACTTGAAAATGATTCGGATTTTCATCGGAAAATCATCTTCAGCGATGAGGCTCATTTCTAGCTGAATGGCTTCGTCAATAAGCAAACTATGCGCTATTGGTCAGACAGCAATCCACACGTAATCCATGAGTCATCATTGCAACCCGAAAAATTTCGGTTTGGTGCGGTTTATGGGCCGGCGGCGTCACTGGGCCGAACTTCTTATGTGATGATCAAGACCGGCACATTACTGTGAATGCGAATCGCTACCGTTCAGTGATAACCGAATATTTTTGGCCCCAATTGGATAATATGGACTTGGAGGACATGTGGTTCCAACAGGACGGCTCCACAAGCCACACAGCGAATGCCACAATAAATTTATTGGAAACCAAGTTTGGTGAACGTGTTATCTCACGAAAGGGCCCAGTCGATTGGCCGCCTCGGTCGTGCGATTTGACGCAGTTAGATTATTTGCTGTGGGGCTGCGTCAAGTCAATGGTCTATACCAACAAGCCAGCGACGATTAATAAACTTCGTACGAATATCGAACGTGAAATTGCAGCAGTATCGGCCGATTTATGCTTGAAAACCGTCGAAAATTGGGTTCAGCGTCTGGACTTTTGCAAGCGTGCCCATGGTGGCCATGCAAAAGAAATCGAGTTCCATACATAATGGCATCGAACGTACTTTCACAGGAATAAAGAATTTCATTGGTATCTAAAACCGGTTTTGTTTTATTTAAAAAGACTTTTGTAGCGCTCTTATTGAAAAATCCGTTATGTATGGTCATGTGTCTGTGGCTTTCCATACTCTTTGTTTTTTGTGGGAATAAAACAAAAAGTATTAAGCAAGAAAATAATGACACGTGTGCTTGCACTTGTCTTTAAATAATTGTACGCTGTTTGAACGCTGTTTTTTATTTTACAATGTAACATTTACAAATGTGTTCATAGAAATCGAACAGGTACCGTGTAACAAAAAGATATTAACACATCGCCCGTGAGTTCGAACGCTCATTGGATTTTTTTTTGCGTATTAAATGAGGTGAGGGTATAAAAATGACATACATGTACCCCCATTCCTTTGGGTGAGGGTATAAAAATAATAAAATTTAAAAATATTTACATGATGTTGCATTGAGTATGATGACATTATAAAATTGTAATGTCAATTGTTTCATAATAACTGTGAAAATAAATAAGTTCTAAGCATTTCAAATGAATCAGTCGAAGGTTGCCCACCATTTATAATCTAGTCAAGCTTTTATTGCTGTTCCATGGTACTCAATACTTCAAGTTGTATTAAAAAATGCAATCTACCATTTTCTCAAAATTAAAGAAGTGACGACTTACATTATTTTTGGGTTCTAAATTGCCCTACTAATACCAATCACATAAGATCCGAAATGAATAGTGTGGCATTGACCCCATTTCCAGCGAACCACCTATCCTGATGACTAGTCTCTATACAAAACAGTGACCTTTCATAGAAATATGCATTACACATTATTGCTCTCAGTAATCTATGCATAAAACGCTTAATAATAATTACAATTTCCAAAGAATATTAAATGTGTTTTATATTTTCCTTAAGTTTATAGAATAGAGAAATCTCGACCACCACCAAGTTGATGACACAAAAGGGCTGGTTTCGCTTGTGCATTTTACTACTGACATACATTCACTGTTATGCTTGGAATACTCTTTCTGCAATTGACCCAGTTTGACAAAGACCAATATACTCCACCACCGCCGACCTCAGTCAGAAATGAGTTTCCGGTTCCCCATATTACTGCCATTATATGTCAGAAGTTCAGTATATTTATCTTTAATTAAACAACTCCCGCCATGAAGCTGGTCTGTTAATGCTTCTCGTTCTTGGTGACATCGTTATCGATGTCATTGCCAGTGGCCAGCATAACATCAATGTTGGGGGCCAATGTGGTGATTACATGATTGTCACAACTAAGCGATAAACTGTCAATTTATCAGTACCACTTAAGTCGAGATAAACGGAAAGGTCACGCAACCATGGCAATAAAAATGAGAAACACCAACACGAAACATGCTCCTAATCCCACAAGCACTGCTTCTAATCCCATGCATATGCGCTGTTGATGTGATGTCGGCGCCTGATCACCGGTTAAACACTGGCTAAAACAACATGAGAAGTGCAGCCGTCTAACCACAGGCAGAGTATGTAATACAGGATGACAGTTGAATTTTGATACATTAAGAAACTAGAATAACATTTTTGGTAATGCATGGAATTAATTCAATATTTTTTCATTTGAAAACTCATTGAATTCTATTAAAAATATTTTAATAAGTCTTAAAGATAATTGAATTTAAACGCCCGCCCTACTCGTTGATGCAGGTGCGGGGTCTTGTTCATTACTGTCCGCAAAGTTGAGGCGGGAATTGTAGCTTCAGTCACTCGAATTGATTCTTTTAGTTCATCCACATTAGTCGGTTGTGATTTCTACACTTCGTGTTTACAATAACCCCACAAGAAAAAGTCCGGTGGAGTTAGGTCAGGCGACCTGAGGAGCCAGCGGAAGGTTGAGTTTCTTGCAATGAGCGTGTTATTTTCTGAGTAATTCGGCCATTACCGACCGAGTTATGTGTGCATTTGCACCATCTTGTTGAAACCACACAGAGTTGAAAGGAATTATCTTTTGGCGTAGTTCAGGATAGAAAAATTCTTTTATCATGTTCAAATAAAAGTCTCCATTAACGGTAACGCTGTGCCCGGTTTGTTCAAAGGAGTATGACCCTACAATACAGACGCGAATTGGATGCAATTCCCTCTCATGCAGTATTTGTGGGTTGAAGCCACTCCATATTCGACAATTTCTTTGTTGGTTTACGTTGCCGTTCAGATCGAAATGAGCCTCATCATACATGAAAAGACAATTCAGCAAATTATCGTCCTCTTCCACCTTTCCAAGCATATTCCGGCAAAATTACAAACGAATCGGCAAGTCTGCAGCATTAAGTATATTAGCCATTTGAGTCGTGTAGGGGAATAAATAAGTTCAAATCCTTATGCATTTTTGTCTGCAAAGCCTGCCTACTGATACCCATTTGAGAATATAATCTCCTTGCTGAAATACTGGGGTTGCTTTGTATGACAGCAACTACGGCAGCAATAGTTTCCACTGTTCGAACGGAAGGGTTTATATTATAAGGCCTTCTAGCGCTTGTCCCATGCTCTGGGAAAGTATTTACTAGTCTCGTAATGGTCCATCTACTCAGAGGATCGCCGCTAAACGTGCGCCTATATTAACTTTGAACCTAAACTACAGATTCCAAACTGTGATAGCGGCGGACAATCCAGATTCTTTTCCAGTGTCCCAGTTTTCCATATATTTAAATCTAAGGATCAATCTACAAAAACAAAAAAAAAGTCCACATTACTTAGATGGAAGAAAAGTTATAAAGTTTTAGAACGAAGTTCCAAATCGCACGTTGCGGGAAAATCAAACAACTTTTTTGTATTCAACTGTATTGGGTACTCTTGCTTTGGTTTGTGTCTAGACTAAAATATATCGCAACATTTCTTGTTTAATGGAATGTTTTCTGTGACCAATATTTAGTACATACACGGAGATTCAGGAAGTTCCGGACAAATTTCTCCTGCGTATTCCTTGGCACATTTCATGACGAAAAGTCCACCAGGACCATGTCCGAAAATGCAAGGGTGCAAAATGGCTGCGGGTTCAAAATTTTCGGACTGTCGGTCGGAGAGTAGTAGGGTAAAGTTGCTAACTTCTGAGCCAGTGGTAGGCTTGTTGGAAAGGTCTTTAAGAGGCCTTTCCGAATTAATTAAATAAGAAAAAAAAAGTCAAATCGCCGAAATACAGAGCTTTCGGGAAAAAAATGGAAAAAAAAATTCACATGTTTGCTCAGCCAGATGGCAGGTAAATTATGTTTTTTTCTGTTGAAAGATAGCCATACCTCTTACCTTTCCAAAATGACCTAAACGAAGCCCAGAGGTCTTACCGTTCGAAAGTTATGACCATTTTACTGAAATGCAAAAATGTTTGTTTTTGTTTTTGGAAGCGAAATAACAGCACACATTTATTTGTTTACGCTAATCTCTGCTGCAGCAACAGTTTCGCGTACGTTGTGTTTTGAATTAGTAAAAATGGCAACTTATTCAAACGAAGAATTAGCAGACATTCATTACATGTATGGATTCTGCGATGGTAATGCAAGAGCTGCTGCGCGTGAATATGCATTACGTTTTCCTAATCCACGACCACCAAACCGAATAATATTCAGTGAGACTCACCGCCGATTTCGTGAAGGTACGTTGTTTAATTTTAATTTTAATTTTAATTTTGGATACGATAGACGAGAACCCAATGACAAGCACAAGACGAATCGCGGTCCAAGTTGGTGTGGCACAATCAAAAGTATGGCGCGTCCTTCACAAAGAAAAAAAACATCCATTCCATTTCACACCAGTTCAAGAACTCTTGGCGGCCGATTTGCCACTATGTGTCAACTTTTGCCGTGAGATGTTGCAACGTGATGTACACTCATTTATGTTTTTACGATCGATTGTGTGGACCGTCGAAGCGCAATTCACGAGAAACGGCATAAATAATTTCCATAATTTGCACGAATGGGCCCATGACAATCCCCACAACAAGAAAGAAACAGCATTTCAACACCGATTTGTCGTCAACGTTTGGGCTGGCATCATCGACAACACCTTGATAGGGCCAAAAGTACTTCCGCCCTGTTAAATTCGCAAAATTTTTTGGCTGTTTTGCAAGAAGTCTTGCCAGAAATCCTAGAGGAAGTACCTCCTGCGGTACGTTATCATGTTTTCTACCAACAAAATGGTGCTCCAGTGCATTACGGGCTTATTGTGCGGGATTGGCTTAACACCAACTTCCCTCGACGTTGGATTGGACGAGTTGGACCAATCGCCTGGCCGCCAAGATCTCTAGATCTCACACCACTTGATTTCTTTTTGTGGGGCTACATGCAAGATTGTGTGTATTCTGTGCAGATCCACAATCGTGAGCAGTTGCTTGCACGCATTGAGGAAGCTGTGGTGAAAGTTCGTGAAAAGATGAGTGAACTGAACGTTGCGGATGTGGTTCACAAACTGCTGCAATTGTGTTTACTAGAAAATGGGGACCACATTGAAAACTTCCTTTAACATCAAATGTTTTTTTTCCCTTCTGTGTTTGATTCTTCAGCGAAAAATTTCAATAAAATAAAATATTAAACGTGTTAATTTACAAAAACAAATAAATGTGTGCTGTTAGTTCGCTTCCAAAAACAAAAACAAACATTTTTGCATCTCCGACCACTGGCTCAGAAGTTAGCAACTTTACCCTACTACTACCCTCCGGCCGCCAATCCAAAAATTTTGAACCCGCTGCCATTTCGCACCCTTGCATTTTCGGACATGGTCCTAGTGGACTTTTCTTCATGAAATGAGCCAAGGAATATGCTGGAGAAAATTGTACGGTACTTCCTGACTCACCCTGTATTGTAGTTTTCAACCCAATAAAAAGAAAATGTAGAAAGCCAAAGTGAAATAAGTTTGAAGAAACAAAATTTTCTTAATCAAGTGCCTTTTCTGACATAAATTAAATTTTCTCAAAAAATATACCTATTCATATTCTTAAACAAAGTACCTTGTCTTTAAACAAATCACTTATCTAAAAGAAGCACCTTGGCTTAAAGAAGTAAATTTTCTTACAAAAACTACCTTTTCTTTAAAAAAGTAATATTTTGTATATACATAAGTACCTTTTCTTAAAAAAACTAAATTTTCTTACAACAAATAGACCTTTCTTAAACAACTAGCTTCTCTTTAAAGAGTACCGTTTTTGTGAAACAAAATAACTTTTCTTGGGAGAAGTACCTACTCTTAAAAATGTAGTTATTATCGAAAAAAGAACGAATTCTGAACAAAATTCCCATTTCTTAAAAAAAAACCTTTTCTTCAAAAAATACCATCTCTTAAAAAAAATATTTTTCTTAAAAGTACCATTTCTTAAAAATAAAATAATATATTATCTTTTCTTGAGGTAAGTAGCCTTTCTGAAAATAAGTCAATTTTCTTAAAACTATAATATTTTCCTAAAAAGAGTACCACTTCAAAGTACCTGTTCATTAAAGAAGTACTTCTTTGTAAAAAATCATAAAAAGCCATTCTTACAGAAAGTACTTCTTCTTAAAAATATTACCTTTTCTTAAAAAAACATTAGCTTTTAATAAAAGAAGTACCTCTCTTGAAAAAACGACCTTTCGGGAAAATGTACTACATATTCTTACAAAAAGGACATAAAAATATACTGTTTTTATTAAAATACATTCAATAAAAAAAATTTCTTAAAAAAAGTTTATCATTTTACAAAAAGTATATTTTCTTAAAGATTCATTGACATTATCGTATAATTTTGAACTAACTAGTACATAATATATAGCGAAAGGAACTTTCTTTTCTTAAAAAACTACATTTTCTTAAAACAAATTGACTTTTCTTAAACAACTACCTTCTCTTTAAGGAGTAGCGTTTCTCTGAAACAAATTAACTTTTCTTGAGATAAGTACCTACTCTTAAAATTGTACTTATTCGTGAAAAAAGGACCAATTCTAAAAAAATTCCCATTTCTTAAAAAAAAAAATTTCTTCAAAAAAATATCTTCCCTTAAAAAATAGTTTTTCTTACAAAAATTCCTTTCCTTAAAAATAAAATAATACCTTTTCTTGTCTTGAGAGAAGAAGCCTTTCTGAAAATAAGTACATTTTCGTAAAAAAATAAATTTTTCCAAAAAAGATTACCATTTCTTTAAAAAATACCTGTTCTTAAAAAATACTTCTTTGTAAAAAAAATGCATACTCTTATGGCTTTTTTTACAGAAGTACTTTTTCTTAAAAATAGTACCTTTTCCTAAAAAAACATCAGCTTTTAATAAAAGAAGTACCTCTCTTTAAAAAAATTACCTGTTCGGGAAAATATACGATAATACATATTCTTACAAAAAGGACCAAAAAATATACATTTCTTCAAAAAAATACAATTTTTAAAAAAAAATTTATCATTTTACAAAAAGTGTAATTTCTTAAAGATTCATTTAAATTATCGTATTTTTCAACGCCCGCCTTAGGCGGGTGTCCCCTGACACCTAATGTGTTTTTTCTCTTTTGGCAGCGGCCTTCATCAGCCACGCATCCATTATTTATTTGGAAGGAATATCCCCGATATTTATTTTAACAGAATATAACAATACAAAACAATAGTACTTATATAATATAAAGCTTAAATAAAAGGTTCACAAAGAACATAGGACGTTAACAAATTCTCTTCACCGATTCTGGCTCTGGTTAGTGATACAATGTGGTTCCATGATAGACGGGTTTGTATTCCTTCTCTAGGCACCGCTTCCATGTGTCCCAGGCCTTCGACACCCCTACGGTTTCCATTCACGTGTCACACTAGCAATATCTGATGTTGAGCACCTAAGTTATGACCGATGCAAATCCATTTTCTTCTATGTACTCGTATATCCAACAAATTGGGGCCGTTACATGTACGTTTCCCGATTACTTGTCTTGGGCCAATAGATAAAGTGAATTTGTCTCAGGCAACTATTGACAAGAGTTTGGACCTCCATCATTGTCAGCATCGTCAAGTTCAAGCTCTGTCAAATTGTACTCCCGTACAGCAGTACAGACTTCACACTGCAATTGAATATTCGCAATTTCGTCTGTTCCGATATTCTCTTATTGTACCAGATTTTGTGCAAATTTAGAAATGCAACACGAGCCTTTATTTAATCTTGAATCCTAAATAGTTGACTGAATCCACATCTTTAATCAACGAATCATCAACGGTTAGTGGACTATTCCGTCCTGTTCAAATACCCATTAGGTTTGTATTTTTTATAATTATTCTCAGTCCCACTTTTGTTTCGCATTTTCGGAGAGGCTGATTTAGAGTATTTAATACGGGCTCAAATGAAAATGAATCTGGCTGATCTGCAATCGCCAAACTTGTCTTAGCCGGCTGCATAAATAGAATGCTGCGGGTGGGATATCCACGTAATAGAAGCAGCTCTAAGGCTTGCCAGTCAGCATAGTCTATAAAGACAATAGGATTGGTAATATATAAAATATGGTTTTGAACAAGTCTTATTTAATAATAAATTCTCATTGGCTAATGTCCTGAGGTCAACGTGTCGCAGATGGCTACAGCAGAAGTGATGTTGCAAAGAATGATATTGCAAATTTGTGAAGGTTTGTTTGGTCGGATGTCAGGAAGACATTTGGATTGAATTTCAGCTGCTGGTCATTATTCAAATTTTCAGGCAGCGAGAATAATATAACGATCGAGCAGTAATCGGGATTAAATCGTACTGTTCGTTTGCAACTCGTTTGCAAACTCAGTGCTTCACCGAATCGGCAGCAGGCATAATAAGTATTTCAAGACAAACATAATAAGGTATAATAAGTATTTTCAGGAAAAAAATGCTGCACAAATAGTGCAATTTACACTGATGTTTGATGTTTGTCATGTTTGTGCTACCAAATTGCATTCTGCGGTCTGTTTTCAATTCCTGTTTTAGTTTAATTCTTTCCGTTTCCTTCTGGTAAATGATTTTAGCGATTTTTTTGCTAAAAGCTTACTGGTGGTGACTGACCTTTGTGTTTTCCTGGCAAATTCTATGTTGTCTCTGAACATGTTGATGGCATTGATGGTACACATGGTGATGGTGGTGGTCGTACTGGCACCTAACCTGTATTTTATTCTCTGAGTCTTATGTTGTGTCCTTTGCGAACTCTTTTTGACTGTCATTAAGGCATCAGTCACGTTGAGAATTTTGGCACTGTCATCGTGCTGCTGATGATAATGATAACTGTAGTGATAATAACATTGTGACTCCACTTCCATATTGTATTTTAACTTTTCCACATGCAACTTATTCTCATAGAAGGTGTTAGTACGGTTCTTGGCTTTGTATTTTCGCAACTGTTACCTTTGTTCCGAAATGCTTCCTTCGCTACTGAAGTCCAGTAGATACATACATTGTACTTGGAGTACTTATTAATGTTGACACAATGATAGACGGGACTGAGTGAGCTAAAAATTGATGGATTAAAAAAATTACAATTTAATTTTGTTTTATTTTTATAAGCAAATAAATATGTAAATATGTCTTATGTTTTCATAACATTCTGTAGTCAGCATCATTGAAGGGCAGCATCATTCAAGTCACAGGTGATGTGATCCTTTTAAAAAATTATGAACAAACACCAACAAATTAATGTTTTTAATTGGATCCAACATAAGTTTCGAATATTTCTATTAAATATGCAGACAATTATTATTAAATATGCAGACAATTTAGTTTAGTGCGTAGATATTTGTTCCAAAAAGGAAAAACTTTTAACGAGCTCTTAGGACAAAATTGAGAATGGATTGAGATTCTCCTTGATCGAAAATAGTGGTTTAACTCGGCTTGTAGTACCGGAAGTAATAGCATTGAGATTTTTGATTTATCTTATTTGTAGTCGCAACTTCACACGGAATAAGTTCCGGAATTTTCGGACGAACTACTTCAAATGTTGGCAGGTGATCCATTTCATCAAGGAGATCTTCGTGGTACCCTTAAATCAATTTCGTGAAGCAAAATGCTTATCTTTGCAGAATCATCTCGAATGGTGGAGAATTATCTTAACTGAGGTGAATTCATGGTACTGGTTTAGCGAACTGGTACGTTGTTACAATGCATACTTCAGGCGCAGCACTAACCGCCTGTTATTTACATACTGTTAGTAGAGTCATTAACAGCAAGCAAAAGCTTTTATTTATTCGTAACAATACTATAATTTAAATGGATCTTTAAGAAAATATACTTTTTGTAAAATGATAAACTTTTTTTAAGCAATTTTTTATTTATTGAATGTGTTTTTTTTTAAAGTACTTGTAAGGTACTTCTTTTATTAAAATCTAATGTTTTTTTTAAGAAAAGGTGTAATTTTTAATAAGAAGTACCTTTTGTAGGAAAAAGCCTAAGAGTATGAATTTTTTTTACAAATAAGTACTTTTTTTAGGAACAGGTACTTTTTAATGAAGTGGTACTCTTTTTAGGAAAAGGTTATTCTTTAAGAAAATTTACTTATTTTCAGAAAGGCTACTTATCTCAAGAAAAGAAAAGAAAGGTTATTATTTTATTCTTAAGACAAGGCACATTTAAGAAAAGGGATGTTTGTAAGAAATGTTTTTTTAAGAGAAGGTATTTTATTTTTGAAGAAAAGGTTTTTTTTAAGAAATGGGAATTTTTTTAGAATTGGTTCTTTTTTCAAGAAGAGGTAAAATTTTAAGAGTAGGTACCTATCTCAAGAAAACTTATTTTGTTTTATATAAAAGGTACTCTTTAAAGAAAAGGTAGTTTTTTAAGAATGTGCAATTTATTGTAAGATAATGTACTTTTTTAAGAAAAGGTATCGATTTAAAATAATTACTTTTCTTCAGAATAGGAACTTATTGTAAGACAATTTACTTTTTTTAGCAAAGCTAATTCTTTAAGAAAAGGTATTTTTTTAAGAAAAGGTATTGTTTCAAGAATTCGTATTGTTTTTGAGAAAATTTACTTGTTTTAAGAAAACGCACTTATTTAAGAAAGTGTTATTTGTTTAAACTTCGTTCACTTTGGATTTTCTAAATTTACCTATTATTCGGTTCAAAACTACAATATGTAATAAACAGGCTCCACCTAGAAAATTTCCCAGTAAACAAGAAATTTCTCCCCATTTGTTAGTCTAGACACAAACCAAAAGTACGAGTGTAAGAGTAAGTGTGCTGCCAAATGAAATTCCATGCTCAGGGTTGTATTTCATGGATTTGCCAGTCGTGCACTTCGGATGTCCTAAATTTACTTTTTATTGAGTTCAAATCTAACTACAATATGTAATAAACGGGCTCCACCTAGAAAACTTCTCATTAAACCAACAAAACCAAAAGTACCCAATATAGTATGAAAAGTTGTTTATAATTTTTTCATTTAGACCCCATCCCGCAACGTGCGATAAGGAACTTCGTTCCAAAATAAACAGATAAATCGTGTATACACACACAAAATCTAATACCCATGAGGACGACCCATACACATATAAAAACTCATATCCAATATAAGTATAAGTATGGGATTGAATATAGGTGGTCTGGGTACACGTTCAATTTATGATTACACCCCTTTCATGTTCGTTGCATTATTATGTAAGGCTGTCGTAATAGGATAGCTTGATTTAGTAGATTGTCTTTCACTTAAATGTGGTTTAGTATTATGTAACAAATCACTGCAACTGCTTCATTATTTTCCAGTTTCTTTAGCGTTATGAAAAACAAGGGGTCTTAGGGTTTATTACCTCATTCATTTAATGGAATTGGAGTTTTTAATGTGGCTTATTTTTAAATTTTGTTTCCATCCATTATCATGATTATAACAGTGATTTAAACCCACTAAGAACCAGTCAAACTTTTTTTTCAAATCTTTTGACAATAGAATAAGGACACAATCCGCACTCTATCTATGCAAAGTGCGTTTTTGAACTATTCTAATTATAGTAGATCAAGCCAACACATCAAAAAAATCAAAAATGTGACACAAGTAAAAAATTAAAACATTTTATATTTTCCGTTTGACATTATGTTCATCACATAAAAGGAAATACACATATACTCCTAAGTTTTGGAGGATAAAATATTTTCCGGTTTTCTGTAGAAACAAGGCAGTTGTGTGTATTTACAGGGTGCCTCAAAAGAAAGTTTTTATTTTGTATGTCGATAAAATAAAAGACGATGTGTTTAAAAGAACAGACAAACAATCTATGAAATCCGTCGTACTGATTTGTCAGCATTATGTCATAGCTGACTGGTCCTAAATCCAATAATGAATGTCGTTATCATTTTTCAACGGCAAGTCCTTTGTGTGGATTTGAAGATTTCAAACAATGTCGAACTTAAAAATTTTTAGTTAATGTATGAGAAATTCTACTACAAGCTTTCTAGGTCCAGAACATTTTTCTATTTGAAAAATGCTTGGGTTTTGTTGGAATAATAGACAATTCAGTTAAGCACACTCACTGGCATGACAAGTTTCGAACTTCGTGACAAGTTCATCATCAGATGCCTAAATACTGTGCCTGAATTTATACCATATAATATAGCAAACAGTACCATATGATATATTAAAAAAAAGCTCACCTAAAAGCACTGAAATAATGTGAGTATGCAGGAGGAAATCAAGAACGTGGTAGGAAAAAGCCTTCTGTTCTTGTGTTGGAATTATGGAGCTTTCAGTGTGTGTTGATACTTAGGGATCTTCGATCGATATTGGTCTGATTGTGGTAAAAAGTGTCATGTGTTTGTAGGGGAGGATTTAGGAAATCAGAATTTTTAGAGGCACTCCATTTCAACATACGTTGTGATACAGTGTGCTAAAGTAGACGACTTTGGTGATGTTACAACTCTCAAGTTCTGTAGCTTCGAAAGATTTTTCTTTCATAAATACTTCGTTTCTGAGAATCTGCTTCAAAAATGTACACAGTAGTGTGTTGTGTGTCTAACCGGTACAAATATATTTGCGATGAAAAATTTAAAATGTAAATTTTGCCACTGATTTTTTTTATTTTATGTTGTTGTAATAACTAGGTAGTTTCGAGCCAAAACGTAATTTTAGCCATATTGACAAAACTTCAAAAAAGTGTATGTTGGAAAAATTTTGAAATTACACTCCGGTTCACTTATTTAAAGGCACTAAAAATTCCATATACAGCAGCCTGTATCTTTTGCAATTTGCAACCAATTGCAGAATTTTAAAATGGAAATGGAAGCTAGACATCTTGACATATAAAAAAATCATGGCAATAGTGGTTTCTTAACTAAAGAACTTTTTGTGAGCACTTTATAAAAAAAAGTCTAAAAAATGGATATTTTTTTGGTTCATTTGAATATTATATATATTATATATAATATATTATATAGTACTAAGTTTAATGGAAAACAGTTTTTCTTGTTTTTTTAATTTATTTTACTTTATTTAAGAACTATTAGTAATGGGTACAACCTCCGTTGTTTACTATTGGAACTATTAGTAATGGGTACAACCCCCTTTGTTTTTAATAACTTCAAATATACGGGTTTTCATTGAGAGATAAAGAAAATTTATGTAATACAACGAACTTTGATTCCAAGCATCCTTAATGGCCTGAATTAGTGACTGCTTGTCAACAAATTGTCTACCTCCATCATAGACCTTACGAGATAACCAACCCCAGACACTTTCGATAATGGTTAGATCTGGCGAATAGGGCGGCTAGTCAAGAATATTAACATTTTGGCTTGCAATGAACTCCTTTACTAGTCTGGCGTTGTGTATAGGGGCATATCCAAGATATGGGACCAAATAGTTTACTGATCTTCGGAAAAGCCGATTCCAATAACGTTTTATTGCTTGCACTAGTCATTTTTGCACTTTGAAATTCAAGATCGTAATAGCACCCCAAACCATAACACCACCCTCTCAGCTGCGATGTCGGTTAAAAAAACGCTTTTCTTTGCGCATATCATGGAAAAAACAGTTGTAACCATCACGCCCAGCCAAATTAAACTTCTTCTCATCCGTAAATACAACGGTTCTCCAGTCATTTACATGACCTCTTGGCTGCACATCCCATACCATGTAGTCTCTTGCGAATTGAAGCCGCTTTTCCTTACGAGGAGCATTAAGTGGCGGCTTTTTTTTTGTAATTTCAGATATTTAAGATACTCATAGCTCTTAATTCCTCTGCGTACTGATGTATTGCTCGCTTGAGTTCTTATTTTTGACAAGGATAAGGCAGAATTAGAAGCATTTCTGATGATTTTTCTTTTCTCATACGTAGATGAAGACAATGAAACCCTTCCTTTAAAAGTTGTTCCATACCTCTCGGGGTCCTTGATGTAATTGTCGACAGCTGTTCGGCTCCGTCCAATTTTTTTGGATATTGCGCAGTTAGAATATCCTTCAGAACGGGAAACATATATGTTAGGGTTTTCCGATAGATTTAAAATTTTTCGTTTTGCCATTTTCACTCGTAAAATGATTAAGATGTAATAAATTGTAATAAACAAACGTTCCCTACAAAAAACCATCGCTTACTTTAAAAATAATAAAGTTCCCTTATTCAAGTGAACCAAAAAAAATAGCACACTTTTGGACTTTTTTTTAGAAATTGCTCAAAAAAACTTCATTAGTTAAGAAACCACTATTGTCATGATTACTTTTATATCTCAAGATGCCTAGCTTCCATTTCCATTTTAAAATTCTGTAATCGGGTACAAATTGCAAAAGATACATGCGGCTGAATATCGTATTTTTAGTGCCTTTAAATAAATGAACCGAAGTGTATTTCAAGCCTTTTGATAATAACACCTTTTAAAAATTGATTTTAACTTAAAACGGGCGAAGTTTTTTCGAAAAAGCACCACATTTGTCTTACATTTTCGTAAATTGTTTGTATGTAAGATATACAATTTTGTAGTTGTTTTAAACCAAACGCTTTAACAAAGTTACTAAACTCAATTTAATAACGTTTTGAGAATTCAACCTACCTTGTCCGTGTATGGGAGATTTGTGAACAAAATCTTCAATTTCGGGTTTGGGAAAGTTTTGCTTGTGGATTTCATCAAACGCCGTCAAACGTTTTATAAGCAATGGAACAATATAATATATATTATATCATTGTAAATCGGGCTAACAATGACATGCACCGCTTAAACAAGGAAGCGGCCTTTTGGCAGTCAATTAAAAATTTGTCATGGCCGAGGTGAGCAACTTTAGATGGTTCCCCAGTAGCTCCCATACACACTAGGTATTCAGTATTGTACACATCATCTGAAAAATACCACTGCTTATCACTGTATTTTATTTCCCTCAAAACTTACAGAACTAATTCCAAAAAACGGTTTTGGAACCATTGTTGTTGTGCCGATGGCTGGTCTTTTACTGCAATAGGTCCCGTAAAATACAACTTTATATCAAACAATCCGGTTTTCTAGCGACAAAACTTCCAGAGTAGGAAGTATTTACCATTTCGCAACATCAAGATGCCCAAGATTTATTTTCCTCAGTTTAAACAACGAAAAGGAGGAAAGAAACAGGGGTGTAATGATCACATCCGTTTCGTATCGTAAACGGTATTTTGGAAGGCCAATAAAATGGAAACTTGAATTAGAACCTAAGAAATATTTGTATGAATCAAGTTAATAGAGGTATATAATTTCATCAACATTAGTTTTGAACTGATCCTTCAAAATCAGTTTTGTAATTGTGATATTCCACTTTCAACTCCTTTCTGTTAAGTTATACAAAGTAAGTTAAGTCTAAACAAGTTCAAATCTTTCCATTACCATATTTCCCGTGTTCACAATGTGACACAAACACAAATAATTTACTTTTCCCGCATTAGAAATGCAAATACATATATTAAATAGCGTTAGCCTTCCAGGCGAATCTCAATTTTTAAAATGACGTGCCATATTAAACACTTCCTTTAGTCGGAGCATGAGACCCATCATGGCCAATGCGTTCCCTGTTTGGTTCGGAATCTCTTCCGCCCAGTTGAACAGACTTAGGAGATGGGAAAGACGCATCCTAATCAGCTGCTTGAGCTTGCGGATGCGGACAGCCGACACAATTCGGTTAGGAGGCCACCCAGTGCGACGTAGTACGTAATGAATGGCAGCCTTTCTGGAGAACGGACTGGTGGAAAATAGTTTAGTCGAGGACGAGCGCCTGCAGCGGCTGTTAGAATTCAGGTATAGGCCTCGCGACCTTGGATAGGGTGGGACCCCTCTTCGTCGATAACAATCTCCTATTTCATCATTGGAGGATAGGCTCGTTTGATAAGTTCCATTAGCTGGATACTAAATTTTTCACAAAAATATTCACTTCGTGACAAAATTAAACCGAATCATTGAAATGACAAAAAAACGGTGTTTCAACCCGTAGAATTGCTAAAGCAGTGGGTGTTTGCTATCAAGCTGTGCTGAAAGTTAGAACAAGACCTAAAGTAGACTCGCCAGAAGCCAGGAAATCGCAGCCAAGATTGCTTACCAATAGCGATGCTCAAGCTATGGAGCGGGTAATACCGACCAAGAATGTGACAACACCTAAAGAAGCTGCAGCAGCCATAAACAAACCCGTTGGTGGGTGGAAAGAAGCACGTAGAACGCTTCGGCGAATTGAGCTGACAATGCCAGAAAAACGGAAGAAACCAGTATTATCCGCGAAAAATGTACCGGCGCGTTTCAAGTTTTCCAAAGAGCACAAAAATTGGAGCGTCGACCACCGGAACAGGGTAATATGGTTGGACCAGACCAAATTCAATCGCTTTCAGTCGGATGGTAAAGAATATTTCTGGCACCGCCCATATGAAACGTTGAAGAAGCACCAAGTCAAAGAAACAATGAAGCATGGAGGAGGTAACTTGAAGGTGTGGGGTTTATTTACTTGGTGGCATATCGGCCCATTGGAAAAAATCGACGAACTAATGAAAATACGAAGATATCTTCGTATTTTGGAGCATAATTTACAACATTTTGTGGACAAAAGCGCGTATTCCGAGGATGAAGTTATATATCAGCAGAATGGAGATCCTAATCATACGGACAAAATTGTCAAGCAATGGCTCGCTAGTCAAAAATGTAACACAATACAGACATCGAGAAACTGGTTAAAAGAATGGTCAAACGAATAAAAACTGTCATTAAAGCCAAAGATTATTGGACAAAATACTAAACAACGTGATTAAAAATATTTAATTTTCGAACCAGCATAAGTGGATACATTGGTTTTTTTCGATTTAAGTTCCAAAAGGTACTTTTTTCATTAAATTGTTGTATGTTTCATTTTTCTAGAATTAATAAAGAATAAAAATAAAAAATGTTTGACAGAAATTTTTGTATTTTTACGGGTTTTACTACTGGGCAAAGTGAAAAGTGATTATGATGTATCCACATCTGCTCGCCACTGTATATATGTCAATAGCTTTGCAGTTTTTAGTAGTAATTTTAAGTTTTTATCTTTAAGTTCAACGTTGATCTGTCCCCTTTCGTTGTCCCGTTTTTAGGGAACATGTAAGTTATCCAATAAGAAACTTAATGTCATGAATTTTAGTGAATAACTTTAATATTTAAAATCAATCAATCAGTGCCTTTATGTTTGTAAAAAACTAACAAAACTGAACGCAGCCCTCTAAAACCACACTTTTAAAAGGAAACTAACTAAAGTGAACAAAGATGTTCAAGTGGAATAGTTGTTCGTCTGACTCAGAAGCATATCCTCAAATTTAAATATGCCCTCGAAACGGAAAAAAAGGAAATTCGAATACGAACAATATTTCAAAGTCGGAGTAGTCATAGAAGATACCCGTAAATTAGAAAAATTAATAGGCCAGCATCACTGCGGAACTGGATCAATCGTCGGAAATTATAGATAACTTACTGGAGAGAATAAAACTTCTGACAAAAATAGCGAAATTAATAACATAAACGACTCCGACTTCAAGGATGGTAAGCTGGATGAAACTGATGAATGACACATAAACAAGATATATATCACCGTGGCATGGTATACGGTTTGTCAACAATTCAATACAGTTTACGATTTCTGACAAATCTACGTATGACGCAACTATTTATATTTCTACTTTCAAGATTGGTTGTCACTGCTGTTGTTTATTGTATTTAAGTTATATAAAAAGTTTAAATGAATCCTAAACTTTTATATAACTTTAATTAGAAATTGCATATGTGTTTTGTGTTTTGATGTCATCGACATTCTTCCGTGGCATCATCATACAACACAATAAAATTTCCGTATACGCGGAAGTCTCAGCGTACGTCAAGTACATATACATATATACATTTGTATTGCGCTATTGGCAGCTTGCCTTTTCACATCATCATCGTTAACACTAGGGTTATTATCATCTTAGGACTTTTTCGTTACTTCAATTTCGTATATGTTTTTTGCCTTGGCATTTTGGTTTGGTATATTGTGAAGAGTTTTTCATTAGACTTCCGCCAAAAGTTTATTTATATTATCAGTGTCATCATCTGGTTTCAAGTTTTTCCTCTGCTTTACTTTGTCTATAGAACTGTGGTTGAGAAGTTTTGTCTGAGTTCCCTGGTTGTTTTTAATTTAAGAAGAGTAAATTTTATCTCTGTGCGAAATTTATTTTTGTATTCAGATGGAAACAATTTTTTGGCGGGAGTAGTAATGGGTATTAAATTCGTTATTTTATTTTTTTCTGTTTTGCAATGGCAACAACTTTTTGTTCAATAACTTTAAACGTGAAATTTACACTGACAAACTTGAATGAGATTTTAGTATTTGACTGACGTGATTCTTTAATAAATAAGTTTAGTAACATAACATTAAATTGAAGCTCTTTAATACAAAATTAGGACAGAATATTTCGCTAACATTTTAGTAAAATTTAAAAATGTTTATATTAAATATTTTCAAAAAAAATGAACTCAGAAAAGGAAAAGAGTCATTTCATTTCTATTTTCATTTATTTTATTTAAGTCTACGGAAATATATCCTTACAGAGCAACAAATATCTTACATAACTCTTTAACAACAATAACAGAATAAACTTAACTAATTAATTAAATTACATAGTAGTTGTCTAAAATTATTGTGCGGCCTGAGTAAGGTGGAAGACAAAATTAAAATCGTCCTTTATATATTTAATTATATATGCATAATATCATCGCTACTAACAAATTCTAGCTTAAGAAGATAAAATTTAAAAAGTAATGAGGTAGAAATTCATATCAATTATTACATAATAAAAACCTTATAAAACCAAAAAAAAAACTGGAGGATGTAGCACAATTGTTTACATACTTACGTATTCAATTTATTTTTCTCCAATTGCACATAAATTGTATTTTTGGAAAATTGCTTTGCTATTGATTATGTACCATTTGACAAATGATGAAACCGTGCAAACGAAACAAATTCTGGAATCAATTAAATTTCATACAATTAAATTTCATACGGTGGTACTATATTTAGATCCACACAAGTTTTTGCTAGAAGTGTAGTGTTTGCAAAAATCCGGTTCTTCAAAAATGTCGAATTTCAGTTTCTTCGAATATTCCAATTTTGGCGAAACAGGTTGTTGGTTATACCGTGGGGTAAAAACCGGTTAATAACCGGTTCCAGTTTTAATGTCGATGTGGAAATGTGTAAGTAGCGACAACAATCGCTCTGCACACAATCAATAAATGTCTTCGGTTAGTGACTTGTGTATATACACACCGCAGTGGCTTAACGGGCTAGACGCTGCTGAAGATGATGCTTCACAAACATCGAAACGATCGTCCAGCGAATGTGAGTTCGAATCCTACCGGCGGCTTTTACATTTTTGTCACTAACCGGAGAAAACATGATCTCTTACAGCCTTAAAGGAAATTAAAACTTTAAACATAACGAGGATCTAAAACAACTAAATTGGAAAACTTATACGTTTTACAAAATTCGGTTATTTTTAATTGATTTTTTTGATATTTGAGATTGATTTTATTATAAAAAAAAATCAATGAGTGTTCGAACCCACGGATGATGTGTTAACACCTTTTTACTACACGGTACCTGTTCGATTTCTATGAACACATTAGTAAATGTTACATTGGAAATAAAAAATAATAGTTTTTTTGTATACACCGGGCAATGCTGAACATCAAATGACTCGCTTTGTTTGGCCATAGCAACAACAACGAAACAACCAAACACGCAACATCACACATACTTTGTCCGAAGTAGCTGACGTATACGTGTGTCACATAACCACATGTTTGCCATATCAACAGCAACGAAACAGCCAAACATACTACATCACACATACTTTGTACGAAGTAGCTGACGTATTAGTGTATCACCATGACGTCGACTGCGCAAGGGTGGGCTTGCAAATGCAATTTTGCGTGGCTATGCTTTATATCTCCGTTCAACAACAGCAACCGACACATGTACATGCATACATTATTATGTTAACACATACGCTATAGACACAATCTCGTTTGCCTCACCCCTGCCACACCACTCTTTCATTGCTCTCCTGCTCGCTCATTTTTGTTTAACACCTCATTATTCTCTTTCGCAGTCGCATAAAATCTGGGTTTAGCAGCAGCATAAAATCTGGTTTTAGCAGCAGCATAAAATCTGACTTTGATAGATTTAGTCCCTATACGCCGCTATAGATATTAACACATCAAAAAATCAATGAGTGTTCGAAATCGCGGGCGATGTGTTAACACCTTTTTGTTACCCGGTACGTGTTCGATTTCTATGAACACATTAGTAAATGTTACAATGGAAAATAGAAAAAGAACAGTTTTTTTGCCTGAAGGCTTTTATGCTATTGCACTTTCTTTTTCCTTACGTCATTAGATGTAATATTGTTAAAATAAATAAAGTAATATTGAGCTAACTGAAATAATTGTTTTTGTTTTGTCATCACCAGAGCGACGATGACCTGCTTGTTTGAATGCTGGCACACAACTGCAAAACGCAATATTTAGCTCACTGAAATAATTGCTTTTGTTTTGTCATAAACAGAGCGAAGACACAAAGTATTGAATAGTATAAAGAAATTATTGCACTCTTTTTCCGCTCTCATGTAGAGAGTCTGAGTATAAGAGCATAAACGAGTCTTATTCTCTTTATAGAATATTTCAATATAAATCAGTGATAGGCAAATTCAGGGCGCCGCGCCTTTTTGTTTTCTCATCTATTACGTACATGTGCACACACATTGTACAGAATTAAACAACACTAATCAGTCTCGTTTGAGCATTCAACAAGGGAGCTTCTGTGATCTCACGTTATTTAAAAACAGCGTTGCCACAGAATATAAATTATCGCTACCAATATGTTTAATGGGCAATTTGAATTAAATTTTTTATTTTCAGAAAATTAGTTTGGCAAACCGGAATATTTGGTTTGTGAACGTGCGTTGGCACGAATGAAAAACATTTGTTTATTGTATTTTTTTTATTTATAATGATATATTTATTTTTTATTTTAAAGAAATAAAATACTTAAGCAAAATATTTTATTTTTGCAGTAATTTTTGGAAATTTATTTGTAGTATACAGCTATGATTTCAACTAATGATATCAAAAATAAGTTTTTCGTTGGAGATTTAAAGTTTAAAATTGGGCATTTGAGATGAAATTTTACTGGTAACACCAGTTCGTGGTGAGAGCGAGGATGCATATAACGCATACAATCGCAAATTGTATGAGTATAGGTTGCCGATCAGTGATATAAATGCACCATATCGAACAATGTTATTACATAAAACAATACAAAAAGTATAGATATTTCAAAAGGCATCAATGTATTATGAATGGACCAAGTTATGACAAACAGAGAGTAATACATTTTAAATCATTCGTCAGATGTCGCCAGTGCTTTTGAGACGCATCAATGGAGACGCATCAATGGATTTCTCATGAATTCTGTAGGTACAACCTAATTCATTTTCAATTCGGTTACCACAACATGGTTCTATGTATTTAACTAAAAGCGGACGTTTAAAATTCTATAATCAAATATTATTTTAAAAAGAATTAAAGAATGTCAATATTTTTTCGTGGTTGTTAACAAAGATTAGTAAAATATGTTTTGTATTAAAACTCTTTATTTTGCAGAAATTATTTAAGCAGATATCACCAGTCTTCAAGTTTTTCAAGGTGGGTCATGTGAGATATGCGATTTAGGACCAAAATTAACCGATACAAAATGTCGGAAATATTGTGGTGTCCCATGATGGCCGCGACTTGAATAAATAAATGTATTACCCTATAGATTATATATACGACTTTATTTTCTCGCTTTCTAATTTTTTTATAAGAATACGGGAAAATAAATCATATTTTTATAATAAAAAAAACGTCAATAATTCATTTGTGACACTATCTAAATTCGATTGTAACCAGGTAATAAATCGGCCATACCAACACGGAGATCCTGCATTTTGTGCAACAAGACCATCTATCATTCGCATGTATGAGGGCTTCAATTTTAAGCGTGAGCTTGCATGCAGAAAGATGCATACCCACATGCTCCATTGTCAGTGGAAAAAGTCAGGTAGTCGCTAATCTCACCAGTTCAACCGCTTTGGGTTTCCTTGAAATGTTTATATGCCCTGGTCCTTAGAAAGGTGAATATGGAACTGCCTGGTACAGATTCTCATAGTGCGTCGGACCAGTTTCCTGGAAAGTTTACGTTAAGCAGGAGGTCTGCGATTTATCACTAAATGTCGTCCATCGCCCGTTTCGTTCCTGCAAATATCCCAGGGATGTGGAATTCGTCGAAAGGACTTTGCGCAGTCTGGAAGTCTCAGCCGCATTTTCAAGGCCTTTACAGAAAAGATTTCAAGACCTCGTCTTGAAGACTTTAACTCTTGCTTATATTATTTATGTCTAATTTTGTACACATTCCAGTCTGACTGAGTCTCTAAGGCCTTTGCCATAATAAAACGTTTTCTGCAAGACTTTCAGGATTTGCATTTCCTTGTTCCACCACGGAGATTTCGTCTTAGCCCGGTAGGAACCGGTGGAACATGCGGACATGCATCTGTAAGATTGTCAACCTCAGCGGTATTACCTGGTTCACAGAGAAGAATGTTTGTATGGTACCATTCAAACTTTGTTTGTATTTGGTGCAGTCACTCGAAATCTCCTATCTTTTGATCAATTGAAAGGAGTCCTGTGATGCAGCTTAATTTATATTGGTATCTTCATATTAACTTATATTGGTTCTTCATCAAATTGTGTGATGCACATTGACGTCCGCACAAGGAACGGGACCCATTTTATACGTCTCTACCTCATAGAATATGTTCCTCATCAGAAGTGACGGCCGTGGTCCAGTATCTTCATAGGGCAAAAAGGCTGCCGCTGACGCTGTTGTGGGCATTATTCAACCTATCTGTTCTCTTCTTTGACTTATCCAAATAGTCAAAATCTTCGTTGAATAAATTATTTTCCTTTGAAACTTTCGTAATTTTATTAGAATTGTGAATATTGTTTATTGGTGTATGCCTTTTTGCTAACATCCAACTTGCGTTGTCATTAGTTTCGGAACTTGCATCTAAATCGGAGTTGGCAGATATTTATGTATATCCATTATGCAACTTATTTCGGGAAACTTACTCAGGGACCTTACAAAACGAAGATAACATATTTCGCCAACCAGTTCGATCTTTTGCTTTATTTCTCCAGTTGGCAATACCAAGTGTACGCAGGGATTCGTCAACCAGATCCCTCCAGCGGAGTCTTGGTCTTCCTATTATTCGTCTTCCTTCGAGTTCGGTTTCGAAAACCCTTCGCGCTGGTTCACCTTCATCCATTCTACTGACATGGCCTAGCCAGCGCAATCTCGTTATCTTGATCCGCTTAACTATGTCAATGTCAGGATAAAGCTCATACAGCTCATGATGACCGAACGTGCTTTCACTTCAACATTCCCATAATAATGAGTGTTTGAAATACCACGTTAGACGTGTGTATATGCAATGTCAAACATAATTTACTAATACATTCACATTGTTGGTCAAACCGCTTGATGTGTTTATACCCTGCATTACGCCTAAAGAGACTGTTTACCTCCCTTCTCTTCTCCCTATACCGCTCAGTTGCAGCTCGCGTTGCAATTGACTGAAGCATTACCATACGTACAGCGTTCTTTTCGTCATTTGCTATGCGACACTCTTCATCGTACCACGGTTTATGGCGAAGCGGTTTTTCGAAACCAAGTACGGTTCGGGAAACAGGCTTCGAAACAATTCGTTGGCAAATTATTTTATGTCTCTCTGATTGATGGCTTCAGTAACCATAGTGAGCAAATAAACAGGCTTGAGGTTTGCTGTTCTGTATTGAAATATCAGTTCATTAAAACCCAAAAATAGGTTAATCGATTTGAAATAACAGGTGAAACCGATATTTTTCAAATTGAAATTTTCACAAAACCGATGTACGGTTAACCGGCCGAAATTTTTGAATACACTAGAGATGTGTGAAATACTTATTTATAAGGCTGAGTATTTTCCCAGTATGTATTTGGATCAATGCCGAAAGCGAGCAATAAAGGAGTAATGACTTGTACATCCATTTGAAGTACTAAGCGAGCAATCGAAAAGTTTTTTTTTGTTTTGCTAAAAAATTGCTCGAAATTAGAAATAAAAACTTTAATGCCTCTCTTATTACTCCGAATTGTATCAATAAGAGACGCATCAATGTACTGTGTACTATTTCTTGACATAAATATTAATTGTTGTTGTTTTCGCTTTGTACACCCATTTTGTCAGTGTACTCTTTGTCTTAAAACTTGAAAGACGTGTGTTTTAAGCAACGCGAGTAGGTATTGTTATAGTAATAAATTATAAAATAAAAATAATATATAATGTATTATATAATAAATATTATATAGAATATATAGTATTAGTACAAGATAACAAAGACTACCTCCTTTATGCTCTTTCAGGAGATTAAAAAGATTACTCCCCTCGTCCTCCTTTCCGAGGAGTACAAAATGCATGAGGCTCGGAGGCTTTTACTTTTAAAGGAGCGATCCAAAGTTAGTCTTTGGATGACCCTATTTCTTACTGGTTTGGCATGTGTAAAAATACACACTCATTAATATGTTGGTCCAACTAGGGCTGCGACATCGACCTCAAAACATCGATGTCGATAAAACATCGGTTAAAAACATCGATGTTTCCAAACATCGATGTTTCTGCGCACGTATTCTTTTCCCTCTGACATTGACTAAAAAAAAAAGTCGTCAAGTGAGAAACATCGATGTTGATCCAACATCGGTTCCAAATGTTTCTGCGTGTTTTGTTTTCCCTGAAGTGCAGTTTTATATATGTCATGTCGACGATATTAAGCAAAAACATACAAAAGTTGATTAGTACTGCTTTTTTATTTTTATTGCTAAAAAACTTTAATAAAAAACATCGATGTTTTCAAAATAAAAAATTTATAGAAAAACCATCGATGTTTCCGAATTGCTATCAAAATTATATAAAGAAAACATTAATATTTTCAAACATCGATGTTTGGATTTCGCTTTTATATATGACGTGCCGGCGTATATATCACCCTATTGGTCGATATAAAGCAAAAACATACAAAAGTTGATTAGTACTGTTTTTTTATTTTTATTGCTAAAAAACTTTAATAAAAAACATCGATTATTTTTCTATAAATTTTTTATTTTGAAAACATCGATGTTTTTTATTAAAGTTTTTTAGCAATAAAAATAAAAAAACAGTACTAATCAACTTTTGTATGTTTTTGCTTTATATCGACCAATTGGGTGATATTTACGCCGGCACGTCATATATAAAAGCGAAATCCAAACATCGATGTTTGAAAATATTAATGTTTTTTTATATAGTTTTGTTAGCAATTCGAAAACATCGATGTTTTTTCTATAAATTTTGTTAATTTGAAAAACATCGATATAAAAGGCAGCACTAATAAAGTTTTGTATATACTATTTGCCTTTATATCGACGAATAGGGTGATTTGTATATTGACAACACATATCTACAAGAGAATTTCAGCAAAAACAAAACAACGATGTTTTTATTTAGTTTGTTAACAATTCGAAAACATCGATGTTTCTCATTTCATTTCTGCAAAATTAAAACACCCCCAAAAACATCGATGTTTTTGAATAACTCCAGTATACATAAAATAACAGTATACGCGCCATGGCATCGATGTAACATCGGTCAAAAACATCGATGTTTTCGCTCACGCCGCCGATGAGTTTGTGACTAAAAAAAGGTCCTCAAATGAAACACATGCGAAGCCGACAATTTAATCTTGCCTCGGCTCACAACCAGTCCGAAAGCAAAAACATCGATGCAAACATCGATACAAAACATCGATGTTGGAAAAACATCGGCACTAAGATATCGATGTTAAAAGTACTCGATGTTTTAGAAAAACATCGATGTTTTTAAAACATCGATGTCGATGTCGCAGCCCTCGGTCCAACGGTTGTAGATGAACTTGTTATTAACGCATTCTTTAATGCACTTTTGAATTCGTCACTCAACTGGCTTCGAAAATCTGCGTTAACGATCAACTATACGACAAAGTTCTTAGCTGATCGTGTATATAAACTAAAGTGAGGAAGTATCAGCGAAAGTGAGTACATATACTATTTTCGATAGTTAAAACACAAAGTGAAGACTTGCGGATCTTGTATACACTCGCTCATAAGGGAAGTTTGTACAGGGTGGAGCGCGGTAATTTGCGTTTTGCACTGCAGGCTGTGGCGGCACTGTTGGTCGAAGAGAGTGGAGAGTGTACGTGGCTTATAGTAACTGACAGGAGATTTGTATTCGTCTGCCTTCCTCTGCATTCGGACCGAGTCACTGTGTGGTGCGCCATATCACGGCCCTTACTTTTTCCAGGATAACCGTCTTGCCGTAACTGTGAACTCCGAAAGGTACTTGACTATGATACAGGATTTTTTTCAGCCGGCTCTTGAGGCAATACAACTAGAGGATACACGGTTCCAACAGGATGGTGCCAGTGCACACACAGAGCGTTACCATGAATTGTTTAAAGCAAATGTTTCCAGGACGGCTTATCTCTTTGAGGGGTGACGTGAACTGGCCGGCACGTTCACCAGACTTAGCCACATCCTTTGGGGTTACCTGAAGTCGAATGTGTATATCAGCCGTCCCAACACCTTGGAAGACCTAATTAACAATATTGAGGCTGAAATTGGCAGAATACCAGTCGAAATGCTTGTTAGAGTTCATGTAAACTTCAGAAACCGTATGCAGCAGTATGTGGATAGCGAAGGTCGACATTTGCCAGATACACTATTTAAAACCGTGTAATTTCAAAATTCCCTTACTGTTCAATATAACTAAAATATAAAATAATTTTTCTAAGGTTCAAAATTTTTTTATTTCTTTCCCAAATAAGCAAATTTCCGCGCTCCATCCTGTATATATCATTTGATAATGGAAACGAATACCGCATAGAGCGAGTTCTTTTAGTCCTAAAATATTTTTGGACCAAATTAGTTTTGGTACTTTTTAAGACTTTTTTTTAAGCCATACCCGTCTGTCTGGCTGGTTGGCTGGTCACCCAGATAACGGTCGCAAACCTTTACAGATCATAGTGAACTTTCGTCATGGACTATTATTTGGCCACAATTAGGTCCCGTAAAAGATGACATATTTCGTACAAAATTATGTTTGTTCTGGTACATGTGATTAGCTTCAACTCAAGCGCTGGTTCATAATCTATAAATGTTTGCTGAACTGAAGGAATGGCCACGGCCATTCTAATAATTCCCATATAAAAGCTGATCTTAATGAAATTTGGTAGGTGGCTTAATTTTATGAAACGGAAGTCACCCACTAAAACATCTGTGATTTTCCCACACTATTTTTGGTAAATCCCATTCAAAGCTGCTCATGGCAGGACAAGTCACGTATAACAGAACCAATTTCGATGAAATTAAGTATTTTAAAAAGTTTAGACAAACACGACTCTGTTAGTGTAAATGGGAGATTTGGTCACTTCCATTCTGGTACTTTCCATACACGGTATCTCTTACAAACCATAACGAAGCCTAATGAAATTTGGGTCTGGATAATATTTTATCAGATACTGCTTTGTTAGTAAAAATGGTAAATTTGGCCACGCTCCTGTTGTAAAAGTTAGTCAGCTTCACGGTTGATCAACATCATGTCTGCCGAAAAACAGAAACCGACCTTAATGCAATATAAAAAAAAATAAAAAATGATTTCCCATTTCATCCCATGAAGGGATAGGGGAAAACTTCCCACAAGTGAGCTGTGCGCTTTATAGTTTTACACTCACTTATTCGGACCTACAGTTTATACCGGTTCCGAGCGGTAGTTTCAAAAGCCTTTTCATGGCTAAATACTCGATAGTGTCGCCGTCACTAAGCGAGGTGACCGGCGTCGACAAAAAACGAAAGGTGGTAAGACTAGGAATCGAACCTACGTTATCATGTACAAGAGCCGTGAGCACTAACCATTGCACCACCGATGGCCACAATGAAATATAATACTGCGTAATGTAAACAAATCCGCAGATTAACTCTGTGATATTGAATATGGGAAAATTTGTTACGCCCATGGGGATAGCTGAAGGTGGGTGGTCTTGAAAATAATATAATCCTCTTTTAATGGAACTCGAATCCAATGGAGGACTTAGGGTGAGGATATGTTTAACTTGATTCGCCCGACCAAAATTTTTGTATAAGTTTAAATATATCGTAGCTCAACCGAAATTCACCCATAATATTTGTACAAAACTATTAATCCGTTCAGTTCCCTTTAAAATACACGCCCCAAAAACGTGGGTAACTACGCATTATTGTCCCCAATTCCCTATGAGTAATGGATAATCATGATGGGTAACTCCTCATTGTCTTGAGAAATTGCACATTAATTTCCTCACACCCTGTGGATAATGGTTAGCCGCTCACTACTTCCACAAACGCTGTGCGTATTGGGTAATCGTGATGGTTAATTCCCCATAGCTGTGGGTAACTATCCGTTAATTTCCAGTACCCTGTGGGTAATCGGTAAACGACTGCGGGCGATTCCCCACGACAATGGTAATGGATTATCCAGGTTAACCCAGGTTAACCCATTACCCACGAAATACGAACCCTAGTTTTCTCATTTCCCTTGCGGGAATTTTTAAATTTCTAATATAAAGCTTAAGGGGTTGAGCTTGAATAAATTTAGAAAATTGTAAAAGTGGGATGAATCTAAAGTCTTACGGCATCAACTTCCGAGAATATCGGATTATTTGGCAAGTGTACTTTCGATTACGGAGATCATCCTGGTGCCCTTAACTCAATTCTACCTAACAGCTCTTAATTCGTTTTTCGTTTTCATATGCGAATAAGTATCGACGGATTATTCCACATTACTCTCACGTTTCAAATTTTTTACTCTCCATATTCTACTTCCTTTGAATTAACTTTGAACAATTTTAGAGGACTTTATTATGAAGTCTGTTCCAAGCTAATTTTTTTTCTTTATCATTTACGATTTCCTAAACTAACTAGTAGTATTTGGCTCTTATGAGATTACATCTTAATACCCTTAAAAAGTTCAATTAATTAATATTTAATTCGTATTAATTTACGTTGGATTATGAAACAATTATCCTTGCCAACACAAGTTACATATATTTGTTTATTAAACTGAGACCTAAGAAAAGAAGATATTATTCGTTAAATGGAATTAAGAGATTAGAAATATAAAGTGGGAAAATTGTTTCTTATAATTCGAATAGTGTGTGTGACCACTGAAGTGGTTGAGAATATTTTATAATTATACAAAAAATAATACAAGGATCCGCAGGATTTGTGAGAAAACAAAGCAGACATCACGAGGTTAATGTATGTACATTACGCCGGGCCAAATAAAAGAACGATTTAAAGTACATGATTTGGTTAGGACAAAAATAGGGGTGTAGGTCGCTTAGAATACAAAATAAACAACTAAAGTTACAGCCTTATGCACGATCTCGAAAGAACACCTAAGCGAACGAAAGCCAGTCACTCACTTTCGTTCAAATCCTTGACTTTAAATTTTATTGTGTGGTAGTGTGTTTACAAAATCGGAACCCACTAATTATTTTCGCTGCCATCTATGCGATCGAAAATGTCGAAACCAGTCACTTGTCTTCTGCTTGTCGCATAGCTGGAAATCAAATAAAAGCTTGAAAAAAAAACAATTAAAATATAATTAAATGGAAGAAATACAATGGACAGAAACTAATGTCATTATAATAAATTTGTTATTAAAATATATTTTCAGTTCAGCATAAAAGTGTCAATTTTGCCACACCTGCTGATAGTGGTTGCTCGTACTCAGTGTTACCACTTTATCCCTTTTAGGGCATTTCTGGTTCTTTCTTTTTTTTTTGGTTCCTACTCGTTTTTTAGGAAAAAGGCTAGGGACTTTTTAGTCCATTTTTTAAATTATGGGCCTTTTTCAGTCCTTTTTAAAATTAACAACTTTTGACCGGCTTAGCGAAATAACTCCCCATGAAATAACTCCCATGAAATAACTCCCAACGAAATAATTCCCACCAAAAATGAAATAACTTCCAATAACGAAAAATGAAATAAGTCCCACAAAAAATGAAAAAACTCCCAATAGCAAAGTGAAATAAGTCCCAAGACTTCTCCTACAGCACTTGTCATATGGGCCTTGTACAAACGGTCACTTTTTTTGGGAGTTATTTCATTGTTATTTCAGGAAAAATGAAATAACTCCCAAAAAAAAACGAAATAAGTCCTACTAAAGTGGGAGTTATTTCATATGAAATAACTCCCACTTTTGTATGGAAATTTTTTGGGACTTTTTTTAATTTTTCTGGTGGGAGTTTTTTCATGTGGGAGTTATTTCACTACGCCCTTTTGACATATAAACCCTTTTTAATGTAGAACTCATATTTTGTTTGTATTAGTACAATATTCAATTATTAATATTAAGTATTATTTGTACAGTAATAAAAAAATATATTAAAAAATTACATCAGGTGTCAGGGGACACCCGGTTGGAACGAAGTTCTTTTCGCTATATATTATGTATTAGTTAGTTCCAACACGCCTAAGGCGCCCGTTGAAAAATACGATAATTTAAATGGATCTTTAAGAAAATATACTTTTTGTAAAATGTTAAACTTTTTTAAAGAAATTTTTTATTTATTGATTGTATTTTTTTAAAAAAAAGTAAATTTTTAGGTCCCTTTTGCAAGAATATGTATTATATTTCCCCAAAAAGGTTCTTTCTTTAATTAAAGCTAATGTTTTTTTTAAGAAATTTCTAATAAGAAGTGCTTTGTGTAAGAAAAAGCCTAAGAGTATGAATGTTTTTTACAAAGAAGTACTTTTTTTCAGAACAGGTACTTTTTAAAAAATTGGTACTCTTTTTAGGAAAAGGTTATTTTTTAAGAAAATTTACTTATTTTCGGAAGGCTACTTATCTCAAGAAATTAAAAGGTATTATTTTTTTTAACAAAAGGAATTTTTGTAAGAAAATAAATTTTTTTTTAAGAGAAGGTATTTTTTTTAAGAAAAGCTTTTTTTTACGAAAGAACATGTACAATTTTAAGAGTAGGTACTTATCTCAAGAAAAGCTATTTTGTTTTAAAAAAAGGTACTCGTTACAGAAATGGTAGTATCTTAAAAAAATACAATTTGTTGAAAGATAATGTACTTTTTTAAGAAAATGTATTAATTTAAAAAAAGTACTTTTTTTTAGAAAAGGTATTTTTTGTAAGAAAATTTACTTTTTTAAGCAAAGGTACTTCTTTCAGATAAGGTATTTTTTAAAAAAAAGGTACATTGTTTAAGAATATCTAAGTATAGGAATTTTTTTTTCTTTAAGAAAACGCAATTACTTAAGAAAATTTTATTTTTTTAAACTTTGGCTTTTCTAAATTTACTTTTTATTCGCTTCAAAATTACAAAATGTAATAAACAGGCTCCACCTGGAAAATTTCCCATTAAACAAGAAATATCCCAACATATGGTAGTCTAGACACAAACCAAACCTAAAGTACGAGCGTAAGAGTAAGTGTGCTGCCAAATGTAATTCCATGCTCAGGGTTGTATTTCATGGATTGCACTTTGGCTTTTCTAAATTTACTTTTTATTGGGTTCAAAACTACAATATGTAATACACAGGCTCCACCTAGAAAACTTCACTTTAAACCAAACCAAAAGTACCCAATATAGTTGATATTAATGGGTTGTAATAAAATAGTTTAAAAAAAAGTTGTTTAAAATTTTTTCATTTAGCCCCATATACCGCAGAGTACGATAAGGAACTTCGTTCCAATAAGGTTTTTGGTTAGGGATTTCATGTAAAGGACATGCCTTTTTTCGATTTGAATATCATTATTTGAAATGGTCGACTTTACTGTAGCTCTTGCCTCATTTCATAACTCTTTTTAAGTTTTTCACGCTTTCATGCTCAGTGTGGAGAAACTAACTCTCTTTGAAGGAATTGCGGCTTCAAATTTCTTGACAGCTTTGCAAAACTCAAAAAGCAACAAAAATTATATTTAGGTCCACTAAGTGGATGTCGGAACAATAATTTTACCATTTTTTTTAATTTTTCACTTGTAAGTGCACTAATTGAAGCAAAAGGATTTGACCAAATCCTGAAAATTTATAGTACTTAAGACTTTTGAGAACATTGTCAAATACAACAACCAACAACTATTACGTTGAGGATTTCAAATTAATTATAACAATTCAAAAATGTATAACTGTTTTGTTGTAAAATATAAAATATTTCAAATTTTCTTGACGTTTCGCCTTTTTATGGAGTATTGGTACATTGTTTCTGAAAGACTAATTATAAAGGGTTACGAATTGAGGTAAGAGCTACGATATTGCGGAAAGTTGCAATGCAAAATATCGGAATGGTTAGGATTTAATGAAGGAAAAAATAAAGTTCTTCTCCTCAACCGAAATCTTATTTGGACCCTAAATCCAAATATAAATATCTTTGGCAAATACTAGAAAATATACGAAATATGATATTATGCGTTTTCATTCAAACTCAAATTTATATATAGTATATATTAAAACTTCAAATGTATATGAAAACTGTTTGACATTTCGCAAAACATTCAATTTTTTCGAGTAATATAAGGGACTTAAGAGTTTGAGCGAAACCCCATACTCTATTACTATAAGTTGACTATAATGAATGAAAAGGGGTCCTCAAATTTGGTATTTATCTATTATACATAGTATTTGGGACAAAATATATTTAAAATGTCAGTAAAATTTTAACCTTTTTGTTTTTTTTTTTGGTTCTCTGTGATCTTTTTTTCTTAATTTAAGCTATTTAATACAAACCAGTTTAAATGCATACTACAACTAGTCTTAATATATATACTAACGAGCAGTTTTGGTACATTTAGTGTATTTTATATAGTTCTCTGTGATCTGAACACAACATTGTTTCTAAAAATTGTATCTAAAAATTTTATAACAAGTTTTTGTTTGAAATTTGATTTAATTGTGTATTTGATTACTTAGCCCTTTTTTATGGCTTTTTGCTCCTTTTTTTAGAGCTTCTTGCAACACTGCTCGTACTTTTCTCTCTCGCTTCGCAATTATATGGCGAAAGTCAACTGCACGCTATTGCTTTGAACAACAACCTGGGAACATACGTAAAACCATGCGAACGACAAGTCGAAAGATAGTGGTTCCCATTTTAAACGCAAGTGAGTGACTGGCTTCTTTCGCTTGGCTGTTGTAGGAGGGGGTGTAAGTGGGGTCCGACTTTGTATTGTTTTGTATATGTTTACGTTCCCTTCTTAGTTGGTACCAAATCAGCTGTTTGTCGCAGAGTAAGAAAGCGAACGTTAAGTCTGTTAATTTTAGATTTTGGAAACTTTTAATATAATTTCAATACATTTTCAAAATAGTAAAGACATAGAGTAATGACGTATAGTTATCCAACTCTCTCAGTAGTTTTATAACATTTTGTGTGTTGCAGATGGCCGGTTGGATGTCGGAAAGTATTTCTTGAATAATATCAGATAGAGGAAATTGCTCAAACCAAGCAACAATAAATCAGCAACGGTATTTCGTTTTGTGCGTTTGTGCATTAAAATTTAGTGTAAATACACCACAAATATATACCAAAGGCTAAGATGTATTAATAAAGGTGAGCGCAGTTCACAGCTTATTTGCTTTGTTTACATTTGTACGGTTAACTAAGTTGTGAAAAGCTGTTTTCTTATTGTTGTTTGCATTGTTTTGATTCAAAGAAATAAGCGCCGCGGTTTAAAGTGAAAAAGTTTATATTCAAAATTTATATTCAAAAAAAGTACGACAAAATAAAATAAAAATGTGAGTCTGTGTCCTTTGCAAGAAAAACTTAGTTGAAGATGGGTCGATCCACAGGATACCAAATGGAACCAGATTTGTGGAATGAATAAGCTCTTATAATTATGTGAGGACAATTTCTCCCCCTCAGACATCAGAAGAGCAAAATAAAATCATCTCATGCCCAGTGCTGTTCCATACATTCATGATGACATGCAACATCCATTATATGAGTATGTGTTTTGAGGACAAGACTCCGCAGAAGGGATCAAGTTGATGAATCCCTACGTACACTTGATATTGCCAACTGGAGAAATAAAGCAAAAGATCGAATTGGTTGGGAAAATATGTTATCTTCGTTTTGCTGGGTCCCTGACCCCCCGGGGTTGTCCGAGACCGGATAAGTAAGTAAGTTTTGAGGACAATTTGGGGGCATGAATCTAGTGTAGCAACAATGCTCTGATTTACACCAAAATGTCACCACCTTCAAAAGCTTCCGCGCTGCGTCGGAAGTGTTTTTTTCTGCGGACTGTCCAACTTCTTAAGATATAGGCCTAAACTATTAACCACCAAACTTAATGCTCCTCGTAAGGAAAATCGGCTTCAATTCGCAAGAGGCTACATGGTATGGTATATGCAGCCAAGGCGTCATGTAAATGACTGGAGAACCGTTGTATTTACGGACGAGAAGAGTTTAATATGGATGGGCCTTATGGCTACAACTATTAAAAGCGCTTTTTGAACCGACATCACAGCCCAGAGGGCGGCGTTATGGTGTGGGGTGCTATTACGTACTATGGCACCATCGATCTTGAATTTCAAAGTCCAAACTTACTGGTGCACGCTATAAAACGTTATTGGAATCGACTTTTCCGACGTTCAGTGAACTATTTGGTCCCATATCTTGGATATTGCAATAGGATAATGCCCCTATACACAACGCCAGAGTAGTAAAGGAGTTCATGGCTAGCCGAAATGTTAATATTCTTGACTGGCCACCCTATTCGCCAGATCTAAACAGTATCGAAAATGTCTGGTGTTGGGTATCTCGTAAGGTCTTTGAAGGAGGTAGACAATTTGATTACAAGCATTCACTAATTCAGGCCATTAAGGATGCTTGGAATCAGTTCTTGTTTAAAGTCTGGAAAACTGTTCTTCAAAGTTTTCAAAATGACTAGTAATGAAGGATGTTCATCATTCCCTTTAATTTGTGTACCCACACTAAATGTTTGACAATATCCGATTCGCAAAACCCACAATAATATAATATAGTCATTTCTGTACCCACAGTTGCCTGTTTCGGGCCGTCTCTAATATATTTTTCGTTTTCTTATACTTTTCGGTTTCGGTTTTTTTAATGAAGTTTTGAGCTGCGCCCGAACTCCGGCAATTCAACTCAAAACGATGTACCAGCACGGTGTTATGATCGGTAACCTATTCTCTTCAGCCATGCTGCTGAAGAATGGAAACTTTCCACAGGCGATTGAGGCTTTTACAATAATCACTGCATTGGTGCAACCCGGGCATATGCCTAAACGATCTGTACTTTTATGGTACTGTTCACGTTTCTTTATTCTGTAACGATAGTAAGATCATTAAAATATAATTTGGCAAATTAACGTGTTGTTTAATCTTAGCTTTCCGCCTTGTACCTGGAATAATTTCGGATTCGTTCCCTAAGCCTTCACTACACTGCTTTTCTTCATTCCGGGCACATTTAGCTTTACTGCAGCTTTATTTCTTCCATAATATGTATAAACTGTTCTTGCAATTGCCCACATATAACATTGTGAAACACAAAATTGCATTATTATGGGAATCTATCTCGCAATAAATATTTAAAATGACTCAATTCAAAAATAAACCAATAATCCATTACTGATTTGGTGCTGCTGGTTAAATTTCCACATTTTGTTTACATTTTAATCAGCTGATATTGACAACGTATGCATCTAAAGCAAAAACAAAATGTCTGTTGTTCTTGCCGTACAACTTCTACCTTTTCAATAGTTTTTGTATATAACGTGTTTTTCAATAAGAGCGCTACAAAATTTTTTTAAATAAAACAAAACCGGTTTTAGATACCAATGAAATTCTTTATTCCTTTGAAAGTACGTTCGATGCCATTATGTATGGAACTCGATTTCTTTTGCATGGCCACCACGAGCACGCTTGCATAAGTCCAGACGCTGAACCCAATTTTCGACGGTTTTCAAGCATAAATCGGCCGATACTGCTGCAATTTCACGTTCGATATTCGTACGAAGTTCATCAATCGACGCTGGCCTGTTGGCATAGACCATAGACTTGACGTAGCCCCACAGGTAATAATCTAACGGCGTCAAATCGCACGACCGAGGCGGCCAATCGACTGGGCCATTTCATGGGATAACACTTTCCCCAAACTTGGATTCCAATAATTTGATTGTGGCATTCGCTGTGTGGCTTGTGGCGCCGTCCTGTTGGAACCACATGTCCTCCAAGTCCATATTATCCAATTGGGGCAACAATATTCGGTTATCATTGAACGGTAGCGATTCGCATTCACAGTAATGTGCCGGTCTTGATCATCACGGAAGAAGTACGGCCCAATGACACCGCCGGCCCATAAACCGCACCAAACCGTAATTTTTTCGGGATGCAATGATGACTCATGGATTACGTGTGGATTGCTGTCTGACCAATAACGCATATTTTGCTTATTGACGAAGCCATTCAGCCAGAAATGAGCCTCATCGCCGAACATGATTTTCCGATGAAAATCCGAATCATTTGCAAGTTGTTGCTCAGCCCAATTCACGAACATACGACGCTTATGGTGGTCAAGCGGCTTCAGTTCTTGCGTCAATTTGATCTTGTAAGGATGTAGGCCAAGATCTTTTCGCAAAATTCGCCACAACGACGTCAAAGAGATGCCCAATGCTTGAGATCGGCGTGTGAGAGGCACATTTTCGCTTTATTGAACTGACGCCTCAGCGGCAGCAATATTCTCGACACTACGGGCTCTTCTTTGTCACACTGGCACGGGAACATTTTGTACTGTGCCTGTGGATTCAAATTGTCCACTATACGCTCAATTGTTGATCTGGTAGGACGATTATGACGACCATAAATTGGACGTAGCGCTCTTAAAGTTGAGGCCACTGACTTCAAATTTCGGTAGTAAATTTTAATAATTGCGACTCGTTGTTGGCTCGTATATCTATCCATGATGAAATGGCAAACCTTATTGAAGATAAATGTCAAAAGAGCGGGAAAAAATATGGCGTCGTTTGCTGCCCCTATCGATTTACTTTTGTAGCGTCTCTTTTGAAAAACCCTTTGCTAACAATCAAATATAACAAACAAGTCAAGTATACGTTTAAATTCCACTGTTTGTGATCAAAACGGCATGAAAATTTAAATCAACAATTTTTGTAATAGAAAACGCCGGACTAGATCTCTAACTCGTAAAGTGCAAAATATGGCGTACTGAACACTTACGTACTCACATGGCGATATGTGTGTGTAAAAACAGTTTAAGGAATGAATTTTAATTATGCTAAGAATTAAAGTTTTTTTTTTATACAGGTCAGGACCATTCTATATTTGTATTAATTCATAGTTTTCAAAAAGTTTTTCAACCACACAAGACAGCAGTCGTAAAATTTATTTAAATGTACAGTTTATTTTAAATTCTTAAGAACAAAATTTACTTTTCCCGGTGTTACTTTGTGAAAAAGGTAATTATCTATGTGATCGCTTAAGGCTTCCAATTTTTGATTCTTGCCTTAAATTTGTACACCATTTACAGGAATATTTTCGACACAGGATTTTTTTTCCCGCCAAGTAATACTAAAAATTTGTTTAGAAGCTGAGGATCCTGGTCGTATGTCCCTAAGGCTGTCTTTATAATATTTTCCCATTTGAAATCGATAGAGTCTTTAATAATAATTTTTTGCAAATCTATTTGCTTCGAGATTAGCAAAATATCAATTCAACTGAAAATCCCGAAAAAATCAATCAAAAATTTGTGTTTAGGTTGTAAATTATAGAATAATTTGATATACGATATGTCTTCATTGTGCATTTATTGTTCACAAGGTCCTAGAAATATATTTTTCCAATGTTGTGGCGAAAATTTAAAAAAAACAGTGGCGAAAATGTGTTCACTTAATCAATTATTTTTTTTATTATTTTTTATATACAGATTGGATTTTCTTCAATGAAGTTTATCAGCAACCATATACAAATTATGCACATTTCCCACAGTTCGGTCAATAGGAGACAAAGCCTAGAAAATATAAATATAACGTTGACAGCTGTGTTAATAAAACAGCAGAAGATTAATTCGTCCTTGTCTGAAAATGGTACGAAGGGAGGTACAAAAAAGTTCACATAACACACGTACCCATTGAGGTTAACATACAGATCGATTAATTTAATCCTGCCCCTTAATGGGATGAATGTAAACGAATGCGATGAAAGAAAAATGGTAACTTTAGAGCAAATAGTTAATTAAATTAAAAGTTAACTATTAACAAGTTTGAGCTATTATGTCATTAGTTATATGAAAATTGAGCTTCCAGCATACTGTAAGCTTTTACATCTCGTTCACCTGAAATGGTGGCAATTCATAATTATTCATATGGAAAATATTTTCATTAATTTAAAGTGGAATTTCCCTGAAAGATTTTATTTTGAATTTGTTTTTAGTTTGAATTTGCAGGTATTATAAAATTGTTATGCAATTTTGTTTTAGCTTTCCTCTTCCTTGAAATTCGTATTTATGCCTATTAAATTTAATGAATGTAACACTTACTATGTTATATATTTTTCATATCACATTATTACTTCTCTCTCAGTACTTAGTATAATTAATCCACACAAATCATCATCATCATCATCATCTGCATCGTATACAGTGATAATCGCTTCCATTAAGCAACTTAATTCTATGAATTAACATGTTAATATTGATGGCATTTCGTTGGATATGATACAGACATCACAAGACACAACATCTCACAAATACATAGAGCTAGAGATAAATATCTGCTCTTATTTCTGTCTTCGTTGTGAATATGTTCATATGTACTATGTACCTAAACCTATTACTATATCCTTGACTATGTTGCGATATCGTTCAGTAATACTCTTTAATTAAACGCGCTGGATTCTAGAATGGCTCACCGTGTAATTTTCAGCTTATGGATGCATGTTACAAAGTCAATAATATGTATGATTATAGATATTAATATGTTGCTTGTATGTATGGTGCTAAGGGTTACCTACCGTGGAGTGCCTGTCACACGTGGATAGAAAGTAAGCTTTATTAAAAAATGAGTCTTAATTCGTTGGGGTTTTTTTCTGTTTGTTTTTGCTTAACTTCATATTTAAGCCTAGCCAGATTATGGGTCTAATATAAGTCTAAAAATCCAATTTCAGACGTAAGTACCAAGGAAATGAAATTTACATTTTTTTCACTAACCGGAGAAAACATGATCTGTTACAGCCTTATAGGGAATTACAACTTTAAACATAACGAGGATCTAAAACAACTAAATTTGAAACATATGGTAGGGCCAACCCAAAACAGAACGAGACAACTACAATTAGAATAGTGCGTTCTATAAAATAGAACTTTCAAAACTTCGACATCAGTGGGTGTAAGTAGGAAAGCAATGTGTAAGTAGCGACAACAATCACTCTGCACACAATCAATAAATGTCTTCGGTTAATGACGTGTGTAAATACACACCGCAGTGGCTTAACGGGCTAGACGCTGCTGAAGATGATGCTTCACAAACATCGAAACCATCGCCCAGCGAATGTGAGTTCTAATCCCACCCGCGGCATTTACATTTTTTTCACTAACCGGAGAAAACATGATCTCTTACAGCCTTAAAGGAAATTACAACTGAAATCACCTTACCTTACCTGTGTACAATTGTCCTATGTAGTGGTCATCTCGCGAGTTATGTTTACAATATTCATGTTTGCAATACTGTTTATCTCTCTAAGTCTCTCAGTAATTTCCACTTTTAATGAAATAAATAAACATAAAAACATAAATCTGTATTTATTAAAACACTAAATTATTAACAAAATAAAACTTTTGACTTTTAGCAATAAAATAACATTTTATATTCAAAATAATTACAAGATAATACGGGTTTATATACAGATTTTTTTTTCTATTTGAATGGGATTTAAAATGTCAGAACCTGATTTTGTACTTAGTTTTGTATTTAAGATTAATTCGAAAACCCGGCCAATAAAAACCTCTTTAAAAACTCTTGCTTACAACGATATTATAGAATATACTTTTTGACTTAACTGCTTTGTCAATAAGCAAAACATGTGTTACTGTACAGCAGCAATCTTAAATAAGCTTCAAGGGACTCCATGACACCCACAAATTAGTGCCCCTTTGGTGGGCATTCCATGCCGGAGGTGTGATTGGAGCGAATTTTTCGTCGTTGAAAATGATCGGCACGTTACAGCGAATGAAGTGGGTTATGGCGCCATGTTAGAAGAGTAAATGCTCACAAATCAATATTTTTCTCTGTTTGGGTACATGGTTGTAGCTTATCGCAAATATAGTAAACTTCTCTTCAAACACATTAGTGGTATTCATGCAAACAAGAAAACTTAGAACTTTTGCTCAGCGTAAGTTTGCCCCGAAGCGTTTCATGAGGCACCAAATAAAGTTGCTCAGTGTATCTATGCAGCAATTGTCAAAAAAAGGCTAATAAAGTAAATAAACAAAGTAAAATTAAAAGTATATGCTTTACCTATTCCATTATTTTATTTTTTTCACATAAATCAAAAACCCTCTCATTTTTTCAATACAAAAATATTGACATTGAAATGTCAAAAGTTTTCACGTTTCTTTTTCCAGGTTTGCTCAGCAAATTTGCCTCGAAAACTTTCCACTTTTGTGCAAGTCGCTTTGTATTAGAAATTTGTGTGTTTTGACGTTTGCTGTGCAAGTTTACGATGTTTACGAAGTTCTTTCGAGCTTTTATGAAGACCACTATTGTGTTTGCTATTCAATATTACATGTTGGGAACACGGTGAGTAATTTCTTATAATATATGTTTTTCTGTTGCAACGTGAGCAGCCGACGGTATAAGCAGAAGTGTAGATAAGAAACCCGTTTGCTTAATGCAGGGTATAAACACATCAAGCGGTTTGACCAACAATGTGAATGTATTAGTAAAATATGTTTCACATTGCATATACACACGCGTCAAACGTGGTACTTCAAACACTCATTTTTATGGGAATGTTGAAGTGAAAGCACGTACGGTTTCTTGTCGGCTGCTTGTTATTTTCGTCTACGTATTTTGAAATCATTTAAAAAAAATTCCCAAAAATTCCGATTTGCATACTCTTTTCCTTTTGCGTTCCACAACGCCGATAGAGAACGATAAACCTCAATCAATTCCAAAATAAATTTGTTTTCTTCCATTTTCCGCTCTTCACTTGAGATGTGTACTCGTTGCTTTCCACACAAAAATTAGTCATGTTTGATCAAGCGATCAAATTGTCATATACACACATCAAATTTGACGACCCGCTTGAACGAAAATCAAAAATGTTAGATTTTGCTTCAAACGTCACACAGACGTATACGTGTGTCATTTTTCAAACACACACTCTCAATGTTGGTCAAACCGCTTGATATGTGTACACCCTGCTTAAGAAATAAGAAACGGTTGTGGAGAAAATGTGAGAGTGAGTAAATTAATTCTTAGAGAAGAAAAAATGAGGCTCGTTAATTTTACCGAATAGTATAAAGCCAAACCAATGGTCATCAATCAAGGCCTCCTTTTTAGATGAAAGGACACAGGAATCTTGCCACAGATATGCAGAGTATGTTGGAAATCACTTCTCTGCTCTAGTTATTCCAAGAGACTTCAATATATATCCGCGTGTTGAGCTTATACTATAGGAAGATGGCGACGACTGCCCCTCCTAGTCAAAGCGAGGTTA
This sequence comes from Phaonia tiefii, assembly GCA_963931995.1. Taxonomy (NCBI): domain Eukaryota; kingdom Metazoa; phylum Arthropoda; class Insecta; order Diptera; family Muscidae; genus Phaonia; species Phaonia tiefii. Next base: position 160,545,338 of record OZ008370.1, on the reverse strand, counting down.
GAAATTGAATTTCCCGGCTTAAGAACAATAAAGTCGCTGGTGCTGATGGACTACCGGCTGACTTGTTTAAAACTGGCGGCTATGAATTGAAAATGTGTATGCATCAGCTCATATGCAAAATCTGGGTAGACGAATGCATGCCGACTACTGGAGCCTTATCCTACAGCGGCTTGTTTTAAAAAAATCGACCCAAGTATATGTACCACCTATCGCGGAATAAGCCTTTTATACATCGCAGTCAAGGTCCACTCCAATGTAATATGCGAAAGACTTTTAATTAATTTTGTCTTGTCCTCTTTTACTGTCAGACCCGCTTTTCGTGACTCCTTCTCAATTTTCGAAAACACCGCAGTAACTTCTCTAACTGTGCGGCCAATAATATCTACATCATCATCATACGCGAGCAGCATGTGACTTTTGCTGCTGATGGTTTTATACATGTTGACTGCAGTTTTCTCAGAATAATCTGTGTTAAGATGTTGAAGAGATCGCACGATAGGGTGTCACCTTGTCTGAGGCCTCGCCTAGTTTCGAAAGGTTCGGTAAGATTCTTACCAACTTTCACCGCGGATTTGGTGTTCGTCAAGGTCATCCAGTAAAGGCGCATGTGTGTGATTAGATGACACGTGTCGATTTGTTTTTCGTGGATCTTCTCCAGGATTTTCCAGCTACACTGGTATGGTCCAATCAGGTCAGCGATAATTGGTTTTAGTCATTATACTCGATAGAACCTTATAGGCTTATTCCACGGTAGTTGGCACAGAGACTCGGTTCACATTTTTTAAATATGGGACATAGTACACTGAGACTCCAATCACCGGGCATGCACTTATTTAACCAAATATTCCTAATGAGCTGATGCATGCACCTTATCAGCTCATCGCCGGCAGTCTTAAACAGCTCCGCCGGTAATCCATCGGCTCCTGCGACTTTGTTTTTCTTACGCCGGACAATAGCTGTTCTGACCTCGTCTTGGTTAGGGGGTGGGCAATCGACGTCGTCGTCCAAATTGTAATCGATTGCCTCGTCATTGGATATACCAGATACCAATAGCGCCGAGAAATGATCTCTCCATATTCCCAACATACTCTACACATCTGCGATGAGATTTCCGTCCTTGTCTTTATAGAATGGGGGCCCTGAACCATGTCCATTAGTTCCATATTTGAATTGTTGGTAAAGTTTTCGGGCTTTATTCTTCCTTCTGTTTCTCAATTTTCTGGCTCTCGCACTTTTCCCACTGCCGTTTCTTAAGCCTAAAAAGAGGGTTTACCCCTCTTCTTTCTCCCCTATACCGCTCAGTCGCAGCTCGCGTTGCAATTGACTGCAGCATTGCCATACGTGCAGCATTCTTTTCATTATTTGCAGTGCGACACTCTTCATCGTACCATGGATTGTTGCGAAGCGGTTTTTCAAAACCAAGTAAGGTTGTTGCGGCAGTTTTTATAGAGTCTGAAATGGGTTTCCACTGCGCATCAGGATCGTCATCTGGAGCGGGTGAGCTCTGTGCCAAGAGTTCCGAGAGGTCTCTTGAATAGGCTGTGGTTATCTCTGGTAATTGCTGCTTTTCGATGTCCAGGTTCCTCTGCGTCTGGTTTCGTACGATTTTCGCTCTATTTAATCTTGTGCGAACCTTTTCTGCTACCAGGGAGTAATCAGAATCGATGTTAGCTCCTCTGATCACTCGACCGTCCATTACACTGGATGAGTGCCTTCCATCAATTACCACGTGATCAATTTGGTTCTTAGTTCTTTGATCAGGGGATACGCAAGTAGCCTAGTGGATGTCTTTATGCTGGAATCTTGTACCACTAATGACCATGTTTTTTGCCTCGGCAAAGTCAATCAGTCTCATACCGTTGTCGGAACTGTCAGCATGTAGACTAAAATTGTCAATAGTTGGATTAAACACATTCTCCCTTCCTACTTTGGCATTAAAATCTCCTAGTACAATCTTAATGTCATGGCCAGGGCAGAGGTCACACGTTTCCTCTAGGAGCTCATATAATATGTCTTTGGCATCATCATCTTTCTCTTCTGTCGAGGCATACACACAAATTAGAGAAATATAAAAATATTTCGCTTTTATGCGGATTGTGGCTTTACGTTCACTCACAGGATTGAACCTAGAGATTAGATGTCGCAGTCTTTTGCCAACTACAAATCCGCAACCAATTTCATGTTTTTTCTCATGGCAACTGTAGTATATGTCGCAGTTTGTTTTTCTTGTGCAACCATGTCCAGTCCATCGCATTTCCTGGATAGCGATAATGTCGGCCTTGTAACTTTCCAGGACATCTGCCAGTTGGATACTTACACCGGATCTATATAGAGTTCTTACATTCCAAGTGCATATCCGTAGGTCGTGGTCCTTATAACGTTTCCGGGGGTCGTCCACAAATAGTGGTTGTTTATGTTTTCTTGCTCGTTTACGTATTTTCACTGCCATTATGAACTGTGGCGGGAGGGGCAAACCCATCCCACCGTGTTTTTGCATTTTACCTACTGCCAGGATATTTGATTGCAGCCGCCCATTATGGATCAGACGCTGTCCAGGATGCGATATGTCGAACCTGTATTTTGTTCTTTTAGTTTCTATCCGCCGTTGGCCCATATGTTTGACTCATCCGCCTTCTGAGGACAAAAGAATATGCCCGATATTTTAATGAGCTTCAGTGACCTACTAAACCTGAGACATATCAGTGATCGTATAATGTGATCAATCAGTCTGCTCATTTGTTTCGCCATCTCACTCTACCTAGCTTACGGAGGTTTCCGAAAAAGCCATTGCCCAGGGCAGCCTGCGTGGAAGGAGTGAGCTACTTGGACTGCCCTATGAATGAACCATTTCTGGCCTCTCCCAAGTGAATGGCTATCAGAAACTTTCCACCTCCACGGACAGTCCCATGTTCCCCAAGTCGTTGTCACCACATGACCGGTTATACAAAAAAACGCGACCATTTACTTCGATGTGCTTCTTCCACGAACAATTTTTGTTGGAGTTAGCCCGTCTTGAAATACACATACGGTCGATTGATGTTCTGTTTCGGGCTCATATGCACAGATCCATGATTCGTCACCAGTGACGATAATATGCACTGCTATTCAGTTACCGCGGTTGTATTTTTTCCACATTTCTCTGCTCCAATCGGCACGAGCTTTTTGTTCAGCAGCGGCCAAATGAACTTGCAATATCTTATTGTTGCTTGTCGCACTAATGCCCAAGGATGTCTCATACTCACTGTATGTCACATGCCGTCCTTTCTTTATTAGTTCACACAAAGCATCGATGGTTTCCGAAATTCATCCTGGAGTGAACATCGGACTGAACTCTTGGTACCAGCGATTTACAGTGGGTTTTAATGGTGCCTTTTTTAATGGTGTTTCATCACCAAATTCGAAAGAAGTTGTTTGAGACACTCTTGTCTTGATATGTTTATGCTAAAAAATGTCAAACTTTCCAATGGAAGTTCCACTTTGCATACTAGTATTGCCAGGACCCAGAATATAAATAGCAACCCTGGTAACCTCCCAACCTTAGTACTAGGGTGCGAGCTAATATTCTTACACATTCCCCAGTTAAGGTAATAAACCTTATTGCTTATCTAGAACTTCTGTGGTTAAGAACTTGACCGATAGAAACAACACAACACCCATGAAGGCTAGGACTTCAATGACAACCCCTAACTCGGTCGTGATGATCTCCAATTCGGTTGTGAAAAATTCTATTCGGGAGCGACACACTTCTGTCGGGCTGTGACAGCCATAGATAAAGTAAACAAATAGATGAAGCACAAGTGTTGGGAAAATTTTAGTGTAATGGGTAATATTCTATCCCAAAACAAAAAGTCAAAAAATATGACAATAAAAATCTAAAATTTCATATGAAAAGAAAAACTAATTTTCAAAAAAATATCAAGAATACAAAAATACAACACGTTCTTTAAGGTAGAATATCTGATGGCCATCGAATTGCACAGCCACGTCACCACCGTCTATGTCCTAATAAATTGGTTCTTCCTCCGGTTCAGCTACCATTCCTTGTTGAGAGTCCTCAGACACTCTAACGTTTTGGTATCTGCGACCACAGAAGTCGCTACAGTTTTTGCCCTGGGAAAATTGAGATTAAAAAGACGTTCCGGGATGTTCATCTTTGGGCGGTCTTACGGGTTTTCTCCTGTTGATAACCCAACAGCGACCTCATGGCTTTGAAATTGTTTTTTATATAAGAAACAAATGTTATTATGTAAAATCGCATACATGTTGTCACATTTTCCATTGTTCAAATTGCTTTCATAAAAATGTCCCACAGTGAAAGTGACAGTAGTACAGAACATCACCTAGTGAACAAAGTTGACAATGGTCGCGCTATATCTATTATTTCCTTTATCTATGGTGACAACAACTAATTCTTTTCGGATAACTTCTAATTCGATTGTGGCTTCCAATAAATGTGGTTCTGACAACCTCTATATTCTTTTACAGCTAATTCACCCGCATTCTTCTGTGCGGGTAGTTTTGGCCAAGATTTCGATTTTTCAAACTGACTGGCTTTCTAGCAGTGTATGTTTGACGCGTTTTTTGTGCTCAGGTTGTTGTTTCCGAAACATTAGCTTTTATTTCAGATATCACTCACACTTTCTGAAGTTGTAGTATTCTATTAAAGCAAAATCATTAAAAAATACAAAATATTCTCTAACTTATGTCGTGCAGTTGTAGTGTGCGCAGCGTTTGTGCATGATACCGTGGGTTCGATCCCTGCTCTGACTACCTTAAATTTCTTTCGACGGTGGTCACCTCGCTTAGTGACGGCAACACTATCGAGTATTAAGCGATGATAAAGCTCCTCAAAATACAGTTCGGAACCAGTGTAAAACTTTAGGTCCCAATCAGTGAGTGTAAAACTAGAACGCGCTCAGCTCACTGGGTTGTGAGAAGTTCTTCCTAATCCCTTCATGTGATGTAACTGGAAACCATTTTTATACCCTCACCATAGGGATGGGGGTATATATCATTTAATACGTAACAAAATGTAACACATAGAAGGAGCCATATTAGACCCTTAGTATCTTTGGAGGTGGAAAGTTTCTGATTGCCATTCACTTGGGAGTGGCCAGAAATGATTCCTTCATTGGGCAGTCCAAGCAGCTCACTACTTCCACGCAGTATGTCCTGGGCAATGGCTTTTCGGAAACCTCCGTTAGCTAGCTAGAGTGAGAAGGCGAAACAAATGAGCATCAAATCAGGTATAGTAGGTGACTGATGTCACTGAAGCTCATCAAACAATCGGGCATACTCTTTTGTCCTTAGAAGGCGGATGAGCCAAACATACGGGCCAACGGCGGATAGAAACTAAAACAAGAAAATCCAGGTTCAACATATCGCATCCTGGTCAGCGTCTGATCCATAATGGGCGGCTGCAATCAAATATCCTGGCAGTAGGTAAAATGCAAAAACCCGGTGGGCTGGGTTTGCCTCCCGCCACCGTTCATAATGGCAGTGAAAATACAGAAACGAAACAGAAAACATAAACAACCCCTATTTGTTGACGACCCCCGCAAACGTTATAAGGACCACGATTTACGGATATGCACTTGGAATGTAAGAACTCTATATAGATCCGGTGCAAGTATCCAACTGGCAGATGTCCTCGAAAGTTAAATGGCTGACATTACCGCTATCCAGGAAATGCGATGGCCAGGACATGGCTGCACAAGAAAAAGAAACTGCGATATATACTACAGTTGCCATGAAAAAAAACATGAATTTGGTTGTGGATTTGTAGTTGGCAAAAGACTGCGACATCTAGTCTCTAGGTTCAATCCTGTGAGTGAACGAATAGCCACAATCCGCATAAAAGCGAAATATTTTTATATTTCCCTAATTTGTGTGCATGCCCCGACAGAAGAGAAAGATGATGATGCCAAAGACATATTCTATGAGCTCCTAGAGGAAACGTATGACCGCTGCCCTGGCCATGACATTAAGATTGTACTAGGAGATTTTAATGCCAAAGTAGGAAGGGAGAATGTGTTTAATCCAACTATTGGCAATTTCAGTCTTCATGCTGACAGTTCCGACAACGGTATGAGACTGATTGACTTTGCCGCGGCAAAAAACATGGTCATCAGTGGCACAAGATTCCAGCATAAAGACATCCACAAGGCTACTTGGGTATCCCCTGATCAAAGAACTAGGAACCAAATTGATCACGTGGTAATTGATGGAAGGCACTCATCCAGTGTAATGGACGTACGAGTGATCAGAGGAGCTAACACGGATTCTGATCACTACCTGGTAGCGGCAAAGGTTCGCACAAGATTAAGTAGAGCGAAAATCGTACGAAACCAGACGCAGAGGAAGCTGGACATCGGAAAGCTGCAATTACCAGAGGTAGCCACACCCTACTCAAGGAAGCTCTCGCAACTTTTGGCACAGAACCCACCCCCTCCCGATGACGATCCTGATGCGCAGTGGAAACCCATTTCCGACTCTATAAAAACTGCCGCAACAACCGTACTTGGTTTCGAAAAACCGCTTCGCAACAAACCGTGGTACGATGAAGAGTGTCGCATAGCAAATGACGAAAAGAACGCTGCACGTATGGTAATGCTTCAGTCAATTGCAACGCGAGCTGCAACTGAGCGGTATAGGGAGAAGAGAAAGGAGGTAAACCGTCTCTTTAGGCGTAAGAAACGGCAGTGGAGAAAACGCGAGAGTGAGAAAATTGAGACATACAGAAGGAAGAACGAAGCCCGAAAATTCTACCAAAAAGTTAAAAACGGAACTAATGGACATGGTTCAGGGCCCCCCTTCTGTAAAGACAAAGACGGAAATCTCGTCGCAGATGTGCAGAGCATGTTGGGAATATGGAGAGAGCATTTCTCCGCGCTACTAGTACCTGAGATATATGATGACGATGGGACAATCGATCACAATATGGACGACGACGTCGATTGCCCCCCTCCTAACCAAGACGAGGTCAGAACAGCTATTGCCCGGCTTAAGAACAACAAAGCCGCAGGAGCCGATGGATTACCGGCGGAGCTGTTTAAGGCTGGCGGCGATGAGCTGATAAGGTGCACGCATCAGCTCATTAGCAAAATTTGGTTAGATGAATGCATGCCCGGCGATTGGAGTCTCAGAGTACTATGTCCCATATTTAAAAAAGGTGACCCGAGTATTTGTGCCAACTACCGTGGAATAAGCCTTTTATCCATAGCATATAAGGTTCTATCAAGTATAATGTGCGAAAGACTAAAACCAATTATCGCTGACCTGATTGGACCATACCAGTGTGGCTTTAGGCCTGGAAAATCGACAACTGACCAGATTTTCACGCTACGCCAAATCCTGGAGAAGACACACGAAAAACAAATCGACACCTATCATCTATTTATCGATTATAAAGCAGCCTTCGATAGTTCGATACGGGAGAAACTCTATGAAGCAATGTCTGAGCTTGGTATTCCTGCAAAACTCATACGCCTTTGCAGGATGACCTTGACGAACACCAAATCCGCAGTGAAAGTTGGTAAGGATCTTACCGAACCTTTCGAAACTAAGCGAGGCCTCAGGCAAGGCGACACCCTATCGTGCGATCTCTTTAACATCTTAATGGAGATCATTATGAGAAAAGCTCCAGTCAATATGAATAAAACCATCAACAGCAAAAGTCACATGCTGCTCGCGTATGCTGATGATATAGATATCATTGGGCGCACAATTAGAGAAGTTACTGCGGTTTTTTCGAGAATTGAGAAGGAGTCAGCAAAGGTGGGTCTGACGGTGAATGAGGACAAGACAAAATTAATGGTTTCAACGAACAGGGCCTCCACGCGATTAGACCAAAGCGTGAACGTTGATAACCGTTATAACTTCGAGGTAGTGGACGAATTTATATACCTCGGATCTGCCGTGAACAAAAACAACAACGTCAGCCTTGAGATCAAACGGAGAATTGTGCTTGCGAATAGATGTTATTTTGGGCTAAGCAAGCACTTTAGAGATAAAGCCCTCTCTCGAGTAACAAAAGTCCAGCTGTACCAGATTCTCATTCAACCTGTCTTGCTTTATGGCGCAGAATCCTGGGTCCTATCGCAAGCAGACGAGACATCTGTAGGAGTTTTCGAGAGAAAAATACTCCGAAAAATGTATGGCCCTATAGTGCACAACGGCGAGTATCGGCGACGCATGAATCATGAGCTGTATGAGCTTTATCCTGACATTGACATAGTTAAGCGGATCAAGATAACGCGATTGCGCTGGCTAGGCCATGTCAGTAGAATGGATGAAGATGAACCAGCGCGAAGGCTTTTCGAAACCGAACTCGAACGAAGACGAAAAATAGGAAGACCAAGAGGAGAGATAAACTGGAGAGATAAAGCAAAAGATCGAACTGGTTGGCGAAATATGTTATCTTTGTTTTGTAAGGTCCCTGACCCCCCGGGATTGTCCGAGACCGGATAAGTAAGTAAGTAAGTATCTTTGGAGGAAATTCGTTTTAGGACTTTTTAAGATGTTTGAGCCATGTCCGTCTGCCTTGCTGGTGAACACGATAACTGCCGTAAATCTTTATAGATCACCGCGAAATTTTGTCAGCGACTATTATTTGGCTATACTGAGTTTCGGATTTTTAGCCACGCCGCTTTTGGCCACTCCGCTTCTGGTACCTCCCATACAAATCGACACATTTCAAACCTTTCTTTATTTCCTTCACACCTTTCTTTTGGTAGATGTGATTAGCTTTAACTCACACACCGATTAATACTTTGTAAATGCCTACTTAACTGGAGAAAATAGGCGAGATTGTCACGCCCATTCTGGTACCTCCCATACAAAACAGGGGTTTCGTCCGGGTTGTCAATCCGATAAATCGCATGAAACACTTCCGATCTTAATGAAATTAGGTATAAGGCTTCACGTTATCAAACGCCAATAACCGATTAAAACAAGGGCCATTTTACCACCCCCATTGTGGTACCTCCCATACAAAAGCTGTTTGGCCGTCTGCGTGGTCGGCACGAGAAGTCCAGCAAAGCCGAACCAATCTTTATGAAAGGTTTCAATATTTAGTCAAATAAAACTCTTCAATAGAAAATGGGCTGTTTTGCCGCACACATTCTGGTACCTCCCATATAAAAGTAGGGCGGATGACCGGTTGATCGATACGATAATAAAATTCGGTAACAACAATGACTGACTATTGTGCTACGCCCAGTTTCGTACCTCCTATACAAAAGTTGGACGTATCGCATATAAATATTGGGAGGAAATCTAACTAATTTGGGCATTCAATAATATTTAGCGCAATGTCAATCTGCTATTGAATATGGTCACTTTTGGGTATGGACGTTTTTTATTTAACAGAACTCCCACGCAATGGATGACTTAGGGTGACGGTGTGATTAAGTCGGTTCACCCGACTGAAACTTATGTACTGGTTTTATGTTGTAATAGGTATAAGGCTTTCGGTGCTTCGTCGAGCGTATAATGAAGCGTACCAGAAAATTGTGATTTCTGGCTGCAAGCGAATTACATTGATTTCAAGAAAATGTTTTGGGCAATGACTAACATTGTGATACCTCTCAAAATGTATATTGCTCTATATTCATTTATTCTTTTGAGGCTATATTTTTAGAAACATAATAAAACAAGAATTAATTAAAGTGGGAGATTAATGGAAAATACTACATAGTAAGCGTGATTTGGAATGTAAATCAGCTTCCTGTCTTAACCTCACTCACTAAGTCTAGCTAGCATATAACTTGGTATTATCACAATGCTTTAAGATCCTATTAATATCAATGTAATGAGTATAAAGTGAAGCAAGCCAAATTATGATTATATGGAATATATTACTTATTCCATATAATCAAGCGAAGTTATAACAGAAGTCTCGAACTTCAAATATTCCATTGACATGAATGACAAAACCATTTGTTGTTAACACAAATTTTAACAAGCAGTTCATATTGAGAGTTGTTAAATATATAAATGAGCAACATAATTTATATATAATCTTAGTATGCAAATTCTTATTAGTTAATCTTTGATTTATTACTAACAATAAAGAATTATAATCGCCGGACATTCTGCTATTAACCAGAAGCTTGTTTGGACACGTTAACCTTATAAGTAACAAAATCCATAGGAAACGCTGGAGAAGAAAGTGAGACGACGTTCCATTCATCCTTTACTAATGTATTAACTAAGTGTTTCGGTAATTGGTACAAGTTTTGTTGTCGAAGTGACTACAATAAAGTACAGAACAATACTGAAGTCTTAGTAATTATTCATAACAAAATTATACAAGGTGGCGTACTCTAAACCATTTAAGAAGAAAAACGTGTAACTTAATACCACAAAAGCAGGGCTGTGGAGTCGTCAAAAAGTAGTTGCGACTCCGACTCCGACTCCAACCGCCGAAATTTTTAAACTACGACTCCGACCAAAGACAAAAATGGATCAACATAACATTTTATTTGTTAAATATTTTATTTAGTTTTATTAATTCTTTTAATAATAAACAAAATACTATAATAACGATAAATTAAAATAACAAAACTTCAAATAAAATATCAAAACTTCAAGTAGTAAATCTAAAATAAAATATTATTCTGCATTTGTTTTTAAAAATAGGATAGCCTCAATAATATCTGGCTTCATTGATGCTCTCAAATCGGAAATAATGATTCTGAGTGCAGAAAATAGTCGTTCTACGGAGACTTGTGTAGGTGGCAATGCCGTGGCGGTCATAGCAGCATCTGGGATAGTCTCAGTGTACTTTGGTTGAATTTGAAAAACGGTCAAATTTCTCCACCTCCTTTAATGCTTGGTAAAAGTCTATTTAAATTTAGCTAAGACTGTTGGAGTTTCTGTGTCTTCGCTACTTTCTACTAAATTTAAACGACGACGCTTGGACTGCTCCTGCTCGTCTAAATATTTTTCAAAATCATCTACAACAAAGGCCTCTGAAATTATATTTGATGAAGAGTAATCATTACCTTCTTCGTCTTGCATCTGTATACCTTCATACGAATGACTAATTCATTTAACGCACCTTTGGCTCTAATATGACGCTTGAATTTGAAAGTCGCACCAAAGTCGCACATTTCTAACGTTTTTATTTAATCAAAAACACAACAAAAATCAACAAAATAAATAATTCAAATTAAATAAACTGAAAACTAATTCACTACAAAAGATTTAGTCAACTTCTGTAAAAAAAAGCCAAATATTTGAAAATAGAAAATATTGGAAAATAAAATTTGGAAGAATTTTTATTCAGGAAAATATTTATTCTTTCTCGGAGTCGGAGTCCGACTCCACAGCCCTGCAGAAAAGGCACACAATTTAGGATGAAAGTTGAGAGTGGTCTTTGGATTCGCTTTATTATGTGAATCAAAATTATTAGTAAATAATAATTATAGTTCACTGGTTGGTGATGACTGCAATATTCCATTGCATACGACCGAGTTTTGAAAAAATTCGTTACATCGATTATGATTGTGTCTAGTAAAGTATTGTAAACCGAATTAATAGGTTTTCTCGGAAAAATTTATATATCCAGCCGTTTCTAAACCTCTGGTCCGAACAAGACAAAATTTTATAAGAGCCTAGTTGAGGTGTTGTGCTATAGAAATCGTCATACCAAAATACCATAGACCCCACTGGAGCACGGTAATGGGACCCCAGAATTGACTACCTCGGAAATCAATCAAGAATTTTCTTTATATTGGTCATATATTTTTCAACACAATTGTAGCGGTAAAAGCCTATAAGACGGGGTACTGGCATGTTTAGTTCTCAAGATATTGGGGAAAATATTTTCTTGATAAAAATATTTTTTATTTACTCGAGAATATCATAGCAAATTGAAGATCAATATTTTTAGGAACGAAGTTCCATATCGCACGTTACGGGATGGGGGCTAAAGTAACAAAATTTTACAACTTTTGTTTTAACACTATTATGCTAATACCCATTATTATCAACTGAAACACTGAACGGAAAAGCATCGTCACACGGATGAAAATGTTCATCACCCCAACAACTTTTGTCATCGAAAGTGAGCTAACGTAACGTTTCATTCCCGCTATGAAAATGTGTTCATCAACTGCAAATTGTTCGTTACTGTGGTAAAAGTATAGTTGTTGTTGCAATGAATTTGCTTCATTATTGCAACGAATTTGTTTCGTTGCTGCAATGAGTTCGTTTCATTGTTGCAATGAATAGGTATCGTTCTTGCAAGGAATTTGCTTCATTGCTGTAATGAATTTGTTCATTGCTGCTATGAATTAGTTTCATTGGTGAAACGAATTTGATTCATTGTCGTAATGAATATGTTTCATTACTACAATGATTTCGTTTTACTGCTGCAATGAATGATTTGAAGTGTGATTGAAATTATTTATTGACAATTGTACATATGTAAATACGCTGTTAGTATTACATTGCAGGTATTTTGGTAACAATTTTTTAATTTTTGGTTTTCGAAAATCTAGTTGCTAAATAGATTATATTCATTTCATGCTGAAACAGTCGTCTGGAGAAGATTGTGGTAGTCGAGGGGTTGAGTGTCATTGTGACCGTCATATTCAGGTCCTGCAATTAAAAACAGTTTTGAGGAATTTATTGTTAAGATTTCTATTTTTGATATGTACATATTTTTTGTTTTTTTCTTTCTCTCATTTTATTGCAATCTATCATAAATTTGATAATAAGCAAACCTTAGATTTACCATTCTTAAAGATATACAACATGTAGAAGATGAGCCATTGCACATCCTCCTTTAAATTAGTCTCGTAGGTAAATATATACATACATGTATATTGCATACAAATATTTGTTATATGGTAGAGACAAGATATGTCAGAGGAAATCTTCTCAGTATCCTATGTGGAGTTGACGCTTGGAGCAAATCAAGGGCTAGTGTGTTTGGGTGGGTTGATAGTCTGTGCGCATATCTTTTGTTGGCTTCGTTGATTTCCTGTTCCACAGTGTTTAGGTGGAAGTCTCTGTGGAGGATTTCATTCGGGACATATATTGGAGCGCTCGCAATAGTTCGTATAAACTTCGATTGGAAGCGTTGAATAATCCTGACGTTTGTTTTTGAGGCTGATCCCCATAATTCAGCACCGTATGTCCAGATAGGCCTGAAAACGGTTTTATATAATAGACGTTTATTATCCAACAATAGTTTTGAGTTTCATCCTATGAACCAGTACATTGGGGTAAACTTGAGACCTAACTGTTTCCTCTTTGATAGAATATGTTTTTGCCAGGTCAGCCGCCTGTCCAAATGAATTCCAAGATATTTTGCGTTTTCGACCTGGGGTAGTACTTCATTCCTCAGTGTTACTTGGGGACAAGTTTGCTTTCTAAGGGTAAATCCCACGTGAACTGATTTACTGGCATTAGCTTTCAATCGCCAGGAGTGGCACCAGTTATCGAATTTGTTGAAGTGTTCTTGTAGCTGTTGAGAAGCTATTGCAGATTCTTGATGCATTGAGAGCAGTGCAGTATCATCCGCATACGTAGCTATTGAAGTATTTGTGCATGTTGGGATATCAGCGGTGAAGAGCGTATACAAAAGAGGAGCCAAAATAGTACCTTGTGGTCACGAATTAGATTTGTTTACTCATCATTAAGCTTTACGAAAAAATATCTGTTTTCAATATATGATCTTAATATTTCGTACAGAGGCTATTGTAAGAATGTTTTAAGTTTGAAAAGAAGTCTTGCATGCCAAACTTTGTCAAATGCTTGACTAACATCTTGGAATACTGCTGAACAGTATTGTTTTTTCTCAAATGCTGTTCTTATAATTTTTACGGTTCTGTGAACCTGTTCTATAGTTGAGTGCTGTTCTCTGAAACCAAACTGATGGTCTGGAATGATCTGTTTTGATCGAAGTACTGCTTTCAACCTATTAAGCAGTAATTTCTCAATAAGTTTGGCTATACCTGGAAGTAGGCTTATTGGTGTATAAGACTTCACGTCCTCGAGTGGTTTACCTTGTTTGGGAATCATTATGATTTCTGCAACTTTAAGCTGTACAGGGAAGTAGCCGATTCGAAACATTGCGTTGATCAGATTTCTTAAGTGGGTTATAACTACAGCGGGCAGTTCCTTCATAATTTTGGTTCTTATTAAGTCTTTTAATTCGCTGTTGCTTGTTCGCTTTATGGGAAGATCCACTTGCCCAGGCGACGACAGAATGCTAATAACATCATCACCGTTATGGGTTTGTGATAAGGGCTTAAATACGTTTGTTAGGTGGTCGGCAAACAGTTTAGCTTTCTCTTTATCCGTTCTCGCCCAAGTTCCATTACTATTTTGAATTGGAGGTATTCTGCTTGTTTCCTTGTTAAATTTTTTTGACGCTCTTCAAAGATTGCAATTCAGATTTTCCGTAGGTGAAAGGTGTGACACGAAGTTATCGAAGTCTGAGTTGTCTTGCGCTTGCAAAGCCTTTTTTTAGGATTTTACTTGCCTTATTGAGGCGAGCCTTATCTCTGCGGTGTCTGGTAGTTCGAAAAATCTTTTTCAGCTTACGTTTGTCACTAATTAATGCCTGAATATTGTGATTTACATTTACTAGTTGGGGCCTCTTTTTTACATCTGCCGTAGAGTCCCAGGCAGCTTGCTGAATATTGGATGTAAAAGTATGAAGTTCTTCCTCTACTTCTTCGCTGGTTTTCAGAGAAGTGTTTAGATTAATATCTTCGGCACAAATATTCTTAAATAGGGCGCAGTTAGTTTTATTTGTATGAACATTTGGTTTTAGCGCAAATTCTTTAGTTTTTGAACCTATTATGACGATTATGGGCGAATGATCAGATGAAAATTCTAAGCAATACATTTATTTTTGTCTATATTTGTAATTGCGCAAAAATCTATTAAACCTGGAATTTTTTTTGTATCGGAAGGCCAATAGGTTGGTTCTCCGGTTGATAGGTGTGTAAGGTGTTCAGTCACAATTGATTTAAGAAGTGTTCTTCCTCTTGTTTTATTTAAACGGGATCCCCACAGTCGGTTCTTAGCGTTGAAGTCGCCATCGACCAAGAACCTAGATTCCAGGGTTTGAAAAAACCTTGTGAAGTGTTCCTCAGTAGTAACACATGAAGGCGGGCAATAAATGGCCGCGACAATCATTGCACCTTCATTGTTTTCTATTTTTATAATGGTAGACTGGATGTTCTTCTCTCTGATCTCTTTCATTAAACAGTGTTTGATTTCTTTTCTTATTATAATGGCAGTACCTCCTCTTGCCGTACCTGCACGATGGATTGTTGTATAAATATTGTAATTTTTCATATTTATGTAGTTGTTTTGCGTATAGTGTGTCTTAAGGATAAGCATAATATCAATGAAATGAGTGTAAAGGAATGCTTTCAACTCGAGTACGTGATGGTTGAGCCCATTGGCGTTCCAGATAGCTAATTTTAGGCTATTATCCATTTTGATAGATTTGCGATCAATGTAGTTAGTAGGTTTAGGAGAGTTCCTACTTGTTGCATAAGTGTTTTCATCATTGTTTTTAAATCTCTAAATTCGTTTTCGTTAGTATTGCAGTTAGTTGGTGGTGTTGTGGAGTTTCTTGCGACTTGTGAATAAGTTTTTCCTGTTGAAATGTGTGATGTTGATGGAAATTCTTCATTTAGTGTTGCTGTGCTTTCGAAACCATCTGAGTTGGCGTTGTTTTTGTTTATTATTTTTTTGCGGAGGCTTGGGAATGTTTTTTTTTGCAATTCTCTGTAGACTGAACATCCTTTATAATGAGCAGGATGCTTACCACCGCATAGTACACATAATACTTCATTTGTTTTTGTTTTAATGGCACAATTTTTAGTATGATGACCGCGCGCACATTTAACACATCTGGATGATCGATGGCAAAATTTATCAGTGTGACCATAAGATTGACAGTTCATGCACTGGGGCATGCTACGTTTGGCTTTAGGTGGTTCAAAGTTAACTATGGTGTATAACTAATTAGTCTGTTTTAACAAATTTATTTAAATTATTCCGGCGGACAAATATGTCTACCACTTTTGATTGTTGCAATGGAACTGATCTAAGCTGTGTACGTGACCCACCACTTACGCTCACCATTTACTCTTGCTGGCCTCTTTTTTTCGCTCGCTCATTTTTTCGACTGCTTCTCTCTCTATAACAGCATAAATATATGTATAACATAAACTATAAATAATAAAATAAACTATTAAAAATATAAACTATAAAAAGTATGAGATAAACCAAATATCAGTAGTTTAAAACTCATACCATTACTTTTTTTTAATTGTCAACCCATTTTTCAACAAAATTGTTACAGGAACAAAAAAAAAGTTGTTGCAGCAACGAAATGAAAAATTATCAAAGAAGTCAAGTATGCAATTTTTCGTTGCAGCGACTACCAATTTGTTAAAAAAAAACATTAACGAAAATGCTTCATCCATGCGACGAAGCGTTCTTCTTTCAGTGTATTGTTTACTTTTGCTTTGGTTAGTGTCTAGACTAACTTACTTACTTACTTATCCGGTCTCGGACAACCCCGGGGGGTCAGGGACCTTACAAAACGAAGATAACATATTTCGCCAACCAGTTCGATCTTTTGCTTTATCTCTCCAGTTGGCAATACCAAGTGTACGCAGGGATTCGTCAACCTGATCCCTCCAGCGGAGTCTTGGTCTTCCTATTTTTCGTCTTCCTTCGAGTTCGGTTTCGAAAAGCCTTCGCGCTGGTTCATCTTCATCCATTCTACTGACATGACCTAGCCAGCGCAATCGCGTTATCTTGATCCGCTTAACTATGTCAATGTCAGGATAAAGCTCATACAGCTCATGATTCATGCGTCGCCGGTACTCGCCGTTGTGCACTATAGGGCCATAAATTTTTCGGAGTATTTTTCTCTCGAAGACTCCTACAGATGTTTCGTCTGCTTGCGATAGGACCCAGGATTCTGCGCCATAAAGCAAGACAGGTTGAATGAGAGTCTGGTACAGCTGGACTTTTGTTACTCGAGAGAGGGCTTTATCTCTAAAGTGCTTGCTTAGCCCAAAATAACATCTATTCGCAAGCACAATTCTCCGTTTGATCTCAAGGCTGACGTTGTTGTTTCCGTTCACGGCAGATCCGAGGTATATAAATTCGTCCACTACCTCGAAGTTATAACGGTTATCAACGTTCACGCTTTGGTCTAATCGCGTGGAGGCCCTGTTCGTTGAAACCATTAATTTTGTCTTGTCCTCATCCACCGTCAGACCCACTTTCGCCGACTCCTTCTCAATTCTCGAAAAAACCGCAGTAACTTCTCTAATTGTGCGCCCAATGATATCTATATCATCAGCATACGCGAGCAGCATGTGACTTTTGCTGCTGATGGTTTTATTCATATTGACTGCAGCTTTTCTCATAATGATCTCCATTAAGATGTAAAAGAGATCGCACGATAGGGTGTCGCCTTGCCTGAGGCCTCGCTTAGTTTCGAAAGGTTCGGTAAGATCCTTACCAACTTTCACTGCGGATTTGGTGTTCGTCAAGGTCATCCTGCAAAGGCGTATGAGTTTTGCAGGAATACCAAGCTCAGACATTGCTTCATAGAGTTTCTCCCGTATCGGACTATCGAAGGCTGCTTTATAATCGATAAATAGATGACAGGTGTCGATTCGTCCCCCGTGTGTCCTCTCCAGGATTTGGCGTAGCGTGAAAATCTGGTCAGTTGTCGATTTTCCAGGCCTAAAGCCACACTGGTATGGTCCAATCAGGTCAGCGATAATCGGCCCTAGTCCTCCGCACATTATACCCGATAGAACCTTATATGCTATGGATAAAAGGCTTATTCCACGGTAGTTGGCACAAATACTCGGGTCACCTTTTCCAAATATGGGACATAGTACACTGAGACTCCAATCGCCGGGCATGCATTCATCTAACCAAATTTTGCTAATGAGCTGATGCATGCACCTTATCAGCTCATCGCCGCCAGTCTTAAACAGCTCCGCCGGTAATCCATCGGCTCCTGCGGCTTTGTTGTTCTTAAGCCGGGCAATAGCTGTTCTGACCTCGTCTTGGTTAGGAGGGGGCAATCGACGTCGTCGTCCATATTGTGATCGATTGTCCCATCGTCATCGGATATCTCAGGTACCAGTAGCGCGGAGAAATGCTCTCTCCATATTCCCAACATGCTCTGCACATCTGCGATGAGATCTCCGTCTTTGTCTTTACAGAAGGGGGGCCCTGAACCATGTCCATTAGTTCCGTTTTCAACTCTTCGGCAGAATTTTCGGGCTTCGTTCTCCCTTCTGTATGTCCCAATCTTCCCACTCTCGCGTTCTCCCCACTGCCGTTTCCTACGCCCAAAGAGACGGTTTACCTCCTTTCCCTTCTCCCTATACCGCTCAGTTGCAGCTCGCGTTGCAATTGACTGAAGCATTACCATACGTGCAGTGTTCTTTTCGTCATTTGCTATGCGACACTCTTCATCGTACCACGGTTTGTCGCGAAGCGGTTTTCCGAAACCAAGTACGGTTGTCGCGGCAGTTTTTATAGAGTCGGAAATGGGTTTCCACTGCGCATCAGGATCGTCATCGGGAGGGGGTGGGTTCTGTGCCAAAAGTTGCGAGAGCTTCCTTGAGTAGGCTGTGGCTACCTCTGGTAATTGCAGCTTTCCGATGTCCAGCTTCCTCTGCGTCTGGTTTCGTACGATTTTCGCTCTACTCAATCCTGTGCGAACCTTTGCTGCTACCAGGTAGTGATCAGAATCGATGTTAGCCCCTCTGATCACTCGTACGTCCATTACACTGGATGAGTGCCTTCCATCAATTACCACGTGATCAATTTGGCCCCCAGTTCTTTGATCAGGGGATACCCAAGTAGCCTTGTGGATGTCTTTATGCTGGAATCTTGTGCCACTGATGACCATGTTTTTTGCCGCGGCAAAGTCAATCAGTCTCATACCGTTGTCGGAACTGTCAGCATGAAGACTGAAATTGCCAATAGTTGGACCAAACACATTCTCCCTTCCTACTTTGGCATTAAAATCTCCTAGTACAATCTTAATGTCACGGCCAGGGCAGCGGTCATACGTTTCCTCTAGGAGCTCATAGAATATGTCTTTGGCATCATCACCCTCCCCTTCTGTCGGGGCATGCACACAAATTAGGGAAATATAAAAATATTTCGCTTTTATGCGGATTGTGGCTATTCGTTCACTCACAGGATTGAACCTAGAGACTAGATGTCGCAGTCTTTTGCCAACTACAAATCCACAACCAAATTCATGTTTTTCCCCATGGCAACTGTAGTATATATCGCAGTCTCCCTTTCCCGTGCAGCCATGTCCTGTCCATCGCATTTCCTGGACAGCGGTAATGTCAGCCTTATAACTTTCGAGGACATCTGCCAGTTGGATACTTGCACCGGATCCATATAGAGTTCCCACATTCCAAGTGCATATCCGTAAATCGGGGTCCTTATAACGTTCGCGGGGGTCGTCAACAAATAGGGGTTGTCTATGTTCTCCGTTTCGTTTCCGTATTTTTACTGCCATTATGAACGGTGGCGGGAGGCAAACCCAGCCCACCGGGTTTCCGCATTTTACCCACTGCCAGGATATTCGATTGCAGCCGCCCATTATGGATCAGACGCTGACCAGGATGCGATATGCCGAACCTGGATTTTCTTCTTTTAGTTTCTATCCGCCGTTGGCCCGTATGTTTGGCTCATCCGCCTTCTAAGGACAAAAGAATATGCCCGATTGTCCGATGAGCTTCAGTGACATCAGTCACCTACTATACCCGATTTGATGCTCATTTGTTTCGCCTTCTCACTCTAGCTAGCTAACGGAGGTTTCCGAAAAGCCATTGCCCAGGACATACTGCTTGGAAGTAGACTAACTAGATGTCTCAAATATGTTGGGAAATTTCTTGCTTAATGGGAAGTTTTCTAGGTCGAGCCTGGATCCAATATTTAGTGTAAAATAGACGGTTCACTTATTTAAAGGCATTAAAAATTCCATATTCAGAAGCCTGTATCTTTTGCAATTTATAACGGATTGCAGAATTTTAAAATGGAAATGGAATCTAGATATCTTCAGATATAATCATAAATCATGACAATAGTGGTTTCTTAACTAAAAAGAACTTTTTTGAGCAATTTATAAAAAAAACGTCAAAAAGTGTGCTATTTTTTTTTTTTTGATTCTCTTGACTAAAGGCACTTTATTATTTTTTTTTGTTTTTACTGTAAGCGATGATTTTTTGCAGGGAGCGTTTGTTTATTACAATCTATTACATCTTAATTGTAATAAAAATACCCTTCCGAACCGGTGTAAAACTGTAGGTCCCAATCAGTGAGTGAAAAATTATAAAGTGCACTGCTCTCTGGTTGTGAGAAGCTCTCCCAAACCCCTTCATGGGATATAATGGAAAATGTGTAATTTTTTACCGTCGAGATATTTTTCCCCTAATATGAACTTTTCATGATAAAACGACCAATTTTTGAAGGCTCTGGAGAGAGCTGTATAAAGATAGAAAACCCTAGTATGCATAGAATTAATCAACATTTAGCTGTTTTTCAAGTACAGAGATAATAGCCTAACGGAGTCAAATCACAATTGCGGTACGGCCAATGTACTTCCAAGATTCGGCTGCCAGTGAAGCTTCCGAACACACAGCCCGAAAGATCCATTGAAAAGTTGGCAATGTGTCACGTAGATCCATCCTGTTGTAACCACATGTCGTTCATGTCGTCCTCTTCAATTTTGGGAACAACAAATTCCTGAGCATGGAACGGAAAAGCTCGCCATTGATGGTATCGGCGCCTTCTGGCTCATTTTTAATAAAATGGGCCTGTGGTGCAACCACAGTCAATAATGTGTGATGATGTACCTAAATACTTGTGGAGAAGGGAGATGGGATCTATATTCCCAACTATCGACCATAATAATTAATTTCACATATTTCCTTTTAATATTTTCTATTAAAATATGCTTATTCAAGAGAAGTGTACTTTTTAATAGTTATTGATCTTGAACCGAACAATTATTAAAAAACATAACAACTGAAACATCGAATAACATAAACTGAAAATAAATAAATAACTAAATGGTCTCCCATTACATCCAATGGAGGAATTCTGGAGAGTTCTCTCAACCAGTGAGCTGTACTCTTTCTAGTTTTATACTAACTGATTGGGACCTACACGCTGTAACATATCCTGCAGGAATCATGTATATCTTTGGAACACACTTCAAACATTTATATGTTTGCAAGTCCCAAACTTAGGTCTATTTAAATGCATATATTAGCATGTTTTCTGATAAACGTGGAAACATATGCGTGCTTCATCCCAAACGTCCATATACTTACGTGGAAGCAGTCACGTGTTTCCCCCAAACCTCCGTATACTTATGTGGAAACATATGCGAATTTCCTCCCAAACATAATAATATTTAGAAAGGAATTATTCTTTCTTTCTTTATTTATTATAATTAATTTTGCCAATATATATCCACATTTACCTTTATAAATAATTAGTACAAAAAATTAAAAGATATAAATGATTTTTACATTTACTTGGATTGAATGCATTATTTGTTTTGTTTTCAATCTTCTGCTCTGTTGATTTGTTTTTATTTATTTATTTGTTTATTTATTTACTCCGCTAAAAATAAGTCCAGCTGGAGATGGAATAATTTTTTCAAAATTCATCTTAAACTAAAATTTACAAATAAAAATATCTTATAAATACAATATATAAATACAATTACAAAGAAGAAAAAAAATAAAAAATTTAAATAAAATTTTAAACATTGAGCAGGAAAAAAAGTTATTGTTTAGCATAAAAAAAAAATAAAAAAAATGAAAAAATAACAAATTTTATATAATAAAAATTTAAAATAAGGAAACAAGAAACAACAAATCCATATGAATAGCGAAATTAAAAACAAAACAAAATTAATATAATAAAAACTTGAAATAAGGAAACAGCAAATATCAGGAAGCAGGAACCGGGAACAAGATGAAGGTGAAGAATTCAAAGCCAGGAACAAAAACACAAAGCCAAGCGGGAAGAAAACAGGAACCAGCATTCGAGATAAAGTGATTAACAGCAAATATGTCATATGGGATATGATGTTGAGTTGGCAGTATAAATAATAGTTTAAACACCAGAGTTACGAAGCAGGAAAAGCAACACCAACAAAATCAGGAATAAATGTGAAGACAGGCAGCAGGAAATCAGGAACCAGGAGCATAAGTTAAGACATCAGAGTTACGGAGCAGGACAAATAACACCAATACAAACAGGAACAATACCAAATAGACGAAATAGAAAGACGCCATGATATCGAGTTGACATTATACAGGAAACCAGCAAACAACGAAATCAATAAACAACAGCAAATAATTTAACGGACCAGGATCTCTCTTGTTTCTCTTTTCTTTGTTATCTCTTTTATTACAAAGCAAATCCATTTTTAGAATATATAAGAGTTTTAGAAATACTTCATATTGTTTTAGTAATATTTAATATTAAACCTTAACTCGTGTTTATCTTACCCTTTAACGGACTTTTTTTTTCTTTCATGGCGCATTGTAAAATTAAAACCCACAGATGTAAAAAGGGTGTACACAAAGCGATTATCATATCACTACTCTTCAGAATGTGATGTGTGTGCTCCCACCAATGACTTTGTCCTCTAATTCTCAAAAGTGCGATGGTATTGCACAGAAAAATAAAATTAGTGTGCATGGAGCTAACCTAATGGTATGGCACCGAAACCACTATCCAACCTCACATGGCAGCCAGCTGTCACAAAAGAGCTGGCAAAACAAATGGATCATTGAAAATTATACTTTTTTTTGGTGCGTTATGATAAAACTAGTGTCTGGGTCTGAATCCATCTGCATTTGAACACATCTTTGCTTACATAAGGCATAACGTTACGGTAAACAAATATAGATTTTTTCAGTCGTAAATCAACTGATTAGAATGATGGTTCGGATGTGAAACACACACACATCATTTGGACGATATTTGCATGTGTCCACTTGTCGCTACATATCCCAGTCATCGCGGACCTACATGTTACATTAACATTTGTAAAAGTAAAATAGACGTCTATGCCATGTCATATCATACATTCATGGATTGACCTGATGAATTTCTGATGGTTCGTATGGTTGTCGATGCGAACACGCAGATACACCCAAGTGCAGTATTTTGATGGCAAATTATGATGTGCAAGTTGGGTTATTGATGAAACAAGTGAACATAAATGAAGAAGTGAACAGTGCTAAAGTGGGCTTAGATCACTGCACCACTAGTGCTACGCAATATCCCGTCTTCGACAACCAATCTTCGCAGTTAATTTGTATGACAGGTATATGGAAACTAGAACCCATGTGACCTTTGTGGCCGCCTTATTTGTATACTTATTACAATTATTTGCACCAAATGTGTTCAGATTTGTTTCGCCTTGAGGTCATATGTGAAAAAGAAATCCATGTATAGGGTTGTCCTTTCGTCACGATTATATTTGTTATTTCCAATATTTCGACCAACTTATACTCTGATATACAGTTTCATGGGGCGAATAAGGAGAAAGTACCGGGAATACTCCTATTGGACA
The DNA here is from genome assembly GCA_963931995.1 of Phaonia tiefii. Lineage (NCBI taxonomy): Eukaryota > Metazoa > Arthropoda > Insecta > Diptera > Muscidae > Phaonia > Phaonia tiefii. The sequence continues at coordinate 160,521,700 of OZ008370.1, read as the reverse complement.
ATTTTCCGAGAGGGACGATTGAAGATTTGATTTCTCGAGCTGAGAAATTTTTAAACTAGCATTTTGCATACAATACTATACAACTTGTAACTTTCAAATTCGTTTTACTCGAAAGTGTGTTTTAGACTTATGTCAATCTTGTCGCAAATGAGCGACATATTGTTAAAATTAATTATAATAAATAAAGAAAGAAAGAATAATTCGTATCTAAATATTATTATGTTTGGGAGAAAATACGCTTATGTTTCCACGTACGTATATGTAGGTTTGAAGGAAACACGCGAATGCTTCCACGTAAGTATATGGATGTTTGGTATGTAGAACGCATATGTTTCCAAGAAAATCATACGTGTTTGTCAGTAAACATGATGCTGTTTGCATTTAAATACAAGTAAGTTTGGGACTTGCAAACAAATGAATGTTTGAAGTGTGTTCCAAACATATACATGGTTCCTGCAGAATATGTTTGGCAAAATATGTTAGACAAGCCGTTATTTTTCAGTGTGCATATAATGTTCAATCTACTCGTATTTGTTTAAATTTAGGCATTCAAGATACAATTCGATTGTGTCTTTAAGAACACGAACACAAAGCGAGGATTCAAGTTACCTCGCATTCTGAAATCCCTTTTCCTTTTGGGCTACGTCAAGGACAAAGTCTACATGGTGGTGCGATGGTAGTGTACGCGCCTCTTGTACATGAGATCAAGTGTTCGATGCCTGCTGTGGGAAAAATCTGTAGCCATAGTTTGTAGTTCCAAAAGAATTTTTAAATAATACTAAATCTTATATTTAGTTTGGCTGTTATTCCGTATTAAGTTGCTACTGTAAATTAAATAAGGCAGAAGTCTAAGGGCTATAACTTCGGGACCAATTAATCAGAATTCAGCTAATGGTGCTTTCGGGCAAGGAGATTATTGTGGTACTCTAAACTCAATCTCGACCTAAAAGCTCTTAACACGTTTTTTCTTTTGGACAACAAAAAATGTCCATGCACCAATCAGGGCACTTCAGAAGAAATTTTAATCTAAGTTGAAAACAATTTATAATTTATAACAATATTTAAGGAGAGTTGTATTGATTTAAAATATTACATGGTGTATGATATTAAATTAGTCATGTGCCTCACATAAGAAGGGTTTTCCAGTAAGGCTTTGACAACTTTTTTTTAAATAAAACCCAAACCATTTGGGATATTTCCAAAACTTTATGATCGACTTGAAATACTATCAAAACATTTATTAATAAACATTTATCAATTTTCGATGACTCGGTCACACATTTCGGCCGTAACGGCCGCTATTTCAAGTTCAATGTTGGCTCTGAGTTCTTCCAACTTCGTCGGCTTGTTGGCATAGGCCAATGATTTGACGTAGCCCCAAAGAAAAAAGTCTAGAGGCGTTAAACCGCACGAACGAGGCGGCCAACTGATTGGTCCATTTCTTGATATAACACGCACACCAAACTTACTCTTCAATAAATCGATTGTAACGTGTGCTGTGTGGCTTGTGGCACCGACCTGTTGAAACCACATGTCGTCCAAGTCAATGTTTTCCAATTCGGGCCAAAAATAATCGGTAATCATGGCGCGATAACGATCACCATTCACAGTAACGTGACGATCGTTATTGTCGACGAAAAAATATGGCATAATGATGCCGCCGGCATGCAAACCGCACCAAACAGTAATTTTTGTGGATAAAGTGGTGATTCATGAAGCACATGTGGATTTTCACTAAACCAATAATGATTATTTTGCTTATTGACGAACCCATTGAGCCAAAAATGAGCTTCGTCACTGAAGATAATTTTGCGATGAAACTCATCATCTTGGCGCATCTTCTCCTGAGCCCAATCGGAGAACGTGCGTCGCGTCAAATGGTCCACAGGCTTTAATTCTTGAGTCAGCTTGATTTTGTATGGGTGTAAACCATGATCTTTACGCAAAATTCGGCATAAAGTGGTCTTGGCGATGCCCAGTTCTTGAGAAGGCCGCGGAATCAACTGGTTTGGATCGTTTGCTACGGACGCCTGAACGGCAGGGATATTTTTGACACTTCAACCAAATTGCTGTCTCACAGGCACGGCAGCATCACACAATGAATATGTAGACTCTAATTTTTCCACTAAACTTATTATTCCTTGTCTACTAGGGCGAGAGTAACCACAGAAAATTGGAGTTAACGCTCTTAAAGTTGCGGTCACCGACTTCGAATTTCGGTACTACAGTTTTATAATTTTCATAAGTTGTTCGTTCGTGTATTTTACCATGATGAAAATGTTGAGTTTACTGAAAAAAAGGAAAGTAACAGTTAGATGATCAGTGAAATAGTGCGTTCACAAATTAAATTCAAAGTTGTCAATTACCTATTGGAAAACCCATTAGGAACAAATTTTATCTCAACATTGGAAGGGTGTTAATAAAATCTATTTGAATTTTTCCTTTTTACGAATCAAATTTTAGTAACAAAAATGTTATCTGAGAAGTCCTGGGATCCTTCTATACAATACTTTATTTATTACACATCAACTACTGAATAAGTCTACAATCCCCTCATATCTAAATTCCTAGCCATTCCCGAATTCCTTTATTTCTCTTTCATTTAATTCCACAAAATGAAGGTAACAGATGGTTTAATAAAGTGGACATATTCATGCTGACAACAAAATTTAACAATTCTGTTACATTTTGTAAGCTTTGTTGGGATTTTATTTAGAGTGTCTGTAGTTTGTGGCTTACACTGTTAGAGTTATTTTTTTCATATTTTATCTGTTGTTCAGCTGCTTAAATGCATAATCGTCTTCCGACCTTTATGTGAAGTTAACAAAACAACAACAGTTTCATATTATAAGCCATGGAATGCTATTTAAATGCATACTCATCTCTTAAACTTTCCCATAAAAATGTTTTAAAAAGTCAGAAAAAATTTAATATATGAAATTTGTATTTGCAAGTAGAAACATTTCACAGCAACGGTATAATACTGAATTATAAATCAACAAATTTAACTGTCCTTTGCAGTAGGACTTTGTTGTAAATATCTATTTTTTGTAGAAAGCACTCATTGCAATATTTAGCTCGCACTGATGTTTACTTTAAACGCAATATAAAGCTGTGGCTGAAAATTGTTCGCAATTAATGACGTAAAGATAGGTGTGTTTTTTAGCAGATGAATATGATTTTTTAAGCAGCTGCCATTATATAAATTTGAATTTGTTTTTATGTTTGTATGTTTATTTAGAGGTACTAGAGGTGGAATAATTTTTTCCAAATTCATCTTAAACTAAAATTTACAAATAAAAATATCTTATAAATGCAATAAATATCTTATAAATATCTTATAAATACAATAAATACAAAGAAGAAAAAATTAATAATTTAAATAAAATTTTAAATACTGAGCAAGAAAAACTGTATTGTTTAGCATAAAACATTAAAAAATAACAAAATTGATATAATAAAAATTTAAAAAAAGGGAACAAACAGCAAATACATATGAGTCAGCAATGCAAAATTAAAAACAGAACAAAATTAATATAATAAAAACAAAAAATAAGGAAACAGCAAACAGCAGAATCAGGCAGCAGGAACCTTGAACAAGATGAAGGCGAAGAATTCGAAATCAGGAACAAAAACACAAAGACAAGCGGGAAAAAAACAGGAACCATCATTCGAGATACTGTGATTAACAGCAAATACGTCTTATGGGATATGATGTTGAGTTGGCAGTATAAATAATAGTTTAACCACCAGAGTTACGAAGCAGGAAAAGCAACACCAACAAAATCAGGAATAAATGTGAAGACAGGCAGCAGGAAATCAGGAACCAGGAGCATAAGTTAAGACATCAGAGTTACGGAGCAGGACAAATAACACCAATACAACCAGGAACAATACCAAATAGACAAAATAAAAAGACGCCATGAGATCGAGTTGACATTATACAGGAAACCAGCAAACAACGAAATCAATAAACAACAGCAAATAATTTAACGGGGCAGGATGAGTAGAAATACGGGAAACAGGAAACAGCAACCTAACTGAAATTCATTTCTTCCTAGTAACGTTAATAGAACTTTCGAGATAAATCTAATTGATTCATTTCTTAGTCTAGATTTGTTGCAAATAAACTCAATTTATAATAGTCATAATAAACTGCTTGATTTAATATTTCTAAGTTCGGATCTAAAATTTTCAGTTTGTGAATCTGCTTTTCCGATTTCTCCTTCCAATTCTCACCACTCTGCTTTAGAAATTGAAATTAAATTCTATGAATATTCATCTTATGCTAGAAATGATTTTGTACGGTATAACTATTTTAGTTGTGATTTCAATGCATTAACTGATATTTTCTATAGTTTAAATTGGATAGATTTGTTGAATAACCCAATTGTTGGAATTTGCTATGACATATTTTTGTCCACTGTTTTAAAAATTTTTCAAAATAATATTTCTCCATCTAAGCCAGTAGTGCATAATCTTCCTTGGTATACTAAAGGTTTAAAAAAGCTAAAAAATCTTAGAAATAAATACCACAAAATTTACAGATCCTCAAATAATGCTATAGATAAGCAATATTTCAAACACTATGAAAGAGTATTTAACTTTCTTAATAAGTTTTTATACAATCAGTACATTATGAATCTTAATGTTTCTCTTAAGTACAATCCTAAACGGTTTTTTAACTTTATAAATTCCAAAAGGAAAAGCTCTTTAATTCCACTAGTTATGAATTACAACAGTTTAACATCAAATACAATTAACAGTTCCTTAAATCGCTTCGCTTTATATTTCCAATCTAACTTTAACATAGACTCTGGCCCGCTTGATCATTTTGATTTAAATGATATTAATTCTTGTCTTGATTCTGGATCAATGCAAATATCTTATGAAGATGTAGTTAATGGAATCAATAAACTCTCGAATTCTTTTAATTGTGATAATGATGGTCTCTCAGCATTTATCTTAAAAAAATGTTCTTCCTCATTAATGTTGCCTCTAAAAATAATTTTTAATAAATCATTAGCGTCAGGTTATTTTATACAAAGATGGAAATACACATCCGTTTTACCAGTTCTTAAATCTGGTAATAAAAATAATGTTTGCAATTACAGACCGATTTCTAAGTTGACTACTGTAGCCAAAGTTTTCGAGCATATTGTTTATGATAAACTTTTCTTCAGTCTGAAGCGGTTTATTTCTATTAACCAACATGGATTTATGCCTGATAGATCTACAACTTCTAATTTAGCTGTATTCACACAATTTTGTATATCGTCTTTTGAAAGGGGATTGCAAGTTGATACTATTTACACAAATTTTGCTAAGGCATTTGACCGTGTACCGCATAATATTATCTTATTAAAGCTTTCCAAAATTGGCTTCCATTCGCAGATGTTGAGCTGGTTTCGCTATTATTTAACTGACAGTTGCTCCGTTGAATCTATTGATGGGTTTCATTCTGATACCTTCATCCCTTCTTCCGGAATACCACAAGGTAGTATTCTAGGTCCTCTTTTATTTAATATTTTCGTTAATGATATAACTTCTTGTTTTAAATATTCCCAGTTTCTTTTCACTTAACGATATCTCTAATCTTCAAGAGGATTTGGATAGGGTTATCTCTTGGTCAGCTAGAAATAGTATGCCTTTTAATGTTAATAAATGCTATTCTTTGACGTACCATAGACACCGTAATATTTGAATGTCCAAATACAAAATTAAGGGGTGTACTTTATCAGCAGTTGATGAAATTGTAGATTTATGAGTTGTTTTTGATGTTAAACTGTCTTTTAGTAATCATTTGAACTATATAATTCCTAAAGCATATTCAATGTTGGCTTTTATTCGTCGTAATTGTGAAAAATGCTTTGACCATTACACCAAAAAAAACATTATTTATTGCGTTTGTAAGGTCTAAGTTGGAATACGCTACGTTTCTATGGGCGCCTTCGGCGAAAGTTCACATTAATCGTGTAGAAAGAATTCAAAAAAAGTTTATAAAATTTGCTCTCTCATTTTTGAATTTTTCTACACCAATTCATTCGAGCTTGATTCCATCATATCCGGATAAATGTTTCTTAATTGGTATAAAAACTTTAGAAGTTAGAAGAAATGTGTTGTGTTTCATGGGATTATTTGGGGATTTGTTGATTGTCAGGATTTGCTGGAAGTTATAAAGATAAATGTACCTTCCAGAAGGCTTAGAAATAATGTAAAATTTTTTCATATAGATTTACATAGAAACGATTACGCATTAAATGAACCGTTAACTAAAGCCTTCAGATTATTCAATGAATACTCTGAACAATTAGATCTAAGTTTGCCACATCATCATTTTAAAATTATTTTAAATAATTTATTAAAGTAATTTTTACTATATAATTTTTAGATTTTAAGATGCTAGTCCGTAAGGATAAAATTGTATCCATAGACGAAATAAATAAATAAATAAACAAATAATTAGACGCGACATCATCAGTCCAGGAACCAGGAACATACATTAAAACACCAGAGTTACGAAGCTGGAAAAATATCAGGAAACCAGGAACAACACCAAATAAATGTAATTAGTAGACGCTGTGATATCAAGTCAACAGGGAAACAAGAATAAACAGCAGAAACAATTAGACGCTTCATCATCAGTAGAAGAATTTCTCAGCAACCAGGAACATATGCATACATATATATCAGCATATAGAATTCAAGAATTGTCGGAGAAATGATTCTTGCAGGCAAAACAATTGAGGTAAAACAATGCAACGACTTTATTCAATCATAACGGCATTACAAGCGTTACATTGATTTAACCATTCGAATGATGTGAACTGGCAACCATAGCATGTGTAAATTCATAAATAATATAATTGTTCACCCTGGCTAATGGTTCAAAAAACGGTGGATAAATATAAAGATCATTACAAAGAAGAAATAGAGTGCGGACCGGGTTATAATAATCGTAATTAGATCTTGAGGCAGAAAATTTTAAAGGACGAAAATTTCTAGTAACGCGAGTTGGTATATTAAAACGAATTTTACTGAGCAAAAATTTTGAATCAACTTGACCGTTTATCAATTTTATAATAAACATAGATCTTAACATATATCTCCTTCGTTAAAGTGTAGGAAGGTCAATTAGTATTAAACGGTTTTCATAAGGTGGTAAATTTTCCGATTGATTTCAGCCTAAACCACGCAAAGCAAATAAGAGAAATTTTTTCTAGATTGACTCAATTCTATCTATATATACGTTATAGTATGGTCTCCAAACTACGCATGAATACTCAAGGAAGGGCCTAACTTGACCAACAGAAGACTTTTCGTTATATATGGGTCCGGAAACTCCTTAGACCAACTTTTGATGAATCCCAAAATAGATAAGGCTTTATTAATAATACTATCAATGTGGAGACGAAATCGAAGTCTCTGATCTAATACTACACCCAAGACCTTGAAAGAGTTTACTCCTTCAAAACGTAAGATCCAACAGTATACTCACAAGGAATTATAGATGTGCGTGAGAAAGAGAGTTTTTTTACATTTTTTCAAGTTCAAGGACTTACCATTAATAGTACAACATTTGACCAATCTAGAAAAGTCAGACTGTAATCGATTGGTGTCATCCAAGTTTTTAAATTACAAGAACATTTTAACGTCATCAGCGTACGTTAAAATCTTCGAGAACGAAATAGCTGAAGGTAAATCATTTAAATATACAACAAACAGAAGGGGCCTAAATGACTTCCCTGGGGAACGCCGGATGTAGCAAATACAACCTCTAGCAAAACATAGTGGCATCATAGGGTAATTCTTACTTGGTGTTTACACGAGACACCTTTGCCGAGATATTAGCAATACATTCAAAACGTGTTTAGTACTACACTCACTCTTCTCTCATTGTATTCGTCACTGTGTTTGGTTTCCAAAGATAGTCAATTCGGTAAATGATTTGATGTCAGCGACCAATTAGGTGAAGTTTCGTTGTAATTTGCGAAAAAGCAAAGCATTACCGAAAAAGGCTGCACAATTTGGAAAAATTTATTTTTATTGATATTGAATTTATGCGAAGCGAATTCGTCCCGAGCAGCCTGAATCAACCCCGCGTTTGCCATTCAGGGCTAGTATTTCCAAATGCACTACCTTCATTTTAGCTCTTGAACTTTGGCTTTTCTGAATTCTATAAACCACATCAACTATTCGTTTGAAAACCTTGTAAGTGCCTTCCGAGTGAGTCTGTAGTTTTGTAGATAAACCTTTCTTGCGCTGTGGGTTGAACAGTGAAACTAGCCGACCCTCATGGAATCCTTCGGAATTTGCCGCTTGGTTTTACCTGGCTTTCATCTTATTACTGCCCATCTTTATTTTGTTGCGCACAAATTCATGGAGACCGCTAAAATCCTCCGCATGCTGGCAATTGCTATTGCTGGTTTAATACCGAACTCCAAATCTCCAGGCAGCTTCAGCTCAGTTCCAAAAATTACTCTAACGGGTGTTCGAGAGGTGGAAACCTGTATGCCAAATGAACTATTGTATGTGTTCATACCAATCTGTTTGATCTGCGCTGACCAGTTTCTCAGATATTCTTCAAGAGTTCTGTTGTATCTGTCAACCATGCCGTTTGACTGAGGATGCAATGGTGATGTAATTTATTTTCGAATCCCGTATGACTCACACTTGTTTGAAGTTAGTGGATTCAAAATTCCTACCCTATTACGAATGGAGTTCCGAGGCGACACCAAATCGGCATATCCAGTTATCTACAAACACTTTAATTGTAGTCGTTGGTTCGCGATTTGGAACAGCTTATACTTCAGACCAATTTCTGAAATAATCCATAACCACTAACACGTACCGGTTTGCTGAGCTATTGACTGTAAATGGGCCGGCCACATCCAGAGCTATACGCTCTAAGGGTCCACCAGATTTGTATTGCTGCATCTGGTCACGACATCTTCGCGTCGGCCCCTTAGCTGTCATATATTGGGTGCATTTCACTATCCAAGTGGCTACCGCTTGTTACCAACCCACCCAGTAGAAACGTTGCTTTAGCTTTTCTATGATTTTGGTTATACCTAGATGTCCATCACTCGGACCGTTATGAAATTCTGTCATTATCTCTTTCTCCTTACAGGAAGGTACCACAATTACGTTTTTGATTATTTTACCATCCTCACTTTCCCAAAATGCGGTATAGGCAATCATTCAACAATTTTAGGCTCTTCCACTGGGCTCAATATGCTTCCATCAGGGGGCTCTCTGAGGCGACGTCATTGCGGGTTGGTATTTTATCTTCTTCTTTTGCAGAAATGATTTTTGCCAGTGTAGGGTCGCTTCTTTGTGCCGTTGACCAATCTTCGTTGGATTCCAGTCGAAGCATATGGATATCAATGATGTTTTCTTTCACCTCCGCTTTTGAGGAGTGTTTGCATTCCAGCTTGCATGGACGACGTGACAGGGCATCTGCATTACCGTGTATTCCTTCATTTCTATTCTTATTGCTAAAGTCATAGCTCTGCAACCTTTCAATCCAGCGAGCAAGTTGGCCTCCGGGGATCTTAAATTGCAGTAGCCACCTTAGCGCCGCATGATCGGTTCTTAACTGAAAAGGCTGGCCGTACAGATACTTGTGGTAGTGTTTGACACACTTTATGACTGCCAGTAGCCCTCGTCTCGTAACACAGTAATTTGTCTCTGGTTTTGAGAGTATTCGGCTGTAGTACCCTAGTACCGAGCACAACACCTAATTCGTAACCGCTAGCGTCAACATCCAACAAGAATTTCTCGCCAACAACAGGGTATGCAAGCAAAGGAGCCGTACATACATATTACTTCAGTTGGTGGAATGACTCTTCATATTTCTCGCTCCAACAGTACGGCCGATTTTTCATTGCCAACTCGTGAAGACTTGCAGCCAATGTGGCGAAACCGGACACAAGTACCGGGCTGTAGTACGTGCAGAATCCTAGAAAACTACGTAATTCATGGAGATTCTGCTGTCGTGGCCAATCCTTCACTGTCAGGATTTTGTCTTCATCGGTGGAAATGCCATCTGCTGTCAGTTGATGTCCCAAGTGTTTTACTTCTTTCTGGAACAGAGAACACTTCTTCGGGTTGAGTTTCAATCCAGCCGCGTTTATACGTTGAAGGACTTCTTTAAATTGTTGTAATTATAGCAATTCAAAATTAACCTTATTCTATTATTGAGAATAAAGCAACACAAAAAGGACGAATAAGGAAATTCGTAACAACATTTTCGATAAACAAACTTAGGTTTTTTCTTCGTTGACTCTACTTCTTCTTGGAATACACTAGTTTCACTTGACAAACTTGCGGTACGTTTAACTTATTTATCCATTAGAATTACGTATTTCTATTTCTTTCATGGCTAATTCTTTTTTACCAAGAAGTCTATGACGCTCGCGACGACACAATCACAGACTAGCGGTTAGTTGCTGGCGAATAACGATTTGTTTAACGGCTAGCTACGCCCACTCAGTTGGGCGCGACAACGATGACTGTGGACTAGCCATGAAACGATATGAGTAAATACAACTACATACTTACTCGATACCAGAGAACTGAAAACTGTGTTATTTTTGGCACTTACTATACACACATAGAAGTTGCTGTGGCAGTGAAATCAAACATCAATTTATGCCATCACAAGTGTTGACAAGCCCTTACTCTATTGAGAGCTAGTTAGTAACACAGCGATTAATATAAATAAGAGTTTGCGACAGCTGTTTTATTTATTACCAAAGTTCGTGGAAGACTTGGAAAACAGATAGATATTAAGAGAAAACTTTAATTTTAACAGTTTGCGTGTTGATCTACACAAATAATTTTACTCTAACACTTCATTCCATTTTTATTTTTTCCACTGAATATCCCTTTTTTTAGTTGATTTAATTGGCAAAATTTACTCCCAGTTGATGTGTTTTGTACATGTAGCTTGAGACGCGGCTGTAAACGTAAAAGTTCTTTTTTGAAAGCATCTTCTCTATAAATTCTCCAAGTACTAACTAGATCAGCTGTCTCATCGGTGTTCGTCATTCCTCTCTTGCTCTATCTGTTTTCCAAGTTTCCATAAAACAGCTGTTTCAAACTCTTATTAATATTACTCGGTGGATACATCGCTGTTGTTCTCTGCTCGATAAGCATGCGTGCTGCGTTCGGCGATAGCTTGTGAGCGAGCAACAAAGCGCCTCGCTCTTATAACTCTCAGCTATTTAGAGGTGTATTATCTTCACAAAACCCTGACTTTTTCTGTGGCACACCGACTGATGACCACGGTACACCAGTGTGCCGCGGCACATGCTTTGCAGAACAATGCCCGAATGCTTCTACCTTGACAATATAAACTGGATGGACAATTGCCGCGTTGTAGTTTGCTGCGCTTTTAGTTGTTATTTGAATGCAAGGCGAGTCAGACATGCAAGTAGACAGTGAAAAAATAGACAAAAATTACAACTTTTTTTAAAACAAGCTTTATGGGTAAAAGCAAACTCATAAAAGTTGGAAATGTAAACAAAAAGGTGCTTATGGAAGCCATAAATAAAAGTTTTAATTACAACTCGGCTGCTGTAACCGAAAGAAATAAAGAACCGTTTTTCGTTTCTCGGAAACATTTTTCAGCACTAATTTTGTATAACTCGTTTACTGCAAACGTTTTTCAGTTCTCGCAAACGTTTTTTAGTTTGGAGCAACTTCAACTCGGTTGCAGTAACCGAAGGAACAGTTGGCGGAAACGGGGTTCGTTCTCGGAAGCGTTTTTCAGCCCTAATTTTGTATAACTTTCAGTTCTCGCAAACGTTCTTTTTATTTAGGAGTAAGTAGAACTCGGTTGCTGTAACCGAAACAACAGTTGGCGGAACCGTTTTTCGTTTCTCGCAAACGTTTTTTCAGCTTATATTTTTCATAACTCGTTTGCTGCAAACATTTTTTGGTTCTCCGAAACGAAATATCATGTATGGCTTAACAGAAGTTCATTTCTCATAACTACAGTCTCCAAACGAACTTCAGTTATCTGAGATTTCGTTTGGGAGGAACGAGGTTTTTCTTTGCGTGCTTGCAAAAGTTGTTTTTCTCCCAAGTTGAGGCAATTTCATTTTCTGGTGACATGTTGAACTGAAAGGTGATGTGCGCACTCCGAAAATATCACAAATTAAAAAAAAAAACACTACTCTTATATTCTTTAAATATTTATAAATAACACTACAAATCACATTTTTAAAGTCTATATTTTTCCGATAATGTTTATGTAATTCATATTCAAATGTTGTCTCATAAACCCTTGTCTTCGAAATGTGTATGACAGTGGTTCCAAATTCACCCTACATTGATATCAAGTTGACATCAACTCCAAAAAAAACCTACCCGTAAAAAACATAGTTTTTGACTATAAATTCTTTATAAATGACCAGGCCCTTTTGTCCAATCCCGCCCATATTTGCAGCAGATCTTAGAATATGTACATCCAACCAACATACCCAATTTTTTTCAAATACCGTTAACAGGAGTAGAAATAATGGATTTTTAATTTGTGAATTGTATGGGAGGTACTACGCCCTTTATTCAATTCCGCCCATCTTTCGCCATTAGTTTGCCTGCGGAATTTTAGCTCGATTGGATCAGGGGAAAAGTGTTAAAAATCAATCCAAAGTTTTTTTTGGCATAAATACATGCATACAGACAGGTGAAGTTAATAACGATATAGAATTTAAAAACCAAAATCGTTTTGATTTTACTTCAACTAGTGGACAAACCACCAACTTCACTTTACATCATGGATAAGTTGATGTCAACTTGAAGTGGCTGTAACTTATCCAGAGGTCTAAGGGCCTCTTTAGTTATATTGACATAAAATCTAACAAAATATGAAAGTCTCTATCTCACAGTTTCCCAACAAAAAAAAAAGTACAAAGATAATTTATTATTAGTGAGTAACAATGAATTTAAAGTTATTAATGCCATTGAAACAAGGCTGATTTTTTAAATTATATATTAACACCACAAGGACTTATATTTTTGAAGGTTTTCATGAGGAGTGAACGTTTGTTAACTTTAAGATTTCCCCGCCCGTGTAAACAAATTAATCTTGCTATAAAAACAACACTTTTAAATTTTAGGTAATTAAAATTTTAGAATCCAAACTTTCTCATCATACTAATCACCAGCAAAGACCCTTTTAATGATGTTCCAAGAAATTACTCGCCAAAAGTTTTGGATAACTTTAGCTAATGTATGTTTGTATGGCTGGAAAAAGGTTAAAATATTTCAATAATACAAAGGGGACCATTTCAAAAATATCTCAAACTTTTGGCAGACTTTTATTACTGTTAAATATTAATAATTTTATGCTAGAAACTTTTTAAAAACATGCTCATAGTTGTTGTGCTTGTTCGAATGCCTTCATCCCACACTAAACTAAAGTAAATAAGATAGACATCTAAATGTGAATAAAATATTACACTGTCAATTCCTCTAAGCAGTAAAGATTTTGTTAACACGGCTAATAATAAATAAGATTTAATTTTTGATATGAAGACGTATGAAGTATCAGAACTCCTTCCGTACAATTAAACTAAAATTGTATACAACCCTTCTGTATATGTATAGACCGAATGCATAACCTCAAATAAAGTTATGTTTAAAGCAATTTATGTTTAAATGAATTATGTTTAATCAATTAATGACTAATACTTCGACACTAATTTCTACATACACTACGAATAATATGAATAAGGAATCGAACGTTCCAATCTTTAAGCAAGTACATCATTTATTTGGATGATTTTTGAAATACAAAAATTTTCTATAATAATCACTTGGGTTCGGAATTCTAAATCTTATTTTAAGCTCTTAAAATGTGCACCAAAAATCGTAAAATATGCAATAAATAAATTAAATATATGGACTTATTGTGAATTCTGAGAATATAGAACAACGAAAAGAAATACAAAAAAATGACATGAGGTGTCAGGGGACACCCGGTTGGAACGAAGTTCCTTTCGCTATGTATTATGTACTAGTTAGTTCCAACACGTCTAAGGCGCACGCTGAAAAATGCGATAAATCAAATGTATCTTTTAGAAAGGATACTTTTTGTAAAATGATAAACTTTTTTTAAGTAATGTTTTTTAAAGAATGTATTTTTAAAGAAAAGGTACTATTTTTAAAAAGAAGTACTTTCTGTAAGAAAAAGCCATAAGAGGATGAATTTTTTTTTACAAAACAAGTAATTTTTTAAAGAACACGTACTTTTTAAAGAAGTGATACTCCTAGGAAAAGGTTATATTTTTAGAAAATTTACTTATTTTAAAAAGGCTAGTTATCTCAAGAAAAGAAAAAAAATGGTATTGTTTTAATTTTATGAAAAGGTACTTTTAAGAAAGGGAACTTTTGAAAGAAGGGGTTTTTGGCTGAAGTAAAGGACCAGGTGCAGGCAAAAAAAATAAAAATAAAAAAAGAAACCAAATTAAAGAAAAATCAAAGAATGTGAGAAAATGTTAAACTAGCCCTCGCAGGAACCTATGGGGCCCACAGGGTCCAAAACACCGGCACACCCAGCGATATTTCGGTATGGATTAGTGTGGGTACTTCAACGAAAGGTATTCGTGTTGCGATACCATTCTTTTTTTCATGGGATGTCTGTAAGCCCATATAAATCCACTTTTGAAGGTACTGTGACCATGACATTGGTTATGGTAACGATCCAGAAAACTAAATATTTTTTTAAAAAAATCGAGCGATTGTTCTGATTTTGACTCACATCGACTTAAGGTACATATGGAATTTGAACCCCCCGCCAGAGACTAGGCGGAATATAAATTTAACGATTTTAAAAAAGATCTACCAAACGGTACGAGCAACATAGGTCCCTGCGAGGGCTAGTTTTCCATTTTTTTACATTCTCTACTTTTGGAACGAAGTTCCTTAATGCACATAAGGGGATGGGGGCTAAATAAAAAAAAAGTAAACAAATTTTTTTAACTACTTTATTACAACCTATGATTATCAACTATATTGGGTACTTTCAAAAACGATGTACAAGTAGACAGTCAAAATTTCTCTTCACTCAAATGCCAACAAACAAAACGAGTGAAACCCTAGTACTTATCTACTCTCTCTCTCTTACTCTCTTCATTGAATATTTCAAAACACGAGCAGCTTTTTGATAGTGTTATTGTATATAACTATACAAATTCCAACCATGTTGAAGTAAAATTACATAAACATGCAAAAAGTATGAAATAACCAAGATATGAAGCGAGAGAGAAATGCGTTTGAGTTAACTCCTAGCACTTTTTGGTTCTCATTTACCAGGGTTGCCAAGTTGCGCACATTTTCTGGTCGTCTAATTCTAAGTCGTCTTTGGTACTTTTGTTTTTTTGTTGGTTTAAAGGTAAGTTTTCTAGGTGGAGCCTGCGTATTACATATTGTAGTTTTGTAGCCAATAAAAAGTAAATTTAGAAAAGCCAAAGTGCAAGACTGGCACAAATCCACGAAATACAAAGGAATTACATTTGGCTTCACACTTACTCCTACACTCATAGTTTTGGTTTGTGTCTAGACTAACACATGGGGGGATATTTCTTGTTTCATGGGAAATTTTGTAGGTGGAGCCTCTTTACTACATATTGTAGTTTTGAACCGAATAAGAAATAAATTTAGAAATGCCAAAGTGAAAGACGTTTAAAAAAATTTAATTTTCTTAAATAAGTGCGATTTTATTAAAAAAGTAAATTTTCCCAAAAAAAATATACCTACTCATATTCTTAAACAGAGTACATTTTCTTAAAAATACCTTATCTTAAAGAAGTACCTTTGTTTAAAAATGTAAATTTTCTTACAAAAAGTACCTTTTCTTAAAAAAGGTAATTTTTTTAAATAAGCACCTTTTCTTATAAAAGTACATAATCTTAAAACAAATTGCCTTTTCTTAAAAACTACCTTTTCTTTAAAGAGTACCTTTTTTGTAAATAAAAATAAATTTTGTTGAGATAAGTACTTACTCTTAAAATTGTATATGTTCTTTCGTAAAAAAAAAGCTTTTCGTCAAAAAAAATCTCTTAAAAATATACGGTTTCTTACAAAAATTCCGTTTCTTAAAAGTACCTTTTCTTAAATCTAAAATAATACCTTTTCTTTTGTTTTCTTGAGATAAGTAAATTTTTTTAAAAATATAACCATTTCCTAAAAAGAGTACCACTTCTTTAAAAAGCACCTCTTCAAAAAAAGAACTTCTTTAGCTCTGGTAGCTTTTCTTAAAAAAACAGTAGCTTTTAATAAAAGAAGTACCTCTCATTAAAGAAAGGACCTTTTGTTACAAATATACCTAAAAATATACTCTTTTTTCAAAAAATATATTCATTAAATAAAAAATTTCTTAAAAAAGGTTTGTCATTTACAAAAAGTATATTTTCATAAAGATCCACTTAAATTACAGTATTTTTCAACAGGCGCCTTAGGCGTGTTGGAACTAACAGTACATAAAATATAGCGAAAGAACTTCGTACCAACCAGGTGTCCCCTGACACCTCATGTAATTTTCTTCTTTAATTTAGTTTTGTTTTTAAATAAATTTTTTAAAACTTTTTAAAAAAAAAAAAGTTTTTTTTTTAAGAAATGAGAGTTTGTTTTAGAATTGGCCCTTTTTTCAAGAATAAGTAAATTTTTAAGGATAGGTACTTATCTCACTAAAAGTTATTTTGTTTCCCAAAAAAGGCACTCTTTAAAGAAAGGGTAGTTTTTTAAGAAAAGGCAATTTGTTGTAAGCAAATGTACTTTTTCAAGAAATATTTAACAAAAATTCCCTTTTCTAAAAAAATTTACATTTTGTACGAAAATTTACTTTTTTAATCAAAGGTACTTCTTTAAGATAAGGTATTTTTTTAAGATAAGGTACTTTGTTTAAGAATATGAATAGGTATTTTTTGGAGAAAATTTACTTGTTTTACGAAAAGGCACCTATTTAAGAAAATTTTCTTTTCATAAACTCTTTCACTTTGGCTTTTCTAAATTTACTTTTTATTGGGTTCAAATCTACAATATATACTAAATATTGGTTACATTCTACACATAGAAAAACTTCCCATTAAACAAGAAATTTCCCAACATACATATGTTAATCTAGACACAAACCATAGCAAAAGTACCCAATATATTTGATAATACTAGGTTGTAGCATAAGAGCGTAAAAAAGAGTTGTTTATTTTTTTGCATCCCGCAAAGAACTTCGCTCCAAACACCAATTCAACCTACAAAAGAATGACATTAAAGCTAATGTAAGTAATGAAATAATGTAATAAGAAATCAATCAATTTAACAAGTAAACTTTATTATCTCATAAAGCAGTCATTCTCTACATTTATTTTTTAAGGATTATTCCATTCATATTTTGGCCGTAACATGGTCGATTTTGAGGATCTAATTTTCGATGACGTGTTCAGCATTTCGAGTGAGTGTTTTCTTAAAATTCCTCAATCATAGCCGGCTTATCGATGTAGGCTTTGGACGTTATGTAGCTTCAAAGGACAGTGTCATGAGATGTTATATCACATGATGTAGACTGGCTATTATCCTGTCCCAAGCGTGAACTAAATTGTTCATCGTATTGGATTCGTAATTGGTTTCCTAATAATGCCATGGTTTAATGAACCCTATGGCAAGTAGTGCCTTCTTGTTAATACCAAACGTTGTTGAGGACACGGGGTTCAATTACAGGCACCAGATAGTTTCGTTCTGGTCTGCCACATTTTTGAAAACATATTGAATGATGACCTCTGCAGGCCAAAAACCGTACAAAACCGTTGTTTTGTCTGGATCTATTTGAAGCTCTTGAAACTCTTGGGCTTGCTCTTCAGTCCGAATACTGAAATTTTGCTTATTAATATAGCCAATAAGCCAGAAATGGGTCTCTCCGCTGAACAAAATATTGGTCGAAAACAACCTTCTTTAGGTTTCCCAAGAGCCCAAAGACTGTAATGGTGATTGGCGAAGTATTTCCATGATAAAATGTCAAACAATGCTGAACAAAAATACCATGATTGTTTAATCTGCCATACAATATCTACTGGAGAAAGTACCTCTGACTGAAATACCTGATAAATACGTTTATTCTACATCCCTTTAAGTTGGTCCAGAGCTGACTGTCTGTCTTTTAAGAGAACCACATATATTGTAGGCCGAATCGGTTCAATTCGAGCTCTAAAAAGCTGTAAACATGTCACGGTATCCATCACCAGTAATGGCTACAGTATTAACTCTTGGCGGTTGGAACCGGTTGTTTTCGTTTTTTTTGTTTTAAATTAAATTACATATGTAGGACTTCCAATACAATTGTTTAGCGACCACTTCATACACTTATTCGCGATTAAAACTCAAAATTTTACAACTCTATTCAAATTTGACTCCCGTTTTAATTTTAAATTAAAATTTAAAACATATTCCAGTTTGTAATGCGTGTTTAATATAAAATTTAAAAGTTTTATTCGAATTCATATTAAACTGATATAAATTCAAAAAACAACTTCCAAATTTGTAAGAGATTTTCATGTATAAAAAACGAATTAATGCTGTGTGTTTATCGAGCCAAATAATTTTGATTGACTAAAATTTTGACATTAGCGTGGTGAGTATTTATTGTCCAAATTTTCACTAGTCCCAGGGCTTCACAAAATTTAGACTACTTGTTTAGACGACTTTGCCTTTTATGCAGCATTTGCTCGGAAACATGGTAATAGCAGCAGGTGTTGTTGTAGTTGTAAGCCCCCACAATAGGCATTTGGGTTTTGTCTCATTCGCTTCCGTTTTGAAACTATACACAAATAACATACCAACAACACAAGAATGCAAAAGAGTACAAAAACAAAATACATGACTTTGTCAACTGGGACAAGTCTATTTTACGCCTTACACTCCAAAAAACAACTATTTCTTGAGGGGGGCAGAGCACGTTATTTTATCAAATGCATTGATTCGGAGTTATGGTCCCCGAAATTTCGGATGTGTGAGAGGGTAATGGGGTTAGGGTAGCTATTGATGCTATCACTTTTTTGTATACAATGAGTCAAAATAAACTCAACCAATTAGCTAGCATTTCTCGATAGCTCGCGTAGTTATGGAGTTAGGGGATGTTGAAATTTTTAAAAATGATCGAATTTTTTTTCAAAATTTCAACATCCGATAACTTGATAACTAAGTGAGTTATCGAAAAATCCTGTAGAGGTTTCTGCGTGGCCGGGCTAAGGGACTTTCTCCTCTGGGGTAGGCCCAACACCGGCTTCGGCATAGTATGGGATTTTCTCCTCTGTGGTGGGTCCAACACCGGCTTCGGCATAATATGGAATTTTCTCCTCTGGGCTTAGTCAAAAACCGGCTTCGCGGCTTCGGCATAGTATTTTTGTGGTATTAAGCTTTATATTTTTGAGAAGAGTAAAAGAAAATGAACTATAATTTTTCAAAATTTCAATATACGGGGGCCATAACTCCGAAACTATGCATTTGCCCCGATTTTGGTTGGTAACTTTTTTTGCTTAAAATAACATGTTCTATCCGACGCAGTATTTTTTTTTTAATTTTTGGAGAGTAAGCCCAGGGAAAAATTGTGACAGAGAGATACTTGTGGAAAACCGCATCGTACTAGATCAATTGTTTACAGGAAAGATGGTAATTCGCGTGGATGGCTGGAGGTGCGTAGTGTTAAAAATGTGTGTGAAGTCCGCAGTATTTCATTCATATTTTCTGTGGTTCGTTCTTATGTAAATGGAACGTAACTAGATTTTGAAACACTCTAATCTACCAAATATACCAGTATAAGGAGGAACTTGCATTTCAAAATTATCGGATATCCACATCTATGCCATTTCAACATTGTATAGTGCAACGCCAAGGCTACTTTTGTGGCCGCCTTTAAGCTGTGTCCCACATTGGTTCCCAGCGAAGTTTTCGATTTGTTATACTAACCTGAAAGTGTGAGCTACATAAATACTAAATTCAATGTTTATTGTCAATATAGTCATCTCTTCTCTCTATTTGATACATCACATACATCCTTTGGCGTAATCGCAATTTATTCATTTTGTTTACCAATTGAATAAAAGTAGCGAAATATTTTTTAAAAATTATGTTAATTTCAAAAAAGCATATGAATTTTCAGCAGTCAGAATTTTGATTTTCCATTTCACAAAGCAAAATCGGAATTGTATCTTCACCACACAAAAATAAATTCAACACAATTTACCACGACCGAAATATTTTCGATTAACACACAGCCTAAGTTTATAAACATTTATTATAAAATAATTCAGGTTGTGAAATTTGAAAAAATGCTTACACAACTCATAAAATTACTTTGAAATTTGAATTAAAAAAATTGTTTGGAAATGTCATTTAGAAATTATTATTATTATATTTGAAAACTGAAATCATGTTTCTTAATCCAAAATGTTTATTAACCGTTGTGTCGATCGTAGAGCCCACGGGTACATTTGCAACTTTAATTTTCCTGTATCTTCCAAACGGTTAGTCCGATTGACCTGAAATTTCATGATATCCTCAACCATACACTTTTGCATCATGTGGAAAAGTTTCATCAAGATTGGAGCAGCAGTTCAGTCGATACAGCCCAAATTCAAGTTAGTGGAATGGCGTCGACTGCTGATGTACCCGGGTACTTGTATGAAAATTCATACAAATATATAGAAATAAATGGCAAAGTTCACTTTATATTGCTATATCTTCCAAGCGGCTGGTCCAATCTTGATGAAACTTCGTATCATAGCTTGGAAATATGTAATTGATATTGGTGTGAAATTTCAGGTCAATTGGACCAACCGTTTGGAAAATATAACCCAGTTACTAGAAAATGACCTAGCGTCAACAGCTGATGTACCCAGGTACTTCTATGAAAATTCATACAAATATATAGAAATAAATGGCAAAGTTCACTTTATATTGCTATATCTTCCAAGCGGCTGGTCCAATCTTGATGAAACTTCGTATCATAGCTTGGAAATATGTAATTGATATTGGTGTGAAATTTCAGGTCAATTGGACCAACCGTTTGGAAAATATAACCCAGTTACTAGAAAATGACCTAGCGTCAACAGCTGATGTACCCAGGTACTTCTATGAAAATTCATACAAATATATAGAAATAAATGGAAATATTTAGTTTATTTTATGGAAATTTGTTTATTTATTTATAGAAAATCATTATAAAAATATATTTTATGAATTTTAGCAGCATCTGAGGCATTGTGGATGATCCTTCGAGTGCTCTGCGCACACAGGCTTATTACAAATTGCACATACTTTTCTCGTTTGGCGTTTTGCAATGCAAATATAGCAGTTTCCTTTTCTTTTTATGCGGCCAGAACTGTCACGTTCCTCTTCCTCTTGTGCATTCATACGGTAGTGCATTCAATCGACGCGGAGCTAGCCACTCACCATCTGCCATTTTATTTTCACTTTTTATATATTTGCCGCACAAAATAAATTTTTAGGTCTTTACACTTCAAAAATCGCACATAAACTGACTTATGCATACAAAACTACTCAAAACGAAACCTGCGCAAAAAATCATGTTTCTGCCTGCAAAACTGGTTGTGCAAGGGTAGGTAGGCAAGATATTCCCAAATACCCTTTTGTTCCTGTTTAGTAGACGTGTTTTCCTACACATTCCAAAAAAAAAATGTTTACATTGAACAAATATTTTATGAGTTATAATTATTCTGCGCAGGTACTAAAAATAGCACTATGAGCAAGAGGGGTTGATTTTCAGTTCAAATATAACGGAATTTTGCGAATGAAAATTCAATGTTAATTATTTTTCTTGGTAAAAAGGGATCAAATTACAAGGATTAAAAAAGAATTTGGAAATTGTTAAATTTTTATGGATTTTGGCAATTCCCATTTTTGGTAAAAATGGATTATTTAGGTACCAAATTTTTTTTTTCCCAAATTATGATAAAAGTTTTGTTAACTAGACAATATTTCCAAGAAATAAAAAAAAAAAAAACCAGAAAATTACAAGAATCCAGGTAGTAGTTAATATTTGTATATCAAAAGCAACTATCTGCCATACAAAACGTATGAAGTACCCGGGTACATCTACTGTCGATGTGGATAAAACCCAACAGCTGTTGACACAACGGTTAAAATTCGAAAATCATATTATTTTTATTTATTATTTTTTATCTAACTATTTATTATTATTATTATTTTTTTTAAGGATATGAACACAAATTGGGTATACACGGGTTAACCGACGTCAAATTACCGGTTTTCGGTTTGTTCGAAAATTACCATTTTTAAAACACACGGTTAATAGCAAAAACCCGGTTAACCGGATTCACCGGTTTTTCAATTTTGGTTTTGAACACATACCATACAGTCACTCTTCGAGGGTATTAATGACGTTGGTGTGTCAATTGAGGATTTTCAGTTCCCCAGTAGCGGTTATTCTGTCTATTAACAAAGCCAGCCAATCTAAAGTGTGCCTCGTCTCTCATAATGATTTTTCGCCAAAACTGGGGGTCGTCTTCATTGAGCTACAAACCCGTTTCCCACCACTCCCGTTAGGGCATATGGTTGTTGAGCCAGTTGAATTTTATACGGGTATAAATAAAAATCTGCTTTGAGTATTTTGAACAAAGTTGACGATGACATTTGAAATTCTTGTGCACGGTTTCTAACTGACGTGATTGGGTTTCCATCAACATTGTCTCTCATTGCAACAATGATTTCGGTACGTACTCCGGACTTCACGTTATCTACCATTGTATACAAAGGGCCAAAATTCTTTACAATACGCTGAATGGTTGACTTGCTCTTCACATTATTTAAACCAAAAAATGCCTCAAAATTCTCCACGTTTCTGCAATTGAACGACTATTTAGATAACATTTTTTTATTACTTCAACACGTTGTTGGTGCGTTAGATGCTCCATAATATATTGGTATCAACTGCTCTGCACAACTATCAAATACAAACTGACAAATGTCAACCAAACAGGAATTGCGGTCTAAATACATCGTCCTGGAACATTAAAAAAACACTCTGTATGTGCTCTTTGTGACACGTAGTAGGAGCCTTGTATTGACGGCTTTATTGTAAATAATTTAAAATGCGATTCGACATACGCAAAAAAAATTTTATGATAACGAACAATGTCGCATCCGATTTCAATGAATTTTTTTATAATTTTTTGATGTAACAAAACATGATTTATTGTTTCTCATCCCAGAGTTTTTTTAAAACTTAAAATTAATTTATTAGTTCCATAAAAATATTTGTAAATATTACAAATCTTTAATTCTTGTTTACAAAGAAATCTTTCTGTCAATACCATTTCTTGGTTTAATTAATTTTTTGTATTGATTAACGAATTACAATTAGAAATATTATTCATACATTTTGAAAATTCAACGAGTAACAAAAATTAAAATTAGTCAAATTAAAGAAATATTTCTGGCTTTTAGGAAAAAAATTAGTAATTGTTCAATTAATTCCTAAAATTATCAAGTTTTTTTAGTGAACACATACAATTGAATTTAACCTTAATTTGCTTTCTGGAATATTTTTGAGCAAATATTGGCGTTTTTAAATTGCATTTTATGACCGATTTCGTTAGTTTTTTTTGAGAAACTCGTACTACATACCTACAAGCCTATACTACTCATGGAACGAATTGTATGACTAAAAGCACTGGCGACATTTTTCGAATGATTCAAAACGTATTACTCTCTTTTTGTCATAACTTGGTCCTTTCATAATTTTGATGTGAAACATTTATGCCTATTATTTATGCTTTTTGTATTGTTTTATATAATATCATTGTTGAAATGGTGCATTTATATTGAAAGCATAGTAAAATAACCAAGTAGAAGCAGCACAGGTTGTTGTTGTTGTAGTTAGCAACAACAGGCATTTTGATTTTGTTTCTATCGCTTAACACAGGAATACCAACAACACAGGAATACAAAAAAAAGTACAAAACAAAGTACATATGAGTTTGACAGCTGAAACGATCAAACACAATAAATAAATTGAAAACATTTGTTCTAACGAGTTTACGTTGCTTATTCTACCATGATTGCAATATTCTATAAAGAGAATAAGACTTGTTTATGCTCCTTTACTCAGACTCTCTACATGAGCGCGGAAAAAGAGTGCAATAAAATCTCTATACTATTCAATACTTTTTGTCGTCGCTCTGTTTACGACAAAACAAAAACAATTATTTCAGTGACCTAAATATGGATTTTTATTCTGTTTATGACAAAACCAAAACAGTTATTTAAGTGAGCTAAATATTCCTTTATTTAATTGATAAATATTACATCTAATGTTAAAGCAGATGTAAGAAAAAAGAAAGTGTAATAGCAAAGCAGCCCGCACAGCTAATCGGATAAGGGATAATTTTCACCATGCACATTAAGGGATATTTACACGATTCACATTAAGGGATATTTACACCATTCACATTAAGGGATAATCCACACCATTCAAATTAAGTGATAATTTACACCATTCAAATTAAGTGATAATTTACACCATAAAATAGATAGTGTTCCAGTCTACGCGTTATTAAATTATGAAAATTGCTGTAAGTTTTGTTTTTATTAAGCATGTTTATCTGCTTTAGTTTTATTATAATTTATATATTTTTATAATTAAATCAATAAAAAAATAATAAAATTAAATATTTAATAACAACTGTTTGGAATTCTTTGGTTTTTGTTATTGTGACTATAAAATATGTATCTTAGAAAAATAAATAACATTAAATCTTAGAAAAATTAATAATATTAAAAAATAAATAACTTTTTGGAATTCAGTCGTTTTCGTTATTATGACTATAAATATAAAGTATGTGAGTACATAAAATAATATAAAGCAGCTTTTTGATACTATTTATGTTATAGTTATATTATTTATATAGATTTTTATAATTGTATTTTTGTACGAGTTCCTTTTTAATTTCTATATTATAACAGCACGAATTAGTTAGTCTTAAATAACCTTTGGTATATAATATACCTTTAATAGTGTCCGTAGCTAAGCGGTTTCTCGTTCTAGTCTTATTCAAATTAATTTGGGGAAAGGTACGCTCTACATTTGCAGATGAGTATTAAAAATAAACTTTCCAATTAAGGGAAATGCTAAACTTTCGTCCCCTCTTCTAATGGTACAAATTCTTTCCAAAAATATTCAATCTCGATTTTTTCCACCGAATCACTAAAAAGGTTAACAAAGTCTAAATTTATGATTTCCCGAAATTCACAATCAATACTTGGTAAGTCTTTTACCGAAACTAGATTAGGAAATAGCTTGAACAAATCGGTTAAAGAGTTTATAATCTGATCACACAGTTCTGTGTAAAAAAAAATGAAATTATTTTTAAATGTCTGTATTTCAATCAGATTGATCAACTCTGATACTTCCTCCAACATCAACTTTACCTCAACACCCAAATACAAGTTTTCCAAGTTGATGATATTATATGGATGTTTAAAATTTATGTTATCAATGCTTTTTTGCCTTAAGGGGCCCTTAGACCTGTGGATAAGTTGCAGCGACTTCAAGTTGACATCAACCTCGATAACTAGACATCAACTTCGATTTTGCCCTTACACTCTCAAACTAGTTGAGGCAACTTCATTTTCTTGTCAGATGTCGAAATGAAAGGTGGTGAGCGCACTGCGAAAATATCACAAATTTTACGAAAAAACACCATTTTAATTTTCTTTAAATATTTATAAATAACACTACAAACCATATTTATTTAGTTTATATTTTTCCGATAATGTTTAATTTGTTTATTTTTTGGTTCATTTATTTACATTTTGCCGATAATATTGCCTCATGAACGTTTCTCACCGAAATGCGTGTGAAGGTTGATGCAACTTCCCCTTACACTGGTGGATAAGTTGATATCAACTTCAAAAAATCAAAATGGCTTTGATTTTACATCAACTAGTTTGTACAAACCACCAACTTCATCTTACACCATGGATAAGTTGATTTCAACTTGAAGTCGCTGCAACTTATCCACAGGTCTAAGGCCCACTTTAAAAACTCGGACTTTATAAAGTTCTCTAAAATTGTTCGTACAAGGCAATTAACTTCGTCGTACATTTTATGTACTTGTGGTTTTTCGCTCTGAAATATTTTATTCAAAATATTTATTTTAGGAAAAATGTATTTAAGAAATTTGAGGTAAAGTAGATTGGTTGGATTTTTTAAGTTCTGCAGAATTATTTCAGCATTGTCTATCTGATCTGCATTAGCTGCAAACCCAAAATAAATTTTAAGCCGCTCGAACAATGATATAATCCTATTCACTACGCTTTCTAATGATAACCAACTGGTTTGACATGGCTGCAAAATTTTTCGAGGATTTTCTTCCAATAAGGTTAAAATGTCTGCGAACTGGGAACTACTTTTTGGACTGTTTCGAACCATCTCATACCAATGATTCCACAGTGGAAGGCAATTTTTAACATGCATACGAGGTGCAAAGCGGAAAAGAGTGACAAATTCATTTGAAAACTATTAAATTTGCACAGTCCTTTTTAAGAAGGGATGGAACTGAATGATTCCGACTAATGATATTATTGGCGCCATCAGCCGCAAAACCAATTAAACTATTTTTATAATTTATTTCATTGTCAATGAATACTTTAGTTTTGGAATTGAAAAGACTGTTTGCATCAGCTGAATCAACTTCAATTAAGTCCAGGAGGAAGTCAAATACCTTAAAATCGATTGATGTTCTGGCAACGATACTTAAAATTTTTTTACATGAAATATCTGTCGGCTCGTCAGCACAAATTGAAAATTTATTATTTTTTAATATTGCTATAATATTTTCAAATTGTAGCGCCCCTAGAACATTTCTAACTGGGCAAGTGGACTTTATCCTGTTCGAATGCATTTCAGCGGAAACTTAGGATTCGGGGAATGAGCTTTTTTCCATTTTTACGAAATGGTCTGCCAGGTTAAAGGCTAGGTTATGCTCAGCAATGAGAGCTGCATTCGGAAGCTCCGCTTTAATTAATTACACTCTTCCTGATGCCGTCAAAACTATTAAAACAACTTACAACGGATGGTTGGATCTGTACTGCTTTTATATTCGTGATATGTTCTGTTGTTCTGGCATGAATAAGTAAATCCGATTTTCCTGATTTAATTTGAAGTTGCATATCGCAGGCCTTACAGTAGGCGGGAAACTTTGGATCCTTTTCGCAATTATTCTGCAACCATGCATTGAAAATGGGATCTTCAACCCATTTTGTGCAGAATGCTCTTGATATAGTCTTCGAAATCTGCACGAAAAAATATTCACATTAATACATCGATTCAATCGATTACATTTGTTGATAAACTTACCTTCGACGGTGGGCTATCGTCCTGGTGAACTTTTTTATGTTTTGCAGATTCAGCAGCAGAATTAGGAGTAGCGGTTGCAGGCACAATACTTAGATTTGATAAAATAACAATTTCATTTTTGTTTCGATGGCTGCTGGAAGATTGTTCGCCCACGTGCTCTGGCTCTGGCTCTTCAATCTGATTCTTTACAACTACAAATTTTCCATTTTTAGTATAACTATTGGTTTTGTATAATACATTACATAAAAGATTATAGAAACTTACCTGGTTGGAAATAGCGCCTCATTTTTTATTATTAATATCAGATCACAACGAAGCAAAACAACACAACAAGCCACAACACAGCACAAGTAAAGGTCCAATTAGTCTTGGTAAGCGATCAGCTGTTTATTGTAACACGCAACGCCACCCAATAAACCCAGAGTCTAAACCCAACCCAGCACACATTCAACAATGAGAGCGGAATTTAGTAAAATATTCTATATGCTGAAAATCGAAATATGGAATCTGATCCGAAAATCGTTAATTTGACACAAAACATCAACAAAAATCGTCACATCGTCATTGGAGCTCAAAATCGTCACAATGACGACAAATCGTCAATAATGACAACACTGGTTGGTTCATTGAAAGTGGCCATCACCTGCCATTAGTACTTTTTTCTTGTGTATTGGTTACGAAGAAGCGAGGAATTACCACAAACTTTGACATCACTCTTTGTCTGGTTCTTAGTGTTTTTTCTCCTCTATGCGAATAAACCAAAAGGGTTCAACAACTAAGAGCAATGTTCATCTTATCTTGTTTTGTTATCGAACAATGTCTTTCTATTTCTAAAGATTTCATAGAAATTTCATGACATGGGAGATACTGAAATTAGTAATGTAAATATGTTAGGCTCACAAAGCAATAATTATGTGTATTGGCTCAGAGTTGGTACAAAAGATAATATAAGATCTTCTTTTGTATCCTTAGGGTCAAATGACAAATATGTTAAAACATCAAGTAATTGTCGAAAAGCCTTTTTGCACGAAGTAGTTCCCAGTTGTGATAGAGGCGATACATAAATGGCTGTTGCTGCATCAGGAGAAAGGTTCTTGTTCAGGGAATTTGTATCCTAAGACATATTGTTGGTTGTATTATAACCATCAAAAGAAAACATAATGGAAAACAATTTTTGTGTAATGTAAATTTCCCTAAAATCATTATTACCATTAGAATGGTAGGGAATTATGTATTTTTATTCTTGAACTGGCAGACATATTATTTTGCCCTTTGAAGGTGGACTACTACTGGTCAACGGTGGAAAAAACCAAAATCCAGTTTCAATACACTGCATTCTGCTCAGCGTCTAATTTAAACTGGGTGGCTGAAATATCATCATCCTGGCAGTAGGTAAAAATCCAAACAGCGGTGGGCAGGGCTTGCCTTCCGCCACCGATTTATTGGCAATGAGAATACAAAATGAGAATGAGAAACATAAAATCCTCAATTTGCTGACGTCCCCCGCAAACTTTATAAGAACCAAAATTTACGAACATTCATCTGAAATGTTAGATCACTCTACAGATCCGGGGACACTATCTAAATGGCAGATACCCTTGAAAACTATAAGGCTGATACTAGTGCTATCCTGGAGATGCTGTAAAAGCAGGTCATGGCTGTACAAAAAAAATGAACTGTGACACATACTACAGCTGTCATGAATGTGGTTGCGGATTTGTAGTTGGCAAAATACTGCGACATCTGGGATCAAGGTTCAACACGGGACTGTTAAATTTTGCCGCAGTGAAAAACTTGGTTGTCAGCAGCACAAGAATCCAACATTTGGCAGTAGCCCAGTTGTCAGTAGCCCAGTTGAATATAGATGTTAAATCTTCATTGATATTTTCAATACATCTATCTGATGTACAACTGTACATCATCCGCATACATTTGCACTTTGCAATATTTTAATTGACCTGGCAGATCATTAGCATACATAGAGTAGAGTAAGGGACCTAATATCGAACCCTGTGGTACACCCCTAGGATCTAACTTAGCATCAGATAAAAACCCCTGATGACTAACTGCCTGCGATCTTCCATGTAAGTACGACGACACAAGATGGGACGATGTTTTGGCAAAGTTAAACATTATCTCAAGCCTTAAAAGCAGTATCTCATGATTGACAGAATCAAATGCTTTTGACTGATCCAATAATATGAGAAAGGCTATTTGTCCATCGTAAAAACGTGAACGAATGTCCTCTGATATATCCAACAGAGCAGTTACACAACCATGTTGTGAACGAAATCCCGATTGTCTACCCGTAAGCAAGTCATTCTCCAATAAATATTTATTTACCTGATCATGCAAAAGTCGTCGAATACCTTTGACATGAAAGGAAAAATAGATATTGGGCGATATTCATCCTGCGCTTTAACTATCGGCAAGACCTTGGCAAATTTCCAATAGGTTAGGTATGTGGAAAATGTCACTATATTATTAAAAATGTATATTATGTGAGTTAGAATTCTAGGTAATAATGCTTTTATAAATTTCGGATGAATTTCGTCAAATCCTATGGCGTTTGAATTAATTCGTAGGAAGGCTTCTAACACGTCCTCATTACTGAAGCAGTTGAATTGGAAAAGCGGTCGACTCTGCGTTTGCATAACATTTAAGTAAAATCCGATATCAGCAGACGGCACTGAAATATTAAGAAATTTGGCATTCAATTTGTTCAAGTCCTGTATATCATGAATTTTGCACGTGCCATTTATCAATTCAATATCACGAATAAGTTTCCACTTCGTCTTGGAATTTACCATAGTAGAGAATTTCCTGCCAAAATATAAACGTTTTGCGGCACGAATTTTCGAATTCACGTCGTTTCTGAGGCTACAGAATAAAGCACGGAGCGATGCTACTTTAAATCTTTTCCATCTAGAGTATGCTAAGTCTCTACTGTCATTTACATTTTTAATTTCATTCGTAAACCAAGGTTTCTCGTGACACATTTTCCTCTTATATTTTATGGGCACGAATTCATTGTATAGATTCAAAATTTTATCCTGTAAAAAATTAAGTTGTTCGTCAACTGTTGGGCAATCGAAAACGTGGTTCCAGTGTGTATTTAATACGGCATAATATAAATCATTATAGTTCATATTTCTGAAATCACGGTATTGGTACGTTTCATCAGGATTATGCATGGAAATAGATAGTTTTCCATATATACATAGAATAATTTAATTAAATCCGTCATAAAATCGCAAAGAATTATAGTAGAGTTCTCAATGTGGGCCTGTTTGAAAGGTATTTTTATCGCCTTTCAGAATCTGTATTGATACCAATATTTTTTTTTTAATTTTTAGTAGAGATATAAGGAATTTTTTTGCCGAAAAATTTCGATTCTCGATTTTTTCGAGATTTTTTTTTTTTTTGCAGAGTATGAAAGTTCAGATAATTTCCAACAACTTTTATTACGAACAATTTTTTTGTTTTCGAAGTCCTTTTTGTGGGAAAATCGATCTGAAGAAATCAACATTTTCAAGGTTTGAACAAAAAAACACTATTTTTACATTTTCTGAAGGTAATAAAAATACCTTTTGGGGGGCTCCAAATTCGACTTAGAGCTATGGTCTCTTGAGAAAAATTTCTCAGAATCACCTATAGATTACGTTTTTGCTATACGCTTCACAAAAAAAATTGTTCCATACAATTTGACCCGCCCTAATGTACATATATTATTATAAGAGTGTTCAATGCTAATGTCGATTCGGATCACTACCTCGTTGCAGCAAGGGTTCGCGCAAGGTTAAGCGGAGTGAAAGTCGTACGAAACCAGATATATAGAAAGCTGGATATGGGAATGCTGCAACTACCAGAGATATCCACGACCTATGCAAAAACGCAGAACGCTTTACCTTTCCGAAGAACTTCAATATTGATGAGGGTGTTGAATAAATATTGGACGATGACTTCGACTGCCTCCCTTGTACCACAAGCGAAGATAAAACTGCAATTTCCCGGAGTTCGAAGTTCGAAAGATATATGCTTCACCTGTTGTACAAAATCTGGCTAGACGAATGCATGCCCGAAGATTTGAGCCTTAGCGTACAGTGTCCTGTTTTCGAAAAAGGCGGCCTGAGTTTATGTACCAACTATCGTACAATATATGCCCTTTATCCGTCGCGTACAAGGTCCTCTAGTGCGTAATATGCTAGAGACTGAAACTGGTTTTTGACGACCTGATCGGACCTTTTTAGAGTGGTTTAAGGCCTGAAAAGCCAACTATCGACCAGATATTTACATTACGACAAATCCCGGAGAAAAGCCATGGAAATCAAATCGACACTTACTAACTCTTTGTAGATTATACGGCTGCCTAAAATAGTCCGATACGGGGAAAATTGTACCAAGCTATATTGGAGCTTGGTATTCCTGCTAAGCTGACACGCCTTTGTAGAATGGCACTGACCCACACGAAATCATCAGTAACGATTGAATAAGATATCATCGAACTAGTTAGTACGGCAATCTATCATGCAATCTCTTCAACACTTTAATTGAGATCGAGTCTAGTCCAGTGAACAAGATTTAAACTATCGGTAGCAAATGTTACATGCTGCTCGCGTATGCTAATGAGTTAGACGTCACTGGGCGAAATTGGCAAGAAGTCACTGCAGTATTTTCGACAATTGAGATGGCAGTAAACGAGGACAAGGTAAAATTAGCGGTTTCAACAAGCAGCACATCCACCCGATTGGA
Source organism: Phaonia tiefii (assembly GCA_963931995.1). Taxonomy (NCBI): domain Eukaryota; kingdom Metazoa; phylum Arthropoda; class Insecta; order Diptera; family Muscidae; genus Phaonia; species Phaonia tiefii. The sequence continues at coordinate 160,489,551 of OZ008370.1, read as the reverse complement.
TGAAAGTGTGTTACTAAAACATTAAATGATTTAGAAAACCTAATTTTTATGCGTTTCACAATGAAATATCGTTTTATATCCAAAATAAATTAGATTAGGCGATAGATAACACGTTTTTCAACACATCGTTTTTTCATTTTGAAACGGATTTAAAGTGTCACAAACTTATATTATTTTCTTAGTTTTGCATTTAAATAATATGGCAGAGTAAGTATTTTAAGAATCAATGGGACACGATTTCATACATGTGGCTGCCGCGGCTGGCTACGCAGCAGCTCATTCCGGCAGTCCACTTTCCAAGATTTTGTTGACGGTTTCTGGTTCTATCACGCAAATGGCACGGACGATACTAGCTTTAAGGGTGCGAATCGTTTCTGGATTATTCGCATAGCATCGATTTTTAACGGCTGTCCGGACGAAAAAGTCTAAAGGTGTTTAATCGCAGCCCCAGGCGGCCAACTGTCATCGACAAGACGTAGTTAACACGATTACCGAACTTAGTCCGCAAAATAATACCGACTGTTTGATGACCCGTGCTGCATGGTGCGCCATCCTGCTGCAAGCAAGGATTATCCAATATTAAATCTTCCATTGCTGACCATAAAAAGTCCGTAATCATATGGCGTTTCCAGCAGAATTTGCGAAAAACTGGACCACTAATGCCACCACTCCAAATTGTAGACCAATCTGTAATTTTTCGGCAATCACGTGAGTGTTTTCCGATCCCCAGTTGCGGCAATTTTGTTTGTTCACATTCCCGCCGAAATCGAAATGCGCCTCGGTAGAAAATATGATTTTTCGTCCTCATTTGATCTCCGATTGAAGTTTGCAATATTTCCCAACGTTCTTCATGAGAAAAGCGACTAATTTTGATCCGCGGAGGTATGATACTGACTGATAATTAATATTTCGAACAGAAAATCAGTGTCAAAATAACATGTGATTTAAATCGATACCTGTATTTGGACCACCCGTTAGAGTGGTATTTTTTGGCTCCGAAATGCTAAAAGTATTTTCACTTGAAGTTAAAAAAAAAGAGTCGCCGACTTTTACAAAAACTACATGGTAGCTGTGATATGTAAAATATAAAATATTAAGTTCTTTGGAGGTTTTAAATAGGTTTGTAATTCAGCCATTAAATTCGAATGTCTTGGATCGAATGCCCAAAAGACAAGAGTCTCTATCCCTCTTCTTACGTTCTTTAGATGATGACGATAACGACGAGGTAGTAGGCCATGTCATCGAGTTCAAGTTGTTATTTCACTCTTTGGTTGGGCATAAAACGGACAGAAAGAAAAGGGAATGCAACCAACATAGAACATAATTTAGCTGTCATTAGTATCAGTTAACGGAGTTAACCTTCAAAATGCGCTAATCTCGGTCGGTGTAAATGCCGTATATGGTTGCCTATCCACTTTGTTTTATATCAATTTCCAACATAGTCGTTCAGCTATGTCATGGATATCCCCTACTTATTCCGTCACCGATAGAAATGATTGGTTGTCAATACGCGTGTACGTGTGTACGCGTGTACATATTCCAGCCTTTTGAAATTCTCAAATTAATTAAAGAAATGCTGATGTTATAAATTTAAAATGATCATTTGCATTTATTCATATTATTTTTTGATATTGAAAAATAAACAATGCAATAATAATAATATATCTGAGGAATACAAATTTAAAATTTGTATTTTGTCAAATATTAAATTTTCGAAATATTTTCTTCAAGCTCAAGACTCTTTTGTGTCTCTTATAGTAAAAATGTTGTGTTTCAAAAGATTCCTTGCTAAGCTTGATGCCTGGCAAACCGAATACTTATCACAGATCTAGTCTAAGACACTTATCACAGATCTAGTCTAATCAGCCACCAGTCATTGAACTAAATGCAAACGCAAACTCAATTACATGGAGAATTCTTTACAATGCAAATGTTTGAAAAATATCCCAAGCACAAAGACACTGGAAAGATTAGCAAAATATCTCTATATATCGAAAGAAATATCGGTTCCCATCTGATGAGATTTGTATCGGGTTGTTGCTTGAAAGTCAACACAATTTATATGGACAACAAAATTGGTTAGAGCTTTACATGTGTGGTGTTTTATTCATTCGGTCTGTTTCTTAGAACTGATAAAATGTTAATTGTTGGAAAGACAAAATAAATCATAAGCACAATAAATATGATTTATTTTGTCTTTCAGGCAACAACAAAAATGGCATCTAATGCCGATGGCCCTCCCGATGAAGATCTTTGTTTAGATCTGAAATAGCTATATGGTTTTCAAGGAATAATGAGGATGCATCTTACAAATATTCTATTTGAAAACTATATCTCAATTAATAGAGATATCGAATGGTTGTCATTCAAGGGATGTAACGGACATTCTTTTTTTTTCTGATGTGTTAACATCTATAGGCAAGGGTAGGGCAATCTATCAAAGTGAAGATATGCAAACAACACATTGCGTTAGCATCTCATACGTGGTTGTTGCACAACAGTAGTCTCTACCTGAAAATAAGTATGATGGTATTGATGTAGCGGTAGCGAACAAACAAGCAGGTCGTCGTCGCCAAACAGTATTGAATAGTATAGAGAACTCATGGATCGAATTGTATGACTCAAAACGTCTTTTGATGTGAAACATTGATGCTTTTTGAACCATTTATGCTTTTTGAATTGTTTTATGTAATAACATTGTCGAAATGTGGCATTTATATTGAAATATTATATAAAGAGACTAAGACTCGTTCATGCTCTTTTACTCAGACTCTCTACATGAGAGCGGAAAAAGAGTGCAATAAGTTCTCTATTCTATTTAATACTTTTTGTCATCGCTCTGTTAATGACAAAACAAAAACAATTTTTTTGGTGAGCTAAATATTGCTTTTTATTCAGTTGTGTGCCAGCCATAGTAAAAATATCAAGTAGTCGCCGTAGATACAGCAACAATTGTAGGTAACAACAACAGACATTTTGTTTTTGTTTATGCTCTCCTCATGTCAAAGTCAACACATACGTATACCAACAGATGCGGCCAACTAAAAAACAAGAAAAAATTAAATTGAAAACAATTAAGATTTATGTTTCCATTTAAAAGTTAGAAAAAATATAGTTTTTATTTGAGAAGAAGGCTTCAAACGTCTCGTAAAGTATTCAATGAACAATAATTAATATTGAGAATTTTTGATCAAGTTTCCAAAACGATCCTTGTTTGGAAGGAAAAACACTAATGCGTTAGTATATGGATGTTTCGGTGGAAAGACGCAAATGATTACACGCAAAGGACACACAGACATACACCAGGTTGATAGTGGCACCTCCCACTTGACATTTATTGCGCTTGCTCGCGGAGGTCCGCTCTGACGGGTTAAAATTGGACGTTTCTTTCTCTTTGGTTTTTTTTGTGTATACTCGCGTCTTTTTAGTTATTTTTTTGTGTACACCCGTTTGCATGCTGTCTAATTAAGAAAAATAATAAATGTATAAGAATATAAATATATAAACAAACAATATAATTAATAAAAGAATAAATAAAAGAAATAAAACAAAGGAACTGAAATAAAAATGAAAACAAAATGAAAACAAAAGAGAATAAGAATTTCATTTCTCATAGGAACATTTGAGTATGAAACACGAAAAACCTCCAACTAGCTTCTGAAGGTGGATCCAAAAATGGAAGATTAGCGGATACATAAACGGAGAATTTTGCTGCCACAAACAAGGAGACGATGTGTCTTTTGTAGTATCCCTTTCGGATCAAAAAACGGACATGTCATCCACCAACAGTCCGTTTTTAACACCTTTGGACACGTTTCCGGACGTCAATGTCAAGTGGGCTACTCAGTATATCTTATTACATTCCGGCTGAAATCCTTATAGTAACACTATTATGCTATTATCACTAAATAGGAACGTTGTCTGTATTATTTCCTTGGGCATTTTCATGGATTTTGTAAAAAATCTTCTGATACATATTGCGTATGTAATTTTAAATTGTAGCGAAAATATTTTTATTCAATAAAGTACAAGAAATTGTTCTTAGTTTTTTCCATCTTTTCTTCTAAAGACATTTGTGCGGTTTTGAAAAATTGAACCTAAGTCATTAAATTTCCCACAACAAAAGAATTCTACACTCAAAGTAACCATGAGAAGCATAACTGGAATGCGAATGCAACAATGAGAAACAAAATAGGAGAAAAATAATAAAAACAATAACGATCCGATAACAAAAATATATATGGCTTTTAGCTTACATTTTTGGCATTAATTGAAAACAAAGCGCACGAATCCAAATAGTTGGAAATAGATGTGATTTAACCACAAATGTGTAAAAACGTTTATAACAAGTTAATGTGGGGGAATGTGCTGTAGATACAGCAACAATTGTAGGCAACAACAACAGACATTTGTTTTTGTTTATGCTCTCCTTATGTCAAAGTCAACACATACGTATACCAACAGATGCGGCCAACTAAACAACAAGGAAAAATTGTATTGAAAACAATTAAGATTTATGTTTCCATTTAAAAGTTAAAAAAAATATATTTTTATTTGAGAAGAAGGCTTCAAACGTCTCGTAAAGTATTCAATGAACAATAATTAATATTGAGAATTTTTGATCAAGTTTCCACAACGATCCTTGTTTGGAAGGAAAAACAGTAATGCTACCGCGTTAGTATATGGATGTTTCGGTGGAAAGACGCAAATGATTCCACGCAAAACCATATATAGTTGTAAGTCAATAAGCTAAATTTTCCTCTTAGATATAAGTGAATTTGGGACTAACAAATATATGAAAATTTGGAATGTCCTCGAAACATATACATGGTTCGTGGAGACTATTTTTTTCAGCGTGTGTATATACTAACTCCAAACGCAATTCAGTTCGAACATTTAAGCGCATTATCTGATAAATTTTTCAAAGAGATTGCATTTTTTTGTAATGATTTTTTTATATAAACTCATATTGTCTATTGCTCGTCATTAAAAATTATATGCCCAAAATCAAAATTGCACACTGCTTTAAAGTTACTTTTTCTTTAGGATAATTTTTTTGGAAAAAAATCATTTCATTCAATCTGTTGCAATAGTGACGCCACCCTTATCAGACAAATACGTAAAATAATTCTGGCCAAAAGTTCTACCGCTTCGTGTTCATACCCTGAGCCATTGGAATAGAGGTATATATATCAGTTAATACGGAAAAATGTAATGCATAGAATGAGCCATATTAAACCTTTTGTATCTTTGGACGAAAGACGAAGAACATTCTAAGGTGATTTCGCCATGTCCGTCTATCTATCTGTTCGTTTGTCCGGCTGGCTAGTTGGCTGCTAAACACGATAACTGCCGTAAATCTTTACCGACCATGTTGAAATTATGCCTCTGGCTAATAAGCCTTATAATTTCGGATTAGTGGACGAATTAATTTATGTTAGGAAACTGAAAACAATTAAATTAATATTTCCACTTAAAAGTAAAAAAAAAAATTATTTTTTTTGAGAGATCGCTCAAATTTCACGTAGATTATTCAAGGAAATATGATTAAAAGTAAGATTTGTTGTTCCAAGTTCCAAAAAGAACTATGTAGATAAAACTAGATTTGTTCCCTTTTTATGTGTTGCCTTCGATCTTAACTGTTATTTTAAGGAATACATTATTATTAGCTATGTGTATATCAGTTTTTAATTGGGGAAAATGATGAAACAGTCACAAGTCGAGATTAAACTGACATAGGATTTAAACTTGTCTCGAAAATTGTGAAACTACAGACCTACAGACCTACAGGCCTACTGACCGCCAGTTCAAATGTTTGAGGTAAGTTTGGTTTTAGAAAATAAATATCCGTAATTAAACATGCTGATTTTAGTTGAAGAAATACCTACTGATATCGAGCATTATTAATTGATCAGATTCCACTTAAATTCACTTGCGTGATTTTTTTAGATTCAGTTTATTTCAAGGCGGCAGTTACACTTCGCGGGGCTTTAGGCTGCAACCCGGATTTATACTTCATGGGAACCAATGAAATAAAAATTGTCTTGGGTTTGATCACTATAGATACAAATCAAATATTTCGAAGGTAGACATTTGAATTCTTGGATACTAGATACTTGAAAAACTATATTTATTCGGTGGACTATTTTTGGGTTATTCACATATTTACACTCAAGTCCATTATATATATAAGTAGAAGGCGAATCAATAAGTCCGTGACTTTTTGAATGAAACACAGTTTTTGTTGCAAAACAAATGTATTTTTCAGCATAATCTCCTTTTAGCTCAATACACTTAGTCCAACGTCTCTCCAATTTTTGTATCCCTTCCAAAAAGTAGGATTGTTTGAGGTCCAAAAAAAAGGCATTTGGTTGATCAATAATTTCATCGTTGGAGCGAAATCCGTTGGAGCGAAATGGTAGCTAAATCCGAAGAACATGGCGGATGAGGTACCAATTCGTAGCCCAATTAAGCAACTCCAAACAATCCTTTGAAGTTGTCACACGATTACGTTTATGGTCAATTGATAGCAAACGCGGCACCCATCTTGCAGACAGCTTTCTTAAACCCAACTGATCATTTAAAATCGCAACCACACTACCATATGCAATGCCTATGGCATCAAAAATCCCACACACTTTTACTCTTCGATCGGCCACCACCATATCGTGGATTTTTTCGAAATTTTCGGGTGTATTGACCTCAGTTGGTCGTCCAGAACGTTCAGCGTCATTTGTACTTGTGCGACCACAACGAAAGTCAATAAACCACTTTTTACCATTAAAATCGAAGGTGCAGAGTCCCCGTAGTATTTATCAAGCTTTCCTTCGTTTGATTGACGGTTTTTTTCCCCAAAAAATAATGTTTAATGAGAACTCGAAATTCACTTTTTTCTATATTTAAAAAAATCCACGAGGTCGTACGTTTTGAACAGCCTTTAAACGCAAAGTAAATGACGGAAGTGGCTACAAATTTGACAGTAGTCTATTAAAAGGGTGGTGTTTGATGGGAGCCGTGTTGCATTTTATTTAACTACGAGAGAAGTTTTAATATTCACGGACTTATTGAACCGCCCTCGTATATACTGTGGATTTTAAAAATTAAGTTTTCAAAATGCATCCTCATGATTTCTGTCAAACCGAATAGCTATTTCAGATCTAGCCACAGATCTTCATCAGCAGCTATTTGGAATAATGGTCCAATTCATCAAATTTCTGATACATATTGATGCTTAAATTGTTAAGTCTTATTAAACTATGAATATCCATTCAATATTTCCGAAATATCATATTCTGAATACCGTATCGTACCACTACTTTTTGTCTTTAATTCCTTTTGTCATCTAATCTGGCAACAGAAACAAAAATAGTCGCTGGAAGTTTTTACACCATTAAGATGGTGTTAACTTCAATGGATACAACGGTTGTTCCCTCGGGTTGTTCCCTCGGTGGGTTGATATTCCAAACAATAGTTTGTTGTTAGTTCGGTCTTCGTTGGTTTCTGGATTATTCGATATGATGTTCGCTATTACATTTTTAATGAAGCTTTTAAAACTATAACCGCAACAGTTTTCACACTCTCGCTTGCATTCATACCCCACATTAACTTGTTGTAAACGATTATACACATTTGTGGTTAAATCACATTTGTTTCCATCTACGTATTTGGTTTCGTGCTCGCTCTTTGTTTTCAACTTAATGCCAAAAATGTAAGCTAAAAGCCATATATATTTTAGTTATCGGATCGTTATTGTTTTTATTATTTTTCTTCTATTTTGTTTCTTATTGTTGCATTCGCATTCCAGTTATGCTTCTCATGGTTACTTTCAGTGTAGAATTCTTTTGTTGTGGGAAATTTAATGATTTAGGTTAAATTTTTTAAAACCGCACAAGTGTCTGTAGAAGAAAAGTAGGAAAAAAATAAGGACAATTTCCTGTACTTTATTGAATAAAAATATTTTCGAATTACTTTATTGAAAAAAAATATTTTATAATTACATACGCAATATGTATCAGAAGATTGTTTACGGAAACGTGTCCAAAGGGAATAAAAAACGGACTGTTGGCGGACGAAATGTCCGTTTTTTGATCCGAAAGGAATACCAGAAAAGACACATCACATCGACTCCTTGTTTGTGGCAGCAAAATTGTCCTTTCATGTATATGCCAATCTTCCATTTTTAAATCCTCCTTCAGAAACTAGTTGGAGGAGTTCAGATTTTTTTTCAGTAATTGCTGCTGCTTACCGCTTCGCAAACAGTTCCAAAAGTGAAGTTATTGTCGTACCGTTAAGCAGCAATCACAAATTCAGCAGTACAGTAAATTAAAGATGGGAACTCTTTATCCATTTGAGTAAAAGCTGTTTTACGATTGTGTGAATAAATTGATAAAGGGTTCCCATGTGAGAATATAAATAATAGGGAAATTCATTGGATTTTACTTATATCTAGTCAATATTTAGTATCGAATATAATAATGTGATATTGTTGAAGACTGTTCAACATGCCGCCACCTCTTGCTGGATTGCAACATTTATAGAATCGTTTATTAGTGGCACGCTCCGGAGATGGTCCATCCAAAAACTGTACTTTGTGCGATGGGCAAGTCACTGGAAGTCTGAATTAAGCCGCCTCTCATTATCTTTGTTATTTGGTCACTGCCAATCATTATTTCTATACCCAACTGTTTAAAGAAATGCGGGTCGGCCAAATTCGCAATGTGGTTGTATATCCTTTGTAGCCTTTTTCGGTGGTGACTGCTGGCAATGTTTAGCTGTTCCCTTACAATGCCTTGTATTTCTATCTTCACCGAGCTATCATGGAAGGATTGCAGATTAACAGTACATCGTTCTTTATCATTCCTTCTTGTGCTTTTCAAGTTCATTCTGTGAATTAAACTTTCGAGCACTACAGTTTCAGCTATGCCGGTATTGAGTATAAGGCGTGTTTTGTTTGGCCTGCCATCATTTCCCAGAACTCTGGCCAAAGCCGTTGGGAGGAAAACATGAGTCTTAGACCGACCATCCAGTCTTTCTCGAACACGTCTGTCGGCCGGTTTTGTGCGCTTCGATGATGCACCCGGTGAAGATCGGCGATATGCAACTCTAGTCTCTTGTCTGACCCTGTTGTTTCGTTGACCTGCATTGTTATGACTCTATTTAAAGTGGGCTGATTTCAAGCGCTTAGAATTGTCGACATGTAGTATTGTATGGTGGTTGATATTGCATACATCGCACGATTTCCTAGAGCGGCACCATTCTCGAGTGTGTGAAGCATAGAGGCAGTTATAACAGTAACCATTTTCGCGAACAGTGGTTCTACGTTCATTTACGGACATATCCTTACACGTGTGACAAACTCTAAGTTGGTGTCTCTCTGAACAAATTCGGCACTTAGGTGATGATGTTTGACTGCAAAGGAAAGTATAATAATACAAGAGAACGAAGGACCATGTACAATTATGGGATCAGCTTTCTTGAAATGGACCGTATATATTTTTGTGGAAACTCACAGAACTGCAAATTTCGTTTCTTGTCCGATGCACATATATAAAAGAAATGAGAACAACAATTTCTTTAATTCGATGAGTTCAGATTTATTTCAGTAATTGCCAGCAGTTCCAAAGGTGAAGTTTTTGTCGTACCGTAAAGCAGCAATCACAAATTCAGCAGTACAGTAAATTACAGATGGGAACTCTTTATCGATTTGAGTAAAAGCTTTTTTACGATTGTGTGAAGAAATTGATAAAGGGTTCCCATGTGCGAATATAAATAATAGGGAAATTCATTGGATTTTACTTATATCTAGTCATTATTTAGTTTCGAATGTGATATTGTTGAAAACGCTTTAACAGTTTTGATAAATTATATTGTTTGTTTATATTTTTATATTGTTATATATTTAGTTTTTTTTTTTTAATTAGAGAGCATGCAAACGGGTGTACACAAAAAAAAGAACTAAAGAGACGCGAGTATACACAAAAAAATCGAAAGAGAATGAAACATCCAATTTTAACCCGTCAGAACGGACCTCCGCGAGCAACTGGAATACATGTCAAGTGGGAGGTACCACTATCAACCTGGTGAATGTCTGTACGATGTTGAGAACGGAAAGGGAAAAATAGTGGAAGCAACTGTGTCCATTCATCATAAGGTATGAAAAGTAAACGAGAGATCGTATCTGTGAAAGTGCACGTCAGCAATACAGTGTTCGAAAAAAATTACGTGTCCTGGGAAAGGAGAAACTAACGTTGTGAAGGGAAAATGAAGGGCTCGTTAAATTGATTAACATTAGTGATCTAAATCAAGTTATGACCGAGTGTCGCTAATGTAAAAATTTTCTAGGTGATTTTTTTTGAAAAGCGTTTTATAAAGTATATGTTAGCATCACATACGTGGTTGTTGGACAACAATAGTCTCCGCTTGAAAATAAATAGGATGGTATTGCCGTAGCGGCAGCGAACAAACAAGATGGTCATCGTCTCCAAAGAGTACTGAATAGTATAGAGAACTTTTGGAACGAATTGTATAACTCAAACACATTGGCGACATCTGGCGAATGATTCAAAACGTATTACTCTCTTTTTGTCATAACTTGGTCCATTCATAATTTTGATGTGAAACATTGATGCCATTTGAAACAATTCAGCTTTTTGTATTGTTTTATGCACGCAGGTATTCTACATTCAATATTCACCATAAGTGGAAATAATTTTACGAAATATTTTCAGAAACGTCATGGATTTCTGGCATTTCTCAAGATTATCGAGTTTTAAGAATGTCTGAGCAAATTGCATTAAATCTTACGATGGTGTATCTACAAACACAACTCGGTTTTTAGTGAAAGTGGAATACAGAACACATCCGGTAAAAACATTGCCGAAATGGTGCATTTATATTGAAATATTCTATAAAGAGAATAAGACTCGTTTATGCTCTTTAACTCAGGCTCTCTACATGATAGCAGAAAAAGCGTGCAATAAGTTGTCTATACTATTCAGTCCTTTTTGTCGTCGCTCTATTTATAATTATTTCAGTGAGTTAAATATTGCTTTATTTATTTTAACAATATTACATCTAATATTAAAGCAGATGTAAGAAAAAAGAAAGTGCAATAGCAAAAGAGCTTCAGCACAAAAACTATTCTTTTTTTTATTTTCCAATGTAACATTTAAAAATGTGTTCATATAAATTGAACATGTACCGTGAAACACATCGCTCGTGAGTTCGAAATCTCATTGATTTTTTAAATATTTGATATCACCAATATCCGTCAATTGTAGTGGATAATTTGTACCGTTCTACATCTTCCACCGGTAGGTTTAAGCCAGTCATATGGGCCAAGAAGAGAAAACAATAAAAGTATTTGTCTTTTATCTCTCGCTCGGATGATAAATTTTCTAATGCTTTAAAAAAAAGCCTTAAAGGTATACTGGGACAAATATTAAAAGAAAAATTCGATATATATTTTACAAAATATTTTTTCAAAAAATAATTCACTTTCAAGGGCAAATAAGTTTTTTCAAATACTGTATTGCCCTTTCACATATACGATCTCTCGTATACTTTCCATACCCTATCGTGAATTGTCACAATGACATCCTTTATTTTCCGTTCTCAACAACGTACAGATGGCGCTCTTAGAAGCAACAAAAATTTTAAAAACTTTTTTTTTATGATCGCTGCCGTCACATATGCAAAATTTGATGTCACTATGTGCATAGTGTGAGAATCTTTCCCCAATCCTGTCCTGTGTCCTGTGGTATCACAATGTAATAGGAAATCATATTTTTTTTTATGAGCATAATTCAGCCTTTCGTTAGTGTGTATTCAGTCTCTGGTGGAAAATAAAACGAAGAGTTCAACGATATCTTACACCAGATATATAGACCATGTAGACAAACTCCCTCAGTTGCAAGTGCAGAATACCTCTTCTCGACATAATCCTGAAATGCTGTTGAACCACATCTCCCAATCTATTGATACTGTCCCAAAATCTGTATTTGGTTTCTAAAACTGTCCCAGCATAAAACGAAAGGATGCCGAGAATATCACGATACATTCAGTTGGAATTCGGTGAGTGACGGAACCGTATAAGTAGTGAGTGGCGAGAGGGGTATTTGCTAATAAGGGTAAAAAAATGCTAATGGCAAAAAGCTCATACGTGAGAAAGTGCAAAGTATAAATATTCTGTTGAAAGTTGTAGTAAGTTATATCACGGCTCTAACTCTATAACGGTGAGAACGAAAATCTTCGGGTGGAGTTGGAGTGCGCGAGGAAGCAGATACCATTCGTCAAAGGTGTTTCTCCCAGAGGAGTGAAATGCAAGCGGAAAAATCGCGCGATTTCAGGATGACGGTATCAGTTACTTTGCTTCTAAATATTATTATGCTTGAGAGGAAACACTCATAGACTTCCACGTAACTATATGTAGGTTTCTGGGGAGGCACACGAATATTTCCGCATTAGTATATGGATGTTTCGGATGAAATACCCATATGATTTCACTTAAAAGGATGGATGGTTGTAACTGGACAAACTAATTTGTGTAGATGAATGTTTGGAATGTGCTCCAAACATATACGAGATTCCTGCAGAATGTGGTTGCGAGAATATGTAACACAGATTGTATTTTTTTCTCAGCGTGTCTATGTACTAACTGCAAATGCAATTCAAGTCGCATATTTAAGCGCATTGCCTGAAAAATAATTTAAGGGATTGCATTTGCATAAATTGCATAAATTCATATTATCTATTTCTGGCTATTAAAACTGTGACGTCTAAAATTATATTTGCCTATACACAATAACCATTTCACTCAATTTCATTTTAGTTGCTGCAGTATTCACAGAACCCTTAACAGTTAATAACAAATAATTCTGCCCACAAATTCCATCCCGTCCATTTTATACCCTGCATAGAAGGATCCTCATTAGATCCTTAGTGTCTTTGAACAAAACTCGTTTTCGGACTATTTAACATGAATGAGCCATGTCTGTCTGGCTGGCTGGTTGGTTGCTGAACAGGATAAACGACATAAATCCTTGCCGATCACGATGAAATTTTTCCACTGACTGCTAGCGTTGATAACCGTTATAATTTCGAGGCAGTAGACGAATTTATTTTCCTTTCGAGAAACGAAGATCCAACTATTTATATCAGATTTTCATACAACCTGTATTGCTTGATTGCACAGAATCCTGTGTCATATCGCATGCTGATGAAATATCACTGTGAGCCTAGGAGAGAAAAAATTTTTGAAAAATATATGGTCCCATAATAGAAACCAGCGAGTATCGATGACGAATAAACCACGAGCTATATAATCTGTATCCAGACATTGACGTAGTTATTACTACAAAAATAACGCGCCCACACTGGCTAGACCGCGAAAGGTATTCGAAGACGTACTCAAAGGACATCGAAAAATAGGACGACCAATACTTCAATACCAGGTGAAAGATTATCTCCGATGGCTTGTTGTTAACAACTGCTGGAGAAAAGCTGAAGAGCGAGCCGGTTGGAGAAACTTGTCACTCTCGTTTTGTAAGCCTGTTAGCCCCTCAGGATTGTTTGAACCAACCTTAGATTAGGATTGAAAAGAGGCACCTTCTGGTACCTCCTATAGTAACCGTCACATTTATTACACAATCGTGTGTCTATTGACACTTTGTTTTGATACACGTGATTAGCTTCAACTGAGATATTGGTTCATAATCTGTAAATGTCTATTTAACTGCAGAAAATTGACAGGGTTGTTACACCCATTCTGGTATCTCCCATCCATTCAGATTGCGGATAAAATAAGTCGCGTAAAATATTTCCGATCTTAATGAAATTAAAGATAAGGCTTACCAAAGGTCACGCAACTACTAAAACAAGATTGATTTTGCCACACCCATTTTCGCACCTCCCATAAAAATATTGGGTGGCAGGCAATAACATGATATTTTTAGTAAAGTGAATCAGTTATAGAATATGGGTGAATTTACTATGCCTATTCCGATAACTGAAGGTTGGTTGGCTTCAGACACACAGAAACCTTTTGAAATGGAACTTAGGCCCAATGAATGACCACGGGTGAGGGTGTGTTTAAGTGGGTTCACCCGATTGAAATTTCCTTACTTAATATCTATTTCGTTAAAAACAAATTGCTCGTTTTAAATTGCGGTTAAATAGTATTTTCTAATTCTACCAAAAATACATTCCAACTAAGATAAAGCAGTAATTTAGTTTTACTCCTTCATCGTCAACACAAAGTCGTGTTGAAATATTTGTCCACATTTAAAGTACCTTCTGGTTGTTGAATTTATATAAAACTTCAAACCAAACGCAAAGAATTTTGCAATACATCATCTCGAATATCACTGGTTGTTCAAATACATTTTAATTTATACCACAATTTCAGTTAGTTGATTGCTTCTTGCAGGACATCATAAAAGAGAACGAGCACACAGCGCTATCATACTTTAATAATGGAAATTCATTTGAATGTAGGCGATGTGTTTGCGTGTATTTTGGCTGCGCTTTACCCAGATTTCCTAACATTTGATTAATTGAACATCACTGAATATGGATGTGGTTGCGGGTTTATGGAGAAATTTATTTTTAGATTTTTTGGTATTATTTGCTTTGGTCTTTAAGAAGAAAAGCTTTATGTACAACTGTGCAAGCAATGGGTGATTGACTATTTTTGACAGTGTATAGTGGGGTTGATTGAAAAAACTACCGTAATAATATCACAACTATTAAAGTATTGTTCTCGTCCTTTTTGAATGTACTAGACATTTGTAGAGGAAGAGTTAGACTTTGTGAATATTGCATTCCGAGGTACCCTGTATCACCACAGTTGGTGGTGTTGACCACTTTGATTCTCTGGAAACTTTCAAAAGCTGCTACTTCTACATCAAATTCAGAATTTTTTCCCCCACATATCGTATATTACAATTCCAGTACTACTTTACGTCAGTTAGATCATTGGCTACGTTTCCACCGACCATGTCCAATGTAATTGAACGGACACTTTTATTACTGTTTCGCATATTTCCACGTAAATAGGTCTTATGTATAACGGGTTAAAACCCGAATGGATTTATAGAGGTTTGGGACACTTAAAACAAGTGCACAACATGTGACACTGCAGGTGAAATCTGAAGACGCCTTCGCCAAAATTAGGCAAGTTCGACGTAGTTTATGATCCCAAACCATAGGTTTATAAATTAATAAATAAATAAATAAATGGTTTCCCATTACATCCCATGGAGGGACCGGGGAGAACTTCTCACAATCACTGAGCTGTGCGCTTTCCAGTTTTCACTCATTGATTGGGACCTACAGTTTTACACCGATTCCGAACGGTATTTTGAGAAGCTTTTTCATGGCTATATACTCGATAGTGTCGCCGTCACTATGCGAGGTGAACGCCGCCGAAAGAAATTTTTTTTGAAGGTGGTCAGAGCAGGGTTCGAACCAAGGATCTCATGTAAAAGGGCCGCGCACACTAACCGACGGTGGTGATTAATTAATGACAGCATGTAAAAATATGAAGTGTTTGCCAAAGCCATAGTGTAGTTGTCATCCTGAACGCTGCAATCCGCAGGGTACAGAAATGACAAAATCAAGACAAAGTTTTACGTTTGCGAGTGATACCTACAATTGTTGTAAAACCGTACATAGACGTATTATATACGATTGGAAAGATAAACTCCTCCTCCGTACAACTGTGCTCATATCTAAAAAGCTTCATTAACAATTTTGTAAAAAATACTAAAAATAAATAATTTTGGAAAAGTCTTTTAAAAATGAGATTTAAAGTATATAAGTATATATTGATTCTACTAATACATCTTGATACTAATATACATACAAATTGACAATACTAATTGTTTCATATGTTAGAGACCAATGTACTGCAAATTAAACCCGGTTGAGCTTTTTTCCAAATAGAAAAAAAATTAGAGATTTTTAATCCCAAACAAATCTCCTATGAAAATTCGACTCTCTCCACATATTAAGCTCTCCGGACCTCATTTATACGTAGAATCTATTTATATTTTGGCTGCATTTTAGTCTACAAGAAAAATAAAAATGTATATATAAAAAACATCGAAAGTGAAAATTTTTCAAATAATCATAATTTTACATAAAATACAGGGTGGAGCGCGGTATTTTGCTTATTTGGGAATGAAATAAAAGAATTAGGAACCTTAGAAAATTTTTTTTTATATTTTAATTATATTGAACTGTATGGGAATTTTTAAATTACACGGTTTTTATCAGTGTATCTGGCAAATGTCGACCTTCGCTATCCACACACTGCTGCATAAGTTTTCTGAAGTTTTCATGAACTCTAACAAGCATGTCGACTGGTATTCTGCCAGATGTACACCTTCGACTTCAGGTAACCCCAAAGAAAAAAATCGCTTGGGCCTAAATCTGGTGAGCGTGCCGGCCAGTTCACATCACGCCTCAAAGATTTGTATCTACACGAAAAGCAGTCTGCACTGCAATGATAGAGTGCGCATTTGAAAAATACCCTACAAGATAAAAAGACCTCTCCTCACGTATCCAGTGCATGATGGCAACTGAAAGGCAGACGAATACAAATCTCCCGTCAGCCACTATAAGCCACGCACACTCTCCACTCTCTTCGACCAACAGTGCCGCCACAGCCTGCAGTACAATAAAGTAATTTACCGCGCTCCACCCTGTATATTTGTCAAAGTTTTGCCTTTCAGGAAAATTTAAAAATTTGTATTTGAGAAGTCCGCATTTCCGAAAGGCTTGAGACAATTTAAAAATGTTTTCAGGGTGTTCTTTATCGAAGTGTTTTCAATTTAGCGGAGTTCTCAGGTATATCAATTTCCCTCCAATAGCCGAAAAAATCCAATGAAAAAATGTACGAGATTTAAAATTAATTGAGAATATCTTACTTACTTACTTATCCGATCTCGGACAAACCCGTGGGATCATGGACCTTACAAAACGAAGATAAAATATTTCGCCAACCAGTTCGATCTTTTGCTTTATTTCTCCAGTTGGCTATACAACGTGTACGCAGGGATTCGTCAACCAGATCCCTCCAGCGGAGTCTTGATCTACCTATTTTTCGTCTTCCTTCGAGTTCGGTTTCGAAAACCCTTCGTGCTGGTTCGTCTTCATCCATTCTACTGACATAGCCTAGCCAGCGCAATCGCTTTATTTTGACCCGCTTAACTCTGTCAATGTCGGGATAGAGCTCATACAGCTCATGATTCATGCGTCGCCGATACTCGCCGTTGTTCACTATAGGGCCATATATTTTTCGGAGTATTTTTCTCTTGAAGACTCCTACCGATGTTTCGTCTGCTTGCGATAGGACCCAGGATTCTGCGCCATAAAGCAAGACAGGTTGAATGAGAGTCTGGTATAGTTGGAATTTTGTTACTCGAGAGAGGGCTTTATCTCTGAAGTGCTTGCTTAGCCCAAAATAACATATATTCGCAAGCACGATTCTCCGCTTCATCTCAAGGCTGACGTTATTGTTATTGTTTACGGCAGATGCGAGGTATATAAATTCGCCCACTAGCTCGAAGTTATAATGGTTATCAACGTTCACGTCTAGTGGTCTAATCTTGTCTTGTCCTCATTTACAGTCAGACCCACTTTTGCTGACTCTTTCTCAATTCTCGAAAAAACCGTAGTAACTTCTCTAATTGTGCGCCCAATGATATCTATATTATCAGCATACGCGAGGATCATGTGACTTTTGCTGCTGATGGGTTTATCCATGTTGACTTCAGCTTTTCCAATAATGATCTCCATTAAGATGTTAAAGAGATCGCACGATTGGGTGTCGCCTTGCCTGAGGCCTTGCCTAGTTAGCAAAGGTTCGGTTAGATCCTTACCAACTTTCACTGCGGATTTGGTGTTAGTCAGGGTCATCCTGCAAATGCGTATGACTTTTGCAGGAATACCAAGCTCAGACATTGCTTCATAGAGTTTCTCCCGTAGCGGACTATCGAAGGCCGCTTTATAGTCTATAAATAGATGAAAGGTGCCAATTTGTTTTTCATGTATCTTCTCCAGGATTTGGCGTAGCGTGAAAATCTGGTAGGTTGGCGATTTTCCACGCCTAAATCCACACTTGTATGGTCCAATCAGGTCAGCGATAATTGGTTTTAGTCTTTCGCACATTATACTTGATGGAGAATTTCGTAATAATGGTAAAAGATATTCCGCAACTCTTAGCGTAGTTTTTGTTTCTCTTGCATAGTAAATTCTCAAAGTAAAATATCTTTGTAATCGGCCTATAAGTGTAGAAGTAGCAGCCTTTGAAATTTTCAACATCCCGAAAGTGGTCATCTTTGGTACCCTATAGCACCAACTCTGCTGACACAGGGAACCTCCGGGTGCAATATTCTGAAAGCCTGAATGCCTCCTCCACTTCAAATTGATCAGAACCATACTTTAAAAATTGTGATATTATTTCCGTGGTTTTTTCAATCGGCATAACTGTGCTGTGGTAGAAGAAATTGTTTTGTTTGTTTTGCTTCGTTTTAATGATTTTTTAATTGAATTGACTGTTTAAGGATATTGCAAATTATTTTCGGAAAATTTTCAAAACTTTCTTTTTTAAAATAAAATCTTTGACGTTTGGGAATAAGGTCTTAAGTCAAAAAAATGCATTTTGGGTTTTTGATTGGGTTTAACTCAATTTTTTTTTCTCTTTCGTTTGGTATTAATAACTTAAATCTGGCACAACTCCATCCAATCGTAATCATTTGCTCTTTAGGCAATAAGTCAGAAAATTTCATATATAAATAATTTTCAATTTAAAATTACGAAAAACTACAGTTTCTGACTTAAGACCTTATTCCCAAACGTCGAAGAAATATCGTTGAGTAAGAATATAATTCGTATCTTTTATTGAATAATTTACAGGACTAGAGTGGGCATGTTTTTTAAACATTTACCGCCTTATTCATAAAAAGTTGCGAGAGGTTTGAGATACGTTTTTTGTATGATAAAAAAAAATGACACGAAAAAGCATCGTGGAAGTCATGGTTAGGTTAAATGGAAGAAAAAGACTGCCTATGCCCAACCGAAATCTCAGTTAAATTAAAATATTGCGGCAAATGAACATCTGTCGAATCAAATATATAATTTGCTTTGTGATAAATATATAATATATATAAAAATGGTAAAAACATTTCCCGTGACATCCCATGAAGGGATTTGGGAGACCTTCTCACAAATATTATAAAAAAAAGAAAAAAATAATAATATATATCACTTCTAAATTTACGAGAAACGAAATACGTTTAACTCAAAAATACTTTTACGCGATCCAAAACATATTTGCGTCTAACAGGTTTTCGACTAACGCAAATGAGTTATATTTCAGTGGAAGGATTGTTTTTTTTTCAAATTTTATCAAGCATTAAATCCAAAATTAGTTTAGCTGTTTTGCTTTCCCTAAATTGAAGTTGTACAGATAAATTCTCCAAATTCTCGCGTCTATTGAAATTTGTTTGGTGGTTTTTGTTGCAAGAATGCGGACCAAATTCAGACAGGGTGGTATACATTATTTATGTGTTGGAATAAACTTGTTTTCTGTCAAAGGAGGGAGAAGCAAGTCATGAGAGTAACAATGGAAAGTGACAAATGGAAAAGTGACAATTGAAAATTTAGAATAGAAACTCGTGACTGGTAAAGAGATAAATAACAAATTGATTTACTAAGAAAGTGAAAACTATTGTACAAATTAAAATCAAAAACACGAAAAGATTTATTATATATACATATATGGTATAATGAACAATTTATGGCTCTTATTGTGATGTTAGTGGAAAATATATCGATTGTTAAAGTGAAACAATTTGTTGAACATAACCACTGGAATTATTGAGCGAAGAACTTGAAGCTATTTAAGCATTGAAAAAGGAATGCGTCCAGACTGCAACTGCGATCGGACAGACCAAAGCAATGTATTGCGATCGATCTACATTTAATCGGGCAAGTTCCATGTGAGTTATTGTGCATTATAGCGTACAATGAAATATACAAATGTTCCTAAATGCGTAGCTTTCAGGATGCAATGGTTTGCAATATATTACCGACAAATTCTTCATACGCTCTCCTAAGTATCAACTATAAATTATTGAAGCCTTTCATATGGGACATATTTGGAAATCTTATATTGTCACCTATTATACTGTTACCAAAGATTAGTGCATCAAAATTGCAAAAATTTCGAAAAATTTTGATTTTTTCTAACAAACAAAAATCGTAATTCTTGTGGAAAGTATGGGACGAAAATTGGGGAAAAAGATGAAAAAATGGAAATTTTTCGAAATTTTTCCAATTTTTTTTGGGGTTAATTTATTTTACACTTTGTTTTCCTTGTCTATAGCTACTATTTTATTTTACATTATTTTGCCGGAAATATTGAATATTCTTTGGAAACATTAAGTTTAGCCAAAATATACATGAGGTCATAAAATAGGAGGTCATAAAATAGGAAGGTCCTTTCTTTAATGAAAGGTACATCTTTTATTAAAACCTAATGTTTTTTATTAAGAAAAGATACAATTTTTATAAGAAGTACTTTCTGTAATAAAAAGCCAAAGATCTTTCATTTGTTTTGCTTATTTATCTCCAATATTTCGTCTCCACATTGGGTGACTTCTTCAGAGAACAAATATTATTATATTCAAACATAATATTTGTTCCCTGAAGAAGTCGCCCAATGTGGAGACGAAATATTGGAGATAAATAAGCAAAACAAATAAAATATCTTAAGCTCGTTCAAGGAATAAGAATAATTTCAATTGAAGATCGTAGAAAACTTTATATATTAAAAAGCCTAAGAGTATGAATTTTTTTTACAAAGTAGTACTTTTTTTATAACAGGTACTTTTTAAAGAAGTGGTACTCTTTTTAGGAAAAGGTTATTGTTTAAGAAAATTTACTTATTTTCAGAAACGCTACTAATCTCAAGAAAGGAAAAGGTATTATTTTATGTTTACGAAAAGGTACTTTTAAGAAAAGAATTTTTTGTAAGAAAATGTATTTCTTTTAAGAGAAGGTATTTTTTTCTGAAGAAATGGTTTTTTAAGAAATGGGAAAATTGGTCCTTTTTTCAAGAACAGGTGCAATTTTGAGAGTAGCTACTTATCTCATGAAAAGTTATTTTATTTTACGTAAAAGGTACTCTTTAAAGAAAATCTAGTTTTTTAAGAATACGCAATTTATTGTACGATAATGTACTTTTTTAAGAAGAGGTATTTATTGAAAAAAAAATACTTTTTTGAAGACAATGTACTTTTTGTAAGAAAATTTACTTATTTTAGCAAAGATACTTCTTTAAGATAAGGTATTTTTACTTTTAAGAAAAGGTACTCTGTTTAAGAATATGAATATGTATTGTTTTTGAGAAAATTTACTTTTTTTGAGGAAATTTACTTTTTTAAAAAAAGAAAACGCACTTATTTAAGAACGTCTTTCGCTCTTTGGCTTTTCTAAATTTATTTCTTATTCGGTTCAAAACTACAATATGTAATAAACAGGCTCCACCTTCAAAATTTCCCATGAAACAAGAAATATCCCCCCATGTGTTAGTCTTGACGCAAACCAAAACTACGAGTGTAGGAGTAAGTGTGCTGCCAAATGTAATTTCATGCTCAGGGTTGCATTTCATGGATTTGCCAGTCTTGCACTTTTTGACTTTTCCACATTTACTTTTTATTGGGTTCAAAACTACAATATGTTATAAACAGGCTCCACCTAGACAACTTCCCTTTAAACCAAACACAAACGTACCCAATATAGTTGATAATAATGGGTTGTATTAAAGTAGTTAAAAAAAGTTGTTTAAAATTTTTTCATTTTGCCCTCATCCCGCAACACGCGATAAGGAACTTCGTTCCAAAAATAGACCCCTGTCTCCCAATTTTGCCCAAAGTCATGCACTTCTTAGATTTGGACCTCGGTGTAATTTTTGGAAAAAACTGATAATTTTGTCAGGCTGATATCTTGCAAACTCTGAGGGAAAGTTGTAGCTCTTGTCATAAGGAACAAAAATTGTAAACAAATTGTGAACAAAAAATTCGACTTTGTTTAGCTTTTTTCTCTGTTCAGGTCCTTAGGTAGCAAACCCTTCAAAATTCAAGAAAACAATCAACTACAAAAATGTATTTAAGATCAAATGAACATATGTACTTCCTGGGAATGATTCTTAACACCGTTTAAGTAGCGTTTTGGTTGCATTTAGGTAGCCGCAAAAGTGAAAAATTTCCCAAAATTTTTTAATTTCATTTGTTTTTTCTTTTCTTCAGCATTGAGATACTATGCTATTTATTACAAAAATAATAAAATAAATATTCATATTATGTTTATAATGTTGATGGCCCTGGACTTGTAAATCCCACTCTCTTAAGTCGTGGATCCAAATAGTCGTCCGAATCTGACTCTGATTCAGAACTTCCAAACTGCCCTCCATCATCAGCGTTTTCTTCTTTATATATTTCACTAACATCATACAGGTTGATCTCCACCAACTCCACCAACATACCTGAAATGAATTAGAAAAGAAATCAAAAAAGGAATTCAAAACAATGCATCAATAAAATTGATATTACCTCTGCAAGCAATGCGTCCGAGTCT
The DNA here is from genome assembly GCA_963931995.1 of Phaonia tiefii. Classification (NCBI taxonomy): domain Eukaryota; kingdom Metazoa; phylum Arthropoda; class Insecta; order Diptera; family Muscidae; genus Phaonia; species Phaonia tiefii. The sequence goes on along the minus strand of OZ008370.1, from coordinate 160,466,910 downwards.
TTTGCATTTGTACCGTTTTTCAATGGGAATAAATGGTTTGCAAGATATGAGCCTGCAAGATATGAACCTGACAAAATGATAACTTTTTTGCAACAATGACTCCGAGGCCTCAACTCTCTGGGGGTCCATTAAAAAATTGCATAACTTTGGGCAAATCGTGGAGACACGGGTCTTTTTTGGTCTTTTATTAAGTAGTGGTGTCCGTATATGGTTATATTTGTTTGTGTCACTGTGTAATCTAAAGCAAATGACTATGAATTTTATGCTCGAGGTATGAGAACGTAATGTGAAATCCCCATAAATGTTTATTAAAAATTGTTGTTTATACTCCGCCATCGTTCCTAAACCTAATAAGTCGGTAACTCTTTGTACCGCCATCAAAAGCCAAATAAATTGTGTAAACTCATAGAAACTACTATCAAATAATACTTAAAACTTAAGTTTATACAGCGTTGTCCAACGTACCACCCTAAACGAGAATGCCACAAATCTTGAAAATGGTGGCAACTGTTAGATTCAGTGTTGCCAGTTTAGCTAATTAATGCTTTTTTAGCATAATTTTGTTAGCGTCAGCATAAGTTTTTTTTAAACATGATGCTAAATGCTTTTTAGCATAATTTTCACCAAATTTTTCCAAAATTTTATGTTTTTCATGAAATTTTTGGCATAATTTTTTAGATATTGCACAATTTTTAATCAGTTTTTTTTCGTATTTTACTTTTTAATAATATCACGCCTCATCGGAGATTTTGTTTTATAAAAAACAAAATTTTTGAAGCAAAAATGATTTTTAATTTTAATGTATTTATGGAATTTTTTCTATCAAAATTACAAATCTCTGATTTCAAATTTTGTTGTTTTTGTTTATTAAAATTATGCGAATTTGTGAATAAAAATCATGCTTAAAAACGTTTTAGTAGGTACAACATAATACACACAGAGGAAAATATTTAAAAATTAACTTTTTCTACATTTTAGCATAAATTTTCGCATTTTTGGTGTTTTTTGCATAATTTCTTACCATTTTGCACAATTTTTTTGGTCATTTAGCATAATTTTTTTGACGGCTTCTGGCGACACTGGTTAGTTTTGTTTTGGTACTTGTGAAGTGAACATATACAGAATACTCGTCGACAATCCATTGAAGGCTTTACTGTTCCAGATTGCGGAATACACACATTTATATTATAAATTTTTATAATTGCATTTCTGCGCAGATATCAAGGCCGTCATACATCCACTGGTCTAAAATATGGAATTTAGTTTCTCGATTCAAAGAGACTGGATCAATACGCGACAGAAAAGGTACTAGAAGACCTTCTAGATGCTGGTATCAGCATGTTGCCAAGTACAAGCAGTCCGTAAATTACTACCTACAGATCGCCAATCGTCTCGAAACTACGTTTATGCTCTCCAAAACCTCAAAACCACAGTGGCCGAAATTAATTAATTAATGACCGACGAGACCCATTTTCATCTGAACGTACTATTTATATATATACATAAACAAACATTACTGACAATCCACAAAAATAAATAAATAAATCATGCACAGAGAGTCATTTCACATCCACTCAGTCACCGCATGGTGTGCCATTTACCCCAGAGGTGTTATCGTGCCATATTTTTTGGAGTATTCGAGTGAATGGTACAGAACCATAAACAATGAGTTTGTACCACAAATTGATGAATTCGGACTGGAGGACATGTGGTTTCAACAGGACGTCGCAGCCACACTCACAGCCCGAGCAAGAGTGGACAATTTGAAAGATGTTTTTTTTGTGTTTTTTTAACTAATGTGTTTTTTTCTATCTAAGAAGAAAACAATGAAATGAATTTCTATAGTAACATCTTCTATTTAGTAAGACCAATTTCTAATTTACTCGTATGAATAATATCGACAAATTATTCTGAAGTATAATAATTTTGAATTCTAATCAAAATATAGACTTTATCAAGGAATTTCCAATGCCTGAATTGATTTCCAACTAATCTTTGCCCTGGGTGTTGATTTGACATTCTCAATACATTTAAAATGTTTCTGTTATCGCATAATGATCGTTGATTAAATCACTTATGTGGAAGTAAAAATAATTTACTGTTAATTTATTGTTTTATGTAAATACTATAGCTGGTGTAAAAATGACTTTTACCTTAAGGTACATTAACCTTAATCACATAATACACGCACACTTACATACTGCTTATTATGTGTGTGAATCTACAAATATTTCTTGCATAATTCAAATGTACCTTAATGTGGCAACACAAATTGTATTACACATAGACTGTAGCAGTCTAGCACTGACATTTTCGTTAGGGTACATTCACCTTCATCACATAAGACACGCATACTCATTAATAATTTTGTATGTCAATGTAAATATAGTTCTTGCTTAAGTCCAATATATGGTAATAAGGACAAACACATCCAGTCTGACCAAACTATTACTGAGACAGGCACATAAATATTTCTTTTAAACAAGTTTGCTGGCTAGTGTTGCATGTAATTACACTATAATGCCGTCAACAATAACAAGGCTGGTATGCGGGGTAATTATCCTAAGGATATTCCTGGCACACCCAACGCAGACTTCGACTCCGACTTACATACTTATCGCAATAAATTATTAGAATTATTTCACACTTACAACTACTCGCAGTCTAAGAAACACACAGAGGTGCTTATTCAGAAAAACAATTACGTTATATGTACATACATATATTAATCATTTCGAATTTAATTTCCAAATGCTACATAGGTTCATATTTTCTGGGGATTGATTAGCGTACCGATATCAAACACGTTGTCGGCCGCCCATGAAACCTTATTTAGTTTCTAAAAATTTAAGAAATTCACATTTCACACACCGACTTTCGTCATTTTGCCGATTTATACCACATTTGTTGATTGTATCTGGTAGTATCTCTTATGTTTTACAACTACCTCTAATTTTGACTCTGATTTGTTCTTTTTTCTGGCTCTCAGATTTCTTTGAATGTTGTGACACACTTTTAATCGTCTGACTTAGTTAACTGCCGTATTTTATATTGACATAATTTAGTTCATTACAGATTGAGTTGTTTTTATGCTTAAATCAAGCCAGTTCATAATTTGCCCGTAGAATTTTTGGCGTGTGACTATAGCGAACCACAGACTTGTCATTCATGAGCATGATCTGGGATCGATGACTTTGTAACGGGTTTTTCAACAGAGACGCTTCAAATGTAAATCGATAGGGACAGCAAACGACGCCATATTTTTTCCTGCTCTTTTGACATTTCTCTTCAGTAAGGTTTACCATTTCATCATGGAAAGATATACGAGTCAACAACGAGTCGAAATTATTAAAATTTACTACCGAAATTTGGAGTCAGTGGCCTTAACTTTAAGAGCGCTACGTCCAATTTATAGTCGTCATAATCGTCCTACCAGATCAAACATTGAGCGTCTAGTGGACAAATTTTAATCCACAGGCACATTACAAAATATTCCCGTGCCAGTGAGACAAACAAGTGCCCGTAGTGTCGAGAATATTGCTGCCGCTGAGGCTTCAGTTCAAGAAAGCCAAAATGTAACTCTCACATGTCGTTGTCAAGCGTTGGGCATCTCTGTGACGTCGTTGTGTCGAATTTTACGACAAGATCTTGGCCCACATCCTTACAAGATCAAATTGACCCAAGAACTGAAGCTGCCTGACCACAATAAGCGTCGTATGTTCGTGAATTGGGCTGAGCTACAACTTGAAAATGATTCGGATTTTCATCGGAACATCATCTTCAGCCATGAGGCTCATTTCTGGCTGAATGGCTTCGTCAATAAGCAAAATATGCGTTATTGGTCAGACAGCAATCCACACGTAGTCCATGAGTCATCATTGCATCCCGAAAAAATTACGGTTTGGCGCGGTTTATGGGCCGGCGGCGTCATTGGGCCGTACTTCTTCCGTGATGATCAAGACCGGCACATTACTGTGAATGCGAATCGGTGCCGTTCAATGATAACCGAATATTTTTGGCCCCAATTGGATAATATGGACTTGGAGGACATATGGTTCCAACAGGACGGCGCCACAAGCCACACAGCGAATGCCACAATCAATTTATTGGAAACCAAGTTTGGTGAACGTGTTATCTCACGAAATGGCCTAGTCGATTGGCCGCCTCGGTCGTGCGATTTGACGCCGTTAGATTATTTCCTGTGGGGCTACGTCAAGTCTATGGTCTATGCCAAAAAGCCAGCGACGACTGATGAACTTCGCACGAATATCGAACGTAACATTGCAGCAGTATCGGCCGATTTATGCTTGAAAACCGTCGAAAATTGGGTTCAGCGTCTGGACTTCTGCAAGCGTGACCGTGGTGGCCATGCAAAAGAAATCGAGTTCCATACATAATGGCATCGAAAGTACTTTCACAGGAATAAAGAATTTCATTGGTATCTAAAACCGGGTTTGTTTTATTTAAAAAAACTTTTGTATCGCTCTTATTGAAAAACCCTTTATATGACTGATGAATTTGAACAAATATTACCAAAAAATGTTGTGAACATGATAGTGATGCGAACAACTTCGCTTACAATCTTATTTATTTAACCAACAATAAACATCAACGATAGCTGATGTTCAAGCTCATGAATGACAAGTCTGTGGCTCGCTTAAAGCTACGGTCATTCTGGGCAAATTTTTGACGAAAATATTCATTATCATAGTTGCCAAAAAATGTGTGAAACTATGTTATGGTCGATTATATGGTCAAACTATACACGCTTGTTTTTCTCCTATTTGTTTATGCAAACAACTGTCAAATAGTTTCAAATGAAAATATGGAAAAACATGTATCCCCTGTATTCAAATTTGCACAAACATTTCGATAAAAAAATATTTGATCAAACTATCACCAAATTTAAATTTATTTCCTTTCTTATGATTCCACTTTGTTATGATACGAGCTAAGACAGTTCAAAGCAACCGAAATATATTTCAAAAGTTTTTAAAATAATCAGATTTCTGTACATTGGTACCGATACTAATCGGTAGTTAAATCGTATATTTTGTATTCGAATTTTGGAATTATGACAATTTAACTAACGATTTTTATCGAACAAAATTCCGGCACTGATAAGAATAGTACCAAAATCTTAATAAAATGGATGGGCAATAGAGCGGTGACTCTTCTAACAAATTAACTTTTGCCTTCACATATCCAACAAACACGTTTGGCCTAGATCTAACGCAAGTCTTTTTATGAACTGGACCGTAAATCGAAAATTAAGTTTAATATTATTCTTATTTTGACAGGAAAATATACGAAAATAGTTGTCAACAAAGCACCTTGTTCTAAAGCAGCTTGCTCTTAGTCAATGATCAGGTATGAAATAAGAAAGGAAAGTGTTTATTGTAATAAAGTTCAAAATCTCATTAATACCTATTGTAATATATGTAATGAATTCATTTGTTTCACAAATATTCGTTAATAGTTTGATGAGTACCACAATTTGATTCACTTGTCCATAGTTTTCGTTTGGTTAAAGGAAGGCTTTTAGAAATAACTACTATCAATCCATATGCAACCAAACCAAGACATTTAACATTTGTTAGCTCCCATACCGACAATACGGGCATTAGTATATTAGGGTGTCCCATCAATAAAAATTTGTTTTTGTAAAGTATTTTTGAGATTTTTTTCAGATTACCCTATAGGCTTTCCAATTAAGCTTGAGCAACCATGAAACTCGAAAATAAAAATTTGTTGGAACATCCCAAAATATATAACCCATACAATAATTTAACAAACGAAATTTTGTTTTTGATTATTGGCTGATTTGCAACCTAATACATCATTTTAATGCTAAGATTTTAATGGGTATCTTGCCAAAAGCTCGTTGTACTGAAAGGGTTAACACAATTTTGTACGCATATTAATTACTACCCATAGATATTGTATTTGCCGCAGATTTTATTTTATTTTCGTGACGCCTTAATCTAAACGTTGTGCTTCACAGCAACCAACAATTGTATGAATCCTTTTAGTCTAGGCCTTCTGCACAACATCCTTTATAACAGAATTTTTCAATCCAATAGTGTTCTCATTGCTGTTGAATAGAAAAAGTCTTAATATAAAATACTAGATGGTGTTTTAAGTCCATAGCGCCACTTGATGAATTCAATTGTGCTCTCTGTTCATGTGCATCCTGTACATAAATGCACATGTATTTCAATGCGTTGCCTTTGTTTACATTTCACGTTCACGTTAATGGAAGTTTTGTTATTCAATTCATTCGCAGCATTAGATTTCAGCAATTCCTATTTCTCCACATAGTCGTACTTTTTTATTATTTGAATTGTTCGAAAAGCACAAGTGGTGAACAGTGTAGTTTTTTTTAGAGCATAAAACAGGCCAATTGTGCAATTTCTTATAAACTTTATTGTACACATCTATAGGTACTCGGGAACATAAAATGTATTTTTTTTATATTGCAGGCTTGAGGGTTTGGTTTTGAGCAGAACTTGTTGTTATTTTTTTTATAACAACACTTCAGTAGTACACGGCCTATGGATAGCTACTATTTCTTCAAGAGTAATTGCTTTGGCATAACAATGGAACTTTGGCCTAAATAACAGGAGGCAATTACATACGTATTAACAATGCGAACTTCAATCCAGCACAAAAGAAATATTAAGAAAACAATTCGCTAGATATAAATTCACTTTAAGCTATGTCTCAGACTCGATATTATAAAGGTTGGGCAATGTAAAATTTGGAATTTGAACCCCCCGCTATTTCAAAGCAGATGCCAAATTTGTCATTTATGAATTGAGTGGTTATTAACTAAAGGTTGAAAATTTTCGAAATGGGTTGCTTTACGCTTGAAGAGAATTGGGAAATATTAAAAACTTTCTTCCAAAATTCTGAGTTTCAACTCAAACTGTAAGAAATCTACGAAATCAATTTGATAGAAATAGAGTGCCAGCAACGCAGATTTTAGATCAATTTGCGAAGCGAGTTCGTCAACCCGGATCCTTATAGGGAAATATTATATATTTAAAAAAGAAAACCAGGTTAAAATTACATACTATCGGAATTTTCATTTACATCTTCATCGGAGCTATATTGTGCATTTGAAATCAAAATTTCCATTGCCTTCTTTGTGAAGGGCTTGATTGCTTTTGCACGTTTATTCCTGCTGCAACTTATTAAGGGATCAGATGTTAACAAAAGTCTATTTAATACATCTCGATTGCAATCAATTCTACTAAATTTTCGAGCAAACTCTGTGCGATACTTTCGTAAATGCTTATTCCTAGCCTCCTCCGATAGTTGTCCAATTGGCAGAATAGATTGTTCAATGACTTCGGCCCTATGCATTAAGATTTTGTCAACTGTGGGTGACATGGAATACCACCTATACAACTCTACATACATTTTTGCTGTTGTTTGGGCAAACGAATCGAATTTTTCATGGTTAACCCTGCTGTTAGATTAAGCCCATTTGGTCCAAATAATGGCTAGTTTCCTTTGTAAGTTTTGAACGGTGATATATACTGACTTCATTTTTCAGGTCACGTGATCTTTTTTATAAACCAATGGCATGAGCAAAAATTAAATTTACTAACTAGAAACAGGACTGAGTCAAATAAGAAATTACAAATTTCAGATTAAGGGACCATTTGGTCCATAGAATATATTCTTTGATTTTCTTTACAATTATGTTCAAAATATAATATAACAATAATAATAAAAATATTTGAGTGTTACTGACCCTAGATAGATACAAAGAATACGAATAGATGGTTATTTTGTTTGTAAATTGCAGTATGGACCAAATGGTCTCTTAAGCTAACATTCGTTAAAAATACGAATCTTAGGTTAAGGGACCATTTGGTCCATAGTATATTTCCTTTGATTTTCTTTACATTTATTTTCAAAACAAAGATGATAATAATAATAACAATATTTAGCGAATATTGAACTAAAATATATACAACGAATGCGATTAAATTGATATTCTGGATGAAAATTGCAGTATGGACCAAATGGTCCCTTAACCTAACATTCGTATTTTTTTCATAACCTAACAGTAGGGTTAATGTTGAAACCACTTGACAAAACCTCGAATATTGTATTAAATATATCAACAATATGTCAATACCAGTGATCCTAGAAGAAGATTATGGGTCATCGAAAAATCTTCTGGATGTGTTGAAATCGTTACTGTTTCCGAAGCCGGCTTTTGGAATGTCGACTAACAACCCAATTTCCCCCCCGAAACTTTGTTGTATCCACTGTTTGGTTTCCTTTATAAGTTGTTTTTCATCTCTAGATCGTGCTTGCCACTTTTAAGGGGTGCTTTTTACGCAAAATGCAACAATTGCTCGAAAAAACAGGTTCTGCCATTGAGAATCGAAAGCCCAAACTTTTGTGATTCTTTATTGGTTTCTACCTTTTTAAGATTACTAAAATCTTTCGAAGTTTGGCCACATATGTAGCACCTCATTGTCGACACAGTATCAGTCGCGGCATTGCACACCTTGGGGTCGACCATTGTCAAGAGCAAGTTGTGTTTTATTTTTAACATCTTGTTCAATGTTTTCTGTTTGTTTGAAACATGTTTCTTGGTTTTCAATGAATGATATCTCTTCTTTGGTTATATTTCTCAATATTGAGTGTGTCCACAAACTTTTGCTTGAACTGAGTCTGATTGGATCCATCACAGCCCCATTTCGAAATCAAAATCAGATTTTCTTTTTCAGTTTCCGATAAAGTTTCCACAACATTACTTAAGTAATCGATCATACGCAAAGCTGTATGGTCCAATAAGGCTTGAAGGTTGACTTCAAAACTTTTTTCCGTAACTTTAAGCGATTGTTCTTTCGGGGAATACTCCTTTTTGACCTTTTGAATGACAGAGTAACAAGCGTAAACATCTTTCCTTTCGCCTTGGATCAGTTCCTATTGTCTTCGTGTGAAGTCACAATGCTTCTTGTGGTGTGTATTTCGTTGTCATCTCATCCTTCTTGGTTGATAAAATGATTTTCCGAATTTTGGTAGCTCTTGTGGGAGTTGCCGTGATCTCTTTCAAAACTTTGGAAGTATCAGTATTCCCGGAAGTGCTGTGACTGACAGGTGTAGCGAAGGTCAATTCATCAACATGTACCTGGTCCCGTAAATTTTTTGTTCTTCTCCATTTACCCCTTTCACTTAATTCTTGGAATTGTTTTTGAGGCCTTCCCAGTTTATGAGACCACGTAGGCAGCTCAATTGTTACTTTGAGCCAATTTGCGTTCTTATCTAAGAACCTGTTCTCTATGCTGTGAGATTCTGTCCACTTTTTCGTGAAGCTGGTCTTAAAAAACGCTCGTTTCTTCAACTGGGCATGATGTGCGCCGTACGAGGTGTTCTTCCATCAAAACAAACTTTTCTTCCGGTTTTTTTCTTTAAACTCTTTCATTATGATATATAAGTCTAATCTAGCAAGTTTCTCTACCCTCTCCGACAGATCTGTAAGAAAATACACAATTTTCATATTTTGAACATTCTATGACTAAAACTTCAAAATACTACAAAAAATATGAACGTTTGTGAAAGATGTTATTGCATATTCATGTAGACAAAGGTCTGAAATATATGCCAACATAAAAAGTGAAAGGCGGCAAGGGGCGACACTTGGTCAAATCCACTATAATATCTCAAATTTAGTAAAAAAAAATCAAATAGTAAAAAGGTATATCCAATATTGACTCAGTAAGTGAGGAAATCGGGAAAAAACTACATAAAATTTGTCTTTTGATAGAGTACATAGCATCTACTTCCATGTCGAATTGTTTATCGAATGTTTGTTTACACGAAGCCATTTTTCAAAGAGAATTTACTTTCAACAACGACTGACTTCCACCTGGCGTGGTAGTCAGACGGTGCTGCCCCTCGTTAAACCGATTAGTGAGCTACATGAAACGAGCATTTTTAGTGTCATTGCATTCAATTTGTGATTTTGACTTTTAACCGGATTTATGCCCCTAATACTCCTATGTGCGCCGTTACACTTAATGGAGAGCGTTACCGTGCCATGCTCAGAGACTGTTTGTACCCGAATGTTGAAAGGAGATGACATGGACGACGTATCGTTTCAACTGACGGCCCTACATGCTAAACAGCCAACGTTACAATCCATCTTTTGCGCTTTGTGTTCGAAAACTGCAATATAAGTACCCTCGGCAGTCTATTGGCCAAATTGCACCTACGTTTTGACCCCATTACACTATAATCCCTGGGGGCCGTGAAAGGTAAATGTTATGCAAACAATCCCGAGTCCCTTGAGTTCTTAAAAGACGAAATCGACACTGTCGTTCATGAGATTGAGGTACAAAACATCTAAAGTTTATTGAAAAGTTGGATAGATGGAATGGGGTACTGTAAAGGAAGTCGATGTTGTGTATCATTCATAAATATTAATGATGCGACTTACCAATAAAATCATAATTTTGAAAAATTTGTATGTGTATGTGACGTATTCTTTCAACAGGATGGCGCTACATGAAACCCAGCCAACGTTACAATCCATCTTTTGCGTACTGTGTCCGAAAACAGCAATATATGCCGAAGCGCGGAAGTCCATTGGCCAAATCGCAGTTGCAGCTGCTTTTTCACAAATGTGTTTCTTACTTTCTGTTTAAAATAATAGTTTTTCTGAAAAGTCCTCGTGCAACATTCAAATACTTTATATGTAGTTTCTCTTTGACAGCAAAGCCTCTTATGAAAAATCGAATACATCACTTTGTAGCAAGCCTTTTTATAGGAGAAAGTAAATTATAATTACAGTGACTAATATTTGAACCAAAATTCTCAATAACATCAATAACATTGACAAATAATTCTGAAGTATGTTAATATTGAAGTCTAATCAAATATAGACTGTATCAAGCAATTTCCAATGCTAGAATTGATTTCCAACTAATCTTTTCCCTGTGTGCACCAATTCAACATCGACACCAAACTGTTACTGTGTGTGGCTGCATTGTTTTCTTCACAATAACGTGTGGGTTTTCCGATCCCCAGATACTGCAATTTTGTTTGTTCACATAGCCGACGAGATGAAAATGCGCAACTTTGATTTTCACCCAAATTTAATGTCCGATTGGAGCTTCTGTTGGCCCAATCTGAAAAGCCATAACGAAGTGGGTGGTCATTTGGCTTCAATTACTGAGTCAAGTGGACCTAGTAAGGAAATAATCCGACATCTTTGTGCAAAATTCTCATCGTGTTGGTTCGTGATATGCTTAGTTGTTGAGATCGCTTGCGAGTCGATGTTCTTGGATTGGGTTACACACTTTCGAACACAGCAGACGGGGACCATGAGTATGTTTCACTAGGAAGCCATTCCCATGAACTTTTTGAACACACTTGTGTATGGCGCACACGGTGGGTGCTTCATTTCGGCCAAACCTCCGGTCAACAAAGCACATTTTGGGCAACATAGCATTAATTTTTAAAATAAGTTTGCAATATTTCCCAACGTTGTTCAAGCGTCAAGCGACTTATTTTGGACTTATTTGGAGGTATGATACTGACCGATGGTCAATATCTCGAACAGAAAAGATTTATCAGTGTCATATGATTTCGAAGGATAACTGTATTTGGACCAGACTTTACGGAATTTGTAATAATTTATTTTGACAGAATATGTTTTGTTATGATATTGTATTTTATATTACTTCTTTTTATTTATAAATATTTTAGAACGCACATTCCACAAATATATAAGGATGAGTGAGAACTAATGTTTCACAATAACGATTTATTTTCTGTACTTGGTTGGATCCTCGGTTTGTTAAAGGATACGTTTTATACTAAAAAATACAGCTTGCGCTTTTCGTCTATTAAATTCGATCTTCCATTTATTGAAACACGATACCAACACATTAGTATATTGGTCTCAATATTAATTTATTTCAATCATATATGTACATTAGGCTGTTCCAAAAATGTTAGAAATGGATAGTACTATTCAGGAAAAATATCAACTAGTTCATTTGCGCTAGTATGTGCTAACTCGTGCTCTTGAAAGTCAGAATTTCAGCATGTTTTATTTACGTTTTTGACTTTAAGGTCCATATTCTCGATTTCTGCTAAGCCCTTGTCAAAGCCATACTTAAAGATTATTTCAACGTTAATTTTGAGTAAAAGTTTTTTTTACGGAATTGAAAAATATTGAGCCTCTTAAAAGTTATGATTTTTTAAGTGAAATTCTAAATTCAAAACTCCACGAAACAGACATGAAATGGAAATTGGTTCAGGGCGACAGTTTTTTTTAAATCCAAAAAATTGGAAAAAATAGTTTCTAAGATCAGAAAAGTCCCAAAAATCGAAATCCCAGTGTGTTTTTTGCATTCGCGAAAATGTGAAACAGCCTAATGTACATAAGCGTTTTGTAGGTTTAGATTGATTGCTTTTGAAAATGGCTCATATGGAACTAATTCCTACCAGAAATTCCAGAAATTGAAAAATATTAGCCCATTTCAACGAAATTTAGTACGTACATACGTTTTACCAGCCCAGGAAGGATAGATTTTGGAAACGTATTGGTGCACGCTTTGATGGGAATTCATATAATTTGTACAAAGAGGTTTATTACAATCTGCTCGAGAGGTAATATCTAATCATACATGGGGCAATTTATTTAAAGGGGGTTTCAATAAGAGCGCTACAAAAGTTTTTTTAAATAAAACAAAACCTGTTTTAGATACCAATGAAATTCTTTATTTCTGTGAAAGTACGTTCGATGCCATTATGTACGGAACTCGATTTCTTTTGCATGGCCACCACGGGCACGCTTGCAGAAGTCCAAACGCTGAACCCAATTTTCGACGGTTTTTAAGCATTAATCGGCCGATACTGCTGCAATTTCACGTTCGATATTTGTACGAAGTTCATCAATCGTCGCTGGCTTATTGGCATAGACCATAGACTTGACGTAGCCCCACAGGAAATAATCTAACGGCGCCAAATCGCACGACCGAGTCGGCCAATCAACTGGGCCATTTCGTGAGATAACACGTTCACCAAACTTGGTTTCCAATAAATTGATTGTGGCATTCGCTGTGTGACTTGTGGCGCCATCCCATTGGAACCACATGTCCTCCAAGTCCATGTTATCCAATTGGGGCCAAAAATATTCGGTTATCATTGAACGGTAGCGTTTTGCATTCACAGTAATGTGCCGGTCTGGATCATCACGTAAAAAGTACGGCCCAATGACGGTGCCGGCCTATAAACCGCACCAAACCGTAATATTTTCGGGATGCAATGATGACTCCTGGATTACGTGTAGATTGCTGTCTGACAAATAATGCATATTTTGCTTATTGACGAAACCATTCAGCCAGAAATGAGCCTCATCGCTGATTGTTGAGGCCTCTCAAAGTTGGCCTCTTAAAGTTGAGGCCACTGACTCCAAATTTCGGTAGTAAATTTTAATAATTTCGACTCGTTGTTGGCTCGTATATCTTTCGATAATAAAATGGAAAACCTTACTGAAGACAAATGTCAAAAGAGCGGGAAAAAGATATGGCGTCGTTTGCTGTCCCTATCGAGTTACTTTTGTAGCGTCTCTGTTGAAAACCCCTTTATATGAAAAATATATGTAATTTGTATTCAAAATTTAATTTGTTCGAGCGTTTGGTCGTATTTTTGATTAATTGTATTCTTGGTTATTACCCTTAGGATAGAATCGTCAGGAAGAGAAACACAATTACTAATTAGAAATGAAAACAATTGATAAACAAAAATTTTCATGTCATTTGTAAAAACAACAATAACAGAAAATTAAACAATTGAAGAAATTTTTCTTGTCATATGAAAAATGTTCTAAGTTACAGCCAGAAAAATTTACAGATAATAAGGACTCCAATAGCGAAGAGAATAAACTTTAAAGCGGATACGGATAATGTAGCACAGAATTATAGACATTTAATTAGTAAAATGTAGAACATTTCACCGAAAATTTTTTGATGTATCATTGAATTTGTCACTAGGTAACATTTTTGATATATCCGGATGTAACTTGTTGAATTTACCATTATGTGCATATTTTTATGAACCAAATTATTTTTCTGCCTGTAAATTAGAGAAACTATTTCTACACAAAAATTTTTCTGGCTACAACTTAGAATATTTTTAATATGACAAGAAATATTTCTTCAATTGTTCAATTTTTTTATTTTTTGTTATTATCGTTTTTTCAAATGACATGAAAAAATTTTGTTTATCAATTGTTTTCATTTCTAATTAATAATATATTTTCCTGACGATGCTATCCAAAGGATAGCGAAATATCGAAAAACATAATTAATATAAGAAAAACGACCAAACGCTCGGATACAGTACAAAAGGTCGGATAAATCATCACTTGTAGCAAAATTTTCAAATTTCCGCATTCTTTGTACATAATTCTATTCATGCGATCGTCTTGATTTTTGATATTTTTGGTGCAGGTTTTACAACATAATGAAACAGATAGAGCGAATTAACACAAATTAGTTCCGAGGGTGGTATTTATGTATCCTTCTGTTTTCTAGAACTAATTATTTTTCATTTTATTTATTCAAGCCCAAGGTCATTCTATATGTCTTTTAACCCTTTGTAATTGACGTGCTCTAATTTTAACAATATGACTGACGTGGCTTCAAGCAGACCTAATTTTAAAAGTTATTAAAAATGGCGTCTATTTGGCCTTATTTATTTCAGATAAAAGACGTGTCTTTGAGAGATATCGTATCTTTGAATTTCCCAAAGGTGCAAAAAGTTTTGCTTTGCGGTATTTGTCAGACTACGACGTCTGTTGCAGAGGTTTAATAGAGATATAGCTTTCAAAATAAGTTTTACGAAATGAGTTGTGATGATTCCTGACAAACCGCATAGCTCTTTCAGATTTTTAGCCACAGATTATTATTATTTGAATAAATAAAGTGACAAATTTACGCTTTCAAGTTTCTTACTCGAGCAACGCAGAAAAATTTGGCCACTCACACCGTAAATTTTTGGGAGATTTGAGAAATTTAAATCCTGGGAATTTTTTTTTTCGGATAATCAATGCGAAAATTTATATTTCTTGAATATTGAGTGGATGCAATTTCAATACTTTGTTTGAAACAAAATTAAGAAGATTGCTCTCAATTCGAGTTATTACGTATTGTAGTTTTTGGCAGAGACATTGTGAAAACTATTTTGAGTTGTCAAAGGCGATGTCGGGGTTGTCAAAAATAGGAATCTTTCATCTTCAATTTTCGTATGCCATTTTAGTTATTTCCCGAAAAGTAAAATAACGTCTCAAGGTGGCCAATTTTTGGCATAAAATATTCTTTAAGTATATGATGCCCGATATTTTACTAAGATTATTTACACATTATAACCTTGAAAACTTTATACATATGAGGTTGCTATTGTTTTTATCAGCTGGGTCTTGCAAAGCCATTTCAGTAGACTGTTGTTCTTTTGAGTCATTAAAAAGAAAAAAATTCCAAATTTCCAGAGAATTATCCTGCATAACATATTTTTAAATCATTTTAACATAAGGTTTGGTTGAGTTAGGTTTAGAATATTGCACGTAAACTGGCAGGCATTAACTATGTATTTATTACTCCACTTGGAACTCAGTCGATCCGTTATTTTTATCCTTATGAAATGAATATGGCAGATAGATGAAATTGCAATAGAGAACAGTAAATTACTCGTCGAAGTAAATCATTTAATATGCACAATCGCCAAGTGTAGCATATACAAACACCAATATAATTACAATATACATATACTGTACCCCTAACCATCCTAAATATAAGTCCAATAATCACAAGTTCGCCGTAATCAACTAACATTGATAACTGGAACTAGAATCAATCGTTAATTGACATTCTCCCCTATCCCGGAGCTGTAAGTCCACACTACACACCATAAGAATACGAGGTACCAATAAAGCCAACGCTGGCTGCTGTATTGCAAGACCAGATACTGAGTTAGAAAGTTTTCAGTAGTCTCAATTTCCTTCTCAAAACGAACAGTAGTCAATCCCATCAGCAACCCACGTTTTAGTGAAGTATCTAACATTGCAGTGACCCGTGTTCAATCATATCAGAGGTCGCATGTGAGCTTTATTTAGTTGTTATGGCGTCGACCTTATACATATATCTTGAAATTGTGCAGTCCGTCTTTCTTGGCCATGCTGCGTTAATATTCTCACTCACTCAGTGATTAATTGAACCATTTTTGTCAACAGACGCGAACAAGTCAATTTTAGACTATCCCCTTTAGCACGATAGTCTGCTCCTCATTCCTCTAAAACATCACTATGCATAATGGTGCATAGGGCCACCTTTTGTAATTTGTCAAGAAATGGCATTATGATGGCCACACTAATTGTTTTTCGTTTACACCTGTCGAAAATTCAGACCCCCAATTGAAAAATAATATTATTGCACATATTTTCTTTCTACATTATAGCTACGAGTGTCGAAATTATAGTTGTTTTGTTTGTTTTCGTAGTTTCATTTCAGACTTTTCGTCGTAGGTTTGTGCAAATGAGAGAAATTCGACGAAAATTAACTTACAATAACTCTTGACTTAATTTTTTCATTTCTGTGAAATTTAAATGCATTTTGCACTTTTTTGTTGACTTTTATCGTGTATACATTTATATTGTATTTAACACAACTATTTCGCCACAAAAACACGAAATGCGGTTATTGTTACATTGTTGGACGTTGTGTACTATTGCCTCTAGCTGGTATTATTGGACCCATGCTTTCCACCATCCAATGTTCACTTGCAACCATACCTATGACATTGAAAATATTGAGAGAAACATTACATGAGGTGTCAGGTTACACCCGGTTGGAACGAAGTTCCTTTCGCTATAACTAGTTAGTTCCAACACGCCTAAGGCAGCAGTTGAAAAATATGATAATTTAAATGGATCTTTAAGAAAAGGTACTTCTTGTAAAATGATATATTTTTTTTTAGAATTTTTTTTATTATAAGTAGAATGTTTTTTATTTTTATTAAAAACGAATATTCTTAGGTCCTTTTAGTAAGAATATGTATTATATTTTCCCGAAAAATTATTTTTCATTGACTCGAAAGAGAGGTACTTCTTTTATTAAACGAAAAAAAAAAATCCAATGAGTGTTCGAACTCACGGGCGATGTGTTAATATCTTTTTGCCACACGGTACCTGTTCGATTTCTATGAACACATTCGTAAATGTTACATTGGAAAATAAAAAACAGCGTTCAATCATATGATGACTATATAGTTAAATAATATTAATTCTTAAATTATTTACAGACCCAGTGCAAGCACATGTGTCATTATTTTCTTGCTCAATACTTTTTATGAATTTCCGGAGAAAATCGCGTGGGAAAATTATATGAAAATCGCCCAATAATCACTTTCAATACCGACTGCCAAGCAACGAACAAACAAACGATGATTTACTCTTACAAACCTAACACTTGCGTATGTATTAAACTGATAGTTTACTGCCCTAGAGGCGCGCGTATAGATGTTAACACATCAAAAAGAAAAGGTACTATTTTTAAGAAGAACTTTCTGTAAGAAAAAGCTTAAGAGTATGAATTTTTTTTACAAAGAAGTACTTTTTTTAAGAACAGGTACTTTTTAAAGAAGTGGTTCTCTATTTAGGAAAATGTTATTTTTTTTAAGAAACTGTAGTTATTTTCAGAAAGGCTACTTATCTAAAGAAAAGGTTTTATTTAATTTTTTTAAAAAAAGGAATATTTGTAAGAAAAGGTATATTTTAAGAGAAAGTATTTTTTGAAGAAAATGTTTTTTTTGTAAGAAATGGGAATTTTATTTAGAATTGTTTTTTCCATGAATGGGTACATTTTCTAGAGTAGGTACTTATCTCAAAAAAAGTTATTTTGTTTCACCAAAAAGGTACTCTTTAAGGAAACGGTGGTGTTTTAAGAAAAGGCAATTTGTTGGAAGAAATTTACTTTTTTAAGAATATAAAATTTTTTAAAAAACTTAATTTTTTAAAAAAAAAACTTTTTTTTATTAAGGAAAGGTACTTTTTTTAAGAATATGATTAGTTATTTTTTTTTAGAAAATTTACTTTTTTTAAGAAAAGGCACGTATTTAAGAAAATGCTATTTTCTTAAACATCTTTCGCTTTGGCTTTTCTAAATTTACTTTTTATTGGGTTCAAAACTAAAAAATATATGGGGTACTCCAAGGTAAAAAAAAATCCAATGAGTGGTCGAACTCACGGGCGATGTGTTAACACCTTTTTGCTACACGGTACCTGTTCGGTTTCTATGAACATATTCGTAAATGTTACATTGGAAAATAAAAAACAGCGTTCAATCATATGATGACGTTACAGTTAAATAATATTAATACTTAAAATTATTTAAAGACCCAGTGCAAGCACATGTGTCATTATTTTCTTGCTCAATACTTTTTGTTTTATTCCCACAAAAGTCAAAGAATGCAAAGCAACAGACACTTGTACATACATACATACATTGTTATATTCGTACGATATAACCGAAGATCAACATAAAATACTTTTTTAATATTACTCCAAATTAATACTCCAAATTAAAACACTTCAATCTCGGCTCGCCGATATCGGATCTCCTTAATTTTTCGCCTAAACTCTTCGTCGAAACCCGCACTAGCTTCGTAATCCAAAAATTAATAAAACCGGCTATGAATTTCCGGAGAAAATCGCGTGGGAAAATTATATGAAAATCGCCCAATAATCACTTCCAATACCGACTGCCAAGCAACGAACAAACAAACGATGATAAGACAAAACCGAAGATCAACATAAAACACTTTTTTAATATTACTCCAAATTAAATACTCCAAATTAAAACACTTCAACCTCGGCTCGCCGATATCGGATCTCCTTAATTTTGCGCCTAAACTCTTCGTCGAAACCCGCACTAGCTTCTTAATCCAAAAACTAATAATAAAATCGGCTATGAATTTCCGGAGAAAATCGCGTGGGAAAATTATATGAAAATCGCCCAATAATCACTTTCAATACCGACTGCCAAGCAACGAACAAACAAACGATGATTTACTCTTACAAACCTAACACTTGCGTATGTATTAAATTTATAGTTTACTGCCCTAGAGGCGCGCGTATAGATGTTAACACATCAAAAATCCAGTGAATGTTCGACCTCACGGCCGATGTGTTAACACCTTTTTGCTACATGAGCAATTTAGTAAAAAATTTAGAAAATAAAAAACAGCGTTCAATCATATGATGACGTTACATTTAAATAATATTAATACTTAAAATTATTTAAAGTCCAGTGCTTAATACTTTTTGATTTATTCCCACAAAAAACAGAGAATGCAAAGCAACAGACCCATGAATATACATACATTGTTATGTTCGTACATACGCTACACAAGTTCACACAATTTTTGTTGCTCTTTTGCTATCTAATTTTTATATATGTACGTATAATATGTCATTATTCTCTTTGCTCTGAGAGTGCTCTGCACCCACATTTTATTTATAATTTATAAAAAAAACAACCCTTAAAAAACATAGTTGTTGACAATAAATTCTTTATATATGACCACGCCCCTTTGCCCAATCCCGCCCATATTTGCAGCAGATCTTAGAATATGTGCAACTAACCAACATACCAATACCGGTGACAGGAGCAGAAATAATGAATTTTTAATTTGTGATTTGTATGGGTGGTACCGCGCCCCTTTGTCCAATCCATTAGTTTGCCTGCGAAATTTCAGCTCGATTGGATCACGGGAAAAGGTTTAAAAATCAATCCAAAGTTTTTTCGGTATGCATACATAGTACATGCATACAGACAGGTGAAGTTAATATAAAGAATTTAAAAAGGCGTCCAATCGTCCAATCATATATTTAAATAATATTAATAGTTAATAACCCTTAAAAATATTTAAAGACAAATGCCATTGTTTTCTTTCTTAATAACCACAAAAAACAAGGAGAATGCAAAGCAACAGACACATGTACATACATACATTGTTATATTTGTACATAAGCTACACAAGTTCACACAATGTTCGTTGCTCTCTTGCTATCTCATTTTTATATACGTATAAACACGTCATTATTCTCTTTGCTCTGAAAGTGCGCCGCACCCACACAAAACAACTATTCCCTACCGCTACATCAGTGTGTGTTTTTTTTCGCTGTTTGACAAACTGTGTTTCGCAGTGGGACAAATCGGTAGTCGGACAAATTATTCTCTTTGCTCTGAGAGTGCTCTGCACCCACAGAAAACAACTATTCGCTACCGCTACATCAGTGTGTGTTTTTTTTCGCAGTTTGACAATCTGTGTTTCGCAGTCGGACAAATGTGTGTTCTATAAGGGGTGGGTCACCCTTATCATTTAGGGGTGTGACAAATAGATGTTGGTCGATTCTGAGACCTACCCGATATGCACACAAAATTTCATACAAAATCGGTCCACCCGTGTCGGAGGACTTTAACACCAAACAATCTGTGATTGTAGTCGGACAATCAGTTGGATGCATTCACTTTGTGAATTTAGTCCCTACCCGCGCCTATAGATGTTAACACATCAAAAATATTTTCCAACTGACATGTCACCGATTTTGATGAAATTTGGTGTAAAGTTCTATACCAAGAAATGCTCAACCCCAAAATTTAAGCGTTTTTGAAGTCATTTGTGGGTTTTATAAGCTTTCAAAGGAATCAGTATCGTTTTTTTTATGTCCAAATAACTCGAAAACGGTAAAAGCTAGACTTTTGGAATTTTCCACGAAAGTTCACAAGGAAAGTGGATTTAAATTTTGTTTTTTGCAAAAAACAACAAGAACTTAGCGTAGCAGAAAAGAGCCAGTGAAAGATGGTGATGCCAACGATACATAACGGATCAAAAAATTACTGTATCCTTAATTCCTTTATAGTGTTGTTTTAACCAATCCCTTCGGTATTGTGACAGAAACAATAGGCATCACAAAAAATATATAAAGTACAATCAATTGTATTAAAACAACGAGTTATTTTACTCTTCCTAGCACCTTTGGCACACCAGTGTGTAGACTGTAGTAATATCCATTGAAAATATTCTCTCAATTCTGCACATATTCATAAATGGACCTCTTTTATTAATCTATTAATTTCGGTTACTTTAATTTCAGTTAAGTTTGAGTAAAATTTACATCAATCCATTTTTAATTTTAATAATATTTGGTCCACCTAAATAACGGCATATTAACATGATTTCAATGTGAGATATTCCTAAAAAAATTAAACATTTTCGGTACCAAAATAAAAACTATTACTTATGTGGCTACATAATCATTATTTGGGGTTCCCAATTTTTGTTTTTTTGCACCACTACAACTAAAGCCTTTGCACAAAGGCGAAAAGTAATTCAAGCTTGCCTAAGGTTGCGATTTTCTTTTTACGCTTGTTATTTAGTTTCCTCGGTAGCCCTAGACACTTGAAAGACGCTTTTTCTACCACAGTGCATAAGTTTTATCTCCAACATGCATTTTTGAATGAACGGGTTGAAATTGTTTTTCTTATTTAATCGCAGATTTATAGTTACGAAATTGATTCAGGGATATAATCACCGAACTAGTCTATTGACGAACCATTTTTATAGTTTTCGCTATTATTCTATTTTAGAATTTTAAATTGTTCTAAGTCCATTTTTGAAATTGGCAACCGCGAAAACCAGCTATGATAACTCTAAAGACTTTTACCCTGAAACACCATTTCTGTACCAGTGTGCTATAGCCAGGAATCCAGCAGAGTTCATCAATACAGATGGCAAGTTCATCAGGCGAATGAAAAGGGACTAAAAGGACATGAAATTATTAATATATGATTCTCATCATTAATAGTTCCTAGTAGAATTTTTTCCGCAATATATTTGTAGAACCTGTTAACCCACTACTTTTATATATAAGTGGGATTACCCCGATCCTTGTTTTAAAACAATAACAAAAGGGGTACTCGTATGATTTTGTATAGAATTCAAATTGACCCATTGATTTGTTTTCCAACAATTACTCTTTTCTTCTCATACATTAACTAAAATTATTCATTTAATTTGTAAATCAACTATGCTTTCGCTAAAAGTGCTAAACTGGAATTTTTGACACTTTCCATTTCTCACGATTTATTTTCCAGGATTCCTTTCAAAATGGCTCGTAAACTTCGGATTATATTAAAATAAATTTACACGTTATTTTTAGTTACTCATGTCTGAAAATTGAGATATATTTATTGACAACATTACAAATCGTTCTTGATTTACATTAAAGTAGACTTTTAAACATTTTTAAAAATATATTTTATAATCCCTTGAAAAATTGTAGCCGCATAATGTAAATTTTCATTTGTTTTTATGGTAAAGGACCATAATACAAAAGCAAAAACAAGTTTAATATAGTTTAGTTTATATAGTTTAATATATAACTTACAGATCTCACTATGGTCATTTATAAATGACAAAGCGTGAACCTGGTGGCGAAACCCTACTTTCGTCGTCGTGCACAGCACTTGGACATTTCCTATAGCACCATTCATCGGATTTAACAATGGACCTACACCGTAACTGAAGCCTAGAGACCATTTGCATATTAACCAAATCGATTCTCGAACAAGAATAAGAGTTGGCCATTTTCTAAAAAAAATCGACATGGTCGTTGAGGCATATTTTTACTTAAACTGATACGTTAGCAAACTAAACTGCCTCATTTGGGGTACTGGAAATCCATATGCCTTGGAGAAGAAACTATCCATCCAAAATGAGTTGAAATTGAAATTGATGCGGTTTTTGGGCTGGCGGAGTTAACGGGTCGTACTTCTTCGACAATGATGCGCCTATCGCTGTTACGATGAATAGTGAACGTTATCGTATCACGCTAAAGAACTTTGTATGGCCTGAATTAGATCGTATGGAATTGAATAATATGTGTTTTCAACAAGACGGTGCCACTTGCAACAAATTGCAAACATAGATCAAATAGGCCCCGAGATATTGCGATTTGATACCATTGGACTCATTCTCTATATCTTCGTTGAAAGTATGATCCGAAGGCCGTCCCAAAATTAGCTGACCTGGCATACACATTGTGCCAGTAGTTTGAATAAAGAATAAATAAATAAATAGTTTCCCATTACATCCCATAAAGGGACTGGGGAGAAATAAAGAATAGAATAAAGAATGTTTCAGTGAAAAGCGGAAACCTCATGAAACACATTTTTTAAGTTTCAAGACGCCACGTTGCTTAGTATTTTTATTTGAGCCATCAAAAATAAACGATCTCAGTGAATTTGCAAACATTTAAAAATTGGTCACCGTTATGTAATTCTATATTTTCACTTGGAAGGTGTCAGCGCAATAATTATTAAAGCCGAGCTCGATTAGACTCTGGGGGAGTCTGCTCCTTCGTATACGACAATAAAATAGTGGGTAGCAGAGCTTAATCGAGGCCACTCGAGCTGCCAAGACATGGTTAAGAAAATCCACAAAATGGTATTGGATGATCGTCGGCTGAAGTTCTAGCAGAAATGACAGGAATTTGAAAAAGGGCTATACTTCGTATATTGACCGATGATTTGAAGATGAGAAAGATGTGCGCAACATAGGTGCCATGATTGCTCTCAATAGAGCAAAAACAGCGGATCGAAGATGTTTCAGTAGAGTTTTTGGCGATGTTTAGCCGCCATAAAGCCGAATTTTTGCGTCGATTTATAACCATGGATGATACATTGGTTCACCAGTTCATACTTGAGACAAAGGAACGGTCAAAGCCGTGGACTGGAATGGGAGAATCGTGTCCAAAGAAAACAAAACCGGTTCCATCTTCAGACAAGGTCATGTCATCTGTTTTTTGGGATGCGGATGGGATAATTTTCATTGATTATCGTCAGAAAGGAAAAACCACCAATGGTAAATATTATGCTGAGTTCTTGCAACGTTTAAGTGATGAAATTGTGATAAAAAGTTCGCCTTTGGAGAAAAAGAAAGTGTTGTTACATCAAGCCAGTGCCCCAGTTTACACATTCACTATTGCTAGGGCCAAAATTAATGAATTATAGTTCGAATTGCTTCATCGTGCAACTTATTCACCATATTTAGCTCCCTCAGACTATTTTCTATTTTCAAACTTGAAAAAATGGCTCGGTGGTGAACGATTTGCCAACAATGAAGACGATTTGCCAACAATGAAGACGTGTTTTAAGGAGTTTGACAGTTCTTACTATAAACAGGGGTATCGAAGCTATTGAATATCGCTGGAGAAATGTATCGAGCTAGAAGATTATGGTGAAAAATAAAGATAATTGTTCCCAACTTTTTTGTGTCTTCCTTGGTATGTCGCCTAGTTTTGGGGCAGCCATCGAATATGGCAATAAGCCCGAGTCAATTCCAGAACTGAAGAATGAAATCATATGCATGGTAGGTGATATACAACCCTAACTATTCCCAAAAGTCACGGACAATTTTGACACACGCATTTTGTGTTGCCAGGGGAATCGTGGTGGGTGTATAAAGGATATTGTGTTTCAAGCATAAATGTCATAGTCCTAAATAAATTATGCCCACAAATTGTGGTGTGTTTTTATAAAAGAAAATCTGCGGTATTATTGAATCACCCTATACTTCATAACCAGTTTCGACTTCCACTACCTCGATCTTATTACATTGTGTTCCAAATTGCTATCAACACAGACGGGAAGTTCCTAGGACAAATCTAAAAGGACATGAAAGTAATTAATAAATTATTCTCCTCTGTAAAAGCACCTAGCATAACTATTTCCATAATATATTTGTATAACCTGTTAACCCACTACGTGTAACTAACGGGTCCACCAAATAATTTTTTTTTTGAAAATGCCATTAAAAAAAAACTACTGACTATTTTCTCAAATTTCTTTTTTTATTTGAAAGTACAGTCCTTCCGGTTAATAATGGAGAATAACTTCATTCAAATGGCTGCCTCGGTTGGCCATGCAGTAGCCTACCCGATCGGTCCAATTTTTAAGCACATTATCGATTGTGTGCAGCTGTATTTCACCAATGGCTTCACGAATATTGTCCTTTAAAGCGTCAATTGTCTCTGGCTTGTCGGTGTAACACTTATCTTTGAGGGCACCCCACAAATAATAGTCCAACGGTGTTAAATCGCAGCTCCGAGGTGGCCAAATGACAGCAGCTCTGCGGCTGATATTGCGATCTTCAAAAACAGGGCGCAAACATCGAGTGTAGCTTCGGCTGTGTGGCACGTAGCGCCGTCCTGTTGAAACCAAATGTTGCCAATATCCTCCTCTTCAATTTTTGTGAACAAAATTTCGTTCAACATGGCCCGATAACGACCGCCATTGACTGTAACGGCCACTCCTTGCTCATTTTCGAAGAAAAATGGCCCAATTATGCCTCAGGACCAAAATCCGCACCAAACAGTGACTCGTTTTGGGTGCATCGGCTTTTCAATGTATGCGTGCGGGTTTTCTGTGCCCCAAATGCGACAAATTTGCTCGTTTACATACGCGTTCATGCTTTGGTTTATCGTAACATACGGAGCTGACGGTGCTTCTCTTCTTCCAAAATCCGTACGCAATTTTCGCACACATTCTGCAACATTACCATGATTTTCAAAGTAATGTTGCAATACTTCCCGGCGTTGCTCAAGCGTATACACAACCATATTCGTTCAGTGGAAGGATAAAACTAATTATCTGTCAAATCAGACATGAGCTAAGTGTTACCATTCACGAAATAAGCACTAGTTGAAAAAAAAAAACGTTAGATGGCGGACGCTTTAGTAGTGGAGTTTACCCAATATTTTTTTAAAAAATGACAAAGGGACACTCACATGATTGTGTATTGAATTAAAATTTACCTATTGATTTTGTTCATTTCATTGGTAAGGATCTACACTTACACTAAAAGTTCTAACTAAACCGGAATTTTTAGAAATTGTTTTGCTTATCTTTTTAAAATGTCAGATTATGTGAAAAATTTGTTTTCATGTTATTTGTAGTTAATTATATTTCAGACATTTAGACATATCTATTAACAACATCGGACAAATCGTTCTTGAATCACATTAAAATAAGCCGCACCATATTTTTAAAAACACATTTTAAAATCCCTTGTAAAATGTTAGCCACATAAGGTAAAACCTGGTTTGGTTTTATACTAACGGACCATTATACAAAAACAAGTTTTAATGGTTACAGTGCAAATTTTTTAAATTGTGTTGTAAATGATCACGACTGTAGTTTGTATGCATTTGCATTGCATTAGATAAAGTTATGCCGATAATACGCATCTTCCAAATGCGTTACGCTAGCAGCAAACAAGAAACAACTGCCGAAACTTTAATAAATTGTACCCAGTTCCAACATCTTCGGTTACCCAAAACTTTGTAGACGGTGTTCTTACAAGAGTTTTTGTCCTCCAAACGTATAATTAATATATTAAGATATTGTTACTTACACGTCACCGGTAACAATTGTTAGTGTTGCATTCGCCCACCAATGCGCTGATGTTAACACTGCGTTTACACGAGACAAGTCAATTTCGAATATGTATTAGTTGCGAATTTATTGTCTTCGAAAACACAGAAACCGTGAGGAAAACAGTTAGACAAGTGTGAGAGTATTAGACAAACCAGTGTGAATGTTTTGCTATTGTCTCTGCAAAACTGTCTCCTGCAAATCCCAAGTAAGGGATGACCACTGCCATCATTTAACGTTTGTAACCAATTTACCTCTCTCTTGTGCATGGACTATAATTCTAAAGAAAGCTCAAGGAACTGGAATAAGTGATTTAAAGAATATGCAGCAGTAATACAACTATTTTGTTGAAAACGTTTCGGCTTGTCTTTAAATCTGTTGGTATAAAATCCATTCAGTATTCCCTGACTGCAATACCTAAACTAAGTCTGTTGATATTGCAGTTGTGGAAATAAAATAAGTGCTCAATTATTAAATTTGCAAACTGTTATTTGACTCTTATCTGCCAGTTGCAAGATATCAGTTTGTTCATTCATTATTTCGAATGATGATTTGATATCTTTCTATAATTCTAATCCAAACAGTTAAACAGAGTCATCTAAGATGAAACCCAACTATGAAAACTACAGAGACAACGAGAGCTAGAAAGAAGAGTATTATATGAAATGAAAATAATACTTGAAATTGAGGAAAAATTACAAGCGCATGTCATGCACTCTACTATAGGAAGTAGATGAATTACATTGAGTTAAAAGAAATGAACTCGACGAAAGAATTTCCTTTACCCCCTTCGATTTTGGTGAAATTTAGTGTAATTATAGATATGTATAAGAAAATAATATGTGTCAATTTTTGGACCGTATTGATTCGCGAACTATAGCGCTTTGAAAAGTGAGAAAAATCGTGAAAATGTTCAAATGTGTTTCTGAAGAAATATTTATAACTCTGAAACTACTTGTAGTCTTGTTATGGCCTTATTTTGTAGGCATTAAAAGGGTCTTTAAAATGTTGCACAATTTGAGTTTTATTTTTGAAAGGTCAAAGGTCATTTCCCATGATCTAAAGTTCGGGAAGATATATTTCAGAAGGCGAAATTTTTAAAATTCTACAAAAAATATGTGTTGGTTCCTAACCGTTTCATTACGCGTAGGCAAAATTTTAAGTTGGCGTTTTTTCAAAGTCCAGAGGTACTAAAGAAAATGTGATGCTATGTACAAAAAATTTTGTTTTTTTAATTTTTTACTCCTAGAGGAAAAAAATTACATAATATCATTTTCGATTTTGATGAAATTTGAGGCAGTAGTATTTCTAAGTTGTCGCATAATGAACCCAAAAATATATAAGCTTGTTTTATCATTGTTTCCAAACTGTCTCTATCGACAGTTATCCATTGCTTGTACGTTATTTCATCTATATCATGTTCTTCCAAAATTTGTTTAAGTTTTCCTGCAAATAGTGTATTCCTGGACACATGCAAAATCTGTCAAGATAGCAGTATGGTGACGCGGGACTGCATATCATTTTGTTGAAACAGTCTTAATGTATTTCGAGCTTGAAATCATTAGCATTATTACTTTTTTTTTTTTTAAATTGATTGCCATGTATCATGAAGGAAACTCTTTCGTCGAGTTCATTTGTTTTAACTCAAATGATATTTTGTCGTTTTTTTCTAGGAGTAAAAAATTAAAAAAAAATAATATGAAGTATCAGATCATCGGCTAGCCTGCGAGCGGTGGTATGTATTCCTTAACAAGTAATTGGGAGAGCGAAAAAACTGATTTATGTTATCCCCTAACGATATTTTATTGACATCACATGCCTTAGCGATTCACGGTCTCATTTACATGGCACTACTTGCATGCTAGCTGACGATATGACATCCAAACTGTAATTACCATGTAATTAGTTATTACCATGTATGGCAATGTGTTTGAAATGTGAAAGATGTAATTATTGTAAAGTTTTAATAATAAAATTTATTTTAAGGCCAAAATGTCTGAAAATATCTGGACTATAATCCTTCTACAAGTGAAAGATAAAAGGCCATTAATTGAGGAATCTTGTCCGGCCATCAAAAAGGTCTGTGTGAACTCGGTATTTTATGCACGAAAAATTATTTTCAAAGTCGAATTTAACACAGAAGTATAAAAAGTGAGTTTGCAAGTTACTAAAATGATGCTATGTATATGCCATCGAGTAAAAAAGGGAGTGGTGAAGTGACTTCCAATTTCATTAAACATTTGCCGGTCAAACATAGTGAAGTTTTCAAAAAATATAAAAGTTATAAAGGATGTAGCCCTTAGGCCGGTAAAGTGTAAAATGTGTTTTATAGAACAATTTTACACGCTATTATTGACTCTTCATTGCCCCTTTCTATTGTGGAAATGAAATCCTTTTGGCTTTTGTACCACAGCAGCTATCTGGCCTGGGTACCACAGAAGCTTCCTTGGATATACGTGTCATTGGCTAACGAATAATGTGAAACGCAAATCGACATCTTTGGCATGCAGAAAAATTTTTGTAGTACACAATGCTGAGAATATTGCGAAGATGATTGGTGAAATCAACACATCGTTTGATTTGACCAGCTCAAAAATTGTTTTGACCGTTACACACAATGGTCCCAAGATTGCGGTTTTTCGAAGACGATATTAATGGCGATCATTAGATCAATTTTAAAAACTGGGCAGCTACTATATATCCAGTATGAGATGGTAATAACATAAAGCGATTAATATTGAATTACTCATACGTAAAACTAATTGCAATGATAAAATATTCTTGGTATTGGTTTAATGTAGTTTCTTTTACGACTTCTCAAACGCAACATGTGAGAATGTATGTATATAATATTTATTTTTAGGGACATAACTCACAAAGTGAACACATCCAAACACAGTTTGTCTGACTGCGATCACACAGAAACTACTCCGAAACGGCTGGGTCGATTTGTATGGAATTTTGTGTGCATATCGGGTATGTCTCAGAATCGACCAACATCTATTTTGCATACCCCTAAATGATAAGGTTGACCCGCCCCTATATGGAAAACAGATAGTCCAAGGGGGCAATCATTGTCTGATTTTTCGTTTGAAAAATTAGGGTAATTCATATATCTAGAATGAATGCTCCTCTCAGCAAATTAGTGGCATTAAGCTTGGTGTGATATGAACTTTAGATGTTGAAAAGAATTGATTTAATAAGTTTGATAGCCATTTTATATGGGTGTCCAAAGACACCCACAGCTAAGCTGGTGAAACTGTGAGTCCAAAGCTATTCTGAATAAAACCATCGACCTCAGTGTTCTCTTTATATCGTAACAATTTCTAAATATTTAAACCGTCGTTTTGTACCCATATCAATAAATGAAAACTCAATCATGCCTTTTGATCATGAATTGTTCACAATTTACTCTGACTGATGTCATCGTACTATTGTAAATTTACGATTTCCATTTGGTAGAAAAATGTATGTAATATTAAACCAACACTGTCTTTCGCATCCGGCTAAATAAGATTAATTAAATGGTCACACTAATTTCCGTCATTGTGACCAACCATAATCGACAGGCAAAGTCGCACACCCACCAGAATCGTCCCATTCATTGGAACTGCATTTGTGAATATGACATGGTTCTGCCAATGTATAACGCGTGTAGTACAGTTATATCTGTCAAGTTGTTAGTAATAAGTAGTAGATAGCAAGAAAACACTAGAGGAATTATTGGGAAATTCAAAGTAGTGGGAAATGTAATTGTCAAGAGTTTACGTTTTTCTTCATTCCAATACTTTGAAAATAAGTGGAAAAAATGGGAACAGTTGTTACGTCATTTCTTTGGAAGTATTCCTTAACGGAAAAACATGATCTGTTACCTTAAGAGCAACGTCAACTATCTATAAATATCGGAGATCAAAGATAACTAACACTGGTATTAACTGTAATTGGGGCACAATTTACAATTGTACACACTGCAATCCACAGGCTCAAATGCAAATATCCCTAATTTCTGGCACTATGAATTTAATATTTTGCCCCTGTGTCTGGTTGCTAAAATAATCACAATATTTACAGGTTGCTGATTGTGAGATAGCATTTATAAGCCTGTTGAAGGAATGCAAAATAAATTTGATTACTTTTTTGTTTGTAAAATTTTTCTTTAAATCGTACAGTATTTTACTGCGCGGCATGAAGACGGGCCCTAGGAAATAGCACCCCAATTGAAAAATAAAAATGGGCCCCAAACGGATACACAGGTTACAACAACACGACATTTTGGGGTGTTATTTCGTACTTTGGGCTCCATTTTCGTTTACACTTGGGGTGTTTTTTCATTATGAATGTGGGACACAATGAAAGTGGATCCCAGTTGTTTTTTTGGGCAACATTTTCATTTTACTTGGGACCGTGTTCGTGTTTTGGGGTGTTATTTCAAAACTAAATTGGGCTGTAATTTCTCGGGGAGCAATTTCGTATGGCTACTATAACACTTAATGAAAAAACACCCCTTAATAACAAATGAAATTAGGCCCCAAATATTACTAAAAAGTAATTAAAAGTAAATTTTAATAAACTATATTTGACTGTTTTTGAAAGAAATGAAAAAAAACTTTCCAAAAAAAAAATCGCGCGATTTTTGTGGGAAAAAATGTTTGCCTGCGGGGCTTCAGCACACGATCAACAAAAATTTTAATAAACTTTATTTCACTGTTTTAGAAAGAAATGACATCAAAACAAAATCGAGCAATTTTTTGGGGAAAAATTTTTGGCATGCGGCGCGTCAACACTCTATTAACAACAATTTTAATAAACTATATTTTATTGTTTTAGAAAGAAACGAAAAAAAATTTTACCAAAAATAGACGGAGACAAATATTTGAACTAACTATTCTATTCTATCTTATTTTGTTTAAAGTATCATGGAATATGTTTATGTGTTACATTATACATTACATACAAATTACATTTCAAGAAAATGTACTCCACAGGGTCAATGAAATCTGGCCCCAAATTTTATCAGTATACAACAAATAATTTTTACTCCTGCGCTTATTGGGGCCTTATTTTTCAACGGTTTAAAAGAGAAAGCCGCCCCACTAAAATATTTGGGGTCGTGCTTCACAATTTTTTGGGGCCCTTCATCATTGCTATTTAATTTTGAAATTTGGGGCCCACCTTCGCAATGAAAACAAACCCTAAATTTGGGGCCCATTTTCATTTTGCAATTGGGGTGTTATTTATTGGGGCGTGTTTTCCGGCCGCCATTTTACTGGGATTGTGTTTCCGTGTGGAACAAATAAAATAAGAACATTCTTAATGGTAATCAAATAGCACGAGAGCAGTTTCCTTTCGTTTTCACGAAAAGCGATTAGTAGATGTAAATGTAGTCTCTTGATGTCACGTCACCAGGGGAAATAAAATTGTTGTAATAATCCAAGGATTGTGCGAATAACTTTCTTGGGCGCTTAAAACGTTAATAACTTGTAGATATAATACTAGAGGTACGGTCAAAGCAAATTTTCCATAACTTATATTTGCAAGTTGAGTTTGCATTTTGAAAACTGTTATAGACAATTATATTTAACATCTGCATTAAATTAAGAAGGAAAATTTAAGTAATAAAATCAGTCCAATATGAACTAAACAATCTATTGAATACTGCTTGGGTGCATGTGCAATAACGCCTGCGATATCTTAAAACATCCATTACAACTTTTCTAAAATGTCCCAGGATGCAGCAATTGATAATGCGTGAAATTAATACCAATAAAATAAAAACGGAAGTCTGGGATAAGAACTGCATTTCAATCAACCATAATGCGAAAAATTCTTGACTGCAATTTTAATCGATTCATATTCCCAGTTACAGCACTTGTAAATTAATTAAAAATTATTTGTGATTAAAAGCGGACGCCCTTTGTATGCTGATTACAAAGCTCTGCAGCAGACGTAGAGCACTTGATTGAAAATGAGTCATTACGTTGCACACGTTGCAATGTAATTAAGCAAAAGATTATAATTTTACATTCTATTATGCAATCATAAAATATAAAGTTCAATTGAGATAAAAAAAAATGCATGTGTATTAAATATGGTCAGATTTCTTAAAATTGCTTTATATGCAATAGGTAATTTAAAATTGTTCATGAAAACGTGTATATCAGTGCCGGAACTTTTCGCTGTGTAAGAATACCTGAGAGGAAAGAACTAACTACAGTATATCGTTTCCTTAATTTCGAATTTAACTAAGAATTTCTTTAGAACAGCATAATAGACATTGTTAGTTCTAGCGGACTACGCTTAGATTTGTATTCTCCACAAGTAAATAAATTTTTTCTGAACAACTAAAAAGTGACTTTATTTTGAATTTCTTTTCACTTATTTTAGACTCTAAACATTTATGCATTTAAGGGCTCTTAACGGATACAAAATTGATCCGATTGCGATTTTCTGCACCCTGGGAACTATCTATATATATAAAATACAATGTTTGTATGTTTGTCCTCTATAGACTCTAAAACTATCCAACCGATTTGGCCCAAAACCGGTTTCATTTGAAAGGTTATAGTCCAAGTTAGGTTTTCGGCTATATATCTTTTTGATATTTTAAGTGGGCGTGGCCCCTTTCACATAAATTGAATAACATCATATATCTTGACCGATTTGGCCCAAACCGGTTTAGTTTGAAAGGTTATAGTCCAAGTTAGGTTTTCGGCTATATATCTTTATGAAATTTTAAGTGGGCGTGGCCCCTCCCACATAAATTGAATAACAGCATATATCTTGACCGATTTGGCCCAAACTGGTTTCATTTGAAAGGTTATAGTCCAAATTAGGTTTTCGGCTATATATCTTTTTGATATTTCAAGTGGCCGTGGCCCCTCCCACATAAATTGAATAACATCATGTATCTTGACTATTGTGATAGCAAGAGTTTTGAAACATTGCAGTATACCATATGTTACTGATTTGAATAATCAGGAAAAAAATGGGCGGGATTGGACCAGTTGGAGTGGCAGCTCCCATACAAAGTAAATATTTAATATCATATATCTGGTTGATTCTGAGATTACGGGCCAATTTTGAAATCATTTTTGGCATTTAAGTTTTTTGCACAATTCAATACAACAGATAGCTAGCTTTAATCATTTTAAGAATGGCTACTCAATTATCGAAGGTACACATCAATATTTTAATTTTTAAATGAATTATACGAGTTTCTGAAAATATGCCCTCCAGGGTAATGACGTGTTGAGCAGGGAAATGACGACAACAAATGAAATCACAAATTTTCCATCAATCATTTTAATTCAGTTTAGTTAAAAATTATAAAAATAACAGAAACCACTTATTTTACATAAATTATTTTAAATTAATAAGAAGATTATCATATTTATTTTAAAAACGTCTACTTGTCAACGCCTACTTTGCATGGAAATTTATATTTAACGGTATTTCCGTGTACAATAACGATTGGTGTTGGTAATATATCCAGAATTTGACTTATCAAAACAAAGATATTCGATGTTCACTTTAGAAGTTTAGCAATTTGTACTTTTTCATCTTTAGAGTCCTTCTGACAAATAGCAGCATGTCTGTTAAGAAAATAAAAAAATTTTATATGTATTAGGTAAGGTTAAAATTAATTTTTTACCTAGATTGTTTTTTATCTTTAACACCTTGAGCAATGAAAGTGGCAGCTTTCAGACTTTTTAATTGTCGAGTGCTGTTGGTCTCATCTTCGCTCGAATTGTAAACATCCGCGTATGTCCAACCTTTTCCCGCAGTTGACGGTTCAAACTTTCCAAAAGAATCATTTGAGCTACAGGAAGTTAACCTTAACCTTGGTTGGTGATAATCGACAATCCCTAGTTCAAAGTGATGACAATCTTCACAACCGAAACAACTTAAAGTTCTCATTTTCAAGCGACTAGACTGATGACTACCACAAATTTGATGAACTTTTAAAGTACCAGGAAATGGTAAAAGATTTTTAAACTCGCTTTCCTTTGACTTTACCTCAATATCTTCATTTTTTATTACAAAAAAACCGAATTCCTGGGCAATTTTCTTCTAGTTTCTGCAATAAAATATTAAAATCCAACAAATCGGTACCCTGTGCAACAAGACGATCCGCGGTTCTTTTAACAGTTCCTCCAATACCATCGGGCGCACCTTTTCCGTGACCAGATTCACTGTAGTTCCATGTAAAGTTTTTCATTGGAGGATATAGCTCGTGCAGTTTGTTGGCAAGAAAATAAAACATAGTTTTGTTTCGGTACTGTGTTGCTGGGCCATCACTTCAAAAATGTAGACTTGTCGCTTTTGTTGTCGAAGCTATGTGATCTAATATTGGCTGTAAGTGAGTCCATATGGCAAAAGCATTATGTTGAAGTGACTCGGACAATGTACAAAAGCTCTCGACTTTTGGTGTACTATTCTCACCTTTTGTATAAACAACAACGGTGTGTAAAGTTATTTGCTTCCGCGATCCACCAAAGTGAAAGCTTTGCAGTTCTCCTGCATATTTCAGACTATAATTCTCGCTAAAGTCCATATGGATTAATATATCGTTTTCTTTAAGGGTCTCTTTCAACTTTTTGATTGCAAATTGTTTCCTTCGTGAATTAGAAATAGAGGCAGTTGTTTTTCAAACATGCGTACTATTTCCTGCATTTGGCATTCAATTTTTTGTTTTAGGTTTTTTGTCACAGTTTTATTTTGGTTGATTCGTTTATCAAAATAGCTTTCTTTAGTGCATACCCATTTAAACTAGTAAATAGGTGCTGTGCTTTCAAATTCCTTAAAAGTAATTTTAAAGTCTTTACACAAATAACACATCCTTAAAAGACATCTTGCTTCCTTTTTGCAACAAATGGATCTAATAACATCGTCTGGTTTTTGTTCATTGATGATGTTGTTAGTAAAGAGTGATTTAACCAGGAATTCGAAGTTGGCGTGATGTATGCATTTGCATGTTTCGCGGTCTGCAACACTCATTTGATGGATCCAAAATGGACAATATGTGCAAACTAGGATGCACTTAGGATATTCTTTCAAAAATTTCTTGTGTAAATTCTTTAAGGTGTCATTTAAAAATCGTTTTTGCTTTGACATTTGTCCTTTTCGGACAAACTCGCGCTTCCCAGGACAGACTCGGCTGTTGATATCAAGCTCAAGGTACTCCTGCACTAATTTCCTATTTTTAATGGAGTCATACCTATCCTTTCGAGCATAAAACAAACATGAAGTATTCATGTAATCTTTTGATGATCTTTTGTATTTTAAGAATAGAGAACATTCATTTTGCATTCTATATTTTTTAATTATTTTACCAGAAATTACTTTTGTGAACATTTGCCTTGCTCGATCCGATTTCATACTTGTGAAATTACTGACTAACTGCTCTCGTAAAACTTGGCCGAACAACAATTTTTTTGCAATTATCGGACTATGAGATATTCCAGAATCTAGAAGCATTTTAGTTACCTTGGAATTTGGTGATTTTACATTTGCTTTATATCTAGCCTTCAATCTATTGTACCTTTTCTTATACATTTCGCGTTTATTCTTCAATTCACAAATGATTTTATCTTTTTCCTTTATTGCCCTAGAATATTTTTTTCTTTTTCTTGTTGCCGGCAGTTTTCCTTTGCAAATTTCCTCCCGAAGATGAAGAAATTCCTGTTGAGAAGATATGCTCGGTTTCGGGTCTGGTGGATTGGTTTCATTTCTATCATTTGAGACAGATGGAGAATGATATCTCAAATCATTCTTACTAACGCTTTCCTCTTTTTTCTTATTTTCTCTGTAGTTTTTTGAATTTTTTTTCCAGGTCTTTCTCTTGGCACGTTTTTCTCGCGCTGTCATTTCAGCAATAGGTTTCACTAGCTTTTTCTCTTTTTTCTTAAGATACTTTAATCTTTCCTTT
The DNA here is from genome assembly GCA_963931995.1 of Phaonia tiefii. Taxonomy (NCBI): domain Eukaryota; kingdom Metazoa; phylum Arthropoda; class Insecta; order Diptera; family Muscidae; genus Phaonia; species Phaonia tiefii. The sequence goes on along the minus strand of OZ008370.1, from coordinate 160,430,454 downwards.
TGCTTTTGCTCTTCATACTTAACTGGATCATCTTTAATTTTTTTATATCGTTTTTTTTTCTGTTTCTCGCTTTTCTGCCAACGCTTCTTCCTTAGTTTTTGCTTTATTTTTAGCCATCACGAAATTCTAAACAAATACAATTCATTTAATAACAGTAAACTATCATTCCCCTGTAAGTCGTCATTACCCTGTGTTTCTTTGTTGCAGGGGAATGATGGCAGGGTAATGACGAATAGTCACAAAACTCTTTAAAATGTTAATTTAAGTACTTACCTTCGAAAATTTGGTTTCAATCTGAACTTAAAAATCAAAAAGCATTAAAAAAAACACACACAAAATTATAAAATGTATTAAACATTTTGTTTACAACGACACCGGGGAATGACGAACGTAAGTGTGACAGCTCATTCCGAACGATAAAACGCGGCTGACTTCGTTTTATTAACATAGTTGGCGAAAAACCTGCCACATATAACCAAAGTTGATATAATTTTCTTTCAAATTTGAAATATTGCAAATCAACAATGCATTGAAAATTTAAGTTTAAGAGAATATAATATATTACAGGGGAATGAAGTGTACATTGAGGGACAAAAGGTAATCATCCATAAAAATAATAATTGTTAAAAAAAATTAAACATTATTAGAAAAAATAAGTCATTAAATATTATTTTTTTCTTTGCACTAATTTAATTAAATAATTATTTACTTTTTTTGTTAGAAATTTATAAAAATTTACGGGGAAGTAGTGTTAGGGACAGCCAGGGGAATGACGTTTTAACACTTTGGCAGGCAAATTTTTGAAGAATCCATCAGTTTATGAAACAAATTTTTAAGTGACTACAAAGGACCTATAATGTTTTATTGTAAAGTTTATGATAAAGTGGAATATATTTTATTTATCCTAGTTTAAATACACAAGGACAGCAAATTGGCCGGTTATCTCAGAATGAACCATCTACAGTTCAATAATAGCCAGAGTTTTAGAAATTTGTACTCGTTGATTATTTGTTAATGTGAATAGTCATGGGAACAATGGGCGTGATCAGACCATCAATTACCAATATTAATAGCAGAACTGAAAATGGGCGGAATGGGATAAATGGGCGTGGTACCAAAAGCAAAAAAAAAATAAACATTAAAATAAATTATCACATTGAAGACTTTTTTCGAGGTTATTTAATAATGTTGTTAAAAAATTGTTTTAGCGTTCCTCCTAGAATAAATTAAAAGGGTAATGAAGTAAACAATAAATTTTATGATATGGTTGTAAGTAACAATTCATGTTTAACAGGTACAATTAACATAAAAAAGATATTTTATTGCTATGGTAAGCACATGCGGTTTAATTTCCATCATTACAGAATTTAACAAGTGAATTAGTTCAGGTATATACAAGTCATCAAAGAATTAACAAGTGAAATGGACCAGGTATATATATACATTCAACTGATTTCCTTCTTAAAATTTTATTGGTATTTTTATTGCTGCATCAGGCAAATTTTTTAAAAAAAATTAATATATCGGCATTGACTCAAACTGTTGTTTGGATGTGGTCGCTGAGTGATAGATGGCGCTTTACTTTTCGTAATGGGCAACACTGGTTTGTAGATAACAAATCGAGGTGACAGACAACCTGTCATGAGAAGACAGATAACGAAGAAAAAGGAGTTAGATAAGTTGGAGGAGCAGCGCGGTCACTAAGTAAGAAAAGGAGAAACAGCGAACTCATCGTCATGCGACGCTATAAACCTATTGCTAATACGACAAATATATAATTCTGTTTTTTAAGATTTGTTTGCCATTAAAAAATAATAAGTGATAGTGAAAAGTTATAAAGTGTGTAATTGTTAAAATAGTGAAAATAGCGAAAATAGTGAAAAAAGTAATACAGTTAAAAATAAGAAAATAAAGAACGTGTAAGTATTTATATTTTTTTCAATTGCATTTTATTTTAATTGCGCCGTGCATCATTATGCATATTACTTTTAATATTTAACAAGACTTGCTGTTAAAAAACTATCTCCAAATTTAATCGAAGCCACAATCATCAGCGGCAACTGTAAAGGAGAAGAAGTGCTGATACCACGAATTCCAATGAATTCAACCGATTTACCCTTCGATTTCAAGCGATTACAGTTTCCAGTGCGTCTTGCTTTCGCCATAACCATCAATAAGGCTCAAGGCCAATCGCTAAGTATTGCTGATTTGAACTTAGAAAATTCCTGTTTTTCGCACCGCGTATTATATGTTGCTTGCCCTAGAGTTGGAACGCCAAAAAATCTTTATGTTTACACACCTACTATCGAAAAAACTCAAAATATTGTTTATCCGCTAGCATTAAGATAAAGAAGTTAATAAGTAAACAACATTTTCTTTTTTTGCAAACACACTTATTTCATTTTATTAGCGTAGTAGCACACGCAGGGTATCCGCTATCGCCAATATTTAAGCAAAAAATAGTAAAATTTTGGGTGGAATCGTGAATGTTTGAAATTAGTTTAATCAAAAAAATATTTTGGGCAAAACGAGGTTTGCGCCGGGTCAGCTAGTGTAATTATAATAATGAAATTTAAATGCAGATATTAAATTGGAATTCTTAACCCATGTTGAACATCTATAGAGCTAGTCAATTGTTGATTATGGGAGTCTCCAAACGATAAAGAATACCGCGTATGTATATATACCTATGTTTTTAATATTTATCATTTGCACTTCGTAGAATTACAGTAGATTTCCAAGCATAAAATTTAATAAAATATCATTTCATTTGACACAATTATCGTAGCATATACTTATACATAAGGACAAACACAGCTCGTGATTGATAATATTAATTAACAAATAAATCTGAATGTTGTGAGTTGCTGATGGCATTGTGTCATTATTAATCATTAGCTTCAATTTAAAAATAAAATAACAAATTAATTTAATTCTAATTAATTGGAAAAATTTCGTTGCGAGGTAAATTACATATGTAATCGCATTGCACGTTTGTCGGTGGCATTTCATTATTTTTACATTTTAATTAGTATCAGTTTTGAGCGTTTGAAGTGAGGAAGTGAATAAAATTAATTTGAATTAATATGATGAATATGATATCGATTTCAGATTCTAATTGTAAAACAGCTTCTCCAAAATGGATATGAGGAAGCGTTATCAATTACCACTCCAAACACCCGAAATCAATGGTTGTCAATACGGCAAGAAACCTAATAGAGAGAGTTTTGAAGATAAGCGACGGGAATTTTCACAAAAAGAATAAGGAGAAGATTACAACTATATTACTGGACAACAATTTCCCAATAGGGTTAGTCAATAGGTTAATAAGGCATAACGAAAATAAGGGACAAGATAACCAAAACCCAACGGCGGAACCGAAAAAGTTTAGATCATTATAGTATGTGCCAGGATTTTCTGAGAGATTAGAAATATGAAAAATATATGATACTAATAATTAAAAAATGGCCCATAAAACAACACACACACTATGTACATTGTTTAGTGAAACCAAAGATAGAATAGATAAATTTCATTCATGGAATGTAATGGGAAACCATTTTTTTTTAATATAGTATACAAAATACCTTGTGGAGGAAATAATAGTGAAAGTTGCAATATGGTATATGTAGGTACAACTAAAAATAAACTAAAGACTAGAATTGCAGGACACAAATCAGATCAAAAATGTAGACACATCTCAACACAAAAAACAGCATTATGATCACACTGTGCAAACTTAAATCATTCTCCAAACTTTCAAGATACGTCAGTTTTGAATAGGGAAAATAATTATAAACGTCGTTTTATGTTAGAAATGTTACAGATAATAAGGACTCCAATAGCGAAGAGAATGAACTTTAAAGCGGAAACGGCTAATGTGGCACAGAATTATAGACATTTAGTTAGTAAAATGTAGAACATTTCACCGAAAATTGTTTGATGTATCATGCAATTTGTCACTAGGTAACATTTTTAATATATCCGGATGTAACTTGTTGAATTTACCATTATGTACATAATTTTATCATCCAAATTATTTTTCTGGCTGTAAATTATTTATTTTATTTATTTATTTACAATAATATTAAACTATAGTCAATTCAAGATTAATATTAAGATTTATAGCACTGGCGACTAAAGCCTTCAGCTATGGCTGTAAATTAGTGAAACTATTTCTACACAAAAATTGTTCTGCCTGTAACTTAGAACATTTTTTATATGACCAGGAAATTTCTTCAACTGTTTAATTTTTTAATTTTTTGTTATTGTTGTGTTTTCAAATGACTTGAATAAATTTTGTTTATCAATTGCTTTCAATTCTTATTAATAATTGTGTTTATCTTCCTGACGATGCTATCCAAAGGGTAGCGAAATATCGAAGAATAAAATTAATTTAAAATACGACCAAATGCTCGAACAATTTAATTTTTAAATACAATACGAAAGGTCGGATAAATCATCACTTATAAATATTTTTAATTAATAAACTAAATTTACGTTTATTTTCAAAAGTAATGAAGATGAATATATTTCGTTATTTAAGCGAAGGATTCTAAACATTTGACAAACATTACGTGCCTGAAAAATCACGAAAATTTTCGTGGAATGCACTCAATGTGTCTTGTATCTAATACCACAATATTTTGAGGTTGACTGCCTACAGATATATAGGTTAGCTGCGAAGAATAGGCTGTCCCCCAGCAAGAGCGGTAGAGTGCGAGCGTGTGTAATAAATGACTACAAATTCCTACAAATGACTTTGGTTTCCAAGTCAAACTAAACTCCGAAGCGTCTACCCACAATAGACAACTACCTGTTCAGTCTCTGTTTACCATGTAAGGGACCGACGTTTATCCCAGTAGTGGTTATACTCAAAACTATTTCCCACAATTCCGGGTATCATGCATACCATACCTACGGTTTTTTCCAGTCGATTGTATCTAGGTGTATTTCACCGCTACCACACTGAGACTTGGAAGTTCTGGTCGTGCAACTGAGGGCTATGGTACCTTCTACTTCATACCTACTGGACTCGTGGGACCGAAAATGAGGAAAGTTAATAATGACAATAGAAAGAACAATATACCAAACCATTGCAATAATACACTCGGATAACTCATTTTTGGAAAATTGGTTGTAGCAAACGTTAATTTGTCACCGTATTGCAGCTCCTACAACCAAATAAAACTTGTCACGATGGAATTTAGTCCCCACATCTGAAACTCGTAACCTCTTGAAGGAACCTTGAAGCAACCTCTACTAGGTTGTAACAACTTCTAATTCCGATCTAATGTATTCTATAATTTCGGTTATATTTCTGTGGCTACTATACATTGGTACGGAATTACCAGCCTATAGAAAAATAAACCCACAGGGTAAACGGTGAAATAAGCAACTTACAGAAGCTACAGTTACAGAAAGTTTAGAAAAGTTTGATCCGGTAATGGCCGCCGTGCAACACGTCGCTGACTTCGCCGCGACGAGGTATGGAAAAAGAATGCGGTCCGCCGAAGTCTAAACGACCCAAGGCCCCGGAAAATACTCATGGTAGGCGTTTAAAGAAGTGCTCAAGGAGACCCTCACCATTATGGCCGTCGTCAGGTGGTTTGTAGATGAACACATCTTTAGAAAGTTTAGCGTAGTTTAACGGATCACAACATAATACTTTTTGATATACAAATTGCATCAAAAGTAAATCGTACAAATTGCATCAAAAGTAAATCGTACATCTGATAAGACTAAAGTTTATTGCAATCGTGAACAACTGCTACAACTTATTCGAGGAAATGTTTTGTCTTTAAATGTGTCCGATGATCCTGCTGTTGATATAGAGTCCTTAATATCGGTTAATAATAACGCTGAAAAAATTGAGAAAAAAGACTTAAATTACGATATAACACCATGGCTGAATGGAAATCTTAAAAAATTAATAGATTTTAAAGATAAACTATTCACGAATTGTAGAAAAGGGCGTGGAAATCTTAGAATGGAAAATATGTTAAAATCTATCAGTAAAGTTATAAAAATTGCCTACAATGATTCGATGAATAATTATTACATATACAATATTGAGCCCACTAAGGATGAACCAGTTAAAACCTGGCGCTTTCTGAATGATACTCTGGGAAGGACTAGTGGTAGAAACATATGTGTATTGGATACTAATGGATATAGAATTACTGATGATTTAAAAAGGCAGAATTGGTTAATAAATATTTTTTGCAAGTACTCAAAGATGTTAGATCGCACATTATAGTTGTTTAGGTCCCACTGTGGCATCGGAAGACTTCAAATAATTTTACTAGAAATGGTCCAATTACCCAGTACACTACCTTTGTTGTTTCTTAAAATGCAGCCACATTCAATCAGCAACTGACCACAACAACACAACTGAACGCAACAATCCTAAGTCTGTCTTCAAACATTCTCATTCAAACCGGTCTCAAGATAACAAAATCATCAAATGCAACCGCACACACGTCGTCATCTGATTACAGCTGGCGCCAGATGACCTTCGTTGCAAATCACAGCAGTTACATTGAGATGCAGCGTAACCAGCAAGTGAACGCATTTGAATTTATTTGTGTTTTCGAGTGCTGGTGCTAAGCACCGAAAGTTAATGTACAAACCTACATACTAATATTTGACTGACATTCACTGAATATGTTTAATGATTTTTGTTCTGTTCGTACAGAGGCAACTTATATGTGTGAATCTGTTTTTGTACAAGAAGTAGTACCATAAAACGTTTCAAGCGCAACAGTTTATGTTCATCGCAACAAAATAGAGTTAAGACTAAATAAAATAAAGTTTGTAATTTTAGAAAGGACTTAGTTTGGAATTTTGCATCTCTTTTTTTTTGCATCACCAAAAAATTTACTTCTTCTGGAATCTACAGGACAGCAAAAAAGTTTGTTGTCCTCTTCAATAGTGTTTCCAAACGACCATTTTAATTCTTTACGGACTTTAAATCATTGTTTGCACATCTTGCATTTAACTTGCCCATCGCGTAGTGTTTTTGAAGATTTGATACTGAAATTACCAGCCAGTAAAAGTAGGGATATGACAATATCTCCTCTAATTATGTAATTGAATGCCGAGACGTTATCATTCTATATTTAGTTCAGGTTTTTCAAAATATTATATCTCGCAGTACATATCCCGACATTTTAAAGATCCATAAAGTAGTACCAGTTCCTAAAGAAGACAATATTTCGACAGTGGATAAATAGAGGCCGATAGCTGTTTTATCTGTACTATACAATATTTTTGAAAGAGTGTTATATGTTCAACTGTCAGATTACTTGGAAAGTAATAAAATGTTGAGCAATTTTCAGTACGGATTTAGGAAAGGATGCGGAACGGAAGAAGCTGCGGTGAATGTTGTAAATGCGGTGTGTAAAGGCTTAGATGATGGTTTTAAAGGGGTAGTTAAGGTATTTTATGATTTGTCAAAAGCTCTTGACCTAATTGATAACAATATTTTAATAAATAAGCTTTCATATTATGGAGTTCGGGGAAGAGAATTATCACTCATGGAAAATTATCTCTCTAGGAGGAAACAGTATGTTTGTATCAAGTAGAGTCTCATTAATTTTGGGTCGGTAGAATACGGAGTACCTCAGGGCATTGTTCTTGGTCATTTGTTATTCAAAAGTTGTCTCAATTATATTCAATGTCTGATTTAACCTTATCAACACGAGACAGTTGTTAAAGCATATATTGAACGAGATGCGTCGCTCATATCGGAATTCATGAGATTGAGCACACTTTTTCTTAACCCTGGAAAAACGAAAGTAATACGTTTTAAACATTATTCTGACCACAGTAATTTTAGTGCTCATATAAATTGGGAAGAGATACAGGAAGTAGATAGTGTTACGTATTTGGGATTACATCTCCAGAGCAATTTATCTTGGGACACACATAAAACATTTGAAAACTAAAATTTCTTGTGGGATTGGTCTTTTATATACATAAATTCAAAAATAAGTTTCGCCGAGACACAAAATTTTTGTTATACAGGTCTCTAGTCGAGAGTCATTTTAACTATATGCCAATATTATATGGTTATAAAAAGAGCACCCAGCTGAAGTCGTTACAAAGAATGCAAAACAAGTCTTTACATTTTGTTGGCAACCTTCCAGCAACGTATTCCACAGTATCACTCTACAGAGATGTGTTTGAAACTGTATTACCTGTATTCGTTATTTACAAAAAACGCCTCCTATTATATGTATACAAGTGCTTAAATAAAATTGGACACCATACTATCGAATTTCCAATTAATCAACAAACTGTCAGCACCAGAAAAAATAGCAATTTGAGAGTAGTTAGATGTAGACTTGAATGCACAAAACAAAGAATTGAATTCATGGGTAGTCGTGAATACAATCATTTACCTGGAATATTAAAATCAGCTAATTGTATTTCAAACTTCAAACGTTTGTTAAATATTTACTTAAAAGAAAATATAGTTGAACTTCTGAGCTAGATATTATAAAAAAAACTAAATTCAATAAAAAAAGGAAAAAACAAAAGAAATTTATTAATATATATTATATATGTATATAAATATATATTAGTTTTTTTGATGTGTTGACATCTATAGCGGCGTATAGGGACTAAATCTACCAAAGTCAAGTTTTTATGCTGCTGCTAAAACCAGATTTTATGCTGCTGCTAAAACCAGATTTTCTGCGACTGCGAAAGAGAATAATGACGTGTTAAACAAAAATGAGCGAGCAAGAGAGCAATGAAAGAGTGGTGTGGCAGGGGTGAGGCAAACGAAATTGTGTCTATAGCGTATGTATGTAATAATGTATGTATGTTCATGTGTCTGTTGCTGGAGTTGAACGGAGATATAAAGCATAGCCACGCAAAATTTCATTTGCAAGCTTGCGCAGTCGACGTTATGGTGACACACTAATACGTAAGCTACTTCGAACAAAGTATATGTGATGTTGTGTGTTTGGCTGTTTCGTTGCTGTTGATATGGCAAACATGTGGTTATGTGACACACGCATACGTCAGCTACTTCGGACAAAGTATGTGTGATGTTGTTGTTGCTATTGCCAAACAAAGCCAGTCATTTGATGTTCAGCATTGCCCGGTGTATGCAAAAAAAAACATTATTTTTTATTTTCCAATGTAACATTTACTAATGTGTTCACAGAAATCGAACAGGTACCGTGTAGCACAAAGGTGTTAACACATCATCCGTCAGTTCGAACACACAAACACTCCACGACACAGCAAGCACAAATAAATCACCAACATATCAGTAGTGGTAGTAGAATTTGTTGTTGTTGTTGTTGGTGTTGTTGTTTTTATTTCTATTTATAATTGTTTTCTCACACTTTTCGATCTTTGCATTCTCTTAACAGTGTTTCTTTTAGGTACACCCCGACCCCTCACACAAGTACTCAGCGACTCCATAAACAATGGAGTATATTTTAATATGTGTGGTTGTGATTTTTATTTAAATGTAACGTCATCATATGATTTAACGCTGTTTTTTATTTTCCAATGTAACATTTACTAATGTGTTCATAGAAATCGTGCAGGTACCGTGTAACAAAAAATTGTTAACACATCGCCCGTGAGCTCGAACACTCATTGGTTTTATTTTTAATTTTATTTATATAACATTGAATTACAAAGTAATATTATATTTTTATATGTTTGTACATATGTGCCAACTTGCCTCTTTAATGTCATTTAGACGCTGAGGCTCTAATATATAACTATTGCTAATTCATGTACACATTAGTTAATTTAAATCCTATTTTAAAATATGTGCTGTGGTATATTAATATAAAAATTAAACTTGATTTACAGTTTATGAAAATAATCTTGAATAACCGGCGAAGAAATAGAAAAATAAGTAAAATTCTTTACCATAAATGTCTAAATAGACACAACCATAGAGTAATGTCATATAGAGCTGACATCTTTCTCATCTAACGTTTAGTTTCACACCATTCGTGGTGCGGTAGGTGCGATAGAAAGTTATTTGACGTAAATTGACTTACACCAGATGGAATTACACAAATTGTTGACTTAAATTTTTCATGTCGTTTTGATGAAAAACTGTGAAATTTGAAAGTACTTTGGACGTTTTTATTATTTTTTGTGTTAGTATATGTTTGTGGTGTATCTACACAAAAATTGAAACGCACAAAACGAAATGCTGTTGCTGTTATCTTGTTGATTGATTTAAGCCATTGCCTCCATCTGGTATTATTAAAGCAATACTTTCCAACATGCACGATCTATATGCAACACACCAAACTTCGTAAATTTACAGAGTCAAATCGTTTCTCTATACGTCATTTGTCTATGGCCAAAAACTATGTGAAAAATGTTTTCCAGTAGAAACAAAATTCAAAGCTTGACAACGGTTACAATTTATAATCCTTTCCAATGTCATTTCGATTTCTATTACAGGCCTTTTTTTTGATTAAAAAATTTTTCTTCAAATTTAGTCTAGTCATCCTAATATCTGTGCATATTTAGTGATTTTCCATCGAAATAATTAAATATGTACAACTATTTTTCTCTAACAAACGAGGTAGTTAAAACTGAAATATAAAGAAAACATTTTGTGCTCGCTTGATAAAGGCAGTCACACTTCAACCTTTTTATATCAAGTATAATTTATCATTTCATGCTGCACAAAGCTGTTAACCCCTGTCTACATGTCACTGACATTTTCTATGGGTATCATGTATATTAAGGCACCATAAAGAATACGGATTTCCATTTCACATTATATTCTCCATTTGCAGGAAACTGAAAAACAGAGCAAACAAAGTCTTCAAAATGTATCCTTGTCTGAGTGGAAACAAAAGCCCATATATTTATTTTAATCTTAACACTTTTATGAAAATATAAACAGAAATTTCTGGAGCTAAATAAATGTTACGTACAGCCCATCGAATGGACTATCTTCCTCGCAAACTCTCCTTTTTTTTTATATGGAGAGCAAAAGGATTTGCAAAAAATTACAGAACGAGGACAACTATTATAACTTCTTAAATTTGAATTTAAATGGTAGTAATTGTAACGGGTGGGGAATGTTAAATTTGGAATTTGAACCCCCCATTATTTCGCAGCAGATGAAAAAATTGACATTGATGAAGTGACAGATTATTAGTTTAAAGTTTAGAAATTTACATATAAATTTACACATGAAATATTAACAACTTTCTTCCAAACTTCTGAGTTACAAAGATGAGCATTTTTAAAAAAATTAAACATCAATCACCATAAAATCATCTTTTCCGATCAACCTCATTTTCACATCGAGGGTTACGTTAACAAACAAAATTGTTGCATTTGGGGCTCGGAAAATCCACGCGTTGACTTTTGAGGCTTTACAACACGAAATCGACGTTGTTGTGAACGAGAGGCCAAAACAATCGAAAATATACCGAAGATTGGACAGATCGAATGAGGTGCTGTAAAGCAAGTCGTGGAAGGCAATTAAACCATATTGTATTTCATTCATAAATACGAGGGCGGATCAATAAGTCAGTGACTTGTTGAATAAAAAACAGTTTTTTCTGAAAAATAAAATTGTTTTTTAACATAATCTCCTTTTAGCTCAAAACACTTAGTCCAACGTCTTGTCCATATTTGGGCATCCCTTCCAAAAAAATAGGATTTTTCGAGGTCCATAAAATAGGCATTGGTTTGATCAATAATTTCATCGTTGGAGCAAAATCTCTTTCCACCGAGCCATTTCTTTAGGTTTGGAAATAGGAAATAGTCACTGGGGCCAAATCTGGAGAATATGGCTGAAATTTACCACTGAGACTACACACGTGTGCACCCGTGCCTTATCTTGATGAAAAATAACTTTTTTCTTCGTCATATGAGGTGGTTTTTTTTTAATCCTCGTTAAATCGGTATATTATTCGCCGTTTATTGTTTTTCCCTTTTGAATGTAATCGATGTGGATTATCCCGCGTGCATCCCGAAAAGCTGTTGTCATCACCCTATTGACCGACAAACTTACATTGGCCTTTTTCGGAGCCGGTTCACCCGGAGCAACCCATTGTTTAGACTGCTGCTTGTTCTCCGAAGTTTTGTAATGGATCCATGGATCTATGGATCCGCAAAAACTCTTTCGAATTGCGGTTAAACAACTCCAAACAATCCTTTGAGGTTGTCACGCGATTATGTTTATAGTCAATTGAGACCAAACGCGGCACCCATCTTGCAGAGAGCTTTCTTAAACCCAACTGATCATTCAAAATCGAAATCACACTGCCATATGAAATGCCAATGGCATCAACAATCTCATGCACTTTTACTCCTCGATCGGCTAAAACCATTTCGTGGATTTTTTCCGACATTTTCGGGTGTATTGACCTCACTTGGACGTCCAGAACGTTCAGCGTCATTTGTACTTGTCCGACGACATTTGTGCTTGTTAGTAAACCAAATTTTTACCATTGACATCGATGGTGCAGAGTCCCCATAGTATTTATCAAGCTTTTCCTTGGTTTGAATGACGGTTTTTTCTCGCGAAAAATAATGTTTAATTAGAATTCCAAATTCACTTTTTGAAATTTTTTAAAAAATTCACGAGGTTGTATGTTTTGAACACCTGTTAAACGCAAAGTAAATGACGGAACTTGCTCAAAATTTGACAGGTGGTCCTTGATGGGAGCAGTGTTGCATTTCATGTAACTACGAGGGAAGTTCGAAAAATCACAGACTTATTGATCCGCCCTCGTAAATTATGATTACAGTGACTAATATTTGAACACGAATTCTAATATTGTACTTTTTATGAGTTGTATCTTCCATTTCAGACGAATGAGGTTTTAGAAATACTGAAATTGGATACTTCAACTTAATTTATCAATAACATCGGCAAATAATCCTGATGTATAATAATTAGGAAGTCTAATCAAAATATAGAGTTTATCATGGAATTTTCAATGGCTGAACTGATTTCCAACTAATTTTTTCCCTGTGTGCGTAGCGCTCGCCGTTGACTAAACTAGCATTTCTAGCAGCATTTTCGGAAAAATGACCCAATGAATCCTCACCAAACTGCCCCTCTCTGTGGATGCATTGGCCTCTCGAGAATGACGTTTCAGATCCACAGATGCGGCAATTTGGGTTGTTGGCATAGCCGCGATGTCAGAAAACATGGGGTTTCAGCTAAATCCGATGTCCTATTGGAGTTTGCAATATTTCCCAAAGTTGTTCAAGCGTAAAGCGACTCATTTTGGTTCGCGGAGTCATGATATTCAATATTTCGAACAGAAAAAATCTATCAGTGTCAAAATAACATATGTTTTAAAAATATAGCTGTATTTGGAGAACCCGTTACACACATCAAAATTAGCGTAAATCAGTATGATTCGCTTTGCAGTTAGCTCCAATTATAAACTGAGAATTTTTAACGTTTCCTGCATAGTTGTTTCAAAAGCTTCGCCCACTTTGTGAACTATGCGTCAACAACTCAATTGTACTGTTTGCACTTATGTGTTAGAAAAAACTTTAATTCGTAAAAAAGACTAATTTTGTATTACAAGTGTCAGTGATAAGTCTTATCACCATAAGATCTACTCATAACCTATTTTCCTACATAGTCAAGGGCTATTTCAAAATTTAAACAAATACGTTTAAAAATATTTAGAAATTATGTGCTTGTAATATTTGTAATATGACATATACACAATTTAAAATTGCGATATACGACTACCTCTCTGCACATGTTGATTTTAATTGGTATTAATTCATTGTTAATACGTGCTAGCAATTCATAAAAATACATCAAATTATCATTTCAATTGTTAAACTAATGCGAAGTATCTAGTAAAGTGAACATGAACCAGTTCTCTTATTTCTGTAAATTATACCCCACTTTCACCAGAACTACACCAGAAAGGTTATGGCAATTTTGGTGAAAATAATTATTAAAACTAATTACAAGTATATTGATAGCGTAATTTTTTTTAGTTGTTAGCAACGGTGGCATGTCATAACGTCCAGGGTCACAATGTCCATGGACATTACGACACTATAAAAAGTGTCATAAGGTCCATGGAAATTATGACACTTCCAAAAGTGTCGCAATGTCCATAAAGTCGTTGTCATTGTGTCCATGGACATTATGACACTTTTTTGGAGTGGAAGGAGTTTTCCCAGATGTTTCGCTAAGAGGGTGTTGGTTCCACTATAGCCAGGCTGTAGTACGCAAAGCGCAGACAATCAAAGAGTTTGGAACAGCTGTTAGAAATAACGAAGATTGTTGTAAATGGTACCGCAAAATTTTAAGCCTGCCATTGGCAAACCCAGGGCAGATTGAGGAGATGTTTTTGACACTGAAGAATGAAATGCTTACATTTCCCCAGAAAGAGAGGGACAGTTTCAATAGTTTCTTCAAGTATTTTGAAAAGCAGTGGATGATAAAGGTAAGCGAAAATATTTCTCTACAAAACAATATAGCCGTACCATCGGCCGCCGATTCTTTTATTTCCTTTACCCTGACACTTTTTATCTCAGCCTTTTCTTCAGTGTGTTCTCCCCACAGTATTGCAATTAGAGCAGAAGGTTGGCACGAAATTTTTCATTTTCTTTAGCTTAATAATTTTTCTCAAGATCTATGCGCTTACCCAAAAATTAAACCAAGGGCACATGACGCTGCCAGACTTCTTTGATTGTATAGTTCATAAAGAAAGCAGAATTCTTGAATACAATGAAATTACCGGAGACACTGATGCGCAAGATGCAATAGAAACTGATAATATGGAGGATATTGATGTGCCACAAAGCCAACCAACGGAGGTACTGCAATGCATTATTTGCGCTAAAGAACCGAGAAATATTTTATTGCAGCCATGTAGGCATTTCAAACTTTGCTCTGATTGTTTCGAAACATTAGATGCAAAATCCATTCCACTCAAAAACGTCAACCATGACCTAGTTCTCGTTTTCTACGCGAAAATCAAAACTGATGCTTTTGCATTATGCTTAGTCTCTATTCCCAACCACTGGCATAATATGCTAGCGTTGCAAAACAGTCAACGCAGTAAAAATGTAACTTAAATACACATTGGTTCGACGAACCAAGGCGGAATTGACCGCTTAACACATAATACAGAAACAATAATTACAAACACAATAATAGACAAAACACTGGTCATACGATACTTTAAAACAAATTTACATACTAAAAAAAAGTTAAGTTTAATAACATAAACAAACTTAAATACACAACCATCAGCTAGGAAAACTGACTAACCTACATGATGCTACATTGCTTCGCAATATTCTGCACCGTAACAAAGGTAAACAACGTTTAGCTCAACTTCGCCCAACTATCTTCACGTCAGTCAATTACGAGATTTCAATTTCAATTACTTACACACAGAGAAGAGATTCGTTGTCACAACTACATTCACAGTCAACTAAAATTTGGCAGTTCCTTGTACTCTCACATTATGCAGTCAGTTGTGATTACCAATAATTGTTTTCAGTATTACCAAATGTTACGCAAATCAATTGATTTGTAATTAATTTTTGGTTGCAAGTTATACAAAATAATATGTTGATATGATCAACAAATTACTTGAATTTAATGGTTGTCACAAACATTATTTGTTGATGCCATATCCCATTACAAATTTTATAGAAAAAACAACTAAAAAAATTATTTTTTATAAAATTGTGTATTTTATATCTAATATAAACAAAATTATTATTATATTTCTTTTCTGTTGTTCGACCTTTTCTTTATCAATAAAGAATCAATATTCTCCGAACTTGAGGTCAGATACAAGAACAGCAAATCTGACCTCAAGCTCGGAGAATATTTTTTAATTATTATTATATGTATTTTGTGGGTAATGGGCTACCTTGGGTAACCCGTCCCCATTTATGACCGAAAATATGAAAAAATTAGAAAAAGTTTCTATATCTCGGAAGGAAGCATTGATTCAAAACAATTACTAATTTTTGCGGGTTTCTAAGGGATTTCCATAAAGTGACACAATTCGAATTAATTTTTTTTAAATCGCTAAAATAAGAACATAAATCGGAAACAGTACTTCCAATCGTAAAAATAATAAATTTTTAATCGCCTCGGGAGGCTGTACCCAAAATCTTCTTCTAAGGGCGACTTTTTTTTTAAATTGCCAAAACAACAAAATGACAAACATAAAAAAGGGGAAAAATAATAACGCCGTTCATAAAGATATCCGTTAAACTTAAATAGCTAAAACGCGATTTATTTTTTTAAAAATAAGTGATGCCGTATGTTAAAACTTCCTATGGAGGTAAACAAAAATAAAAGTTTTGTTATTGGGCGCACCGTCTCCGAGAGATATAACCATGTTTTTGGTTAAGCGACGTTCTTATTTTGGCGATTTAAAAAAAATCCTCCATACGAATTGGACCACTATATGAAAACCCCGTAGAACCCCCAAAAATTATTTATTTTTTCGGCTGGGCTCTTCGTTACCGAGATATAGAATGTTTTTTCTAAATTTTCCACATATTTGATCAAAAATGGAGATGGGTTACTCTGGGTAACCCACTACCCATCGCCGTGGGCCGCTTACCCATTCCCCATGTGTAGTGGATAATCGTGCATGGTAATTTCCTCTCGTCGTGTGTACACTGAACTGAAAAGAATCGTCACACGGTTGAAAATATTCATCACTCCAACAACTTTTGTCATCGAAATTGAACTAACGTAACGTTTCATTCCCGCTATGAAAATGTGTTCATCAACTGCAAATTGTTCGTTACTGTGGTGAAAGTATGGTTCTTGCTGCAATGAATTTGCTTCATTATTGCAACGAATTTGTTTCGCTGCTGCAATGAATTTGTTTCATTATTGCAATGAATAGGTATCGTTCTTGCAAGGAATTTCCTTCATTTCTGCAATGAAGTTGATCATTGCTGCTATGAATTTGTTTCATTAGTGCAACGAATTTGAGTCATTGTTGTAATGAATATATTTCATTACTACAATGATTTTGTTTCATTGCTGCAATGAATGTTTTGAAGTGTGTTTGAAATTATTTATTGTCAATTGTACATAAATATACTGTTAGTGTTAAATTGCAGGTGTTTTGATAAAAATTTGTTTGAATTTTTGTTTTTGAAAATCTATGTGTAAATAGATTATATTCATTCCATGTTGTAACACTCGTCTGGAGAAGATTGTGGTAGTCGATGGGTTGAGTGTATACGATGAACTATTGTTAAGATTTATATTTAAGATATGTACATATCTCTATCTGCAACTACCATGAACATAAGCTCTACTCCCCTATGCTCTACTCCTTTAATATAGAACCACATCATTGTTTTTTTAAATCATGCAATTGTTGTTCTGTTGATGGTTTTGATATTCAATTGTAGCGCCATTTATTTACTTTAACCAAATTTGTTAAAGTTTCGATTGGATTCATTTGACTGTACGTTGAATTGTTATTTTTTATGTTCGTCGTACTTGGAACATTTTGTTTCTTTGACTTCTTCGTTTTCATCGACTTCGACTGCCCGAACAAATGTATGTATGTCTTTCGTTTTTTTCTGAATGCTAATACCAACACAACGTTTTACTTTCAGTGTAGCTACCCATTATTTTCCCCATAAAAAAATAAATGGTTTCCCGTTACATCCCATGAAGGAATTAGGGAGAGCTTCTCACAACCAGTGAGCTGTGCGCGCTCTAGTTTTACGCTCACTGATTGGGACCTAGAGTTTTACACCGGCTTCGAACAATAATTTGAGAAGCTTTCTCATGGCTAAATAGTCGAAAGTGTCGCCGTCACTAAGCGAGGAGACCGCCGTCGAAAGAAATTTAAGGTGGTCAGGATAGGGATGCACAAGATCCGCGCACAATACCATTGCACCACCGACGACCACGGTGGTACCTTGTGTTTAATGAGTAAACGTTCGTTACTCATTCCCCACGGTGATGTGTTTGAAGACATGTCGGGGGGGAGGGGGGGTGGTTAAATACGAACTAATTTAAAAATATCACATGTAAGTGTAAGTTAATTTGTGTCATCGACAATAATATTTTCTCCAGACAAGTATACACAATATTTGGCATCCTCTTGAAGGCGTCAATAGTGGCGTCAGATTCAATGATTTTATAAAAAATTCTCGCTTCACCTCAATTTATGGTAACATTAGTAAAGTACAAAAATACATGCGGTACAGAAACTAGTGCGATTAGATATATCAACTGGGCCTATTGGCCTTGTCGATAAAAACATTAATAACCTTCTTTTGATTTTGTGTAGAAAAATATATGCCAACGGCGTAAATGGAAATATGTATAGTTACCACGTTTTTTGGTGGATGATATTTATATAATTTATTGTTTTTTCAAAATCTTGTTTTTCACTTTCTGTTTAAAATAATAGTTTTTCTGAAAAGTCCTCGTGTAGCATTCAAATATAGTTTCTGGTTTACAGCAAAGCCTTATATGAATAATCGAACACATAACTGGGATTTTGTAACAACAGAAACTAAATTATGATTAGAGTGATAAATATTTGAATTCGAATTTTAATACTGTACTTCTTATAAATTGTATCTTCCATTTCAGATGAATTAGGTTTTAGAAATACTCAAATTGGTTAATACAACTTAATTTCTGTAGCAACAACTTCTGTTTAGTACTTCTGGTTTTTTAATTTACTTGTATCAATGACATCGACAAATAATGATTACGAATTCGAATAAAAATATTTAGGTAGGCTTATAAAGGGGTTTCCAATGACTGAATTAGTTTGTAACTAATATTTTGCCTGTGTGTATTATTGGCTCCCTCGTTTTTTAGCTTTCTCCACGGTCATCATAAATGTAAGTATAAATAAATTAAGGCATGAGGCAACGTGGTGGTCATTTAACTCTTATAACTCACACCTCATCAAAAAATTCCAATGAAAGCGATTACAAGTGTTCCCTGTTCGATACGGCGACATATTTTATTACGAAGCTCAAGTAATGAAATCGTTGAAGTAGAAGTAGAGGACGTTGGTTCGATTCCTGCTCTGACCACCTTAAATTTCTTTCGACGGCGGTCTCCTTGCTTAGTGACGGCGACACTATCGAGTATTTAGCCATGAAAAAGCTTCTCAAAATACCGTTCGGAATCGGTGTGAAACTGTAGGTCCCAATTAGTGAGTGTAAAACTAGAACGCGTACAGCTCACAGGTTGTGAGAAGCTCTCCCTAATCCCTTCATGGGATGTAACGGGAAACCATTTATTTATTTTATAGATAAGTACTAATATTTATTAATCAAGTCTATTTGGTTCATTCCAGAATATATAAAATTTGTTTTCAAAACTGTTTCAAGAGCTTCTATGTGTAATATATGGCTAGGTCGAACTTTTATTGAGAGCATAATACAGGGTAGAGAGGTATCAGTGGGACACCCGGTTGTATCGAAATTCCTTTCGCTATATACAAAAAAACAATTTTTTTTTAGTTTCTTACTATCCTCCAGTGTTTGCATTTCATGGGTTAATTGGTTAAAACCTCCAGATTTGTTATATTTGCGATTGGACTCACCGTTTTTGACTTATACCTATTTTTCGGTTTTAGCAATTTCTTAATTTGGCGGATTGGAATGGAATTTCTTCCGTACGAAAAACCCTCAGAAGCCCACAAATATTAGTAAACGCTCCGTTTCCGATATATAGAAATTTTTTAAAATTTTTTCATATTTCGAACAAAAGTGGGGATGGATCACTGTGGGTAATTTGTAAAATCCGTATACACCGCATGCCCTGCAGGCAATGGGAAAAAGTTCATTACCCATTCAATACGGGAGGTAATTACGAACTCTGCTAACCTCACCATCCAACCTCGGCTAGAGTCTAACCTCGGCTAGAGTCTATCCCGTAACGTGCGATAAGGAACTTCGTTCTAATAAAATAAATTAAACTTAATTTGTTTTCTTATATTTTGGCTTTATTATAAATAACAAATATTACCATTATTTATGGAACACAATTTCATTCATGTGGCTGCCGCTGCTGGCTTCGCGTTGGCTCGTCCTGTTATTCCAATTTTCCAAGACATTGGTGACGATTTCTGGTTCTATCTCACGAATGGCTCTGACGGAATTAGCCTTAGGAGTGTGGTTCATTTCTGTGTTATGAGCATAGCATTGGTCTTTAGCGGCTCCCTACACGAAAAAGTCTAAAGGGGGCAAATCACAACTCCACGATCATGATTACCGAACTTAGTGCGCAAAATGTAGATTGTTTGATGAACTCTGTGACATGGTGCGCCGTCCTGCTGAAACATTAAATTATCCAAGTTCATATCTTTGATTTCAGTCTAGTTATAAGAAGACCGTAATCTGGGCTCTGTACGTCTCATCGTCGACTGAAATGGCGGTTCCAGAAGCATTTTCGAAAAAATAAGACAATGGTGCATCACTCCAAAATCCACACCAAACTCTCTCTCTCGGTGGATACTTTGACACTTCGAGAATAACGTACGAGTTTTTCCATCCCCAAATGTGGCAATGTGGATTGTTGACTTAGCCGCTGAGTTGAAAGTGTGCCACGTCAGAAATAATGATCTTTCGCCCAAATTCGATGTCCGATTGTAGGTGCTGTTAGTCCCAAATTGAGAAGCCGTAACGAAGTAGATGCTCTTTTCCTCCAATTGCTGAGTAATTTGTTGGCCTCTCCACCACTGTCACATCCTGTTCGTTGTCAGAAACCAGAAAATTTTCTTCACCTTTGTCGCTCTCACCAGTAGGCGCTTTGGCAGATTGCTTTCAGATAAGGAGCAACCCTGTTCCTTATCTGCAAAGAACTTCCAACGTTCTCCAGGATCCTCCACATTTCAACCCACCGTCAATATATTATCCCCAGCCTCGTGCTCCCGTTCCCGTTTCTCCAAGTCTTTGTCTCCATTTTGTGGGACTTCATCGTTCACAGTCGATATCAACAGTCTTGCATTCCTGAACCCGTTTATAGATTTTCAGGGTTGTCTCCCCAAAAGCAAACGAGACCACATCCTTGCATTTTTCAGAACGGGTAGTGACTCGTTGGTCAAAATTAACATCGCGTGTCTATGGACACAATCTACCGCTTTCTGTCATCTGATTTTCCAATTGTGCGTTGGAATTTCTGTACTATTATCCTTGAGGATATACTCAAATCACTTGCTCGTCAGGTGGGCTGGCTGGTATCCAGGCATATGGCAAGAGCCTGGGTGGGAGGTCCTCCCTCCGAACAACATTTTTTGCTAGCCCACCTCATCCACTTTTTTCAAGGTTGCACGGTAGTAATCTACCGTACGCTGATTTCTAAATACAACTAACTTTGCGTGGCCTTGGTACCAGCCGGTGTCGCGACATCATAGAGGATGTCTCTGGATCTCCTTTCGGATCTGAATGTATGTTTAGGACAATGGGTCCACAACATACTTCCATTTATCTTTGGTAATTAATCCATCTTCCTCCCCCTGGTCGATAACCGCTATAACCAGGTTGTCTTTTACAACCTCACTAAAAGACTTTTGGTCAGAATTCCAACTGGCCGCCTTAGCCTTCTTGGGCTATAGAAGTTCATCGGTATGCTTGCTATGTGGAAGCCGTTGTAATTTATTGGTTGTCAATAAAATTAGTCGCTCTGTCTAGCAGTAAGTGTCTCCAGGTCGACATCACCATTTCTCTTGGTGACGGCGATCGTCAAATTTCCTATTGCTTCAGGTATAGTTTCTGCCTGAGATTAGTACAGCGACATGTATACCAGACGTCCTCACCAAAAAACTAGGAACGCCGGACCTGACATTAGCTCGCGCTACAATTGCGTCCAGATTGGTTCACTCTGCCGTATTGACATGGGAGGGGTTTCCGTCAACTCTAGGCCAAGCGGCCAACTCTTCGTCTGTCTTTGGTATTATTTCATTATTCTCTTTTGTGTTAGTCTTTACTGTATATGTAGGGTATTTGATATTCATCGCACCGTAGCCCCTAGTAGGACGGCAAGAACTTGGCCGATGACTTATTACTCATTGAGAAGCGCCGAGGCATCAGTGAGGCACCGCTCAGAAACAGTCAGAAATCACCGATTGCAAACTATCCACAGACACGGTAAGGATGACACCCCGGATTGGGGGAGTTAGTTTAGTATAGAACCACCACTGTGATAAACAGCCGCAGTAACATGGAGAACAGACGCTGACCAGACAGCTACTCCCGGTGGACTGACATTTCTGGATTTTAATTCGATCGGGGAAACATGGATGCGTCACTCTCCTGATTTCACTCCTCTCAGGAGCGTCCCGTTTGGAAAGTACTTAAGAACTGACCGCACCCTTTCGTCATGCCGCTGAATTTTTTAGGACATTTGAACATTTTTGTTGTACGTCCTGGGATTATACTATTCTTGGTCGGGGACTGCTTATTAATGCCAGGAACCTACATATCAGTAGGTCGTCCAGCTATCCGCCAACTGCTGACCCTCATGGTAACCTGAGCTCAGTCGTAGGTAGCAGCGGAGTGATGTTAGTCTCCACGAAATAACACCCCAATTGCAAATGAAAATATCAAATTTCTGCAAAATTCTCTGCAGCCACCACCATGATAGCCCAAGCTGTGTCGAACGTCCCTTTATTGACATTATTGGGCAATGCTGTACGTTTGTTTTCCCGTACGAGTTCAATATTTCGAGAAGAATTCACAGCAGGTTGTGTTATGGTACGAAAATGTCCAACAAAAAATATTAAGAATTTTGAATTTTTAGAAGCTCTACACTGTTTCCTGCTTAATATACTATATAAAAAGAATCGTGCTCTCAAGCGCTTCTCATAGTTAGCAAAAAAGTATAAGTAAAACAACTAAAACTGTACCAAGACAGTTCAAAAGAAATAAATATGAAATACGGAATAATAAATAAATATGAAATGTGATGAAGAGACAGAATTAAATTAATATCAAGACAGTAACCGAAATAAAAAAAATATTTTCCCTTCTTTTCGACTGATTTATGAGGAGTAAACTAAATACACGATTCAACATCATTTATGCTGGAATCTATAAAGAGCTTCCGGAAATCAATGAATATATTGCGTTTAGTTGGCACTATTGACTACTTCTCAGTGGGAACTTTGTTCGAAAAAATGCGCTTCTATAAGCCCATTGGCAAATTCTTCCGAAGAATTGGTTATTACAGACCCAAGTTGACGAAAATTTGCTACCAGATATTTAGTGGGTGTAAATCCGAACATTCGAACTTCGATTATATGGACTCTGTGTCTTTGAAAAGTAATTAAAAATGATACGAGTGCGTTGTTCGATAGTGCAAAGTAGTGTTCTAAAGGATAATTCAGTACGATTGCACTTTTTAAATTTAGCGCGTTATAATTGTGACAACTTATTACAAAATCTTGGAAAGTTTTACTGAGAATGCTCGCATAGTTGTAATAATTGTCTGTCGGGAAAGTGCACCTAATGTGTCAATCATTCGAAGAGCGGTCAACAAATTTGAAGAAACTGGGTTGTTGAGAGTAAGAGTTGTGTGCGTCAACGTACCGGTCGATCTCTTGAAAACATTGCTGCTGTAAACGAGAGTGTCGCCAAAACCCCGAAAACTTCAAATTTCACTACGCACTACGCCGCGAATTTTGACAAAAGACCTCCACCTTCGTGCGCACCCCATTTTACGTTACTCAGGAGCTCAAATCAGCAGACATTGGAAAGCGCCGGCAATTCGTCCAATTGGTAATGGGGGAAAAGTAAAATCAATGGCAATTTTCCAAAAAAAAAAAATAACATCTTCTCCGATGAAGCGCATTTCCATCTGAATCGCTTCGTGAATACACAAAACTTTCGAATTTGTTGCTCAAAAATCCTCATGTAATCCATGGAAAACAAATGCACCCAAAACGAGCAACTGTCTGGTGCGGTTTATAATCACGTAATCACTGGTGCGGCGGTTTAATCACGCCGCCTGACCATTTAACGATGAGCCCGAAATTGCAGTTACTATGAACGGCATTCGTTACAGGAACATGATATCGGCTTTTTTGTGGCCTCCATTGGGCAGCATTGAGAGATCGCGCAAGACGGTGCCACCTGCCACACCACGCATGAAACAGTCGGTTTATTGCAGGAACGATTTCCAGAATAACGTATCTCAAGAAATTCTGATGTTAACTGGCCAGTACGATCATGCGATTTAATGCCGAGCGAATTCTTTCTTTGGGGTTTTGTCGGGTTTATCTGGTGCAATGGTGGTGTGCGCGGCTCTTGTGCATGAGAACTAGGGTTCGATCTCTCCTCTGGCCACCTTAAATTTCTTTAGACGGCGGTCACCTAGCTTAGTGACGGCGACACTATCGATTTCTTAGCCATGAAAATGCTTCTCAAAATACCATTCGGAACCGGTGTAAAATTGTTGGTCCCAATCAGTGAGTGTAAAACTAGAACGCGCACAGCTCACTGATTTGTGAGAAGTTCTCCCTAATCCCTTCATGGGATGTAACGGGAGACCATTTATTCATTTATTATGTGAATGAACCAGAAACAATTCCTGAGCTCAAATCAGAGACCCACCGTGTCATCGGTGAGATACAGCCACAGTTGTGTGAAAAACTGCAGCTGATTCTGCTCCACCCAGCACATGCTGAGGTCAATCTAAGAATATAATTAAGATTGGTACAGTTTGTCTGAATCTGCAACTAAATGTTACATAAAAAATCCTTACTGCAATTTGTCCGAATTGTAAGGAATATATTTTTAGGCAAACATGTTAGTCCTTTTTGTCGGAATAAGTGGGGTCTTACTGAACAGTTCTCAAACGCAAATACACGCTTTATTATGCAACTTGAACTCGGTATTAGCTAAACGACTTTAGTGTTTGTTTTAGTTCATATTAGTCTTATAGGAAATATTGAATGCAATCGAACTAAAGCGTCTCTCGATTCCCCAAAATGGAAGCAAATAACAGTTCTTCAATCCACAGTTCTAACATGTATTCGGACACAATAGGAACATTTTTCTATAGTATATGTGCATATACAAATGTCACAATGTTTGTGCCTTTGTTCGCGTTTAGTACGAGTAGATATTGGTAATGTCAATAAAAGGGTACAAATGAAGTAAATAGAATTTCAATGCATTATTCGAGCTCATTTCCACTGCAATGGATATAATTGATTTTTCGCTTTATATCCGCATTCCAGGAATAGAAAAAGTGTTCCTGATTGTACAATGATCGCTCGTTCTCATACAAAGAAAGCGAATTTTGTTAGCTAACAGAAATATAAAGCCACAGATAATGGAAAGGAATGCGATTGAAAATAAATCAGTTTCATCTGTAAGCGAATTTCCAATTTTTTAAGCTATAAGCATTGGAACAGCTCCTAAGAGGAAAAGGAAATATAAGAAAATGTACATGCAACTGTTTAATCATGCTTTAAGTGAAAACGAAGTTAAGTGCTTTAAGTGAAAACGAAGTTGTTTGAAAAAGCTCATTGGTGAAAAGCTATTTAGTCAATGCCATTTGATTTTTAAAATGAGCTTCCGACATTATACTTATTGATGAAATTGAGGCCATATTGAGATATTTTAAATTGTCAGACAGGTCAAACCAGTAGAAAAAAGGGAAAATTAAATGTTGGAGTTTAAGTTTTTACACATAAGTAACATTCTGGTACACGGTGCTTTCTTGATAAAATCGAAACAACAAAAGATTGTGTCAACGGTACTTTTTTTTTGGATTTTGGTTTAATAAATATTTAAGAACATAACAAAAAAATGTATTCAAAATTAACGCCATTTGCCCGCCAGCCCGATCGAAGTCTAGCCAGCCTATCATCGATTGCAATACGCACCACATCAGGTCTGGATTATTCGATGCACAATCGTCCGTTGAAATAAAGTTAGGTAAATTGTTTTTTAACCACTCTTGAGTGGTTCATGCCTTAGAGTCCTGTCGAAATGTTATCGGCTCATTTTAGAACAATAGGATATTTAATGGCATCACAACTATTTCCAACTCGTCGAATTGGTACACCTCTGCCGAACATTTAACACCATTCCGCAGAAATTGAGCTAGGTTGCCGCGTCATAGGCGACCGTCACCACACCATCACAGAAGCAGGATGGTGACTTCTTTGAACTCGGGAAACCAGTTCTGATGCTTGCCGAGAAGACTCACCATAGACTCTATCATTTGGTTCACTGAGTATATATTTTCTCATCGGTGATCATAATAATGCAGTGGTCATTACTGGCGCAATGTCGAAGCAAAGCTTTTGATGTCTGCCTGTAGTTCTATATCAACGCCGACGTAAGTAGATGCCCGGCGTGTGGTCATGAAAAGTGGGTCTGAAAGTAAATAAGGACAAGACAAAATTAATGGTTTTCGTTATAATTTCGAGGTAGTGGGTGAATTTATATACCTCGGATGTGCCGTAAACACAAACAACAACGGCAGTCTTGAGATCATTGCTTGCGAATAGATGTTATTTTGGGCTAAGCAAGCACTTTAATAAATCCCTCTCTCGAATAATAAAAATCCTGCTATACCAGACCCTCATACAACCTGTCTTGCTTTATGGCGAAGAATCATGGGTTCTATCGCAAGCAGACGAAACATCTGTAGGAGTCTTCGAGAGAAAAATACTCCGAAAAATTTATGGTCCTATAGTGCACAAGAGCGAGTATCGGCGACGCATGAACCATGAGCGGTATGAGCTTTATCCCTACATTGATATTGTTAAGCGGATCTAAATAACACAATTGCGCTTGTGCTAGGAGTTTTCGAAACCGAACTCGAAAGAAAACAAAAAATTGGAAGACCCTGGGCTGGAGGGATCAGGTTGACGAATAGCTGAGTACACTTGGTATTGTCAACTATAGCGATAAGGCAAAAGATCGAACTGGTTGGGGAAATATAATATTTTCGTTTTGTAAGGGCACTGACTCCCCGGGGTTATTCAAGACCGGATAAGTAAGTATAATATCCGTCAAATGGCCCTCATGGCTTTGATGACAGGCCATTACTCTTTTCATGCATTTTTCTATGACTGTTTCACAGAGATGTGTCTTTATCTCACCGGTGATGCGTTGGATCTCGGAGTTGAGCTCAGAAATTGTTTCTGGTTTATTCGCATACACCCGAGATTTCACAAAACCCCAAAGAATGAAATCGCACGGTATTAGATCGCATGATCTTGGTAGCCAGTTGACATCAGAACTACTTGAGATAATTTGTTCTGGAAATCGTTGCTGCAATAAATCGATTGTTTCATGCGGCGGTGTGGAATGGTTGAACGATGCGATTGGATGTCGTTTACAACAGCAATGTTTTCGAGCGATCGACCGGTACGGTGACGCACAGAAGTCTTACTGTCCATAACCGACCCAGTTTCTTCAAATGTTTTGACCACTCATCGAATGGTTGACTCATTAGGTGCACTTTCTCGACTACGGTGTCAGCATATCTTTCCAAATTTTTTTAATAATTTTCACAATTCTAACGCATTGTTCTCTCATTAAGCGCTCCATTTTTAATAATCGGAATAAACTTATGTGACAGCTGCCAAATTTCAGAGTTGTCAGTTGCACAAAAAAAATTACACCAAATTTAAAAAGTGCAATCTTACTGAGACACCGTTTACAAATACATTATGTTACACTTTCCTACAAATAATTGTAAAAATAAAGTACCTAAAAAAGATTAAAAACACAACTGCCGTAAAATACTTTTGATTATTTATCTCCCTCCACTTGATATTTGAACTACATTTTCATGCGTTCATACGTAATTTGGACTGCTCACAGTTTTCTGCTTTTTGGATGGTGTCCTTTTATCTCTTAATGTGGTTTTATAGGATTACAAGTTGTTCTTTTTTTAACATTTTGTGCATAGGCCGTAAAAATACACAAGAACACAATTACTAGATTGCGTGAATGTTTTGCCTATAGCACCGCATTTTACACAACTTTGGCTTTTTCATTTCCTTTAAAGGTAGAGGAAGCGATTAGCGGATTGGAATTTTGTCTCTGTATAACATTCTGACTTTATGACATAAAGAGGTGTGTTGTAATAACTTTAAGATTTTGGGGACAAACTGTTAGATTATTAACATTATAGTACTAAAGAAGAAAGGTACTTCCGCTGCAGTTGAAATGGATTAACCGGAATTAATATTAAGGAAAAGACATTTATTAAACACCACATAGGACTATTACCACAATATCTTACCTACTTTTTATCCGGTCTCGAATAACCCCGACGGGTCAGGGACCTTACAAAACGAAGATACCATATTTGACCTACCAGTTAGATGACAATATCTGCATAGATCTAAATAATATTTATAATTTTTAAATTCCATACATACTGTCATCTAAATCGTTTAGTTAGCTTTAAAGCTAAATTTGAGAGCATAACTTAACCAAAAGTCTATAAAAATAAATAACTAAATTGTTTCTTATTTCATTCAGTGATGCGACAGGGAAAAGCTTATAACTGTCAGTGATCTGTGCGCTGTTTTGTAGACTCAGTGATTGGGCCCACAGTTTCATACCGGTTCCGAAAGTTTTCGATTTTAACTGAACCAAAAAATTACATTTTGATATTTAAATATACAATTTTATGGAGTCATTTTAAAAGTTGTGTCCACATAACAATTTTCGATAACAATTTCGACCATCCGTACAACATCATTCCTAGAGTTTTTGGAAATTCGAAAAAAGCAGGTGTATGAATGAGGGAAATTACTAAAAAGAAATCCAAACAAAATTAGAAAAATCAAATTCAAGAGAAAGAGGAGAGAAAACCCGAAAACGAAAACTGCAATTAGTAACATAATTGAACAAGACTGTAGCTGGCTGAACCCTAGTCGCTGATGAGATGACTCACAATTTTTCAAGCGATCCGCCAATGTGAGTTCAATTCTCAATTCCGACTGTTTCATTTTCCCACAATTTGCAGAAAACTCTGATCTGTCAGCTCGTAAAAAAACCAAAAATCTTCTAATAAAAACAAATGCAGAACGAATCACATAAAAAATGAATTCATTAACATTGAATTGCGTTTCAGTTTGAATTCGGGCAAACACAACAATATGGTTCTGAAGAATTAATCAATCCTTATAGTAATTGTACATTTAAAGTATTTAAAAATACCGATATTCAAATTAATCAATCCGGGGGAAATACATAGCCTGCTCACCGTGAAGGCTTATTCATCCATGGTAAGACAGATTAAATGAAAGTTAATTACGAGCGTAGGACACAGACAACAGACTGAAACACAAAATCATACAACTTACTAATAGATTGTGTACCATATAATTTCAAAGCCAGTCGACAGGAACTTGACTGAAATTGCCAGATTTAATTGAATGGAAATGAATTTACACAAAACCCTCAAGTATTCTTAAAAACAATTATGAATTCATAAATTTGCGTTGCATAATTTTTGAGCCTTAACATTTTGCTTTATTTGGTTGTTGTTGTCGAACAACTGTGAACCAAATTAAATTTTTTGGAAATATAACACCTGTTACACACAAATAAATATTTTTTGCTAATTTAAGGCACATTTGGATAGCAGATTTGTTTTATAAAGCATTTCTTGCGAGAAAAGTGTCTGTAACTTTTTTCTTATTAATTTTGTCCTTTTAAAAATCTTGAAAAATCCAAAACGCAACAAATTTTAAACCGTAAAGTCTACCTGATCTAGCCTCCTGATATCAGGGTTCAGAAATTTTCAATCACATATGTGCGTTCATTTGTCATCATTTATGAGTTTGTTCACGAACGTTCAAAATAACATTCAAAATAAATTCAAAATAATGCACAAAATTTTGAAATTCATTGAGTACGATTATCCAAATTCATTGAATCAAAAATGCAATATTCTTGCCAAATGCGATACCTTCGCCTAATTGTGAATAAAAGCGAAACGCGTTCATCGATGTTCATGATCGATGTCTCGTTTTGTTCATAGGTTATGTGGCTATACGGGGAAGTAATAAGACTCGTAACTGGTTTGCGTTTTGGATTTTTCATGATTTTTAGAAAGACAAAATTAAAATTTTTTTTACCAAAAATTAATTTTTTTCTTCACAATTTTATTTATAACTTCGAAACTGTTGATTAGTGTGAGAAAGTGTATAACAGTAGATTAAAGGTATTATAATTGTTCAAAATTGTTTTAAAAACTTTCACAGTTTAATTATAAAGGATAACTCGATTAGTCAATAGAATACAATCTTACACAAGAACCGGTAAACAGAATAGAATTTTCTTGGCTGATCGCTGCTAAGGATAGTACAGAGAAATGACCATCTAACTACTTGCATATGTCATTTAATACTTTTACTAATGTTTGACCTTTCAATAACAGGCCCTGTCCATAACAGTGCAAATTGAAAATGTATAGTGAGGATGACTAAGAGGCGTAATGTGACTTTTTCTTGCAGATAGTTGCGTTATGGCCGTCGGTGGTTCAATGGAAGTGTGCGCGGCCAGTGAGTGCAAAAGCAATGAACAAATTCATTGCAGCAGCGAAACAACTTCGTTGCAATAATGAATCAAGTTCATTGCTGCAACAACCATACTTCATCCGTGTGACGATGTTTTTCTGTTCAGTGTAGTATATATGTATATACGAGACGCAGCAACGTATCGTGGGCATCGCAGGTGTATTGCGATAATATTATATCGAGTTTCCTAATTTTTCGCCATAAGCCTTGTTTTATTTTCCGCTATTAGAACAAGTTTTTTAACGTAGAATACGTTATACGGTAAGGTAGGGGTGTTGATCTGGAGCACAAAATTTTGAGAAAATGTTTGTCAACTTTCATCCACTTTTACTTAAATATTAAAACATATTTTAGCAATTTTTATATGTTACTCAGTTTTGGTAATATGTTTTGTTTCGAATTATATTAAAAAAATTATATGTCTATATATAAAAGTTTTATGTAGTTAAGGAAATAAATATTTAAGAGCATGATATTTTAGACTTTTTTTGTACTTGCCGCTGTTGTTGTTGGTTTGTAAATGCCGCTGTTGTTTTTGTTGTTGTTGTGAAATCAAATGTTAAATGTCAAATGAAATGGTCGGTTATTAGTTCGTTTGGAGGGGAACATAAAATGAAGGGAGGGGAGCGTGGACACTTTTGTGTACTTGAAAGTTTACAGATCTTTGCTGTCGTTTGTTTACTTCTGCGAGCAGCGTGTAAATGTGTGTGTATGTACATTAATACAAAGGATTGGCGATGTATACGTTCACTATATCAATGGCGTTTTTCCTAAACACATTTCTGTGAATACATTCGGAAGTAGTTGGAAAGCAGCTAATCTATTGTGCTGCCATATCATAAAATGTATTGCTGTAGCTGTACTTCAAATGAAGATGTCGCTATAATGTAATACGTTAAACTAGATATAGTTTCATCCTTAAACATATGGCATACAGTCTTCGAGCACACAAACTAAAAAATAAATTAATAAATCTTGTTGAAAACTATTCCAATCGTTTAGATCAGTGGTTTCCAAACTTATTTGGGTTATCGCCACATTGTAGCGACATCTTTATTAGATGTACAGCAATAGGAATTACTTTTGTGATATGGCAGCACAATAGATTAGCTGCTTTCCAGCTACTTCCCAATGTATTCACAGAAATGTGTTTAGGAAAAACGCCATTGATATAGGGAGCAGAAAATAAAAGAGGAAATTTAGAGAAAACGAAAGCTGACTATAAATCTAAGTTTACACATGCAATTTTGATGGCGTTAATTATTGTGTTGGTTGGAGAGAGATGCGACGGCATTTTGTAAATATGCACTTTCTTAGATTCACTAAAGCAAGCAATGTCTTTATATGCGCAAGTTGCTTTCTGGGAATACATTGGGAAGTAGTTGCAAAGTTCAAACAACAATAACCCACTATTTTCCAGTTTCGGTTTAAATACTATGCCAATCATTTTAGCAGGAGACTTCAACCTGGACATTATGAAACATGAAAACAGACCATTTTTGGAATTTATGGATACTACATTCAATTTACAGTTAAAATCGTCCATCGCACCCACAACTATCAGGAACACATGTATTGATATGGTTTTCAGCAGAAATATTGATATTAATTGTCACACATATGTACATATCGTACTTTTCATACCATAAACCAATCATTGTAAATATAAAAGAATAAATTTTAATTTCATATAAAAAATACCCTATAAAATAATTCTCTTTCATTTTGGTAGTTTTGTTGTTGTCTTATTTTACTAAAAATTATATTGTACATACATAAAATAACTTATCACACATAACTTATCCTATCTAAAATTAATTAACTTTAATACATGCAAACGCCTACTTATGTTACAAAAACTTAATAACTACCTATCAGCTGTATGCGTATATATTAGATAGATTTAAATCATTTATCAAAAATTATATTTAATTCATATATTTTAATTGCAAAATGACTAACGTATTCTACGTCTGACCTATGCGCCCGTGTTATCTAACACAGGCTTGTTATTTTTTTTTTAATGTTACGATAAGTTCACCAGTTTCCATTATTTACACAAACTTAACGTTCACAAAAGGTCTTTACTCAATGAAAGCTGTTACTCGTTAGTTAACGAGTTTTAAACCAGACTGACCCTATCTGGCTGCACGATGATCCTCCTAGTTGGAGTGTGTTATAAATTTTGAGAAAATACCTACTTTTCGACAACGTATAAGAAATAGAATTGTTTTCAACCTGTTTTTGTTTAACATACTGACCTCATTTCTATACATCATTAATTCTGTAGTCATTCCAGCCATTGAGAACAAGAATAGAAAAGAAAAATATATTTGATTCGACTTTATCACAAAATCATTAAAATAAATTTCTTAAATTTCTCATTCCGTAGTGTGTGGTCGGATTTAGATATAACCAGCGAAACATGCGACTTTAATGTTAAACGTGATTAATCAGTTAAAATAATTGCAGTGTTGTTCGTTCGAACATTCGACATGGGTAAGCATTACATGCGTTCACTTCCCAATGTAAATGCTTGAAATTAGTATTTTGTTTGGACGGAATGTAAGACATGACAATTTGTCAATTGATTTACTTTTACTTTTTTATGGTAAGATTGTAATCAGGATCATTTGCATGACCGGGGAAAATATGTGATAAGCGAAACGTGCAACTTATATCTGAGCGAGTGATCATTCGTAAAATGTGACGTGATGTATCCCAGCAAAATATTTCAGTAACATATTTAGTGGCTCAGAAGAAAGTAAGGATTTGATAGGAAGGGACTGATCGATAGATTTAAATCAATGTCGAACAGCAATGTTTTTTAGATGCATTTATTCGATTATGTCATCAAAACGCGGCTAGAATCATTGCACTAACCATCCTTGAGCCTGCTAGTTTTACACTCATTGAAAGTGTATTGTCATCTTAATAGATGAGGTAGTATATCTCAAGAAGTTTGACTCTAATTAGTAACTATATTAGTAAAACCTTAGAATTTACTTAAATCGAGTAGTTATTCCATCGATTCACGGTATTCTGAGACTTTCAGTGCAATTATCACTATATCCGGGTAGTAATATCCTACAGTTAAAACAAGCTGTAGGATTACTAGAGCTGGTGCTAACGCAGATAAGAAGCATAAATATTAAACTGCCAAAAATTATAGGAAAAATATTTAATCACATGTGAGGAAAACAAAGCTTAATTCTGCTCTAATACTTTTGTCCTCTCAGTAGATGAAGCAAAATATCTCTGGATATGCATCTAGTATTTTAAGGGCGCATGCGCAAATGAGACATTCAGAATCCAAATTGTTTAACTCCTGTTTTTCCCAAAATTTTGGTGTGTTAATGTCTGTGGATTAAACTAACGTAACCATTACTTTACCGTGAAATAAGGAATAATAATGTTGAAATAATAATGTTAGTTTCAGTTTTTAGGATTGGAATTTCAGTTTTTAGGGGGTTGTTTGACGGAGATAAGCGTTTTGGCGACTGACACATCCAAATTTCACTGGTTTTATATTCAAAATATGGTTGCGCGTACTGAAAACTAAATTTTCTAATGCCCTAATATTTGTGTACACTGCATGCGGAAATACGGAATGATATTGAAAGCTCATAGTGATTTTGTGTCAAGATACTCGATCCATATCCAAATGCTGCCACATGTACTCACTCGTGTATGTAAATAGAAAGGGTTAGAGTACGCATATCAAAGTATTCCATGCGTAATATATGCATAGGAAAACCCCCGTAAGTTTGTTAAGGTCTCCAGGAAGGAGGGGTTGAGGAAAATTATTAATTTTTAGACTGATCACTAGTTGAAGGACTGAAAACAGTCCAGATACTGCATGGAAAGATTTGTACATTTGTAAGTAAAAAAGTATTGTACCGACTTGTATTCGCTTTTGAACATAATTTTGTTTTCCGTCCATTGAATGTCGGGATTTCGCTCGGAAGTGTGTGATTCCATATGAAATCGCAATTTGTGCATCTGTGTTAAATATAGTATTGATTGTATTGCGTGATTGATTGTAGAAAACACCGAAATTTTACAAGTGAATGAAATATTTATCTCCGTTGATAAACTATTTGACAGATTTTGTAATGTCACGTAAGGGTTATCCATTTCGTGGTTTCAAAAGTATAGGACTGGAATTCGACATCTGTCAAACTTAGTTGTTAAACCAATTTTTTTTTTCTTTCAAGTTGAAAGTCTGACATTGACGAAAATGGATCGCTTAACTATCACACAGCGCATACAAATTATTGAAACCTACTACAAAAATTGTGATTCCCGCACAGCCACATATCGTGCTTTAAGAGGAGATTATGGTTTACATAATCGTCCAACTACGCAAGCAATTGGCAAAATTGTGAAGAAATTTGAAGAGACTGGAGCGGTTACAGATATTGTAAGGCCTGTGCATCATCGTTTCGCTCGTTCCGCTGAAAATGTCGCTGCTGTAAGTGAAAGTGTTGCCGAAGACCCGAATGTGTCGATTCCTCGTCGTTCTCAGGAATTAGGACGGTCTTACGGCACATTATGGCATATTTTGCATTTGGATCTACACCTACATCCATATAAAGTCCAGCTCACACAACAACTGAAGCCAGCTGACGATTCACAACGTCGTAGATACTTGGAATGGGTGCTTGAACAACAGGCGGTGGACGGCGATTTTTCGGACAAAATTTTCTTCAGCGATGAAGCACATTTCTCACTCGGTGGGTATGTTAATAAACAAAATTGTCGTATTTGGGGTTCTGAGAATCCTCAAGTAATTGAAGTGAGGCCATTACATCCAGAAAAAGTCAGTGTTTGGTGCGCTCTTTGGTTCGAAGTTGTGATTGGACCTTACTTCTTCGAAAACGGCGATGGAACGACTGTCACCGTCAAGTCGGAGCGTTATGGTCATATGATAACCGACTTTTTTTTTGCCTGCTATTGAAGAATACGACTTGGAGAATATGTGGTGCCACATGCCACACAACTCGAGGGAATATGGCTTTATTGCAAGAGACATTTCCTGACCGCGTAATTTCTCGTCGTGGCGATATCAACTGGCCACTAAAATCATGCGATTTGACACCATAAAACCTTTTTTTGTGCGGCTACCCGAAAGACCGTATTTATGCAGATGAACCTTTAACTCTTGAGCACTTAAGAACCAACATTCGTCAAGGTATGGGTGAGATACCGCCCAATATGTGTCAAAAAGTGGTCGAAAATTACCTCAAAAAAATCAATGCTTGCAACACTTCGCGTGGTGGTCATTCAAATGATGTAGTGTTTCACACATAATGTCAACGTTCAAATTTTATAATAAAGAAAGAAATATCATGAAAAAAATATTAAATATGTCTTTTATTTACGTTTTCTTTGAACCGCAAAATGGATAATCGTGGTTGGCTTCTCCATATAGGCGTGCGACTTCAAGTGTCCCCACAAAAAATAGTCTAATGGGGTCAAATCGCACGAACGAAGTGGTCAACTGACACGCCACTACGTCAGATTAATTTCTCACCAAACTCGCCGGAACTGGTTCACGGTTCTCGTGCGCTGTGGCATGTGGCACAATCCTATTGAAACCACATGTCAACCAAGTCCAATTGTTTAATTTTTGGCAAAAAAAAAGTCCGTGATCATCGAACGGTATCGTGCTCCATTACCGTAACGCTGTGGCCATCATTGTCTTTGAAGAAGTACGGTTCAAGGATCCGTCGCCACATAAACCACACGAAACAGTACAGTGATGCTCTTCGGACCAAATTCGGCAACCCTGTTTATTGACGTACCCATTAAGCCAGATATGGGCCTCGTCGTGGAAGACATTTCTTCGATAACAATTTTTCACAGAGCACGAATTCAGATTACACTGTGCAACAAGAAACTTTTTCCGGAATGAGTCCAACGGGAAAGAAAGAATACCAGCAGAATATCAAAACACTCAAAGTTTTTTGCAAAGTTTGCTTGTATTAATTTGTTCTAGCCTCTTAAAATAACTTAATTTTAAAGAATAGGGGTGAGGATAATATATTTAAAGACTAATTGATAATTGCTACGAAATCTGATACTAATTAAATTTTGTTTAAGTGGGACTTACAGATGGGGTCAAGTGATGTAAATCGGAATATCTCTTGCATAAATTATAAATTTAAAAAAATCCATAATTAAATCTGAAGTTGATAGTATATTTTATACAACCAAAAGTTACGCTAAATTCTTCGAGGTCATTTCAGTGGTGGATGAGAAGCATAGACAGTATCTCTGTCATAATCAGAGTCTGAAGACGCTACAAGTACGAGCTCTCTTTCTGACTCTTCTTCGCTTTCATTATCTTTATGGAAGTTCCAGCTTCAACAAATTTTCACAAGACCAGCATCAGGAGATTTTTTTCTCGGTATCGGCAAATTAGTTTATGAAAATGTGTTGCCAAACAAAGAAAAAATACTACCTCATTTCGAATGCCATTGCATCTTGGGTGGTAACGTTCTCCTTGTTCAACTGATTCGGTGGCTAGTTGCTAACCGAAATAGTCAAGATAATGGTGCGGATAATACATTTTCAATGACGTATTAGCACGCATTTGTGAGGAAGCATTCATTATTCGTATGGACCATTTACAACTTCTAATGGAAGAAAAGTTATAAGCGAGTACATATGTCATATTTTAGTAAAGTACAATATAATTTTTTTAAATTTTTTCCTTCTTTTAATTTACTTTCGGTGAGTCGGCAGAGAATTTGAGCTCACACAGTGTAAACTCTTTTCTCTTAGCCACAGGTTTCAGTAACCTTTTCACCAGACAAAGTTTTAAATATAATGGAGCTAATACAGTTTTGGTTTGGGGTACCTTGGGGTCTTAGGAAATTAGGATTGAGAGATGCAGGTTTTGAATATTTGTATTTGCCCCTTTTTTCCTTTGTTACATATTTACAGTCAAAATAGTTAAACTTTACCAACAGAATTGACTGTATTAAGTAAAACGTTAATAAGAACAGTGATTAAAATGTCAACCAACGCACAGTCATTATACGCTGTGACACAGGGAGGAGAAACAAAACAAAATCATTGTATTTTAATGCAGGTCATCGGCACTAAGATAACACCGTGCTTCACAAAAAAAATAACAAGGTTGTGACAAAGGACTCTGGTAGAGATTGGGAAAAACTATACATGTATTGGCGTTTAGAAAGCTTACATCTGAGCTTTATTTTAGGGAGGTCAAATACCACCGCATTTGCAAATACTTATGATGAATCGGCATAGAAGATCAAGTGATCCGAAACAAGATTGTGTTCAGCAATTTTGCGTAAAATACCACGTGGAACCTTTCTGTCCCCTAAAATTAAATTCTGACGTAAACTTTCAAAACGGCGATACACGTAAATGGTGTTAACCCCTCTACAAGAATCCGTTATCAGAAACTTGTATTTTGGAGAAGTTTGATTTTGTTGTACAGTGTAATTAACTTAATTAAAGTATCAAAATATTTGTCATGCTGTCTGACACCTTCATTGTACGAATTTAATTAAACTAAAAGTTATTGTCTTAAATAAATATGAATATTACGAAAACATTGTCAAATATAAGACAGTAATATTACACTTGTGAAGGAGTACGATCTAGATTTGAGTGGGAATGACCATCATCCAATTTACAGGGAGAAGTTAAGAAGAACGCGAGCAGAATATTTACAAATATTTTGTCTAGAGTTTAGTTATATGGCAGACACTTAAAGGTATATGTATCAGTTGGTCAGAAAATGAAACCACATTAATTTACAAAAGGTGAAACATATATCAGCTGCCAATTCCTCTTTAATCGCTGACATACGTACACATGTATTGAAGTTAAATAAATTTAAAATCTGAAATTAAAAAAAAAATTACTCAATGACACCCGGTTGGGCTGAAGTTCCTTTTGCTATATAAGTTAGTTCCAACACTCCTATGGCGCCCGTTGAAAAATAGGATAATTTAAATGGATCTTTAAGAAATTATACTTTTTGTAAAATGATGAACTTCTTTTATAGAATATATTTTTTTTAAGAAAAGAATATTTTTAGGTCATCTTTGTAAGAATATTTATTATATTTTATTATTTTTTTGTTATTTTTTTTTTAAGGAGAGGTACTTCTTTTATTAAGAGCTAATGTATTTTTTAAGAAAAGGTACTATTTTTAAGAAGAAGGACTTATAAAGACGTAATTTTTTAAGAACAGGTACTTTTTAAAGAAGTGGTACTCTTTCTAGAAAAAGGTTAATTTTTTAAGAAAATTTACTACTTATGTCAAGAAAAGAAAATATACTATTTTATCTTTAAGAAAAGGTACTTTTAATAAAATGAATTTTTGTTAAAAAAGGAATTTTTTTAAGAGAAGGTATTTTTTTTGAAGAAACTTTATTTTTAAGAAATGGGAATTTTTTTAGAATTGGTCCTTTTTTCATGAATGGGTACATTGTTAAGTGTAGGTGCTTATCTTAAGGAAAGCTATTTTGTTTTTCACACAAAATTTACTTTTAAAGAAACAGTAGTTTTTGAAGAAAAGGCAATTTGTTGTAAGAAAATGTACTTTTTTAAAAAAAAGGTACTTATTTAAAAAGATTCCTTTTTTTAAGGATAGTTTTTGTAACAAAATGTACTTTTTTAAGCAAAGGCCCTTATTTACGAGACGGTTTTTTTTAGGAAAAGGTACTTTGTTTTAGAATATGAATACGTATAAGCACTTATTTACGAAACTGTTATTTTTTTTAAACTTCGTACGCTTTGGTTTTTTTAAATTTACTTTTTATTGCGTTCAAAACTAAAATATATACTAAATATTGGTTACAGGCTCACCTTAGAAAACTTCTCATTACACAAGAAATTTCCCAACGTATGTTAGTCTAGACACTAACCAAAGCAAAAGTACCCAATATAATTGATAATACTGGGTTGTAACATAATAGTGTTAAAAATAGTTGTTTAATTATTTTTCATTTAGCCCCCATCCAGCAATATGGAACTTCGTTCCAAAGTTTGACTGAATAAGATTTTGTAGATCGTTATTACAGGGTGGCGCAAAATTACCGAAGGTGTTTGAATTCATTATTATTTTTTCAAGACATAATTAGTATATATTTTTTTCAATACAGTGTATTAATGGAGAACATTTTTAGTGTAATTATGAAAAAGTATATATCTCGCAAATGGTGGCCATTTTCTGCTCCGCATATTCGTGCTCTTTCCAAAACATTTACCATAACCTGTCACAAATCTTCAGGTGATATGTTGTTGATTTCGTCGCGTATACTGTTTTTTAATTGCTTCATGGTTCTTTGGATAGCCACAAAGTAAACAGTCCGGATCGGTTGAATCCGGTGAACACGGAGACAAATTTAAATCGCTTGTATGCGAAATAATTCGCTCACCAAAGATGTCGCGTAAAAGACTCATTGTGTCCCTCGCAGTGTGCGCTGTAGGTCCATCCTATTGGAACAACACTTGCGGAATGGCTTTCCGCAGCTGACCTTAAACAATTTTACAACATTGTCCTATATCGAACACCAGTGATGGAAACGGCGACACCGTCTTCATTTCCAAAAAATATGGGCCAATTATCCTTTCCGACGAAACACCGCACCAACCAGTACCCTTAAGTGGGTATAGATGTCGCCGATGAACTACTCTTGGATTTTTCGTAGCCCACATCCTGCAGTTTTGAATAATAATGATCCCATTTAATTGGAAATGGGCTTCGTCACTCATAATTGAATTATGAGTAAAACCGTGATTCTATTCTGCTTTTTGCAAAAAATAAAAAGCACAATCAAGTCGTTCCTGGTAATTTGTCGCTTTCAATTCTAGGACATGCTGAATTTTGTATGGAAACATTCTTATAGAATCGAAAACTTCCATCAGCGACCTTCGGGAGAAGCCAAGTTGTGTTTCCGTCTTCCCGAATACTCTCCGATACACGTTCAATATTGTCATCCGTGTGAACAGTTCGTCATCTGCCGACACCAGGAAGGTTCCTTACTGTCGACAATTTTCAACCAGATGACACATTGGGATAACAACGATATGCACGCGGAGTGAAATCAATGGTCCGTTGATTTGGGAAATAAAGTTGAAGGATATGGGTGCATTGCTAAATTTTCCAGTATTTCGTTTATTTTTCCCAAGTCTTCCTTACAAAATACTGAAAATAAATATAATAAATAATAATAAAGAAGTTATAAGGAATTGAATAATGGAATATGCTAAAAGTGAAGATGTTACTCTACGCTTGGAGGTTTAATCCAGTGTACTTACATATACAATTTCCAGATCTTTAGTAAATTCGAGGGTTGCTATTTATATTTCGCGTCCAGCAATAAAAAACAATAATTTATCATTGGAAATGGTTTTATAGTTTTTCAAAATATTCTCATATTTTCAATATATTTTGTATGCGCTCCATCAATTTTGAAAGTACTATTAAAAATATTGTTTTTGAAGGCTTCAACAGCTGCGTCGAAAAACGTTGACCACCAAGTAAAAAGAAGTCATTGGGTACCAAATCACGGATGTACGGTAGATGGCCCATCAATTCAACATGTTGAGTGCTCAAATAGACTACTGTTTCTTACTGATGTGTGATCCTGATTCAAAATGAAATGATCCGTCTTCTCTTGTTGTTTTTTCTTTATTTCTTTTAACACTGTTGACAAACAGATAGTGGTGTACCACTAAGAATTGACATTCCTACGTTCCACTGAAAGCACTGTGGCCACATGATCGGTTAAACCTAAAAAAACGAGATCATTTGCTTCGATGTGCTTCTTCCAAGAACAACTTTTGATGGATTTAGCTCATCTTTTAAGACCCATACGGTCGATTGCTGTTTTGATTTGGGCTCATATGCGTAAACCAATGATTCGTCACCTGTGACGATGTTATACACTGCATTTGAGTTCCGCGGTTGTATTTTTTCAACATTTCTTTGCTCCAATCGACACGAGCCTTTTTTTGAGCATTCGTCAAATTATGAAAAATCTTTTTCACGGCCAACTAAACTTGCAGTATCTTATTGATGCTAGTGTTAATAATGCCCAAAGATGCCTCAATCTCACGGTACATCACATGTCGGTTTTGCTTTATCAGTTCATGCACGGTATCATTGGCTTCCAGCAAAACGACCAGAGTAGGATAACCTTCTCAAAATTCATCCTGCATCGAAAGGCGTCCGAGACTTAGTTCTTGGTACCAGATATTTATAGTAGTTTTTGATGGTTCTTCATCACCAAATTCAAAACTATTTGATTGAGACTGTCTTGTTTCGGTAATCTAGTTGTAATCTCTCTAGTAATCTCGGGAATATTTTCATGGCTTAATTCCATTTTTTGACCGAGATGAATTTTCAAACACTCTGTAAATACAACAAACAGCGCTTGTAAGTGAGAACGTGCCATGTATGTTTATGCTAAAAATATTTCAAATACTGGAGCGGTTGTGGTCGTCTCCGCGTCAACTTCCGCCCCTTGCAACAAACTGAACCCACAATTATGCAATACATGGTGCATGAACTATTTTGGTTAATGGGCATGGAAAACTTCTCTGGTGTAGACATTCGTGTCCATGTTAGTGGTATCCATCGGGCTATATCCAAAGTTTTGATTGCCTTCTCTCAAAAATATATCGATGAAACTTCCCAAAAAAATTAAAGACTTGTTATCCAATAAGTACAATTGTATGTACAATTGTATGTTAATATGATTGAATCGGTCCAGAAACAGTTTCTCATTTTTTGTCTGAGAAATCTTCAATGGAACCCGAACCATAATCTTCCTTCGTATAGCAGTAGACTAGCATTGATCAGATTGCCGACTCTTAGTAGTAGACGTACCATGATAAACTCTATTACAGTTTTGAAGATAATTGATGGATGTATATGTTCTGAATTTCTGTTATCTAAGATTTTCATAAATGTCCCATTGAGACCCACGAGGTACTATAAACTCGTAAACATCGAGTTTCAGCGTTCGAATTATGCGTCCTTTGATCCAGTTAGGAGAATGTGTCGTGACTTTAATGAGCTATATCAGTTTATTGATTTCACAGGTAGTTGGGAAACGACAAAGTCTAGCATAATTTGTCATTTGAACCGATTGCATTAGTGCTGTATATTCGTTAACGTACATATGTAAATTTAATTTACTTTATCCTTACTATCTGGTCTGATTTATGATTTGGTTTTCGTTTTGCTCGTAATTATTATATATTGAAGTATCTTATGTTAATATCTCGTGATGTGCTTTTATACTTATTTATGTTAGTGTAATACCAACTGGTGAAGAATTTCTGTAGTTGGTTGTAACGTGTGAACTTATAATCCTTGCTCTCCCGTTATAGACCGGTCTATAATGTGTACGCTGTCCTCACGTTATGGGGACGTGGCCCTCTCGGTCGGTAGGGGCGGGTAAGAGTGGCGGCGATGGGTTCGCTCGATTAAAAAAAAAAAAAAAAAAAAAAAAAAAAAAAAAAAAGTCACAACTTTGTTGGTTGGCCATCCACGTGGCTGCGAACCCAAGATATTCGGTGGTCCAGATGTTCGTCCACGTTACCAAATAGATTATGGTTGTTTTATATACCCCGTGATATATACTAGTTTTTGTTTATAGCAAAAAAGGTAACAGGAACACGTTCTCTGAATTTAACATTCGGACATCGAAAGTTACGAAATCACTTTTATTCAAAAGCTGTTAATCTTACAACTGGTGTGTCCTACATTTAGTCTTCTCTTTCGATTGGTTTCTGGATTATCAAGTTTAATCGACTCCATAGAATTCGAGGCAATTAAATAACCATTAGTTTCTGGCAACACTCTCTGTTACTTCTGTTGTTACCACAAAATAATAGGATTATAACAACAGTTTTAGAAACAACATTATTTATGTCACACATTTTTATTTGCCAAACCTGTGTCTGCCAAATTGGGAGTAACTGAAAGCAATACAATTATAGAGTCTGTACTCACTCATTGTCACACGGAAGCCGAAATTAATTCGCATTATTAATTTGACTGTTTACTCCTTTTGTACTACTTTGCAAACTAACTCTTCAAGCCAAACTAAAATAAAAAATTAATTAAAATTTAATAAAAGCCACTAATTTCACAAAAGCCACTCAACAGGATACAAACGACTCTCTTGAAAATGACACGACGTAAAGTAGCGGGAGGCACGAATGGTTGCGGGTGAAACGTTTAAAATATGAAGTCAGGGGCAAAGACTAAAAACAGTTTATAACTCGAGTCTTTTGTTTGCTCATTATTTCCTTATAGGTATTCACTTTATTTGGGGCAAGAAAGTCAGTAATAACCACAAACAAATTAAGACTCAACATTAAAAGCAGAGATAAAGAAACCCAAACCGCTAATGAATACATGGGCACAAGCACTGTAAATGGAAAGTTAGAATGAAATAACAACAGAGAGAAGTCTGGT
The DNA here is from genome assembly GCA_963931995.1 of Phaonia tiefii. Lineage (NCBI taxonomy): Eukaryota > Metazoa > Arthropoda > Insecta > Diptera > Muscidae > Phaonia > Phaonia tiefii. Next base: position 160,386,450 of record OZ008370.1, on the reverse strand, counting down.
ATTTAATTAAGATTACGTCCATATTCAAGCCATGGAAATGCCTCCAAATTTTCGTTTTCTTTTAAACTTGCACTCTCTTCAATTCATTTAAATTGGTGTCTATCCATCCTAGAATTATTAACCAAAGTAGTGGATAACATTTCACTTTTTCGTCAGCAATAGCATAACAATTTAGAAAATGTTTTAAACCACGTAACCCTGAGTTATATTCTTAGGACAGATTTGATTGCTTTTACACACTAATGTATTTGAAATGTATACTACAAGCATACAAGGTCAGAAATATCTTTTTATGTGTAAAATTATTAGATTTTTCTTGGACTAATAAACCACGCAGGAAAACGTAGGCACTGGCATGACTAGCGTCGAACTCCGTGACACGTTCATCAATAGATGATGATGTAGTTTGCCTCTTAAACGTAGGCAGTTGAATTTCGTCTACATGCAGACTCTCACCGTAATATTCGTAGCATCCATTTTAATATTTTTTTACCAACAAACACACAGTGGTTACCCTCATTGGGGCCTAAATATTCATTGCCTAGTACGACAAAGACGTTTCCCTTATTCAATTGCATTGCGGAAGGAGAAGAATGTATACGAATGATTGCAAACAGGGAAGAGCAAGAGATATCGAGAGCGAAACTTGTCTCGCTTATCGATTATCACTGCCTGGTGGTTTCATGAAGGTTTTTTTATGGGAGCGGACCGGAAGTCAGAAGTGACTCTGACGTGTCTATTTTTAGTCACTGATGGTGTCTTTAGGAAATTCCTAACTGGGACATTATAACAACTAAATATAAGCTCTTACGTATACTTAATATCTAAGTTAACATGAATGTCAAATAAAGGGTAATTTCAATGATTTACTTGTTTGGGTTAGTTAACATTTGGGTTAGAATGTAAATAACTGCGCGATTAATTTTATGCATAAAAGTAACAGCCTGTGATTAACCACAATAGTAAACGGTTGAAGATAAGTTTGTCGGTAATAGTAATATCAACTTTCAGTAATAGTAAAAAGGTTGAAATATAATCTAATTATGAATGTTAAGTTTGTGTGAATAAAGATAACTTAAACACTTGTCTTATCGTAACCGAAAAACAACTTAGTTTTATTGTCAATAAAACAGCTTTAACAAGGACGATGATGAAAATTTGTAACAATGTATTACGTGTCATATTGTTTTATAATTGTTTTATAGGCCCACAGCCTTCCACCTACAAATAGTCTTTCAGGATTTCATTCTATTTTGTTTTTCAATACCTGTGTTTATTGTGGGATTCTATTGTGAAATGACTTCTGCAGGATATATGCAGTGAGAACAAATTTTTAATGAAATTTCAAATGTCCCACATTTGAATAGAAAAACCTCAAATTTACACACATTTAAATATTTAATGTTATATGTCTCAATCCCAATCTCCTGCACTGGCGAACACCATACGATTTAGTTTCTGTGTGGGTTCGTCGTGTACAGAATGAAACCACATGTTCATACTTTAACAATATCGCCTCGTGTACTGAAGTGCTATGCAAAAATATTTATTTATGTATGGTAATTAAAATTCAAAAACGTTAAGCTGAAATAATGGGTTTTCCAATAGGTACTTGACAACTTTGAATTTAATTTGTGAGCGCACTATTTCACTGATCATCTAACTGTTACTTTCTTTTTTCCAGTAAACTCAACATTTTCATCATGGTAAAGTACACGAACCAACAACGTATGCAAATTATAAAAATGTACTACCGAAATTCGGAGTCGGAACCGCAACTTTAAGAGCGTTAAATTTCGGTCGTTATTCTCGCCCTAGTAGACAAGCAATAACAAGTTTAGTGCAAAAATTTGAGTCTACATATGCATTGTGTGATGCTGCCGTGCCAGTGAGACAACGGGTTGGAACGGTTGGAAGTGACGAAAATCAATTTGGTTCTTCGTTCTTTGATCAGGGGATACCCAAGTAGCCTTGTGGATGTCTTTATGTTGGAATCTTTTTTTTTGCCGAGGGAAAGTCAATCAGTCTCATACCGTTGTCGGAACTGTCAGCATGTAGACTGAAATTGCCAATAGTTGGATGAAACACATTCTCCCTGCCTACTTTGGCATTACAATTTCCCAGTACTATCTTAATGGCATGGCCAGGGCAGCTGTCATACGTTTCCTCTAGGAGGTCATGGAATATGTCTTTGGCATCATCATCTTTCTCTTCTGTCGGGGCATGCATACAAATAAGCGATATATACAAATATTTCGCTTTTATGCGAATTGTGGCTATACGTTCACTGACAGGATTAAACCTAGAGACTAGATGTCGCAGAGACGCAGAGACTACAAATCCGCAACCAAATTCATGACTTTTCTCATGGCAGCTGTATTATATGTAGCAGTTTCTTCTTCTTGTGCACCCATGTCGTGTCCATCGCTTTTCCTGGATAGCGGTAATGTCAGCCTTATAACTTTCGAGGACATCTGGCAATTGGATACTTGCACCGAATCTATATAGAGTTCTCACATTCCAGGTGCATATCCGTAAATCGTGGTCCCTATAAAGATTGCGGGGGGTCGTCAACAACTAGGGTTTTTCGTTGTTTCTAGGTTTCTTTTTCGTTGTTGTATATTCAGTGCAATTATGAACGGTGGCGGGAGGCAAACCCAGCCCACTGGTTTTTTTGCATTTTACCTACTGCCAGGTTATTTCATTGCAGCCGCCCATTGTGGAACAGACGCTGACCAGGATGCAATATGTCGAATCTGGGTTTTGTTGTTCTTTTGGCTTCCATCCGCCGTTGGTCCATATGTTTGGCTTATCCGCCTTCTAGTGACAAAAGAATATGCCCGATATGTTGGTGATATTCAGTGACATTAGTCACCTACTAAGCGCGAGACATATCAGTGATTGCATAACCAATCAGGCTGCTCATTTGTTCGCCTTCTCACTCTAGTAAGCCTACCGAGGTTTTTTGATAAGGCTATAGCCGAGGATATACTGCGGGGAAGTAGTGAGCTGCCTGGACTGCCCAATGAAAGAATTATTTCTTGCCACTCCCAAGTGAATGGCTATCAGAGATTTTCCGCCTCCACCGACAGTCCTAATAAATTCCTAATAAATTCACAATCACGTGTTATTTTATTACATACTTTTCCACCTATCGGATTGGAATGTACTCACACCAAATTTGACCCAAAATTTTAAAAAGTTAATTGTTAGAAGTTGTAATATATTAATGTCCAAGGTTACGTTTGTCTATGTTTAGCATATACTATCCCCGATTCAAGAACACACAATGTATCCAATGTTATGGAGCCGATCAGCTTCACTTCTCATTTCAAATATAAATTAATCGATTTCGAACCTATATAAAATATGTCGTTAATAATATTCAATTTTAGAGAATCGTTCCCTCACTAAATGACTGATTGTCAAACCCTGTATCCTGACAATATGCTATAATAAAGTAGGCAATAATGACTGCCCTGTAGTTTGTTACCTGCAACATCAAATTTCTGTATTCAACATACGCTATCTAGATAGAACTAAATTTCTTCCAACTGAAAATTTACTTGCGCCACATTGTCATTTATAATTACATTTATGATTGCGGTTAAAACTATAGGTAATAATTTTTGTAACATCTACAGCTAAGGGATTGTTTTGGCATCATTGTAGCACTAACAGCAGTTTCTTGTTGCACACCATTCAAACGGTTTTTCGAACAACAAATTCGTGACAAGTCCTTTTCACCATCCGCATCACTTCCATAGGTATCGATTTAGCGTGATGTAGCTTTCATGTAAACGGTAACAGTCAGTTTCAGTCATCATGTATGCAATGCCCACCCAATATACGTCCACTAAAAGGGAAACTCTTCAGGGTAATGCCAAGAATATAAACTACTATGACAGGCGAGTTTCATTGGAGTAACTCAGGCAAAGAAAGAGACGATATCTTGTAACCGGATATTAAAATACGAGACAAACGTCATTGCTAGGGTATACAATATATTTAAGCCAATTAATGTGCGCTATGTTCACCGGACTCTCTCTTGATTCAACTTCCCCCATATTGACGGAAGGAAGACTTTCACATCCTGGTTACCGTAGAGAATATTGAACGCTTAGTGATACTACATCGTTTGTGTCTTCGAGTTAATAAGCCATTAGTATGTACACTTTTTTTAATATTTGGATGTTTAGAAGGTAATTGGAAAATGTGTGTTACAATCTAGCTTGTTGTGATTAGGAATCAGTAATTTCAGGTAGCTTTGGAAACAAAATAACAACGATGAGAATCGTTTTGTTAATTCAAGAACCGGGATATAAATATTAGATTTCTAAAATATTAGATTTCTATAGCATGTCTGCTTCCCACAACCGCTAATGTCTTTATCTTAAATTATAAAACTCTCCAATAGCTAATTATATAGCTAACGTGATTTAGAAATTTGGATAGTCCGACACAGATCAAATTTGTCTACCTGCATAGGTGACACATTTAAAATTTGTTATGCAATTTCTATCCAACAAGGTATCCAGAAAATTTGCGCAGTTCCTTTAAATTCATCAATAATTATTTAAATTCTAATCTATTTACTTCGTACTAGAACAATCGTCTTTACACATCCACTGATGAATATACCTATACAACGCATAAGTTCTCGGTGACGTACTGCGTGCCATGGTGGCGAAGAGCATTCATCAATTGTTTAGTAAAGTATATAGATTTTAAAGTGTTGCATGATTTTTGCTTGACCAGTCTGTAAGGGTTAAAAAAATAAATAAATGGTTTCCCATTACATCCCATGAAAGGACAGGGGACAACTTCTCACAATCACTGAGCTGTGCGCTTTCCAGTTTTCACTTGCTGATTGGGACCTACAGTTTTACACAGATTCCCATCGGTATTTTGAGAAGCTTTTTCATGGCTAATATACTCGATAGTGTCGCCGTCACTCTGCGAGGTGACCGCCGCCGAAAGAAATTTTAAGGTGGTCAGTGCAGGGTTTGAACCCAGGATCTTATGTCCAAGAGCCGCGCAAACTACCATTGCACCACCGACGGTCACCGGTAAATTTAAGCAAAATCAACTGACATTTGGAGGTACTCCAGAGACAAATTTAGTGGCAGTTTCCCACCAAATATCTGTTATTTTCGATGTATTATTAATAAGTTTATTGACGCCTTTCCATTTGTTGGCAGTTTTTACATTACATTTCAATTGATGTCTCTTAAGTTTTAATTGGTGCCTAAATTTACCATTAATGTCTTTTAAATTACAATTTGTGTTTCAAATGTCAATTGTTGCCATTTAAATTTAAAATCAAATTTAGAATTTTCTATTTGGTTATAGTTTTAAAATAAAGTTAGTATTTTTAAAATTACCAACCATTAATTTCTTTTACGACGTTTACTAAATTCTGTTAAAAACAACTAAAATAACATATGAGCGTCTAAGGTATACGAGTCTCTTATGTAAAGCTATTATGACGTAAGGCAATACAATCATAGTGGCTTCTGATTTGCCGCCGATTTTTTCTTTTTTATCATAGCGTTATTCAAAGACTTTTTGAAAAAATTATCCATTTGTTTTTGTATGAGTAGCGCTTAGAAATTTAATAAAAATATTTGTACTAAAGTGACATGTTCTGATATCCCAAAGTCTTAAGGTGCTGAGGTTCCTCGAAGTCGTTACTTATCCATCACCTACAAGATGTCCAACAAATAGAAATTGAAAGAAATATCTAGTTTCGAAGCTACCAATATCTTTAAAAGTAGAATCTAGTCCTCTGCGAAAGTATGCAAGAAGAATATCTACTGGGTTGATGGGAATTCTAGCCAGACTGGTAGCAGTAGATGGATTGTGTACCAAAAGCGCTTCAAAAATAGAAACTTATATAAGAAACTTTAGCATTCAAAGCGTAGTAATGCTTGCACGCGACGTCACCGCAGAATGTTAATATGATAGATAACATTCCCACAGAAAAAAAGATGAGACTATAACGATAGTGGTTACGAATATAATTCCCCGTCAAAGTGCCACGAAAAAAAATGCCATTTCATATATGCCGCGAAAACAGTATCATAATCGACAAGTGCCGCGAAGAAAATTCCATTTCAGAATATGCCACGAAAAAAATGCCATTTCGGAATATGCCGCAAACAAAATTCCATCTCAGAAAGTGCCGCGAAAACTACATTCATCAACACTACACTATAAAACACTATAATCAACACTATAATCACAATATAATCAACACTACAAGTTTTACATAAATTTTACAACAATTTTAATAAAAATAATTTTCAACATGTAACAAAATGATCCAATATTCTAAGAAAAAAACTTACGCTTATACATTTTTTCGTGGGGATCACAAGAATGTTTGAAAAAAAAATTAACTCATTAAGTTTGTATAAAACTCTTTGTATGGCTCTGGAATCCATCGCTTTTCTATCATTGTTTTAATGTCTTGTCGTTTTTGCATAGATAGGCTCAGCGGATGATTGTAAGCGGGCTTTAATTGAATTTGTTTTAAAATCGTAGTATATTTGACATATTTTTTGAAAATGTTTGGGATCTGGTAAGGATCTCCAAAATTATACTTCAATTTTACAAGGTTTTGTTGCGCAGGATCAAACTCGATTTCACGAATTTTGCATATTGAAACATTACGCCACATTAATGTTTCCGATAATTTCGTGAAATTAATTATCTCCTTCTGTGCAACGTGGTTAACGACGTATGGTTTTTTATGGCAACATGCCTGCATCGCTTTACCCCACTGTTCTGGTGTGAAAATCTCCTTTCGTTTTGTGTAAGATTCGATGCACGCATGCATTGAATCTCCTGCGCTTTGCGTGTGTCCAACTTCCAGAAATCTATTGGAAGAAATATTTCAGAGATAATTTACTTTCAATGCATACTATGCGACGATCGGAAATTCGAATCATTTAAAAACTCCAATATAATTACCTATGAATAATTTTCACATTGTGCAAAACGGCAAACATCAAAATCATGGAAAACACGTTCTGGTTTTTATTTTGTCCCCCACAGTTATCCGAGAAGGTGTTGACTTCCTTAATTTCGGGTTTGGTTTCTAAAATTTGCATGAGCTGGCTCATCAAAATCGAAGCGATTTCGTTCGATCCTCTTTGAGCAACGGTCTCATTCCAGACATTACAAACACCATTACGACCCGCCAAATCATACAAGGTTATATCGGTCATACAAGTTATATTCGGCATTTTTTTCGTGGCACAATGTGAATTGGAATTTTGTTCGTGGCATATTTTGAAATGGAATTTTCTTCGCGGCACAATGTGAATTGGAATTTTGTTCGTGGCATATTTTGAAATGGAATTTTCTTCGCGGCCAGCACCGTGAAATGGCGTTGTTTTCGTAGCCACCATCGATAAATCATCTGAAGACATTATTAAATAAAACATTATGGCCGTATTTCTGTAGTGATTACAGAGTGGACCGATATTTCAAGTACAAGGCAAGGCAAGGCAATTAATATCATCCTATTAGTAAGTGCTGCAATTGTTGGAAATGCATCGTATGTCAGTTTGGTTAAAGCTTTTGAGATGAAGACATAGAACAACGAAATTTATAATGTTAAAAATATATGACTATACTATAATTTTCATAATGACTTTATTTTTAATAGTTTTGAATGTTAATGTATGAGAAGTTCATACTACAAATTTCTAAGTGAAAAATGCTTGGTTTCTGTTGGAATAACAGATAAATAATGAAAGCCACTCACTTGTTGGAATAATTGACATCTAGGCTGATTTGTTACTGATGGATTTTCGATCGTTACCAACTCGCTTACCCAAATTCCATACAAAGCTGGTATATACACCCCGGTTCACTTATTTAAAGGCACTAAAAATTCCATATTCAGCAGACTGTATCTTTTGCAATTTGTAACCGATTGCAGAATTTTAAACTATATAAATGGAGGCTAGAAATTTTGAGACATTAAAAATATCATGACAATTGTAGTTTCTTAACTAAAGAACTTTTTTGAGCAATTTATAAAAAAAATGTATTATTTTTTTATTATTTTTAAAGTTAAGAGGGAGCGTTTGTCTTTTACAATTTATTACATCTTAGTCATTTTACGAGTCAAAATAGCAAAGCAAAAAATTTTTAAATCTATCGGAAAAATCTAAAATCGATGTTTACCGTCCTGAAGGATATATGAAACAAATTGGACGGTGCCCAACAGTTGTCGACAATTACATCACGGACTCCGATGGTTATGGGAAACTTTTTAAAGGAAGGGTTCCATTGTCTTAATCTACGTATTAGAAAAGAAAAATCATCAGAATTGCTTCTAATTCTGCCTTACTTATCCTTGTCAAAAATAAGAGCTCAAGCTGGAGTGGAAGCGAGAAAATCATCAGTAGGCAGAGTAACTAAGAGCTGTGGGTGTCTTAAGTACCTGAAATTACAAAAAAAGGCGCCACTAACTCATTTCGCAAGAGACCACCTGGTATGGGATATGCAGGCAAGAGGTCATGTAAATGACTGGAGAACCGTTGTATTTACAGATGAGAAGAAGTTTAATTTGGATGGCCCTGATGGCTACAACTACTATTTCCATGATCTGCGCAAAGAAAGTATTTTTTGAACCGACATCACAGCCGAGAGGGCGGCGTTATGGTGTGGGGTGCTATTATGTACTATGGCACAATCAATCTTGAATTTAAAAGTTCAAAACAGACTGGTGCAAGCTATAAAATGTTATTGGAATTGGCTTTTTCGAAGTTCAGTGAACCATTTGGTTCCATACCTTGGATATTGCAACAGGATAATACCCCTATACACAACGGAGTTCATTGCAAGCCAAAATGTTAATATTCTTGACATGCCACCCTATTCGATAGATCTACATATTATCGAAAATGTCTGGGGTTGGTTATCTCGTAAGGTCTATGAAGGAAGTAGAGAATTTAATGACAAGCAGTCACTAATTTAAGCCATTAAGGATGCTTGGAAACAAATATCGTTGCATTACATAAATTCTCTTTATCTATCAATGAAATCCCGTATATTTGAAGTTATTACAAACAAAGGGGGTTGTACCCATTACTAATAGTTCTTAAATAAAGTACAATAAATTAAATAAACAAGAGAAACTGTTTTTCATTAAAATAAGGTAAAGTGCCTTTAGTCAAGTGAACCAAAAAAATATAACATTTTTTGACTTTTTTTTATAAAATGCTCAAAAAAGTTATTTAGTTCAGAGACCACTACTGTCATAATTTTTTTTGTATCGCAAGATATCTAGCTTCCATTTCCATTTAAAAATTCTGCAATCGGTTACAAATTGTAAAAGATAGAGGCTGCTGTATATGGAATTTTTAGTGCCTTTAAATAAGTGAACCAGAGTGTACACGATTGATAATCTTACCAGTGGTACCTATGCGGGCACAGTGAGTAGGCATCTGGTGATGAAGTTTTGACGGATTTCGAAACTAGTCACGTCAGGGACGGGCTTTCCTAAATATTATTTATTTTAAATATTATTCCAACGAAAACCACCCATTTTTTACTTAGAAATTTGTATCAGACGCTGAGGGCTTGTAGCATGAACTTCTCATACATGAACATTCAAAATTGACAAAAATAACGTCATTGCGAAATATTCAAACTTAGTTTTTCTAATTTCTAAAACAAATTTAAACATACAACGAATCGTATTTCGTCTAGGTCTGATATTCGAAAACCTGCTATTGACAAAGCATAGCAATTCGAATAACTCGAAACCAGACTGTCTGAAAAAGTCGAGCATTTGAACACGCTACATGCCTAGCGTCTTTAGGGTAGTACAGTTTTCGCATAAGATGTCCTTTATAAATATTCCCCGTATTAAAGGGATACATTTTAATTGTCCACCCCAATATTAGTTTAACCAAGAGCAGTTAATTAAAAATAGATTCAATTTTATAAATGCTAGTTGAGCCGTTATCGTAGTTTTTCTTTTATTAGTATTTAATCACGTATTTATCCAACAACTTTGTATGGGGTGTCGCTAACAAACGCTTAAAATCTCTTATTTTCTTATACGAAGTGTTCGAACATTTAGTTGAGGGGATACATACAGGCCTATTATTACGAGTTCTCAGATTTATTTCAAATATTCTGATATGTAGCCGAAGTCAAATCCCAGTTAAATTGCACCTCAAATATGCTGCTGTTTTAATCAATGTAATTGAATTACAGTTCTGTCATAGAGAGTACATAAATTTATTAATGCATATAATGCCAATTTATTCCCAGTATAAGATCAAATCCATTGCTTCCAAGTCACCATCTGGATTCGTTTGCAAATTGAGCGCTAATGTATTAAATGATTACATAGGATATCAATACATATTTTGCATGCTGTGAAATTGTGCCATTTTACCAATCTGTGAGCTTGAACATTCTATGACATCTCAAGTGTAACTATATGAAAGCAAATTACGGATTTATTCAATTCCAATACGTACCATCTACAGTGCGTTTATAAATGAAATGTGTATGGAATAAATACTTTCTGAACATGGCAATAAATATGACCTCTGCTGTTAACATTTACATTTTACTTCGAGTTATTGAATACTGAAAGCGTATTTTTGCTAGCGCTCAAACAGATCGTGCATAAAATGTATCAATTAAATTTTGTTGTAAATTTTAATGAAAAATTGTATTAAATGTTGAACACTAGTTTACGAGGCGAGGTTCACATTATGTAATTTGTTCACATTATGTAACCACCGACGGTGAATATATAACTAGAAAGCGCACACGTCACTGGTTGTGAGAAGCACTCCCTAATTCCGTCATGGGATGTAATGGGAAACCATTTATATTTTTTATTAATGTGAATTAAATGCCTACTTTTATTTGTAAACATAAGACAATTTTAGTGTCAAACCCTTCTATACCACAATTGTTGTCAGATATGCCTAATATAATGACGATTTAAATAAATTGTGTATGGTGATGTTTCCTAATTTGTCCTTTAGATATAGTAATGGCAACTTAAATCAGATGCAAATTAAAAATACCCATCGTTGCTATAGTTGGTACAAAGTAATTTTCGGACACCATGTCGTATGATTTATACACAACATAAATACGAAACATATGACTCATACGCTCGCTGACAAATAATTGGAATTTCAATGTCCAAAAATGTGTTCGATGGCGGATAATTAAGTCCGTGACTTTTCGAACTTCCCTCGTAGTTATATGAACAGCAACACTGCTCCCATCAAGCACCACCTGTTAGTAGACCACTGTCAAATTTTGAACAAGTTCCGTCATTTACTTTTACTCCTCCACGTTTTTAAAAATTGAAATAAGTGAATTTCGAGTGCTCATTAAACATTTCTTTTTTGCGAAAAAATACCGCCAATCAAACCAAGGAAAAGCTTGATAAATATTATGGGAACTCTGCACCATCGATTTCAATGAAAAGTTGTTTACTGATTTTCGTTGTGGGCGCATAAGTACAAATGACGCTGAACGTTCTGGACGGTCAATTGAGGTCAATAAAAAAAAAAAAAAAAAATGGTTTCCCATTACATCTCATGAAGGGACCGGGGAGAACTTCTCACAGTCACTGAGCTGTACGCTTTCCAGTTTTCACACACTGATTGGGACCTACAGTTTTACACCGATTCCGAACGGTATTTTGAGAAGCTTTTTCATGGCTATATACTCGATAGTGTCGCCGTCACTATGCGAGGTGACCGCCGCCGAAAGAAATTTTTTTTGAAGCTGGTCAGAGCCGGGTTCGAACCCAGGATCTCACGTACAAGAGCCGTGCATACTAACCCTTGCACCACCGACGACCTCATTTGAGGTCAATACACCCTAAAATGTCGAAAAAATCCACGATATGGTGTTGGCCCATCGAAGACTAAAAGTGCGTGAGATTTTTGATGGCATAGGCATTTCATATGGCAGTGTGCTTTCGATTTTATATGATAAGTTGGGCTTCAAAAAAGCTGTCTGCAAGATGGGTGCCGCGTTTGTGCTCAATTGACCATAAACGTAATTGCGTAACAACTTCAAAGGATTGTTTGGAAGTGTTTAATTGGGCTGCGAATTGGTACCTCATCCGCCATATTCTCCGGATTTAGCCCCCAGTGACTATTTCCTATTACCAAACCGAAAGAAATGGCTCGGTGGAAAGAGACTTAGCTCCAACGACGAAATTATTGATCAAACAAATACCTATATCACGGACAAAAATTGGAGGAACGTTGGACTAAGTGTATTGAGCTAAAAGGAGATTATGTAGGAAAATAATTTTTGCAAAAAAAACTGTGTTTCCTTCAAAAAGTCACGGAGGTATTGATCCGCCCTCGTATGTAAGAGGTAATCCAAACACAGGCGTCTCTTTAAATCATATGTGACGTAGAGTAGCAGTTTAGTGTCGAGTTTGGAGTGGTGGCACCATGGGCGATTTTTCCAAAAATGTGTACCCGCTTAGCGCAATTTCAGTCAACGGTAAACGCTACAAGCCCATGAGTACGCAGTTTTTATTGGCCGAAAGATAAGATGTGATTATCGTTGGTTTCAGCTGGATAGCGCACCATGGCACACAGCTCAGTAAACAATAAATCTTATGCTCCATAAGTTTGATAATTGTGCTATCAACTGTTTTGGCGATGTGTAATGCCATCTTCGGAGCAGCGATTTGACCTCTTTAGAAATTTATTGTGGGGTATCGTTAGATATCGCTGCTATGCCCACATTCCAGAAACGATCTACACCCTTAAGGCTAATACCATCCGAACCAATCGTTATATAGAACCAGAAACCTTCATCAAAGTGTTGTAAAATTGGACTGACAGGATGAGTTACTGCAAAACCAGCCGCGGCATCCACGTGAATGAAATCGTGTTCCATAAATAATGGGAATATTTTTATTTCTAATAAAGTTATAATACAGCAATAGGGATTAAGTCTAGCTCATTTTGTTAATTTTTAAATAGATACTTGTATGTACTTGTATACTTATAGAGACCGATGAAAACGGTAATTATCTTAGCAAACTCGAACTGATGGCTGATGAAAGCCGCTCCCAAAAAAAAAAAAACATAACTTTTTTTCTATTTAATGAATCTGTTTTTTTTTTTTTTTTTTTTGCAGACTGATTTTTAGATTTAAGAAAAATGGATGAATCCTCCTCGCAGATGTACCATAATGAGACTTGTTAACAATTTTGCCGATCATGGGACAGTCAACAGAAGACCTTACCATCGAAACCCTTCAGTTCGGACGGAGGAAACAATTGCTGATCTAGCTGCTGCCATACAAAACAATCCAAGAGTTTCGACAAGAAGCTTATCTGCTCAAATTGGTATAAGCAGACGGTCATTGCCGTCGATTTTGCCTAAAGGTTTGGACTTGTTCCCACATAAAATTCAAATGGCCAACAAACTGAACGCAGCTGACTTCCCGATTTGGTTGAAATTTTGCCAGAAGATGCCTCAAATGGTGGAAGAGGACGGAAGCACGATGAACTGTCTTTTCATGTCTGAGCAGGCCTATGTCGATTTAAACGGCAACACAAACAAACAAACTTGTCGAATGTGGAGTGCTTCCAACCCACCGATACTCCATGAGATGGAATTGCATCCACTTCGCGTCACAGTGTGGTCACTCTGTATTGTCGGGCCCTACTTCTTCGAAGAAAACGGTCACACCGTTACGGTTACTGGAGACAGTTACTTGAGCATGTTGAGAGAGTTTTTCTATCCAGAATTACGCCGAATGAGAATTTCTTTCTACTCTGTGTGGTTTCAGCAAGATCCTTACCTTACTGCACCTTACTTTTTCTTGTGGGGTTATTGCAAACAGGAAGTCTACAAAGCAAAAACTACAAATTTGAAGGAACTAATGCAATCGATTCGAGAAACAATTGCGGCTATTCCTATCTCAAATCTCCAAGCAGTAATTAACAACTAAAGATGCCGCACATGCATCAGCAAGCAAGAGGGGGGGGGGTGCATTTAAATTCCAATATTTTTTAAACAAATTAAGCTATATTTAATAAAATTGAATGAGCTTTAACAGGAATAAAAGAAAAATGAATTCCATACACTGAAAAAAAAGTTATTTGAGTTTCTTAATGTAGCAATATTCATCAGTCACCCTGTGTTTGGTACGATAGCAACGTTCCCTTTTATTGCATAACAAATAGTGGATTTAGACACACAAGCATTCCAAAAATTATGATATCACAAAACTTCGATAGCTTTTACCCCCGATCAAAACAATTTTTTCTATGTGCAAGAGCGGACTTCTGCTCAAGATCAGATCACATTTTCTAAGTTTTCTTCTGAAAATCCCAAGTTGTTCCACATTTTGTAATGAAATTTTTGACAATAATGCTGCTATACCATCATTGCACACTTCTACATAGCACATCATAGTACGGAGAACATCATTTTCCGTTCGCTCGGTAATGAGTAAATCTCAAGCGAGCACAATTTGCGACGAGTTTACTTCAATCTCATCGGTAGCCGTTTTAAAAAGTAAAACTCGCGAGCGAGTTTAATATTCAAAAATCGGACCCACGATTTTAACAGGAAGAAATCGCGAACGAGTTTAAAAATGAAAGACCGCAATATGCAACCCCCAAAAATCCTTAGAACTGGTGCTTCTTCTGATTCTGATTTAATCTAAAATTTAATGATTTTATTCACAGTTTTTTGCTGTTACGGAAATTGGCAAACAAATTAAAATTTATTTTTCGCTCAAGTTTATATCGACCATTTTCCATATCAATTGGGTAATTTTTTAGAATTTTTTCTTTAATTAGGTTTTCAAGGACACTTTGAATGCAAATGAAATACAATTTATTTCATTTGTCTCTCCGACGTTTCGTTGGTATTTTCCAACTACTTGTGGGATAAATTTTAATAAGTCTTGCAACGATACAAAAACCCACAACATGGTGTCCCATAACATCCTATGAAGGGATTGGGGAGAGCTTCTCACAATCAGTGAGTTGTACGCTTCGTAGTTTTACACACACTGATTGGGACCAACACTTTTACACCGGTTCCGAACGATATTTTGAGAAACTTTTTCATGGCTATGTACACGATAGTAAGGTGGTCTGAGCAGGGATCGAACCCACGTTCTCATGTACAAGAGCCGCGCACAATAACCATTGCACCACCGACGACAACGATACAACACAATTGATATTTTGTTTCTTATTTTCATCTGGTTATTATTTTCTTACTTACATACCATCTTTGATTACATTTTTATTAAGTTTTATCTTATTCGTCAAGGTTTACACGACAATTTACGGCACGACATAAAATATGAACAATCGAAAAAAGTATTAAAATTCAAAAAAAAAATTCAAACAAATATATATCACAGTAGAAATACTAATTTAAATATCGCTAAACTATCCGCTATGTTATAGCATGCATTCTTTGTAGTCCGAGTATCTCCAAAGTATATCTATCCCTAATTCCCCTCTTTTCGCTGTCTAATATTCTAAAGTCATTGAAATCCTTTATGTGCCCACTCTCCATATAATGTTGTGAGAGAGGTGTTCGTTCGCTCCCCTTTTTCCTTTATGTTGCATGGTAATGATGATAAAAAATGTGACAATTAGTTTCTATGGTGTTTTTGGAAATCTCATGATAAACTTTTACATTCATGGTAATTTTCTTTTAGCAAATTTTGCAATTTTGCAATTTTCATCATAAGCTCATTGCAATTTTCATCATTGCTCATATTCACAATTTTTACGTCAATATTTTGTATTTCTCAATCGGCACAATCAACAGGTTAAATGAAACTGGCAACAGTCACTTTTGTGTCATGTTTTAACAACAGAAGATCCGCTCTTTTACGCTGACGAGTGTCGAAAAATAAACACCCCATTCACGGCATCGAATCTATTAACTCGCATTTTGCGATTTAAAGAAGTTATTGAAGATTCGGCTCGCGGGTCGAGTTTTCCCAAACCATGTAATATACTTTTCAGAAAAGACATACCAGTAGACAAATAAAACGGCGAAATGGCAAAGCAGAGAAGAAATATTTTCTAGTTTTCCAAATATTCTGTTTCAGTGTAACGAAACGTGGGTAGCTTTCAAGACTTTGCACAAAGGAATTGTAGCCCAGAAAATCCTTACCATATACACATCAAACCACACTAATAAAAAATTTTTATTTTACTTCCCACAATGAGTGTAGAAATTCAGAATTCAATTTTTGTTTATAATTTTTGTTCATAAATGAAAAATTTAAGCAAATGGATATGTCCATACCAATTTTATTTTGAGGTCATAAGGACAACTTTTGTAGGTCAGTAATGTTGAAAATTTTATTGAACACATTTCTATAACACAATAAAATACAAAATCCAAAAGTACAAATGCAAATATAAATGTGAGACCATCTTAGACACTGGGCAATGGTGGCTATATATATGTACATAATGTTTAATATGGTTTAATAATTAATACTTTTTTTTTTTTTAAATTGTTATTAATCGGGTCCATCGATACTACTCTACCAAAATCATCACCATTCGCAACTTCTTCTCAACACCTACTAGTGCGAAAACATCCAAACCAATACTCTACAATAATCACAAAATATTCACAACTTCTTCTCCATGTTGTCAATATTGATGACTTCCTCTCTACACTGTGAATATTGATGATTTCGGTAGAGTATAGTTTTGGATGTTTTCGCACTAGTAGGTGTTGTTGAAACAATTATCGTTGGTTTGAGAATTGTTTATCCCTATAACGTTTATCCCTATAATATACTCAAATACTTGTGGGGCAGGCAGCTGATGAGATGCGTTAGAGAGCTATATTTCCAACCATCCACCGAAATAATCAATAAGTAGAAGTTAAACTTTAAAACCTTTTTCTGTTAAAAATAATTTGTAATGGGGAAAAATGATCTTGAACCGGATAATGATTGAAAAAGAAAGAAAAGAAGATCTAAAATACTTTATTATACAATTTGTTACAAACTCGTAGTCTGAAAGGAATTTCAATTTTCATTGACTAGTAAAAGAATTAAAATGAAATGAAATAGACTGTCAAACCCTAGAAAAGGGAATACCCTACTTGCTTTAAATCCATTGTTATTGCTGTACCATGTATATTTTTAAATGTTCTCTTAATAGCATAATGTTCTCTTAATAATAAATATTTGACAGTGACTGACTTTGCTTCATTGTGTTATCTAATGTCTTATCGCGTGGTTGTTTCCAAGAAGAAATGTTAAATCCTTAGGGATAATAAAGTGGAACATTGTGTGTTCATTGTGTAAACCCGATTTTTTTAATCTCTAGGCAGTTTAGAGGCTTTGTTCTAGGTAATCTATTCGGATTTCAAAGAATGAAACTGAGAATTCTTAAGTAGATACTGTAGGTATTTTGGAAATAAAGCAAAACATCCCAAATATTATCAATAACATTTTTCGATTATGCTAGTAAACGTGTAAAAGAATGTATATTACTTAAAAAGTAATAGATTGAAAAACTAGTCCTAGTAATGCTTTCAATTACAATGTGGAACAAAATGAAACCTTTTCGAAAATAATAAGGTTCTCATAGCGGATTCTGGTAGTGGGGTAAATAAAAAATATGTTGCGTCGGTGTTTTGAAGGTTTACTTCTGAATTGTTTTTTAATTGAGGGTGAAAATGTCCTCCTTTTGCCCAGTCTTATGCTTAATCGGCATAGGAAACCATGTTATCCTTACATTTTAGGTATAGTATGTGTTCTCAATTCTATGTAAGGCCGTCGGATCTTATCAGCCAAAGTCCAGCTGACAAGGTATGGTGCGCCTAATTAGTGCAATGTGAATGCATTACAACATTTTCTCTTATTTGTTATTTATTGATGTTTCTTTTGTTCGGTGACTTGTAATGAAATTGTACTTCAAATATTTTCTCAATACACTGCAATCCCCTAGAATGCAGTTTTGTGGGATATTTTAGCGCCAACCCGGAATAAGTACGAAATTAACACTTAAACGGAGTTTAAGATTTGGCCTGGTTGAGTATTGAGCTTTGGTGAGTTAATAAACTTATAGTAGATTTCGAATGAGGAATTGTAGTACATTTAATCCCGGTACGCCCCTGTTTTAGGGTTGTTTTAATCTTCTCCACAAAAAGAACAAAAAGACTCATATATTGAGACGGTAGAGGGTTTAAGTATTCCACAAAAATTTTTCTCGTAAATTTTTACATGCTATACCTAAAGTGCTAGAATAACATTGTTATCTATGCCGAATCGTCAGAAGAATGTGAAAGAGAGTGGAAATGTCACCCTCCCCGCCCTAAAACCAAATTCAGACGAAACATTTCAAAAGGCCCATATAAATATACTTTTTTTTGTACCTCCTTTACCAAAATCTGTTGTCAGAAGCTTGTTATTTGTTTTAATGTTACAGGAAAGTTTTTGATCGGCATCAAACATGAATATTGGCAATGTGTATTAATTTCGTCCATATCGGCGTTAAACTATTTTAAACACATCCTTTCATTACTAGACCTTAAGAAGAAAAGTTTTCATAAATGTTAACTTCTTTCCTACCCCTATTACGTGGCCATACCTAGGATTACCTTACAGGTTTCATAGGAATTGGAGGTGACACCCCCTAGGCGACTTGTAAGCATAACCTGCAAGAGCGGTCCTATATAATGATGTAGAAGATATAGACTAGGGGTTCAGATTGTGTACAATCAAGACTAATCTGGTCCTTAACGGACCGCTAAAAATCTGCGAATCTATTGTCTTTAGCCAGGCCCAAGGCATAAACGCTTGTTTCGGATTTGATGGTGCAGTGTGTGATCGGTAGATATGCGGCAAGACTAAAGGTCAGAGGAGATTAATACTCTTGAAGCTTTAATAATGATGAAGCGATAGTATCCACTAAATATCTTCTTTGCTTGCTGCAGCACTAACCGGCAGGATAATGCCTACTATGGGCTCTGACAGATTAAGGGCCCCGGGAGAATTTTATGAGATATGTAATGCATATTATATATGCATGGACGTTATATTGAGCTTATCGGAATAATCTAAACAGTTCTGCGGTTGCGAATAAGCTTTTGCCCGTTTTATCAAAATTGACTAATAAGTCTAACTGAGTCGTTCGTCGACTGCCACCAATACCTAACGTAAGCCAACCTTACTACAATTAATAACAATGTGATACAATCGAACACCGAGCTAAAAGTATGTTGGAATTTGGTTGCTCTGAACAGATGTAGATATTAATAAATTATAATGTAAACAAAATAATACCCTTCAATTCATTCGAAATCACTAGTACCAAAACTCTGATGCTACACACGAATCCAAATCGTTAAGCGAACAGTATCACAGTTCGGCCATTGAGCAGAAGTCACCGAATGTGGCGACAAACCCGTAACACTGCGGGGGAAAACAAATTTCACTCTCCTTGTGAAAATTTGTAAAGGAAAACATAGGGCATAATCTTCGATTATTGGTCCGTTTTGATATTGATTGCGACTAAAATAGAAAGATATAAGCAAGAAGTTATTACACTCTTCAAGGCAGTGTTGATTTTCTATGATGCTGCAGTTGTTATTGAACTTGTTAATTGCTAAGGGAATTAATTTAATTTTTATACTGGCACTAGAACGTAAAACTACATTAGATATACATATATGGTAGATGAACTAAGTTATTTAGTTTCAAATAAATAATTTCTACACACACTTCTTAATTAATACACATAATTGTATGCTGTCTCAATGATGGGAAATGGATATATATTTTTGCTGTATCTGCTAAAGTGGTTTGAAATATTTGTCTTAATAGGTTGCACAGACGTTTATATCGTTGACAAATTTTAATTACAATTAATAATTCAATTGAAACAATATATCGATTTGCAAATTCCGATATGTATTTATTATCTACTGGCATGTCAAACATTCAAAAGATATTTTCAAAATGTGGTTTATTAATTATAAACATAAGAAGATTATTCGATGAGTATTGCAGGCTTTACAGTTATCATTTTGAGCACGAAAGAGTCATGTCTTAGAATATTTGCGTTCTTAATGACTCGGAAAAGAGTCATAAGTATCATTCTGGGAATGCACAATTTTTTCTTTTTGAAGTTATTTTTTTAAATCTTTCATGACTTTGTTTTACATCATTTCAGATTATGGAAGTGAATTACAGTGGACCATACATTTTGGTTCCCTGGCTTCTGAACGGATCCAATTTGAATTAAACTTTTTTAGTTAAACGAAGATAATATAACGTGGTGTTCTTTCCGTAAGCGAGGAATCCATTTCATGTTAGTCAAAATGATTTTAGCAAAATCAATTCCTCATCTTCTCATCATCTCATCGATTAACTCATATTTGTGCATAGGTGCCTATTAAATGCCCACATGCCAACACGCCCAAAACAAGGAGAAATTTGTAGAGACAAAGGAACACACTCTTTCCTTTGACAAAGTCTTACCGGGATCGATAAAATCGGCTCTAATAGCACATTGCTTTCACTAGTGGATTATTCGTGTGATGTGTTAATTCCGTATGCGAAGGCGCAGAACTTCTTCTCTGGTTCATACGACTTTACCTCGACATGTAAATAGAGAAACACCCCAAGAGGAAGTCTTATCTCAATTTCACAAGGATTTAGCACTGGTAGTGTTTTGCTTAATCCAGAGGGAACAGGTTGCACAGGCGTAGCATACGCTAATGACCAGACAGCTCCAATAAAATACGACTCAACATTTGATAATGCACTCCAGGACTTAATCATGGTGTACTCTAAATGGGCCACCGAGAATGAGCTGGGTGTAAATCTGGAGAAAGGTGAGCTCTCTATATGGTAAAGCAATTTGCCTACGGAATAATGCATAAAGGCCTAATTTTTAGTCAATGACTATGTATAAAATGAGTATAGCGTCAGTGGTCAGATAGTTAGATCCTACTTTTGAAGTCTTACTTATATGATATATACAGCAATTGTATGCCTGCTATTGCTCTATGGTCCTGTCGTTTTGTGGCTGGTACTGAAAAAATCTACTCACCTAAGCCTGTTGCAAAAGTCCAGAAAATTGCAATGGTGTGTATAACGGGTGCCCCTCGCTCAAACCTTACGGAGGGTTTAAAAGTTGTTTTCACTCAATACCGCCATATTTGCTGGGAAAC
Organism: Phaonia tiefii; assembly: GCA_963931995.1. Taxonomy (NCBI): domain Eukaryota; kingdom Metazoa; phylum Arthropoda; class Insecta; order Diptera; family Muscidae; genus Phaonia; species Phaonia tiefii. The sequence continues at coordinate 160,365,235 of OZ008370.1, read as the reverse complement.
TAGTATGGTCGCGGGAGATTTAAACGATATGCGGTAATCACAACCGAAGTCTATTAAAAGACCACGATTATATCTTTGAGAGAAACTTCTCCATTAATGCCTACGACTGACAATGCTGGCTGGGAAGTATACGAGATATAGATGGTATTTGAATTTCTACACCAATGGCTCCAAACTTCAATTTCGAAGTAGGGTTTCGGGTCTAATATAAAGAGGTGGGTATAGAACGTCAAGAAACGTTACCAGAGTATAGCAATGTCCTTCAGGCAGAAGTCATGGCAACCGGAGCTGTTGGCTTTCGACAGAGATGAAATGTCATCTACTCTGGCAGTCATTCTGCTACAAAATCTCTGCAATGTGTATCCATGAATGCAATCTGTATGTATAATTCTGACTCTTTAATGGATGCAAACTTCTGGAAGCTCAGAAAATTGTTGTCTAGGTTATTAAACTTTTCATATTATTTGTTTTGTATTATTTATTTAAATTACATTTGATTGTATATTTAAGATACTTAGAAGTACATATGTATGGACATATAACATCTTTCAACAGATTCTAAGTAATTTTGCACTTTGATATATTTACCGATGAACAAGCAGGCAGGCATTGTACATTATAAGTACAAACTAAGTATGAATTGGAAATATGTACATAATGAATATATGAATTTATATTTAGTATCAATAAAGGTGCGCACATAGAGCTGTTTACATTTTGATATGTTTATAGGTTTCTCCACATTATGATAGTTTAAATAAGGGCTGAGTTCAACGTCTTTAGATGGAGCCATAATACAAGTTAACTACCCGGAAATAGTTGCCACTAATGTAATGAACCCTAAACCGTAGAACTAATAATAATTTGTTTTCCGTGAGGTTTCTCCAGGATTTTGCGTAACGTGAAGGTATGGTCGATAGTTGACTTTCCACTCATGACGTCACACTGATAAAGACCGACCAGGCCTGCAACAACCGGCTTTAGTCTTTCACACATCACGCTCGAAACGACTTTGTATGCGATGGACTAGAGGCGTAGTCCACGATAGTTTGTACATATACTCAGGTCGGGTTTTTTGAAAACTGGACAGAGTATCCTTAAACCATAATCGTCGGGTCAGATTTTGCACACGAGATGTTGCATGCATTTTCCAACTCATAGCCTCCAGCCTTAAACAGATCAGCCGGTAGCTCATCACCACCAGTGGCTTTGTTGTTCTAAAGCCAGTAAATTGCTGTTCTAATTTCGCTTTGACTAGGAGGGGGACAGTCAACGTTATCGTCCTGCATAACTCAAGTTATGCTCAAATTAACTTTTTCGAGAATCGAGCGATATACCGTACTGCACTCGATATAATCCAAATATGAAAAATCCAGTTCGTAGTTCCCAAGATATTGGAAAAGATTTATTAGCAAATCTCGATCAATAACTACATTACAAATGAAATGTGAACCTTTAAAACCCTATCCTAAAAAGTTGAAAAAATAGACATATGCATTTATGACTTGTGACCACAGAAATACCCGTCCTAATCTCTTCAAGAGGGGGCTCCTGATCTATTTCCGTTGATTTGGCTTTTTACTTATCAGTAGACTTTACGTGCTTTATTCTTCCTTCTGTTAGATTCAGTTTCCCACTCTCTCGCTATCACCATGTACAGTGGGAAATGTACTTCCACAGCTCTTCAGGATCATGAGGCGGGGGTGCGTTCTGCGTCAGTATCTGAGTGAGTTTCTATGCATAGGCCGTGTCAGTTTTCAGTTGTCCAGCTTTCTATATATCTGGTTTCGTACGACTTTCGTTGTATTTAACCTTGTGCGAACGGGTATTGCACCCAGATGGTGAGCCGGATCGATATTAGCTCCTCGACTCACACTAGTGCAGTGAAAAAAATGGTGTCCCTTAACATCCCATGAAGGTATTGGGGAGAGCTTCTCACAATCAGTGAGATGTGCGCTTTCTAGTTTTACACTCACTGATTGGTATTTTGAGAAGCATTTTTATGGCTAAGTACTCAATAGTGTCGCCATCACTAAGCGAAGTGACCGTCGTAGAAAGAAATGTAAGGTGGACTGAGCAGGGATCGAACCCACGTTCTCATGCACAAGAGCCGTGCACACTAGCTATTGCACCACCGACGGCCACACACTAGTGCAGTGCCTTCAACTAATTATCCGGTAATCAATCTGGTTCTTCGTCTGTTGATCAGGGGATATATTTTTATTGGTGTCTCGTACTAATTTAACAGCCTCATTCCGTTATGGAAAGTGATGGTGTGTACTCTGAATTTACCGATGGTTGGTTGAAAAACATATTCCCTGCCGAATTTAGCATTAAAATTACCTAAAAAGCATGTCCAGAGCAGCGGCCGTTTGTTTTCTCTAGGCGCTTATGGAACATGTACTTGGGTTATCGTCTTTTTCTTCCGGCGGGGTCATGTACACAAATTAGCCATGTATTACAATGATTCGCTTATACGTGGGTGGTCGCTGTACGGTCACTCACGAGGTTAAACCTTGAGACCAGATGTCGCAGTCTTTTGTCAACTGCAAATCCGCATCCAAGTCATAGTTCTTCTTCCCTGCAAAGCTATTTTCTGTACATCGCATTTCCTGGATATTAGCAGTGTTAGACTTATAATTATCGAGGACATCTTCCGGTTGGATAGTGGAACCCGATCTGTATAGTGTCCTAATATTCCATATCCGAAAATCGTCGTCCTTATAATATTTGCGGAGGTCCTCCATCTACGTTAATCATTTTCTAATTTTATGCTCATCACTTTCTTTCTGTATTTTCATTGCCAATATATAGGTGGCAGAAGGCAAGCAGAGTCCACCGTGGTTTGCATTTTACCTACTGCCAGGATGATTACGTTTCAGACGCCCATTATGGATTAGGCGCTGACTACAATGCAGTGCGTCGCAACTGGATTTTTGTTTTTTTACTTTTGATCCGCCGTTGACCAGAAGTGGTGGCTAATCCGTAAATCCGTATTCAAAAGACAAAATCAAATGTCCGCATCAGTGAATCAGGCTGGTCATTCGTTTCGCCTTCTCACTCTAGCTAGCTAACGGAGGGTTTCGATATAGACATGGGCCGGGATAAACCTCTGGGATATAGTGGACTGCTTGGACTGCCGTATGACGGAATCATTTCAAGAAGGAATGAGTGGCTATCAGAAATTCTGTCAGTCTCATTTCCCATGATTATGCCAACTCGTCTGTAGTTCAAGGAATTAGCTAGATAGAACCTATTTTCCACTGAATATAGACCACAATAGGCGAACTAAATGTAAAGTAGAATGGGTAGTAGTGTTTGTTAAATCATATCTCTCTAGGCTACTCCAAGTGATGCCGTTGATGAATTGTTAGGAAGATAAAGTTGACGTAATAAGAAGCCAAATCTTAATCTCGACTGGTTACTCTACATTTGGCCCAGTTTCTGAACCTTGAGTTATTTCAGATAAATCTGTCGTTAGTAAAACCTAGTTCTTACTTTTTATATAAATCAACAGAAATGGCTAAATCGACTCAAAATTGTATAAGAAACTAGAAGAGCATCTGTTTCTAATAATGGTGTATAATTTCACTATGTCAACCGTATTTTTCGATGGACGATTTTTTACATCAGTTGAAATCTTCAAGAAAATTTGAAAATATCTGACTCGAGATCTTACAACTTTTTATTGCACATACACGTTTTCATAATTTGACACGGATTGACCCAAAAACTAATACTAGTATATGGACAAATATTGATGTGTGTCAATACACGCTATACATAATGAGTGAGTGCACATTCTAGATTGTATGGTTTTGTAATTGCGTCAAATATATGTGAGATAGAGATTTCAATTAAAAAATAAATCAAATAATTTGGCAAGAAACGACAAGGTGTTTGCTAAGATTGGTCTAATAATATTATTATATTTATTCTGGACTTAGCAAATTAACACACTTAAAACTAAGGATTCTATTCAAATAGTGACGGTCAAAGGTATATTATTGTGTAAAGAGTAATGTTATGATTCCACACCTGCAGGTATGTAATTTATAAGAACGAAAAATCGTTGTGTATTGGTGAAACAGTCGATACGTAGATTCTTAAACTTGCATTTTGATTGAATACAAATTCAGGTATGAGTGTAGATTTAAGAGAATTTTTGATACTAAGTTTTTTTTCTTAGAGCATGCAACTTTAAAGCATCTGTATATTTATTGCCAAATGTACTTTGTTCAAAAAATTAAAATACTGATTCAGAAAAAAATATATTTTTAGGCTTAAAAGGTTAAAATGAATATATAACATGCTTTGGCAATATTGAGGTCTTTAGATATAAATTAATTCTGGTTTATATAAGTATAATGCAAATTGCCAAAAGAATTGTTCGAAATTTAGGACCGTTGCAATTACGTTTGCTCAAACAATGGATGAGCATGGTTTTGGAATCGAATGTAAATTTAAATGAAATATGGGAATGCTTTTGATATATTGCTTAAAGGTTTTATTTGTGGTCTCAATTCGTTTGACTGCTACTAATTATTTTATATGTGAAAGTTTGCGGGCATAGAGCAATGACATATAGAGTAGCCAACTGTCTCAAGAGGAAATTCAAACTAAATAACCAATTATAATAGTCAAATAATTATTGGGGCGTTAGTGGGTGAAAGTATTTCACAAAAATATTTCTCCTAAATTTTTACATGGTTACCTATGCCGATTCAATAAAAGAATGTGAACAAGAGGGAAACTTCACCCCCCCCCCCCCAATAAAAAATTCCGACACAAGCTTTCAAAATGCCAACTCACGTATATTCATTGTTACCCCCTCCACCAGAATCCGTTGTTAGAACCTTGTTAGCTATTTTTTTGTGTTCCATAGACTAAACGACAGTATATTGTATTTCTACTGTTTTTGTCATAAACTTTTTATGTTTTTCTTTCAACTATTGCAAGCACAGGAACCACTGTTCGAACTAAAATTATTTGACAGAATAAAACATATTTCTGTGTAAAATGAAAGATATCCTCAATGGGGCAATTGACAATCACAACCACAAAAGTAGCACTCACAAGACGACTCTGTTTGTTTTCTGATGAAATAATTCTAGAACCTGTGGCTCCAATGACCACTGGGATATTATAAGTCAAAATTTTATTTTTTAAGGCTCGGTTTCCTCGAGATAACCATTAGTATTTATTTCAAGTACTTCTGATAATAAAGAGTCGGTACTTCAATTAGAATATTTCTCTCTTGAATTTGGTGAAAATACCCCTGATTTCCCATCACTTATTTCCAAAACCGCAAGAGATATAGAGTATGGAAACACATCACTGTTTATTGAGTTTCTTTATGTATGCGGTCGATAGTGAACGAAAAATGTTTGGGAACAAACAATAATTTTTCAGCCGAGCTTTGGGATTTTTTTTCCTATATCCAATATAAGTCACATAAAGATTGTTTTACCAAAATTATAGAGTGAGTTTTGTTTGTTATAACTTTTTTCTATAAGAAGACTACTTGGCAATTGTCATAAACGTCTTTTGACTTATTTTTCGACTTTAATGCCACTAGTTTAATACCCTCTGTTGGGGTGATAAAGGGGATCGTAGAGAACTGGAACTCTACTCAGGAATAATGCCTGATGAGAGAGATGTTTGTTTTTGTCGCTCCACAGTAATGGTGGAGAAGAATTACCAAACAGGTTGATTTGGATAGAAGCAAGAAGAAATAAAACAAAGTAATCAGAATATTTCTATGTTGGATTCCATATAGGTATTTGGATTTATTTGGAAGATCTTACCAGTAGGCCGGTTGTAATAAAACAAGACCGAGTACCAGTTTTCGCTAACGGAAGACGAATTTTTAGTTTGACATTTAAATTTGACGAAAACATTTTAATAAAAGTCGATAACTTATGTGGATGCCACACGCTAAGTTAATTAAATGAGGAAATTTTTTAATACGATTTTAAGAATTCATGTTATTACTTTTTATATCAATATCAATTCATTTAACGTAAACACCCACATTGATTCTGTGTTCATAGTTTTCTCGTTTTAGCAACAAAAATTACTGTCGCTTGTGGAATCTCTCCAATATCCTGTTGTTTTTGATTGTTTTGTAGTTCGGAAATCGGGTACGGTTTGCGGTTGTACCTGTTACTGAAAACAATGTTTGATATTTTAGTTTACTTGTATAAAGGTACGTACGCAAGTAGGGGCCCGGGGCTCAGCCCCGCCTAGCCACGAAATTAATTCCTTATATGGTACTTTTTGCATGTTGTAGACCTAAATATCAAGTTGGGACCCTCACCGAAAAAAATGTACGTTATTACTTGCATATAAATATTTATTAAACATTTTCCTCTTATATTTAAAAAAATTCTTCCAGACTCAGACTTTATACTACCTTAACCCATTGAACGAGTAGCATGTGCAAGTATTTTCTAAAGTTCACTGAATTGAAATCCAATTACTTTTGCAGTAATGAAATTAATTTCAGTTTTATCGATGTATGCCCTAATACACTTTTATTGGAATGAACACTTTTTGAACGTGATATTAGTTACATAAAATTAACTGGTTTAATAAATTGGAAATGAAAATTTCCAACGTGACTGCTGAACTGGTTACTGAAAAAAGCACAATATTTATCTGTAAAGATGTGGGTACATCATTACAAATTGCAAGTAGTGGGAACAATGTAATTGTGGTTGGAGGCAGATACAGTATACTCGAACATTCAGACGACTGTGTTGATATATCCTCCCCCCATGATGCAAATCCTGTGAAGGGTGAAGATAAATAGAAACATAGTCAAAGATTTTATTTTCTGCACGTGACATTTTACCCTCTTGTAAAGACATTAGCTTTGTTCATTTCTCTCTTCTTTGTACCAATTCTTTCCTTTTTAACAAATATTTGGCCGTATATGTTAAAGTTTTCCGGTATATCATCGTTATGCTGCCAGCACATAAAATTGTAATACTAATGTATTCCTTTGTCTGCTGGTGTCTTGCAAGTGCTTGTTTTTATAAAATTATATACTGTTGCAAAATTGATTTCTCAGTTGAAATTTCCAAGCATATTTTTGTATCTTTAGTGTACGAATACTATCGGACCGATGACGTAGGCGGTGAAAAGTTTTACACGTTTTCTTATGGCAGAAGAACAAGAGCTGGCGCTTGACGTCATTTCGAAAATTGGAATTCTTTTTATTTCCCTGGCAGCAATAAGGTAGGTACATTGTTGCCAGGTTAATACAAAAATTTCTATATGTTGAAAAACGTTTTACATTCTTCTGACCATAGAGTAATACATATATATAGAGTTGAAATTCCTCTTATCTCACTTTTCCTTTCAATCTTTTCGTGGTTCGGTCGGTGCGATAGGAGCTGGTCGGCTAGGTTGGTTGGTTGAAAAGGCTGCAAGACAGTACGCTGTCTAGCACACTTAGGTTAAAGAAGCCCATTGTGATACCTGCAGTTTCCTCCATAGCAACTATTGACTAGTCGTTTAGCCAATTTGCCCTTTCAATAAATGTGTCAGTCCAGCCAGAGCAGAGAAATCCAGCATCTACAGGAAGTGGAGTTTCTATATCCAATCTTAGGGCGTGTTTTCCTACAAAACAATGTCCCGTAAGTGTTCCTATCATTGTGGATAACCTGCCTCTCGGCAAGTTAAGTAGTTGCCTAGTCCTCTTCCTGTCCACCTGTGGCCAGAGGAACCTGGCTTGTTTGCAAGTTGACGTAAGTCTCCACTTGTCCTTGAAGTCTGATCGGCTTTCACCAGGTGGAATTACAAGAGCAGTTGTGTATCTCACAACTAAAATTAAATTCCTTCATATCTTTTAAAGAAAATAACGGGTCCGCCAAATAACTTTTTTTTTTGAAAATGCTATAACAAAAACTACTGAATATTTTCTCAAATTTCTTTTTTTATTTGAAAGTACAATCCTTCCGGTTAATAATGGAAAATAATTTCATTCAAATGGCTGACTCGGCTGGCCGTGCAGTAACCTACACGATCGGTCCAATTTTTAAGCACATTATCGATTGTGTGCAGCTGTATTTCACCAATGGCTTCACGAATATTGTCCTTTAAAGCGTGAATTGTCTCTGGCTTGTCGGCGTAACACTTATCTTTGAGGGCACCCCACAAATAATAGTCCAGCGGTGTCAAATCGCAGCTCCGATGTGGCCAAACGACATCAGCTATGCGGCTGATAATGCGATCTTCAAAAACAGGGCGCAAAACATCGAGTGTAGCTTCGGCTGTGTGGCACGTAGCGCCGTCCTGTTGAAACCAAATGTTGCCAATATCCTCCTCTTCAATTTTTGTGAACAAAAATTCGTTCAACATGGCCCGATAACGATCGCCATTGACTGTAACGGCCACTCCTTGCTCATTTTCGAAGAAAAATGGCCCAATTATGCCTCTGGACCAAAATCCGCACCAAACAGTGACTCGTTTTGGGTGCATCGGCTTTTCAATGTATGCTTGCGGGTTTTTTGTGCCCCAAATGCGAAAATGTTGCTAGTTTACATACCCGCCAAGATCAAAATGAGCTTCATCTGAAAAGATGATTTTTCTGGCGAAATCCCGCATCTTCTGTAAGTCGATCGCAGGCCCATTTTTCCCATATTGCCCTGCGTTGTTCAAGCGTATACACAACCATATTCGTTCAGCGGAAGGACAAAACTAAATATCTGTCAAATCAGACATGAGCTAAGTGTTACCATTCACGAAATAAGCACTAGTTGAAAAAAAAAACGTTAGATGGCGGACCCATTATAACATAAATTGTGAATTTAGATTCTGTAGGGCAAATAAGTACCGTCGATGTAGTTTTTTCCCTCCGTCCCTATAGACAATAATAATTTAGGAGTTATTGCTGAGAATGCGTACAATAATGACGTATAGAGTAGCCAACTCTCTCAGTTAATTGATGACATTTGGGCGGTTGGATGTTGGAAGGTATAGTTTTAATTAGTATAATTATCGTTGTGTTGCCTGGGGGAAGTAAAGTGGGAATTGGGAAGAACAACAGTCCCCGTATTTCTGAGATCTAATGTGGTAGGAATTGGATAGCTAACCATTAGTGTAAACCACTACCACTTTTGCAGTCTCAAGGTAATTATTGAATAAAGTGAAATGTAAAAGTTAGCTAATACGAGTATGCTGATGCTGAATAAATAACAATATATATATAACTAAATATTTCGTGTATACCCTATGCCTAATCTTCTCTATTTATAGTTTTTTATTAGTACCCAAGGGCTTCTTTGTATGGAAGTTTGACTGCATTTAAAAACCATATATATTTTTAATGGGGTTTGCACTCCTCAGTAGGGTGCATTAAATAATTTTGTTAGAGGACTGTTTCTAAAGAAGCGTATTGAAGAGCTGATTACGGGAATGCCAATTTTTGTTTTTTTGTACGAGGGTATCTATAGTCTCCTAGTGGCCGTTGAAGTTTCGATTCCTAGTGTATTTGGGTAAAACCTAATTGTATTTTTTAACTACATTGGAAGTTATTCAACGGACGCGTCATGAGGAGCATAATCAGAAAAATATATTTTCAACATTTTCATGTAGTATTTTTCCCTCACGGCAGCACAAATTTTGAAAATGTATAATGTATATATATATAATGTAGTTATGTACAATTTTTCAAATACTTATATATTATGAATTTAGTTCATTACATGAAAGTACTATCAAAATATAGAATAAAAAAATAAAAGCTACTTTGCGAACTACAATGCGAATAATTTTGAAAATCTGAATAAATTTAATGGGAGATTTGTTAGCAACTTTCTTTTATTCAACAGTGTTTTTGGCAGCTCAGATGGTTTCGTGTATCATTTTACTGTAAAATATGTTCAGTTTGGTATATAATTTAACCACTAATCGACTTGGGAACGAACAACGCTTGCAGATTATTGAATTTTATTATCAAAATTCATGCTCGGTTGTGAAAGTACCGAAGTGCGACAAAACCCAATTATGCAAAATTTGTTTTACAGTGTAATCTGCAAGAGTTCCAGCAGGTAAATCCTGCGCCTGAAAGTTATAATATGATTTCGAGCTGGATTTATTTATATCGTTCAAGCCAGTCAATGTTTTGCCAGCTAGTTATTTAGGGGTTTATTTGGAAAAATACTTATAAATAAATAAATAACATTTTGGTTTCATATCTGTGACCATGGACAACATTGTTTGTAGGCGGGGGATTGTTTGTTAAAATTTTGATTTATTTGCGCCTACCAGCTTGAATCTTCCCAAAGAGAACTTTGATCTTTTCATAAATTCAAAATATGGTTGCAGTGGTCCCTGTTGATTTGGTCTTCTAGAATCAGGCTTTCAATACTTTCGCTTGACGATGAATATTGATCATTTTCATCATCATCTGAAAAAAACATTTCGTTCCCATACCATAAAGCTACAGGTAAACTATCTTTATCGAGTGGTTACGCAGTGATCGAATACATACAAATTTTACTGACTATAGTGGATATAGAATACTCATGAATCAAGTCTTGACTAATGAGTGGCTAAGCCTAAAAAACATTCTAGTTAGAAACTCATTATTAAAAAAATATCAAAATAAATGTAGTATATATATATATTAAAGTGGAAAGTTTGATTTTGCAGTCTGGTGGAGCAAGCCACAAAGCTTGGATCATCATCCCGGCCTCATTTGAAAATATACTTTTCCACATTTCCGCCGCCATTTTGAGTTTTAGAATCGATAGCAACGAAATTAATTCTGCGACCTTAAAGTATTCTGCGTACAAATATATTATTTAAAATAATCTGTGAACAAATTTTTTTGCCGGGTCGTATCACTTATAGAATTTTACGCCGCCATATTAGATCCGCCATTTTGAAAATTTGGCGCTGGACAATGATGGCACTAATTTGACTTCGAATTCAATATCAGGGGCCTAAGAACATTTTTAATACAACAGATTAAATTTTTTTTGGGGTGCATAAGCTCTAATCTACTTACGTATTGAACTTATGGGAGGGGTAGAGTTCACTTAAAGTTATTGGTCTCTTTAGCAACAGTCCCCGGAATAATCCAAACTTCATATTTTTTGCTGAGCCGCGGTAACATAACAAATCGTCCCACCCTAATATATGTTTATATCTGTGGTCACAAACAATAACAGCCTAAGTCGATTCTAAAATTTTTCAGGGAAAGCAGTTTGAAGTTTAATATCTTTACTGGAAATAAGGAGTCGGACTTTTTGTTATAACTTTGTTACAGATAACAAGGAAACGAATTCGTTTACTTACTTCTTAACAAAAAGAGTAGCTTATTTGAGCACGGCGACTTCTCAAAAAATTTTTTCAATTTTGTCCTAACTCGAGTTAGGCTGTTACTGTTTGTGACCACAGATATATTTCGTTACGTACTCTCCGGTTCACTTATTTAAAGGAACTACAAATTCCATATTCAGCAGCCTGTATCATTTGCAATTTGTAGCCGATTGCAGAATTTTAAAATGTAAATGGAAGCTAAACGTCTTGAGATATATAAAAATCAACCATGATAATAGTGGTTTCGTAACTAAAGAACTTTGTTTGAGCAATTTTTAAAAAAAAAAGTAAAAAATTGTTGCCTGTAAAGTCGGTTTTACGGGCGAAGATTTTACGTGACAACGTCTTTTTCTCGGTAGAATATTTATTGATATGAATATAATTAAATTGCACAATAGGAGTGCAATGAACTCACTTGCCCAATGAGTGTTAGAACTCACGGGCGATGTTTTAACATTTATTGAAACTTATGGTTTAGGAAAATAGAAGTAATTTCAACACCATCTAGGTACCTGTGCGATTTCTATGAACACATTATCAAATGTGACATTATAAACAATAAACATATCCTTTATTATAAAATATAAACATTTCTTTTATTATAAAAAATAAACATTTCTTTTATTAAAAACAAAAGAAAATAATTTACTAACCAAAAAGTATTTCAATTCATCATATTCGCATATCGTTTTTAAAGCCGACCGCAGCTCTCTGTTTCGTTTTGGCTACCTAATTCATATGAAAATTTCTACACACAAACATACACTACACATATCATAAAGCCAAAAAACAAAAAACAAAAAAAAACAAAAAATAATACCTTATCCAATGCAGACTGATCTAAATCAATATTCATACACACGCACATATATACGCACATACATACTTGCTCAGTCGTCATATATATGATGTGCCAAAAAACAAAAACACTCACACCACCGACCAACAGCCACTAGAAGCCAGCAAAGCAAATCGTTTCTGGCACACAAGTAAACACATTGCGTTTACTTGTGTTCGGTGACTCATCGTAACGTTACCGGGCGTTACACTTTTTCATAAGTGACTCCCAGCCGCAACCTAATTTAAGACGTTGTCACGTCAAAAAAATTGTTGCCTGTAAAGTCGGTTTTACGGGCGAAGATTTTACGTGACAACGTCTTTTTCTCGGTAGAATATTTATTGATATGAATATAATTAAATTGCACAATAGGAGTGCAATGAACTCACTTGCCCAATGAGTGTTAGAACTCACGGGCGATGTTTTAACATTTATTGAAACTTATGGTTTAGGAAAATAGAAGTAATTTCAACACCATCTAGGTACCTGTGCGATTTCTATGAACACATTATCAAATGTGACATTATAAACAATAAACATATCCTTTATTATAAAATATAAACATTTCTTTTATTATAAAAAATAAACATTTCTTTTATTAAAAACAAAAGAAAATAATTTACTAACCAAAAAGTATTTCAATTCATCATATTCGCATATCGTTTTTAAAGCCGACCGCAGCTCTCTGTTTCGTTTTGGCTACCTAATTCATATGAAAATTTCTACATACAAACATACACTACACATATCATAAAGCCAAAAAACAAAAAACAAAAAAAAACAAAAAAAATTGTTGCCTGTAAAGTCGGTTTTACGGGCGAAGATTTTACGTGACAACGTCTTTTTCTCGGTAGAATATTTATTGATATGAATATAATTAAATTGCACAATAGGAGTGCAATGAACTCACTTGCCCAATGAGTGTTAGAACTCACGGGCGATGTTTTAACATTTATTGAAACTTATGGTTTAGGAAAATAGAAGTAATTTCAACACCATCTAGGTACCTGTGCGATTTCTATGAACACATTATCAAATGTGACATTATAAACAATAAACATATCCTTTATTATAAAATATAAACATTTCTTTTATTATAAAAAATAAACATTTCTTTTATTAAAAACAAAAGAAAATAATTTACTAACCAAAAAGTATTTCAATTCATCATATTCGCATATCGTTTTTAAAGCCGACCGCAGCTCTCTGTTTCGTTTTGGCTACCTAATTCATATGAAAATTTCTACACACAAACATACACTACACATATCATAAAGCCAAAAAACAAAAAACAAAAAAAAACAAAAAATAATACCTTATCCAATGCAGACTGATCTAAATCAATATTCATACACACGCACATATATACGCACATACATACTTGCTCAGTCGTCATATATATGATGTGCCAAAAAACAAAAACACTCACACCACCGACCAACAGCCACTAGAAGCCAGCAAAGCAAATCGTTTCTGGCACACAAGTAAACACATTGCGTTTACTTGTGTTCGGTGACTCATCGTAACGTTACCGGGCGTTACACTTTTTCATAAGTGACTCCCAGCCGCAACCTAATTTAAGACGTTGTCACGTCAAAATAATACCTTATCCAATGCAGACTGATCTAAATCAATATTCATACACACGCACATATATACGCACATACATACTTGCTCAGTCGTCATATATATGATGTGCCAAAAAACAAAAACACTCACACCACCGACCAACAGCCACTAGAAGCCAGCAAAGCAAATCGTTTCTGGCACACAAGTAAACACATTGCGTTTACTTGTGTTCGGTGACTCATCGTAACGTTACCGGGCGTTACACTTTTTCATAAGTGACTCCCAGCCGCAACCTAATTTAAGACGTTGTCACGTCAAAATGTGCTATTTTTTTTTTGATGTGTTAACATCTATACGCGCGCCTCTAGGGCAGTAAACTATAAATTTAATACATACACAAGTGTTAGGTTTGTAAGAGTGAATCATCGTTTGTTTGTTCGCTGCTTGGCAGTCGGTATTGAAAGTGATTATTGGGCGATTTTCATATAATTTTCCCACGCGATTTTCTCCGGAAATTCATAGCCGATTTTATTAATTTTTGGATTAAAAAGCTAGTGCGGGTTTCGACGAAGAGTTTAGGCCAAAAATTAAGGCGATCCGATATCGGCGAGCCGAGATTTAAGTGTTTTAATTTGGAGTATTAATTTGGAGTAATATTAAAAAAGTGTTTTATGTTGATCTTCGGTTATATCGTACGAATATAACAATGTATGTATGTATGTATATACAAGTGTCTGTTGCTTTGCATTCTTTGAATTTTGTGGGAATAAAACAAAAAGTATTGAGCAAGAAAATAATGACACATGTGCTTGCCCTGGGTCTTTAAATAATTTTAAGTATTAATATTATTTAAATGTAACGTCATCATATGATTGAACGCTGTTTTTTTTTTTCCAATGTAACATTTACGAATGTGTTCATAGAAATCGAACAGGTACCGTGTAGCAAAAAGGTGTTAACACATCGCCCGTGAGTCCGAACACTCATTGGATTTTTTTGGTTCACTTGAATAAAGGCTCTTTATTATTTTTATTATTTTTAAAGAAAGCGATGATTTTTTGTAGGGAGCGTTTGTTTATTACAATTTATTACATCTTAATCATTTACGAGTCAAAATGGCAAAACAAAAAATTTTAAGTCTATCGGAAAACACTAAAGTCGATGTATACCGTTCGGAAGGATATTCTAACCGCGCAATAGCTAAAAAAATTGGACGGAGCCCAACAGTTGTCGACAATTACATCAAGGAGCCGGAGGAATATGGAAAACATTTTAAAGGAAGGGTTTCATTGTCTTGTCAAAAATAAGAGCCCAAGCTGGAGTGGAAGCGAGCAAGTGTGAGTATCTTAAATACCTGAAATTACAAAAAAAGCCGCCACTTAATGCTCCTCGTAAGGAAAATCGGCTTCAATTCGTGAGAGACTACATGGGATGTGCAGGCAAGAGTTCATGTAAATGACTGGAGAACCGTTGTATTTATGGATGAGAAGAAGTTTAAATTGGATGGGCCTGATGGCTACAACTTATATTTCCGTGATCTGTGCAAAGAAAAGCGTTTTTTGAACCGACATCACAGCTGAGAGGGCGGCGTTATGGTGTGGGAGGATATTACGTGCTATGGCACCATCGATATTGAATTTCAAAGTGCAAAAATGACTGGTACGAGGTTGAATTTTATGTTTCGGGATTTGGTAACCCTAGTGATGCCATCTGGAAACTGACAGCTCTATCGTAAAGCTGGACATTTTTGAGGTTCTGAGTACTCAGAACGTTTTGACATACGAGCGCTATTTCATCTCGGCCCAGAAATGAAATTAAATCAAGAACATTTTCGTGCGATTATTTTTTAGAACTTTCGACGTGGATTAACTCAGCTACTGTGCATGGATGAACTTAGTTCAATTTCTGGCGATGAAGCTACATCAAAAGACCAGTGTTTATCGATGGTATGGTGAATTCAATCGTGGTCGTAGTTCAGTCCAAGACGCATTTCGTTAAGGTCGTCCAAAATCAGCTGTTGTTCCGAAAACCATTGATGCTGTGCGCGAACTGATTTTGCAAGATCGTCATGTGCCCTATCGTGAGATTGAGACAACCTTAGGCATTAGTGGGACCAGCATACATTCAATATTGCATAAACATTAGACTGTCAAAAAAATTTGTTCGCGTTGGATCCCACACAATTTGTCAATCGCTCAAAAAAAGGCTCGCGTCGATTGGTCGAAAGAAATGCGCCAAAAATACGATCCCGGTGCTTCGAAACACATCTATGACATCGTGACAGGTAATGAATCCTGGATTTACGTGTATGAGCCCGAAAGTAAACAGCAGTCAATGTATGCGTGTTTCAAGATGAGCCAAATCCAACAAAAGTTGTTCGTGCCCTAACCACTTCCAAGCAAATGGTCGCTTGTTTCTTCGGAAAAACCGGACATGTCGCAACCGTACCACAAGAACAACGCAGAACAGTGAATTCTGAGAGGTACACAACCATTTGTTTGCCAGTTGTCTGCCAAGAAATCAGGAAAACCAACCGCCGAAGACGGATCACTCTTCACCACGAAAATGCGAGCTCTCACACGTGGGCTGAAACGACTGCATTTTTGAGCACGCAAAACATCAATTTGATGGGTCATCCGCCGTATAGTCCTGAATTGGCACCGAATGACTTCTTTTTATTCCCGTACGTAAAAAACAAACTGAGAGGTCAACGTTTTTCGACACCTGAAGAAGCGGTTGCTGCATTCAGAATGCATGTTTTGCAGATATCTTAATCAGAGTGGCAAAAGTGTTTCGACTATTGGTTCAAACGCATGGAAAAGTGTATAAACTTTCATGGGGAATATTTTGAAAAACAATAAAGTGATTTTCGATGATTACTATTTGTTTTTGTTCTCTAATCCCGAAACAAAAAATTCACCCGTACAAGCTATAAAACGCTATTGGAATCGGCTTTTCCGAAGTTCAGTGAACTACTTGTTCACATATCATGGATATTGCAACAGGGTAATGCCCCTATATACAACGCCAGAGTAGTAAAGGAGTTCATTGCTAGCCAAAATGTTAATATTATTGACTGGCCACTCTACTCGCCAGATCTAAACATTATCGAAAATGTCTGGAGTTGGTTCTCTCGTAAGGTCTATGACAAGCAGTCACTAATTCAGGCCATTAACGATGCTTGAAATCAAATTTCGTTGGATTACATAAATTCTCTTTATCTCTCAATGAAAACCCGTATATTTGAAGTTATTAAAACCAACGGGGGTTGTACCCATTACTAATAGTTCTTAAATAAAATAAAATAAATTTAAAAAAACAAGAAAAACTGTTTTTCATTAATATTAGTTAATGTGCCTTTATTCAAGTGAACTAAAAAAATAACACATTTTTGGACTTTTTTTTATAAATGGCTCAACAAAATTTCTTTAGTTAAGAAAGTACTGTTGTCATGATTTTTTTGATGTGTTAACATCTATACGCGCGCCTCTAGGGCAGTAAACTATAAATTTAATACATACGCAAGTGTTAGGTTTGTAAGAGTAAATCATCGTGTGTTTGTTCGTTGCTTGGCAGTCGGTATTGAAAGTGATTATTGGACGATTTTCATATAATTTTCCCACGCGATTTTCTCCGGAAATTCATAGCCGATTTTATTAATTTTTGGATTAAAAAGCTAATGCGGGTTTCGACGAAGAGTTTAGGCCAAAAATTAAGGCGATCCGATATCGGCGAGCCGAGATTGAAGTGTTTTAATTTGGAGTAATATTAAAAAAGTATTTTATGTTGATCTTCGGTTATATCGTACAAATATAACAATGTATTACAAGTGTCTGTTGCTTTGCATTCTTTGACTTTTGTACAAGTGTCTGTTGCTTTGCATTCTTTGACTTTTGTGGGAATAAAACAAAAAGTATTGAGCAAGAAAATAATGACACATGTGCTTGCACTGGGTCTTTAAATAATTTTAAGTATTAATATTATTTAACTGTAACGGCATCATATGATTGAACGCTGCTTTTTATTTTCCAATGTAACATTTACGAATGTGTTCATAGAAATCGAACAGGTACCGTGCAGCAAAAAGGTGTTAACACATCGCCCGTGAGTTCGAACACTCATTGGATTTTTTTTATATCTGAAGATGTCTAGCTTTCATTTCCATTATAAAATTCTGAAATCGGTTGTAAATTGCAGAAGATACAGGCTACTGGATATGGAATTTATAGTGCCTTTAAATAAGTGAACCGGAGTGTACAATATAGGGATAGGGACTTCTTCTCACAATTAGCGAGCTTTACTAATTCTAAACTGATAGCTTGGGGCATACAGGGGCTCTGGCCGGTATTTTGAGAAGCGTAACGCTTGTTTGTCGATAGTGTAACGGTCACTAAAGTAAATGACATTCATCAAAAAAAAACGTAAGCTGGCCAGAGCAGAGGCCAAACCCACGTGTTCATGTACAAGATACGCGCAACATCATTGCACTAATGTCGCCATAAGTGCTAATAAATTATGAAGAACGATAAATGAAGCAGGTGGTTGAATGGCAAAGTTCAACTGTACCACTTTATTAAATTGACCGGGGTGTCCCCGAAATGTAGAATTATCTATAAGGTTCCCATATTGAGATGACAATAACAAACCCTAAATGTCTCAATTTGTGTTAAAGATGGTTCTTTCTTTCATATAGCATTTGCTGAACGCAAACTCTTTTGAAGTGGTAAAAATAAAAATTTAAATATGGCATCGCTTATCGTAATTCCCTTTGGGTCAAATTGTTAACAGAGACGCTACAAAAGTAAATCGATAGGGGCAGCAACCCACGCCATATTTTTTTTTCGCTCTTTTGACATTTCTCTTCAGTAAGGTTTGCCATTTCATCACGGAAAGATATACGAGCCAACAACGAGTCGAAATTATTAAAATTTACTCCCGAAATTTGGAGTGAGTGGCCTCAACTTTAAGAGCGCTACGTCCAATTTATGGTCGTGCTAATCGTCCTACCAGATCAACAATTGAGCGTCTAGTGGAAAAATTTGAATCCACAGGCACAGTACAAAATGTTCTCGTGCCAGTGAGACAAAGAAGTGCCCGTAGTGTCGAGAATATTGCTGCCGCTGAGGCTTCAGTTCAAGAAATCCCAAATGTGTCTCTCACACGTCGTTCTCAAGCGTTCTGTGACGTCGTTGTGGCGAATTTTGCGAAAAGATCTTGGTCTACATCCTTACAGGATCAAATTGACCCAAGAACTGAAGCCGCTTGACCAACATAAGCGTCGTATGTTCGTGAATTGGGCTGA
The DNA here is from genome assembly GCA_963931995.1 of Phaonia tiefii. NCBI lineage: Eukaryota > Metazoa > Arthropoda > Insecta > Diptera > Muscidae > Phaonia > Phaonia tiefii. The sequence goes on along the minus strand of OZ008370.1, from coordinate 160,346,192 downwards.
GCAACAACTTGCAAATGATTCGGATTTTCATCGGAAAATCATCTTCAGCAATGAGGCTCATTTCTGGCTGAATGGCTTCGTGAATAAGCAAAATATGCGTTATTGGTCAGACAGCAATCCACACGTAATCCATGAGTCATCATTGCATCCCGAAAAAATTACGGTTCGGTGCGGTTTATGGGCCGGCGGCGTCATTGGGCCGTACTTCTTTCGTGAATGCGAATCGCTGCCGTTCAATGACAACCGAATATTTTTGGCCCCAATTGGATAAAATGGACTTGGAGGACATGTGGTTCCAACAGGACGACGCCACAAGCCACACAGCGAATGCCACAGTAAATTTATTGGAAACCAAGTTTGGTTGACGTGTTATCTCACGAAATGGCCCAGTCGATTGGCCACCTCTGTCCTGCGATTGGACGCCGTTAGATTATTTCCTGTGTGGCTACGTCAAGTCTGTGGTCTATGCCAATAAGCCAGCGACGATTGGTGAACTTCGTACGAATATCGAACGTGAAATTGCAGCAGTATCGGCCGATTTATGCTTGAAAACCGTCGAAAATTGGGTTCAGCGACTGGACTTCTGCAATCGTGCCCGTGGTGGCCATGCAAAAGAAATCGGGTTCCATACATATTGGCATCGAACGTACTTTCACAGGAATAAAGAATTTCATTGGTATCTAAAACCGGTTTTGTTTTATTTAAAGAAACTTTTGTAGCGCTCTTATTGATGTAAATAGTTTACACATTTGCATAAAAAAAAATTCAAAGTAACTAAATATATAGATTTCCTGCCAAACTATAACTTACCGCGCCGATGGGGATATCATACAGTTTCACCTTTTTATTTTACCTTGTAATTTAGAGACAAAAATTAATATTTGAAATATAAAATTGGATCAGTTTGACCCAAGAAATGCAGAAGGATTAAAGAGAGCCAAAAGTTGATATTTGTATTGTACACAACCACATAAATATTTTCACTTACTGTCTTGATCATCATTCTTGCAGTGTTTTTTGGAAATGGGAAATGCGAATTAATAAAAAAAAATTTGTGAAAAAATTAGAAATATCCAAATTATATACAATGAGTTCCATTTCATTTTAAATTTACGCAAACACAACACTAGAGGTATTAACAATAATTCAATCCTTAAAGTGGTTGTTCATCCAATATAGTTAATAATGCTGATAAGTAAAAACATCAGTCAGGGGAAATACTTAGTCTGCTCATGGTGAACGTTTATGTATCCAAGGTAAGACAGATTAAATAAAAGTTAACTAGAGCGCAAAACGCAGAACAACAGACTGAATCACATAATCATGCAATTAATTAACACATTTTATGCTACTTAATTGCAATGGCAGCCGACTGGAACTTGTCTGAAGTTAGCAAATTTAATTGAATTGAGATTAATTTACAGAAGAGTCTCAAGTAATCCCCAATGGAATTAAGAATTCACAATTTAGCTCTTCATAATTTTAAAGCTTTAACGTGTTGATGTATTTGATTCCCTTTGTCAAACGAAAGTGAAACAATTTAATTTTTCTAGCAAATTTAGCCGATTTGTTACACACACACAAACAAATATTTAGGTTGCTGATTTAAAGCACATTCGTATAAAAGTTTTTATTTTGGAAAGTATTTTCTTACGAGAAAAATGTCTGTTGCACTGGTGCCTCGAGTGCTAACTACTGACTGTTTAATCGTTTGTGTGTCAGGAAATTTAAAGTGATGTTATTGGTAGCTTTGACATCTAATAGTTGTGAAAGAAAGCACGATTAGATACTAGAATTCTATATAACAGAAAAAGAATCTCACAGGTGAATAGAATAGAATTTTCGTGTAACTACACTCAAATATCTTGGCAAACATGATTTCGATAGACTCTTTTGATAGCAGTGCAAAGCGAGTATATATTGTGACGATTACTAAGAGGCCTATTGTGTTTCATTTTGTAGCAGTTGGTTGCGTTGATCGGAAATAACAACTAAATTAATTTTGGCTATATCTCGACTATACCATAATTAATAGTCTCTCCTACTCTGGAATGATTTTGAGTATTTACAGAATTTCCTCCTTTCGCAAATATCCAGTTTTCCATGCCCACACTAAACGCACAAGGCCACAAGAGGATAAAATGATAAAGAAGCATATGCTACATTAGAATTGGCGCCAAAAGCAACTGCAGTAGCAGCAGTCGGAGCTAAAAGTATCCGACAGCGAACATCATAATCAGCAGATACATTCTTGATTACATACCAAAATCGGAGAGTGTTAAAGTTAACCAAAAGCAAGGGGGAGTAACAATACGAAATAACTATTAACCTCGATGCTAAACTTTTCCAGAGTGTTGTTTTAAAGTAGGTTGGACAGATTTTTTGTTTTACATCAAACTAACAAGAATTTAAATAAAATGAGCTATGAACTGCGAATATTTCTTTCAAACCAAATAGCTTGCCGTGAAATTTCGATTGTTCATTTTTAAATAAACTATCCATAATAAAAATACCAAGCAGTCGCAGTAGATACAATAGCAATTGTGGGCAAGAACAACAGGCATTTTGTTTTTGTTTACTCTACCCTCATATCAAAGTTAACACATACGTATACCTATAAATAAATATAAACAGAAAATTACAAAACAAAACCTTTGAATTTGACAGAAGCGGCGAAGTAAACAAGGAGAAAACATTTTAATCAGCTGTGTACCGAGTTTACCTTCTCATTCTACTATGAAACTGTCAGAGACGATTGACCGCAGCACTGCGTAGCTTCACTTTTGTACCTTACTCTATTTTTGTTCTCGTATATTAGTCCTCAATTAGAACTTGTACTTGTACCAGTTGGAGAAACTGAGTCAATGCCAGTTCGTTTCTCTCTGTGTTCTCCACTATCAAAGTTAAAATTTGTAACTTTTTCCCAAAATTATATAACCAAAACATTCCGCTGCGGAGAAAATTGACACTTTGTTTGAGTGCGCATAGTTGACTACTGGGATTTATATTTTTTATGAGTAATGTTTTCTATTGTCTGAATATAATTTGTGTCACATGTTTCAGAACCATTTTTGATGTAAAGACCAACATTTTGAAACATTAAGATATGTATCGTACAAGGATATATTGACCTAGAACCTATTTTCTTCAATTAATTTATTTATTTATATTAAAATCGAAATAAAAAAAAAATTGTTTCTTGTTACATCTCATGAAGGGATTAGGGAGAGCTTCTCCCAAACAAGTGAGCTGTGCGCGTTCTAGTTTTATACTCACTGATTGGGACCTACAGTTTTACACCGGTTCCGAACGGTATTTTGAGAAACTTTTTCATGGCTATATACTCGATAGTGTCGCCGTCACTAAGCGAGGTGACCACCGTCGAACGGAATTTAAGGTGGTCAGAGCAGGGATCGAACCCACGTTCTCATACACAAAAGCCGCGCACTCTACCATTGCACCACCGAAATATCGAAATATACATCTTAAATTCAAAATTATTATTTAAAGTTCCGATATAAAGTATGATTGGCTCAATTGAATATAATTTGCTTCATATACCTTTTGTATATGACTTCGGTGGAAGGAGAATATTTACACGGTTTATGAGCGTTAGTCAGTTAACTGGTAACACCGGCTTTAAGTAGCCCTAAATTTAAATTAAGATTTTGTTATTTGTTACATAAGACTGATCGTAAAGGAGGAAAGCGTGTGATAACCAATCATTTGGGAGTGGCCAGAAATTATTCCTTCATAGCGCTGTCCAAGCAGGTCACTACTTCCTCGAAGTACGTCTCGGGCAATGGGTATCAGAACCCTCCGTTAGCTAGCTAGAATTAGAAGGCGGCGAAACGAATGAGCAGCATGATTGGCGCAACGATCACCGACGCGCCTCCGGTTAAATAGGTGATCCTGTCACTGAAGCTCTTTTTATTAGCAGACATATTGTTTTGTCCCTTCAAGGCAAACGCTACTGGTTAACAAATCTAGTTTCGACACACTGCACTCTGGCTAGCGTCTGATCCATAATAACGGCTAAAACATTATGATCCTGGTAGAAGGTAAAATGCAAAACCGCCGTGGGCTTCCCTGGGCTTGGCAAATGTGCCAATATTCAATAGCAGATTGGCATTGCGATAAATATTATTCAATACCCAACTTACTTATCATCCTAAGTGATACCAGCCAATTGTCCGCCCAATTTTTATATCGGAGGTACAAAAATGGGCATGGCGATCTTGTTATTCTGTTTTTTCACAGTATTACACAAAATATTGATCAGTAACAAATTTTGCTAAGTGGAATGCGATAGATTTCGAGTCGGCCAGCCGCATGGGCGTGTGGCAAAATAACCCTTGTTTTACTTGGTGACTCGCGTTTGATGACATGAATCCTATAACCTAATTTCATTAAGATCGGTAGGTTTTCACGCGTCTTATCGCATTGACAACCCGGACGACCACCCCAGCTTTTGTATGGGAGCTACCAGAATGTGCGTGGCAACCTCGCCAATCTTCTCCAGTTAAGTAGACATTTACAGATTATTAACCAATGTTTGGGTTGAAGCTAATCACATCTGCCAGGAAAAAAGTTTTAGAAGAAACATAATTTTGTACTAACTGTGTCGATTTGTGTAGGAGGTACCAGAAGGAGCGTGGCCAAAACGCCCATTATCAATGCCAACCTAAGTTTGAACAAATACTGGTCACTAACAAAATATCATTGTAATGGCCAAAGATTTACGGGAGTTATCAGGCCGAACAGCCAGCCGGCCGAACAACTTTTGTATGAGAGGTACTAAATTGGGCGTGGCAAAACCACCTTTGTCTTAAGCGGTGACTGGCGTTTATTGACATGACCCAATTTCGTTAAGATCGGAAGTGTTTCACGCGACTTGTCGCATTGACAACACGGACGACCACCAACCTTTTGCATGGGAGGTACCAGAATGGGCGTGGCGACTTCGCCCATTTTCTCCAATTAGGTAGATATTTACATATTATAAACCAATGTTTGAGATGAAACTAATCACATCCATCAGAAAAAAATAACAAGCCTATGTTAGATAACACGGGCGCATAGGTCAGACGTAGAATACGTTAGTCATTTTGCAATTAAAATATATGAATTAAATAAAATTTTTAATATATTATATATGATATATTGATATAGTGAGCGTATATATCGCCAATCCTTTGTATTAATGTACATACACACACATTTACACGCTGCTCGCAGAAGTAAACAAACAACAGCAAAGATCTGTAAACTTTCAAGCACACACAAGTGTCCACGCTCCCCTCCCTTCATTTTATGTTCCCCTCCAAACGAACTAATAACCGACCGATCCAACAAAACGAACTGTACACACACACACATTTACACGCTGCTCGATAAATAAACAAAGCACAGCAAAGCCAAAATCATTTGATTTCACAACAACAACAAAAACAACAGCGGCATTTACAAACCAACAACAACAGCGGCATGTACAAAAAAAGTCTAAAATATCATGCTCTTAAATATTTATTTCCTTAACTACATAAAACTTTTATATATAGACATATAATTTTTTTAATGTAATTCGAAACAAAACATATTACCAAAACTGAGTAACATATAAAAATTGCTAAAATATGTTTTAATATTTAAGTAAAAGTGGGTGAAAGTTGACAAACATTTTCTCAAAATTTTGTGCTCCAGATCAACACCCCTACCTTACCGTATAACGTATTCTACGTTAAAAGGTTTTATAAGAAATATGATGTCGTATTAAATGTGCTGATTTGTATGGGAGGCACGAGAAGGGGTGTGGTTCAAAACGCTAATTTTCAATCCCAAACTAACCTTGAATAAATAATGGTCACTGACAAAATTTCGCTGTGATCGATAAAAATTTACGGCAGTTATCGTGTTGACCAGCCAGCCAGGCAGCCAGACAGACAGATGGACGGACATGGCTCAATCGTCTTAAAAAGTCCTAAAACTAAGTTCGTCCAAAGAGACTGAGGGTCTGATATAGCTCCTTCTATGCGCTACATTTGGCTGCAGTAATAATTTAATGGTCATATGCATTTTTTTTTGCTCAAGGTGGAATTTTAGCGGTTTTTCTAAATTTTAACACGGTTATATCTGGGTATACCGTCCGGACTATCTCTTTTGTGTGTGAAGTTGTCTGAAGACGAAAGCACCGAAGATGAAGAAGCCACATAAATTGGTGTGCAGACTGAAGTCTAACTCGGATGATGATGCAGATTCAGAACATGAATATGAACAACCTGTTCTGCAGTAAAATATTTTATTTTCATATTATAATCTGTATTTATTTTTAAACTGCAAGATTAAATTATTAGCTAATAACTATTGGCACAACTGCCCTCTTAAACGGCGTTGGAAGTCTACGACACCAGTGTAATTTGAATTTTTTTTTTTTTGAGATCTGTTTAAATATTTTGCCCACAGCAAGCATCTGATAACCCTTCCGATCCATTCTATGGTAAAAAACAGATATATCAGATTAATATAAAGAAACATCTACACAAAACGCTATAAAATTATTTCAATTAGTGGCATATTCGAACAGATGTCAGTAGCCGACAACTACGTCCCTGACGATGAAATGGTGAAAGGATGAAACTTTGAAACGATTGTCTCACAATGTGATTTTAAACCCAGCTTGTTAACGTTGAAACTTTTGGATTAAGAAATAACTGCGAAACTAAAAATAGTTTATTTTCCCTTAAGACCTTAATCCTCCTTAAGTATCCAGACTTTAATCCTCCTTAAGCACCATTTCATACAAGGCGAGGCCTCAGGCACCCTATCGTGCGATCTCTTCAACATATTAATTGCGATCATCGTGAGAATGGCTGCAGTCAACATGAATAAAACTAACAGCAGCAAAATTCACATGATTTAGATTTTGATTTACTTAGATTTTAGACTGCAGTATTCTGCAGAATTGAGAAGGAATGAGCAAAAGTGGTTTAAGCAGTAAAAAGGATAAGTCAAAATTAAAGGTTTTCAAAAGGAGAACATCCACCCCAATGGATGAGAGGGTGATCGTTGATATCCGGTATAATGTCGAGGTAGTTTATTTATTTAACTCGGATCTGCAGTGAACAAAAACAATAACATCAGCCTAGAAATGAAACTCAGAATTGTGCTTTCCAACATGAGTTATAACGGGCTAAGCAAGAACGTTAGAGATAAGACCCTCTCTCGAGAAATGAGATTAATTCAATCAGACCCTCGTACAACCTGTTTTGCTTTATGATGCAGAATCCTGGGGCATATCGCATGCTGATGAAACATCAATTAGAGTCATCGAGAGAAAAATGCTACGAAAATTATATTGTCCTATAATAGAAAATGGCGAGTATCGACGACGGACGAACCTTGAGCTGTATAATTTGTATTCCGACATCGATGTAGTTATGCGTATTATAATGGCGCGTTTCCGCTCTAAACCAGTGCGAAAGGTATTAGAAGACGTTCTCAAATAACATCGAAAATTATGTCGACAAAGACTTTGCCTGAATGACCAGGTGGACTATTGCCTGCGAGAGCTTGATGATACCAACTGGAGCAGAAAAACTAAAGATCGGGCCGATAGGGGAAACATGTTACTCTCATTTTGTAAACCACCTGACCCCTCTGGGATGTCTGATGCCACCTAAGTAAGTAAGTTATATGTTAACTTATAATGTATAATATGATTTTGGAAATTGTTGGAAGCATAAAATAATTTGCTGTGGCAAGAAGTCAAAATCAATACACATCTCTAAATATGATATAGTGCTGTTCTAGAAATCAACAAATCTTAACAATGTAGCTACATTTTTGTGTAAAGTATAGCTTTAAGTCATCAAAGTTTTCATGCTGTATCACTGAACAAAACACGCAACATCCATCCACCCTATTTAACATGTTGGAACTATGTATCCATGCAATCATACAGTTATACCTTCATCCGCTGTCCTCAGCAATCATGAGCAACTATAAATCTAAATTGTGTTGTACTCCTCGCAACATGAATTCTGGACGTGTTTGCCACTAAAACCAGAGGTAACCACATGAAACTGTTGACTATTTCTGTACACAATACACAATGTTGCTTCAAAAATTCCATAGCATGTTTACGGTTTGTAATAGATTAACTTGTTAGATACAAGTGAGCGCACAAAAAATTGGCGCCACTAGTTCTCTATAGCACGTTAACATTAAATGAGATGCAGGTTCTAGCAATATCTTTCAGAATATGAATGTTTTTAAATATGAATCGATGGCCATTGCGATTTTGTATGTTTGTCCATTAGTTTTGGTTTTGTATTAGCTGTACAAATGCACAAGGACGTTGTTGGCACTAATACAGTTTCAAATAGGTTAAGAATATTGGTAATGCAAAATTAAAAAAAATTGTTATATTTTGTACTGCTTCTGATTTTCTATCGGGTGCGTGATCGAAAAAATTATATATTATGGATTGTTGCGCTCTATGATTCGTGTTATAAGATATACACATTTTGCCAAGTACCTAGTTTCAGCCATTTCAGGTATTTTTAGTTTTAGACACTGGTTTTAAATCATGCGGATAACCTACAAAAATCTTACCGGTTCACTTATTTAAATGCACCAAAAATTCCATATTCAGTAGCCTGTATCTTTTGCAATTTGTAACCGACTACAGAATTTTAAAATGGAAATGGAACCTAGATATCTTGAGATGTAAAAAAAGGTCATGAGAATAGTGGTTTCTTAACTAAAGAACTTTTTTTGAGCAATTTATAAAAAATGTCCCAAAAATGTGCTATTTTTTTTGGTTCACTTGAATAAAGGCACTTTATTATTTTTTTATTATTTTTAAAGTAAACGATGATTTTTTGTAGGGAACGTTTGTTTATTACAATTTATTTTTTACATCTTACGAGTCAAAATGGCAAAACAAAAAATTTTTAATCTATCGGAAGAAACTAAAATCGATGTTTATCGTTCTGAAGGGTATTCTAACCGCGCAGTAGCTAAAAAAATTGGACGCAGCCCAACAGTTGTCGACAATTACATCAAGGACCGCGAGGGGTATGGAAAAAAATTTAAAGGAAGGGTTTCATTGTCTTTATCTACATATGAGAAAAGAAAAATCATCAGAATTGCCTCTAATTCTGCCTTATCCTTGTCAAAAACAGGAGCTTAAGCTGGAGTGGAAGCGAGAAAGTCATCAGTACGCAGAGTTATTAAGAGCTATGGGTATCTTAAATACCCGAAATTACAAAAAATCCGCCACTTAGTGCTCCTCATAAGGAAAAGCGGCTTCAATTCGCAAGAGACTACATGGTATGAGATGTGCACCCAAGAAGTCATGTAAATGACTGGAGAACCGTTGTATTTACGAATGAGAAGAAGTTTACTTTGAATGGGCCTGATGGCTGCAACAATTATTTCCATGAGCTGCGGAAAGAACAGCGTTTTTTGAACCGACATCACAGCCGAGAGGGCGGCATTATGGTGTGGATTGCTATTACGTACTATGGAACCATCGATCTTGAATTTCAAAGTGCAAAAATGACTGGTGCATGCTATAAAACGTTATTGGAATCGGCTTTTCCGAAGTTCAGTGTAATATTTTGTCCCATATCTTGGATATTGCAACAGGATAATGCCCCTATTGACAAGGCCAGAATAGTAAAGGAGTTCATTGCAAGCCAAAATGTTAATATTCTCGACTGGCCACCCTATTTGCCAGATATAAACATTGTCGAAAATGTCTGGGGTTGATTATCTCGTAACGTCTATGAATGAGGTAGACAATTTGATGACAAACTGCCACTAATTCAGTCCATTAAGGATGCTTGGAATCAAATTTCGTTGGAGTACGAAAATTCTCTTTATAGATAGATATCTCTTTATCTATAAAAACAAAGGGGTTGTACCCATTACTAATAGTTCTTAAATAAAGTAAAATAAATTCAAAAAACAAAAAAACTGTTTTTCATTAAAATAAGTTAAAGTGCCATTATTCAAGTGGACCAAAAAAATAGCAAATTTTTTAAATTTTTTTATAAAGTGCTCAAACAAATTCTTTAGATCAGAAACCACTATTGTCATTATTTTTTTATATCTCAAGATGTCTAGCTTCCATTTCAATTTTATAATTCTGCAATCGGTTACAAATTGCAAAAGATGCAGGCTTCTGAATATGAATATATTATTAGTTATTGTCCCAAATTACCGTTGAAATGAAGATGCGATTACTTTTTATTTTCATATCATATATTTACAAACTTCAACATATATGGATTAATTGATATAATTTTTAAAAATTACAAAGGACCTTGTTTTTAGATCTGGTACTTAAATATTTTTTGTCATTTATAAATTTGACATTTAAAAGAACTCGACTGCACCTTTCGAAACCCTTTGATTCCATACGTTCCAAAATTGAAGAGATCTAGGTAATGTAGCAGCTCTTTCATGTTTTATATGTTTTCAAAATTCTGACATATATTCTCATAATTCGACCTAGGAACATACCGTTTGGAACCGGTGTATAACTGTAGGCCCCAATGAGTGACTGTAAAAAGGCTACAAAGCGCTCATCTTATTGATTATGAGAAGCTCTCCTCAATCCCTTCATGGGATGTTATGGGACACCATTTATTTCTTTTTTGTGAAGTCTCGCTTTACCTCTAGTTTTGGTAATACTAGTAAAAAAATACATGCGATTAAGAAATAAGTGTGATGAGATGTATCAACTGAGCGTATTCCTACTGTCGATGACAATAAAATATATATGGACTTTATTGACCTTTTGTTGATTTCGTATAGAAAATTATATACCAATATATATATTTTTGTCGAAAATATATCAACTTCTGGATATACACGGCGTAATATATGAATATGTATACTTACCATATTTTTCGGTAGATGATATTTAAATACTTTATTGTTTTTTCACAAATTTGTTTCTGACTCTCTGTTTGTAAGTAAAATAATACGTTTTCTGAAAAGTCCTCGTGTAACATTTAAATATAGTTTCTTTTTTACAGCAATGCCTCATATGAAAAATCAAATACATAACTTAGTAACAGGGTTTCTTATAAGAGAAATTAAATTACATCCATAATTAATATTTTAATTCGAATTGTAATATTGTACTTTTATGAGTTGAATCCACCATTTCAGATGAATGGGGTTTTAGAAATACTCCAATTGGTTAGTGGAACCTAATTTGTGTAGTAAAAATTATATATATTAAGACCGACTTGTAATTTTTGAATAACGTCGAAAAATATTTCTGATGTAGGACAATTATGAATTCTAATCAAAATAGAGATTTTATCACGGAACTTTCAATGCCTGAACTGATTTTCAACTAATCTTTTCCCTGTGTGTATTATCGGTCATGTTCGTTGCTTCGATTGATGTTCACTCGTTAGTAATAATGAGTTTTCCAATAGGTACTTGGCAACTTTAAATATAATTTGTTAACGCACTATTTCACTGATCATCGAAGTGTTACTTTCCTTTTTTTCAGTAAATTCAACATTTTCATCATGGTAAAGTACACGAACGAACAACTTATGCAAATTATAAAAATGTACTACCAAAATTCGGAGCCGTGACCGCAACTGTAAGAGCGCTAACTCTAATTTTCGGTCGTTATTCTCGCCCTAGTGGACAAGCAATAATAAGTTTAGTGCAAAAATTTAAGTCTACATATTCAGTGTGTGATGCTGCCGTGCCAGTGAGACAACGGGTTGATCGAAGTGACGAAAATATCGCTGCAGTTCAGGCGTCCGTAGCAAACGATCCAAATCAGTCGATTCCGCGGCGTTCTCAAGAACTGGGCATCGCCAAGACCACTTTATGGCAAACTTTGCGTAAAGATCAAGCTGACTCAAGAATTGAAGCCGATGGACCATTTGACGCGACGTACGTTCTCCGTCTGGGCTATGGAAAAGATGCGTCAAGATGATGAATTTTATCGCAAAATCATCTTCAGCGATGAGGCTCATTTTTGGCTCAATGGGTTCGTCAATAAGCAAAATATGCGTTATTGGTTTGGTGAAAATCATGAAATTCATGAATCACCACTTCATCCACAAAAACTGAGTGTTTGGTGCGGTTTGCATGCCGGCGGCGTCATTGGGCCATATTGGTTTGTCGACAATAACTATCGTCACGTTACTGTGAATGGCGATCGGTATCGCGCCATGATTACCGATTATTCTTGGCCCGAATTGGAAAACATAGACTTCGACGACATGCGGTTTCAACAGGACAGTGCCACAAGCCACACAGCACACGTTACAATCGATTTATTGAAGTATAAGTTTAGTGAGCGTGGCCCAGTCAATTGGCCGCCTCGTTCGAGCGATTTAATGCCTCTAGACTTTTTTCTTTGGGGTTACGTCAAATCATTGGTCTATGCCAACAAGCCGACGTCGTTGGGAGATTTCAGAGCCAACATGTAATGCGAAATAGCGGCCGTTACGGCCGTAATGTGTGTCCGAGTCATCGAAAATTGGGTCCAGCGAATCGACCGCGATGGCCATATGAACGAAGTCGAGTTCTATTCATAAATGTTTTGATTGTATTTCAAGTCGATCATAAAATTTTGGAAATAGGGCAAATGGTTTGCGTTTTATTTAAAAAAACTTGTCAAGTCCTTATTGGAAAACCCTTTTCTTGTCGCATTTGTAAAGGTTAAATTAAAACATGAGTTTTTTGTTATTCAGTAAAAACTAATGCTGTAATTAATAAAACTTTGGATTTTAAGCCAAATTTATAGCTTTAATTTATATTCAATTTCAAGAAAGTATTGGTGTGTTAAGCTTTTGGTAAAAGTGGATTTATTTCAACTCACGCGTTGTTGAGGTTTACCAGCGTATTTTACTAGGGATGAAACGAAAATCCCAACTAATTGATTTGCACTCAAATTTAAGTAAATTGAAATGGAAAATTGTATATGTTCTACAAAAATTTATTTCGATTATAGGAGATCTTAAGCCAATGTAATGTGTGCTCATATATCTGAGAACGGTACACATATGTATATATCTGCTAACAGTAACAACTTGGTTGTTTGCATAAGAGACATAGATCTAGGTTGTTTGCATAAGAGTAATAGATCTAAGCTGTAACTCCGTTATATTCCACTATTTACATACGTTTCCCAAATACATGGAATTTGCATCTACAATGAATTTGGCTCAATTTCTGATATTTTAAAATTAAACTAAAATAGAATGCGTGTGTCATCCCGCATAAATATACTTCATTATAGTCCTCCTACTTTCGCTATGTGAAATGTAAATTGTAAAATATTGGCCAAAAACCAACCGATTACGTACAACAATATTTTCGTCTCCACATTTATTTTTTACACCATTTAATAGTTTACAAACCACGAACTGAAAAGTTAATCCTATAGAAAACATAAATAACGGCTGGGTTAATTTTTAGATAATAAAGTAACTTGGCTTTGCACTTCCTGTTTTGACATAACTAACGTTCTGCATTCAAACTTTATTATTCCCTTTAGACATTTAAAGAATATATATGTAGCTTGTCTTAACGCCGTTTTTCATGCTTATTTAAACTTCTTGTACATCGTCGCCCTATATGAGCCTGTTCTTTTTGCACATTTTCCTAGTTCAAATATAATTTTATTTATTTCTCCCAATACGCGAGTAAGAAAAGTGTTAAACAAGGATAAACGAAAAACACCAAAAAAAGGAGGGTTGTGTTCTATTGTATTGTTTTAGACTTGAAAATGTTACATATAATTCTAGAACACGCGGGATTATGTGAATTAAATAGCATGATGTGAAATAAACAAGCATCGTATTGTCTCATTTACACCGCAGTTTATTGCGGTCAGGTTAGCAATAAACTTACTCTCTAATCTTTGCTGTTTGCACCACCCAATGTGAGATTACATTCACATTTCAGTTGGTTACTCCGTTCTTAGATAAACTCCGCGCCGAGACAAAATTATCGGCAACGGCAGCACAACACACAATTGTCGCCTATTGGTTTTTGCAGTGTTTTCCCTAAATTTGAGATGTTTTTGAAATAACTTAACCTTTAAAACTGGAGCAGTGGTTCAAATTGAGACAGTTGGCCAAATCGTCTCACATTTTAAACCGATAACAGCCACTTTTGTGTCCGTCGCTGGTGCAATGGTTAGTGTGTGCGGCTCTTGTACATGCGAACGTGGATCCGATCCCTGCTTAGACCACATTACAGTTCTTTCGACGACGGTCACCTCGCTTAGTGATGGCAACACGATCGAGAACTTAGCCGTGAAAAAGCTTCTCAAAATAACGTTCGGAACCGGTGTAAAACTGTAGATCCAATTAGAGAGTGTAAAAACTAGAAAGCGCACGTCTCACTATTTGTGAGAAGCACTGCTCAATCCCTTCGTGGGATGTTATGGGACACCTTTTTTTGTGTAAGAGCTTCTTTTACCGGCGGCGTGAGCTTCAAAATATTTTGGTGGTGGCGACACATCGTACAATTTTCAATCGGCTTCCATATGTCAAACAGTTTATTTTCTTGTGTATGTTTTTATCATGGTTGCATTTTTTGGTATAGCAGAATTGAATCAAATTGTGCACCAGTTTAAAATGAGGTTAAAAATTGTACTTCAGTTTTCATGGAACCAATTGTATGGGTAATTTCTGTGTTATCGTGTGTTAACGGAGTTAATCTTCATAATGCACTAATTAATCTTGGTCGGTGTAAAAGTCGTATAAGAAGAACTTAGATCCTTTAGTATTTAAATATTACATTTTATTAAAGAAACTTTTCTAACATCCGTCGGTGGAGAAATGGTAGTGTGCGCGGCTCTTTTACATGAGAACGTGTGCTCGAGCCCTGCTCTGACCACCTTACATTTCTTTCGACGGCGGTCACCTTGCTTAGTAATGGCTACACTCTCGGGTGTTTAGCCATTAAAAGCCATCTCAAAAACACGGTCGGAATCGGTGTAAATGTTTTGGTCCCAATCAGTGAGGTCCCAATAACGACCTTTAGTCCTAAAGAGATTCTTGAAATCTAATGATATGTTACTTTTTAATATACATACAATCTAAATTCAACAGAGATGATCGGAATAAAATTGAGAACTTGTGGATATTATTTCTGAAGCTGTATTAAGTTAGAGACTAAGAAAAGTTAAGAAATTAAAAAACTTCCCTGCAACAAAGATATAAGTGAATTTTTTTTTTGCGATACCATACAGCAAATACGTTTGCGTTGTACGTCTTTAAATTATATGGTCATAAACTGATAATATTATAGATATAGATAGATAGATCTTAGAAAAATAATAGACGCATCACTTCGTATTACATTGCGATTAGATACATATTTTTGGATACTTAAAACTTTTCCGGGAGAGTAATACGCTTACGAGATTTCGCAGTATTGACTCCATGATGGTATTAGGTTGTGGGAGGCATTTCTGCACAAAGAACCTTTACTATACTTTATAGCACTAACCGCAAAAATGGTATAATAAACTTTATCTGCAACAAAAGGTGGGATATTTAAAATTTGGAATTTAATTTCGCTCTAAAATGCGTTTCCTAAATTATTATTTTAGGTAAATCCCATCGTTGACATTTACGAATCAAACACAAGACCATTTAAATTCACCTTAATCGATCGACCAAATTTTCAGTAAATTTTAGTTGTATGGAACCCTATTTCGTGAAGGACATAGTCGATTTCATATTTTAAGGACTCAATAGACTCGGGATTGTTTGTGTATCACTTATCTTTCATGGTGCCACAGAGATAATCGTCTACTAGAGTCAAATTGCAGCTGCCAGGCGGCCAATGGACATCAGTTGAATAATATCGATTATAACGTTGGCTGTGTTTTCCACGTAGCATCTCACAGTGGACCGTTTCAGATAAGCTAGACGAAAAAATTGGATTTTTTTAGGAAATAGGTACATGAGTCGCATTTAATGGTTTTCGCTCTTGGAAAGTGCAACAAACTGTTTAGCATTTATTGCAATTCAGAGTTAACATCTGCATTGTTGATGTAAATCGCTTGACGGATGGAGCTCAATTTCGGAGACTACACAAGTTTTTATGAAGCATTTAAATTGCTAAAATACAATGAAGTTAATTTTTGACGTAGAATACGTCTTACCTTACGGTATGAGGAGTCATGTCAGGTTTTTATTGTTGTAATCTTTATTTCATTGAATTTGAGGAAACGGCTAGATGAATTTTTTTAAAATTTTTTTTGTAGGTAAATGAAGATGTTATCTTTCGTTTGATATACATTTCATATTGGTTGATATATTTCTAGTATTTTAATTTCTCAAATGAAAATTGTTTAAACACATACACTCAAACATATGTGTGGTGTTTGGTTGAGTGTTTTTGGTTGCTCAACATTGCTTAGGAACATTTATCTACTAAAAAGTGAAACAAACAGTAAGCTAACATAATAAAGCTTTTTTGCGAAAGCTTCAATAAAGCTCTTGTAACATTAATTTTGAATTGTAAAGCGTAAAGCTTTCACACAACGCTCGAATGCTAATGCGAAGACTCGATAAGGTAAACCTTTTTTAATATTAGGGCGGCCCTCTCAACATTCGCAGAACTTATTTCAATAAAAATATTAATTAAAATACATAAATTAAATTAAGTTTAAAAAAATTGAACATAATATTTTTTTTTTTAAACGGACTTGAATCAAATGCCGTTGGTAAATATGAAAATTACAGCAGACAGTTGTCCGAGGCCTTCGGCCACTGACTGTCCCTGCAGGCTGTGTCAGAGACACGGCCATTAAGTTTAACGTAGAATACGCCATCCGATAAGACAGAAAACATATATAACAATAAATGATAAATAATATAAGCAAATGAATTTATTGTTATATATGTTTTCTGTCTTATCGGATGGCGTATTCTACGTTAAACTTAATGGCCGTGTCTCTGACACAGCCTGCAGGGACAGTCCGTGGCCGAAGGCCTCGGACAACTGTCTGCTGTAATTTTTTTTTATTACCGAATTATACATAAGGGTTTACTGAAAAAGAATTTTGGCGAGAGGTCTCAAAATATGCCCCTACCTGTCGTTGAAGATTCGATTCCTAGAGTATTTTTGTTATATTTAAAATTATCAGTGTCGTAATTTTCAGTAACAAAATCAGAATATGAAAATAGAGGTGGCAGTATCCGTAACGTATTTCTGTACCCTCTTCATTGCATTTCTTCCTAGATCGTTCTTAATATTACATGATAATATTACATATATAAATATGAGGAAGTAAAGCAAATCAACATCCCGTGTAAGGTCGCCGGAAGTTAACCTATAACGGTGTGTGGAAGTAGACAAAATATTCCTTCAGATAAACTGAGTTTCATTCTATACAAAAGGTACCCTCTCCTTTGGATTTTCAGAAAGAATCGACGGAACTTCATTCTTTTGAAATAAAAAATGATCTCATTTCAAGATGCAAAAATACTCATTTTATAAATACTTCAATATGATCTTATTTTATGAAAATAATACATACTTTAGTCTTTTTATAAACATAGATAATCAGTGTATTAGAAACCCAACAGACAGAGTACAACAATTTGTTTTTTATTGTACAATTTATTTTTTGAGCAGAATTTGCAATAATTGTATAATTCAATTTCAACGGTAAATTGTAAAAAAAAAAAAATTTTGCGTTACTGGATATTTGATAAAACTTTCCAATTCCGATCATATCGTAATTACACCCTGACATTTTTTTCTCTAGCCTATACGGAACGATCCGCTTTGCAGGATGACTTTGACGAACACGAAACCCGAAGTGAAAGTTGCTAAGGATCTTACCGAACCTTTCGAAACTAAGCGAGGCCTCAGGCAAGGCGACACCCTATCATGCGATCTCTTTAACATCTTAATAGAGATTATTCTGAGAAAAGCTGCTGTCAACATGAATAAAACCATCAGCAGCAAAAGTCACATGCTGCTCGCGTATGCTGATGATACAGATATCATTGGGCGCACAATTAGAGAAGTTACTGCGGTTTTTCGAGAATTGAGAAGGAGTCAGCAATAGTGGTTCTGACGGTAAATGAGGACAAGATAAAATTAATGGTTTCAACGAACAGGGCCTCCACGCGATTAGGCCTAAGCGTGAACGTTGATAACCGTTATAACTTCGAGGTAGTGGAAGAATGTATATACCTCGGAGCAGCCGTCACCAAACACAACAACGTCAGCCTTGAGATCGAGCGAAGAATTGTGCTTGCGAATAGATGTTATTTTGGGCTAAGCAAGCACGTTAAAGATAAAGCCCTCTCTCGAATAACAAAAGTCCAGCTGTACCAGACTCTTA
The DNA here is from genome assembly GCA_963931995.1 of Phaonia tiefii. Classification (NCBI taxonomy): domain Eukaryota; kingdom Metazoa; phylum Arthropoda; class Insecta; order Diptera; family Muscidae; genus Phaonia; species Phaonia tiefii. The sequence continues at coordinate 160,327,825 of OZ008370.1, read as the reverse complement.
TTCAACCTGTCTTGCTTTATGGCGCAGAATCCTGGGTCTTATCGCAAGCAGACGAATCATCTGTAGGAGTCTTCAAGAGAAAAATACTCCGAAAAATTTAGGGCCCTATAGTGCGCAACGGCGAGTATCGGCGACGCATGAATCATGAGCTGTATGAGCTTTATCCTGACATTGACATAGTTAAGCGGATCAAGATATCGCGATTGAGCTGGCTAGGCCATGTCAGTAGAATGGATGAAGACGAACAAGCACGAAGGGTTTTCGAAACCGAACTCGAAGGAAGACGAAAAATAGGAAGACCAAGACTCCGCTGGAGGCATCAGGTTGACGAATCCCTGCGTACACTTGGTATTGCCAACTGGAGAAATAAAGCAAAAGATCGCAGTGGTTGGCGAAATATGTTATCTTCGTTTTGTAAGGTCCCTGACCCCCCGGGGTTTTCCGAGACCGGATAAGTAAGTAAAAAAGTACACGGAACGATCCACTGTTTGCCGTTCAATTAAAACCATTCGTCGTCCATGTCATTCTCCTCCACTTTACAATCAATCGTTGTGGATACATCGGCTTCTCCTCGACGACGTGTGAATTTTCCGAAGACCAAATGTGACAATTTTGTTTGTTATTGAGCTTCACCGGGAAAGACGGTTTTTTAGTAAATATGTTACTCTTGAACCAAGCTATCTTCAGCCAGAAGCAAGGCAGAAAGGCATCGGATGGTCACGAGGCTTCAATTCTTTGACTAACTGGACCTCATAAGCTTTCATGCCGAGGCCTTTATACAAAATTCAGAGCACAGAAGTGGCAGAAATATTCAGTTACTGCGAATGGTGGCGAGTTGATGTTCATGGCTATTGGAGCACACTGTCAGATACAGCGGCAATATTTTCCACTGAACACACTGAATTACCACGCACACGAGTTATTTTCCCCAACAAGTACCAGAGTACGGTCACGTTGCATAAATTGCTCCACAACCTGCGTGGTTGACAGTCTATTTCTACCGAATATATGTCATACATAGATTTCTCAGAATTTTGAATTTTCATTTTTAATATTTCCCAATTTTCTTTACGCATCAAGTGACCCATTTCGTAAATTTCTAACCTTTAAGTAATAATCTGGCACTTCATGCATATCAAATTTGCCATCTGCTTCGAAATAAGGGGCGTTCAAATTCCAAACATTCCTCGGTCCACCCTTTATTATCACTTAGTTTAGACAGAAACTATTTCACTACTCTTTATGTTTTCTGCTCGCCTATAAAACGAAATGTGAAATTTTGTTATGCATAGTACAGCTGCAAAAAATTTTATAGTTTTGTTGTATTCTGGCTATGTGGCTCATAAATCTATGAATTCTGTCAATAACTACGAAGTTATTGCCTAGTATATATTCGAAAAATCAAAACAATTCAATATGTTTGTGGGTTTTCTATCCTACGAGGTCTTTCCGTCAATATCTTGAACATATCGGAAATAATCAATTCGAAACCAGCCAACCTACACTAAACAAATACTCATTTCAATTACAGGTAAGTTTAAGGCAATGGCTAGAACCATACTTTTTCTAATCAATTGTAAAATAGTTAATTATCACTAGGGTAAATTTTTGACTTTTGTTTGTGGTTGACTTCCAATGTATTTTTCACTTAATCCGAGATTTGTTCACTTTACAAATTCTTTAGTTGGGCATGTGTTTTCTATTAAGAGATCTTGATCTTTTGGTTCGGTCCCTTTTTATATCCGAACTCTAATTAATTCTATTAATGGATTTGTAGTTTCTTCTTCTAGTTTTCATACATGCAAAATGTAACATTCCTGTAGTTTTGTATTTAAATTTTAATCCCAATGCAGACGTAACGTCGTTAAAGCATCATCAACGAAAACTCAAAATAATACTGTCATTATAAACCTAAATATAAATAATATTACAACGAAAAGGATCTGAGTGAACTAAATGATTTGGATATGAAAAAAACTGAAAAGCGTAACATCTAAATGCATTTAAAAGAGATTCAAACAACAAATCTGGATAAATAGCATAATCAGCTGAAAAGGGGTGAGTCACTATACAAATAAACAAAAAAATCCCATCCCATGAAGGGATTGGGGAGAGCTTCTCACAATCAGTGAGATGTGCGCTTTCTAGTTTTAGACTCACTGATTGGGACGTACAGTTTTACACCGATTCCGAACGGTATTTTGAGAAGTATTCTCATGGCTAAGTACTCGATAGTGTCGCCATCACTAAGCGAGGTGACTGTCTTCGAAAGAAATGTAAGGTGGTCTGAGCAGGGATCGAACCCACGTTCTCATGTACAAGAGGCGCGCACTCTACCATTTCACCACCGAAATATCGAAATATACATCTTAAATTTAAAATTATTATTTAAAGTTCCGATATAAAGTATGATTGGCTCAATAAAATATAATTTGCTTCATATAACTTTTGTATATGACTTCGGTGGAAGGAGAATATTTTACACGCGTTATGAGCGTTAGTCAGTTGCACCACCACAATTGCACCACCCACGGCCACAAACTATACAAACACTATTTTATAAAATCATAAATATACCAAAAAGTTAAAAGTTTATGAGCGGTAAATAAGTGAAACAATAAATTCAGTGAAGTAAACCAAGGAATATAGGAGCATTTATTTAAAATTTGTGGCAACGTTTTTCCCTAGTTACTTATAGGATTTAAGTTTGTTAGCAAGTTCCATCCACATCTATGCAGAGTTAAAATTGCTACCTGTTTAAACGTCTCCAGTGAACAAATCCATTATAATGTTAAACGTGAATTAATTTTAACCAAAAAATTTAAATAAATAAATAAATGGTTTACATTACATCCCATGAAGGGACAGGGGAGAGCTTCTCACAATCACTGAGCTCTGCGCTTTCCAGTTTTCACTCACTGCTTGGGACCTACAGTTTTACACCGATTCCGAACGGTATTTTGAGAAGATTTTTCATGGCTAAATACTCGATAGTGTCGCCGTCACTATGAGTAGGGCTCGAACCCAGGGTCTCATGTACAAGAGCCGCGCACACTACCATTGCCACAACCAAAAAATTTACCACAATATAATTCAATCAAAGTAAAAAAATAAAAATTCATATATAATTTAAAACAAATATTCCAGCTTAGTTTAGTAATTGTTAAAATTCATTTCCCTGGAGTATGACAGCCAATATTTCTCAGGTAAAAATACAAATAAATTAATTTAAATATCGGGCATGTGATGAACAATCGCGTAATTTACGAACCACATGCGACTTGGAAATTGTACGATTTATTTTGCCATGTGCTGATGTTCACACCCTTCACTTACCATTAGATTTTTTCGATTTTGTATTCAAAAACTGAAAACGTATGTTTTAAGTCAAACTTATCCCAACATAAGAAGGAAGCGCGGATTAAACACGGATTTAAAGGGATTCTTGCTATATATTGTACGAACATACCAGGCAGGAGTAAGTAAACAATTTTTCATAACCTAAAACAGAGCTTTAAGTTTCACCGACAAACAATTTAACTCAAAATTCAATTTCAGTAACATTTTCTTACATATTCCGAAAGAAAGCTAAATAAATGGATGCATAACAAGGGACGGTAATCATTATGAGTTTTATTATATAAATTACATATTAATGTGAGTTTTAAGGCTTTTCTTCACTGGGAGTAATTAATTTTGAGTAATATTATATACTCTTTGTTTTTGAGCAAAAAAATGAAAATCATAAAGAATTATTATTTTTGAGTTTTCTTTTTTTACTGAAAACTAATGATTATGGGCTGGTTTTTATAATATAACTCGCCCAAAATAAAACTCACTTTCAATTAACAACTTTTTTGTGGTTTTTTTGCAAACATCGTTGCATATCCTCATAAAATCCCGACCAACCAACGAAGTCGAAGGAAAATATTATAAATTTGTTAAAAAGTTTTTTGGATATTAATTTTATTCATATAAATAATAGTTTTTTGATGTGTTAACATCTATAGCCACGGGTAGGGCAATCTATCAAAGTGAACACATGCAGCCAACACACACATCGTTGGCATCACATGCGTGGTTGTTGTACAACAATAGTCTCTGCCTGGAAATAAGTATGGTTGTATTGATATAGAGGCTGAGAACAAACAAGCAGGTCGTCGTCGCAAAGAGCATAGAATAGTATAGTATAGAATGGGAGCATTGATGCCTTTTGAAACATTTATGCTTTTTGTATTGTTTTATTTAATAACATTAATTAGACTCTCTACATGAGAGCGGAACAAGAGTCCAATAAGTTATCTATACTATTCATGGGAGAAATATAATAAAGGGCATTTTGTTTTTACTCAGTGCCTGAATTGTGTCAACTCAGCTGATTTGAAAAATAATGAAAATGTAAACAAAATTGGAAAAAGTGTCATTTAAAAAATGCGTGTTTTATTTGATATCTTGAAAGTGTATAAGTATGAAAATTAAAATGTTTCTATGTTATTTATACGGAGAAAATATTTCAAAAACAGCAATTGTAGTCAATCGGTGGTTGTATACAAACGAAAGTAAACAGACTTTGACATTAGAGAAAAACTCATTCCAGAAAAAAGTTCAAATCAGCTGGACTAGCGCCTCTATCATTTCTTTGTATCATGATACTATTCAAAACTTTTTGTCGTCGATCTGTTTATGAGAAAACAAAAACAGTTATTTCAGTGGGATAAATATGGCTTTATTTATTTTAACAATTTTACATCTAATGTCAAAGCAGATGTAAGAAAAAATTATATGAGGTGGCAGGGGACACTCGGTTGGAACAAGGTTCCTTTCGCTATATATTATGAACTAGTTAGTTCCAACACGCCTAAGGCGCCTGTTGAAAAATAATGTAATTTAAATGTATCTATAAGAAAATATACTTTTTAAAATGATAAACTTTTTTTTAAAAAAATTTATATTTTTAGGTAAATTTTTTAAGAATTTGTATTATATTTTCACGAAAAGGTCCTTTCTATTATAAAAAGCTAATATTTTTTTTAAGAAAAGCTACCATTTTTAATAAGAAGAGCTTTCTGTAAGAAAAAGCCTAAAGGTATGAATTTTTTTTCACAAAGAAGAACTTTTTTTAAGACCAGGTTTTTTTTTAACAAAATTTATTTATTTTCAGAGAGGGTACTTGTCTCAAGACAAAAAAAAAGTATTATTTAATTTTTAAGAAAATATATTTTTGTTAAGAGAAGGTATATTTTTGGAAGAAAGGTTTTTTTTTAGGAAAGAACATGTACCATTTTAAGAGTAGGTACTTATCTCAAGAAAAGTTATTTTGTTTTACAAAAAAGGTACTCTTTAAAGAAAAGGTAGTTTTTTTAAGAAATGGTAATTTGTTGAAAGATAATGTACTTTTTTAAGAAAAGGTACATATAATATATGAAGTTTTCCACGATCTTCAATTGAAATTATTCTTATTCTTTAAACGAGCTTAAGATCTTTAATTGGTTTTGCTTATTTATCCCCAATATTTCGTCTCCAGGGAACAAATATTATGTTTTAACAATTAATAATTCAAAAAACTAAATATCACAAATTTTTCCTTTCACAAAAGAGCGTGAAAAAGAAAAAGAAAGAAATTTTTTTATTTCCCGCTCTTTTTTGAAAGGAAAAATTTGTGATATTGAGTTTCTGGAATTGTAAATTGTTAAAACATAACATTTGATCCCTGAAGAGTCGCCCAATGTCGAGACGAAATATTGGACATAAATAAGCAAAACAAATAAAAGATCTTAAGCTCGTTTAAAGAATAAGAAAAGGTACTTATTTAAAAAATTTGCTTTTTTTAAAAAATGTAAATTTTTTAAGAAAATTTACTTTTTTAAGCAAAGGTACTTCTTTAAGATGAGGTATTTTTTCTAAGAATATTAATAGGTATGTTTTTTTGAGACAATTTACTTTTTTTCAGAAAACGCACATTCTTAAGAAAATGATATTTTTTAAACTTCTTTCACTTTGGGTTTTCTAAATTTACTTTTTATTCTGTTCAAAATTACAATATGTATTAAACAGGTTCCACCTGGACAATTTCAGCCTAGACACAAATCAAACCAAAAGTACGAGTGTAAAAGTAAGTGTGCTGCCAAATGTAATTCCATGCTCAGGGTTGTATTTCATGGATTTGCCAGTCTTGCACTTTGGCTTTTCTAAATTTACTTTTAAGTGGGTTCAAAACTACAATATGTAATACCCGGGCTCCACCTAGAAATCTTCCCTTTAAACCAAACCAAACCAAAAGTACCCAATATTGTTGATAATAATGGGTTGTAGTAAAGTAGTTAAAAAAAAGTTGTTTAAAATTTGTTCATGTAACCCCCATTCCGCTACGTGGGATAAGGAACTTCGTCCAAAAAGCAAGTGCATTAGCAAAAGACCTTTCAGCATTAAAATTATTCTTTTTCTATTTTCCATTGTAATATTTACTAATGTGTTCATAGAAATCGAACAGGTACCGTATAACAAAAAGATGTTAACACATTGCCCGTGACTTCGAACACTCATTGATTTTTTTTCCTCTTGGTACTAAAAACCCCACAAGAAAGTCGTAAATTGAAAGTAAGTTTCATTTAACTTGTATTTATATAACTATTATGTAGACAAATCCAAACGTCTAGCAGGGATATGTTTTCGTAAATCAATTAAATCAGCTGTGTTGCTTTAAATCGGCAGAATATATGAAAGCAAATGGGGAAAATTTTTAATAAACTAATATTATTGTGTTGCCTCTTTGATGCGCTCTGCTTAAGAAAACTAAATTAGTTCAACCGGGTTTGCGCCTGTGTTTTGAAATCGGACTTGGAGGACATGTGGTTCCAACAGGACGACGCCACAAGCCACACAGCGAACGCCACAATCAATTTATTGGAAACCAAGTTTGGTGAACGTATTATATCACGAAATGGCCCAGTCGATTGGCCGCCTCGCTCGTGCGACTAGACGCCGTTAGATTATTTCCTGTGGGGCTACGTCAAGTCTATGGTCTATGCCAACAAGCCAGCGACGATTGATGAACTTCGTACGAATATTGAACGTGAAATTGCAGCAGTATCGGCTGATTTATGCCTGAAACCAGTCGAAAATTGGGTTCAACGTCTGGACTTCTTCAAGCGTGCCCATGGTGGCCATGCAAGCGAAAGAAATCGAGTTCCATACATAATGGCATCGAACGGACTTTCACAGGAATAAAGAATTTCATTGGTATCTAAACGCGGTTTTGTTTCATTTAAAAAAAACTTTTGTAGCGCTCTTATTGAAAAACCCGATATATAGAACGTTGTTATAAATTTGCATATACTGAGCAGTTTGGCTCGGGTGGACTAATTATTTAACGCCCTGTTTAATTTATCCCGTTAGTTCACGTTATCTAGTTTAAGATAAAATAACTCACTTCTGTGTATTTTATTATTACTACTCAACATTTACTTTCTTACAAAGCAACAAACGAATGTCTCATTGTTGTATGTCTCTTAAAGACACTTGTAAATAGTTTTATCTAAAGCTACATTTCGAACTTTATGAACATGTAAAAAAGTTTTTCAACTCATTAGCACACACTAACAAATGTGTCTTTGTTTGTTGTTTGGATGCTAATATAACGTGTATTTTGAGCTTGTAGCAAATATAGTATACTTGTGTCCAAGCAGAACGTGTTTGTTTTTCAATATTACATGGTTGTGACACAGTGATTAATATATTATAATATATGTCTTTGTGAATTAAGTATAGCTGCGTTCGTGATACAATTTTTTTTTGCACAATTTACTTTCCATTTTGAGCAAACGAATAAAATGGGTACAATGAGTGATTATTCACAGTCAAAGTTGCAGATGTGTAGCAGTATTTTTGCATTGTTTTTCGGTCAGTGATTCATAAAGTTGCTAAATGCGTGTGTCAATTGCAGACGAAGTGAGTATTTGTTACATCTGTTGCGTCTTAGTTGCGTGTGTTGAGTCGTTCATCGGACAGATTATAGCAAATTCGCTTGAAAATATAAATTACACGTTAAGAAATCTGGCTTTTTTGTTCTTTGGGTTTTGTGGTTTGGTGTATGCTTATCAATATTGCATGCTAGACACAACGATTCAAATGTGAAAATATATCTGATTGTTGTCCAAATATATCTTTGGTTATGATACAAATACAGCTGTGCTTGTTGCACTGTTTATCCTTTCTCGAGAGCATGAGAATAAAAGTGGGACAAAGAGAGATTATTCACAGCATATGGTATAAGTGTGTACCTATATTTGTGCATTATTATTGTTATGTGCATTACTGTTCAAGCGTATGTGGTATAAATTTCCGGTGGTATAAATGATACCGATTGACAGGCAATATTTGGACTAGGAAACGTGTGTCAGCATTAAGCCTATTCATACCAAGCTAAATTTATAACGTAAAGTGCCGCGCAGTGACTATAAGTCACTGGTATTAAAGAAAAGTATCATTCGGTAAAGCATAATAAAGCAATTAAAATTTTATAGATTTAGGAAAGAAACAAAATGATTTCCAAATGAGTTTATGATTATAAGTAATATAAGGATACATTAACTATTTCTTACAATTAAGCCATACTACATCATTTTGGGAATGTTCGTTACAAACGATCTTGTTGCACATTTGACAATACTTTGCTATATGTGGTTGCAGAAGTAGATTCATCAATCGATGCTGTATTGCTGCCCGATATCCCTTTCAAACTTCCCACATGAATATTTGGCATAATTAGCTCCCGAGCTTCTTGGCTTTACTCCAATCTGAATATAAAGATATCTTATTACCATATTACCACAAGCATCTGTCAAATTACGAAATTGGGCAATTGGTCACCTGCACCTTTTCCTCTTGGTGGAAAATGCATGAGTCATTTGGTTAAAATTCGACACTTTTGATTTTTCATATATTTTCAAAGAATGATCCATAGTCGAAAGGAGAAGAATAAACTTATTTTTTCGGAACGCAACGCATTGATTTTTCATATATTTTCAAAGAATGATCCATAGTCGAAAGGAGAAGAATAAACTTATTTTTTCGGAACGCAACGCACCAGATTAATATTAGTTTTAAATCCAAAAATGTTGCTCTCTTTTTTTTTATTGTTCGGTAGAAAGCTATCCCATATTTCGTTTTTACGCAATATGCCGCACATGTAAGCCGCTTGAAAGCAAATTTTGTCAATTTGTCAAAACTTGTAACATAATTATCAAAAGTAATGTTTATATTCGTATTTTCGTAGAACTCACAAAGTTCCTTTACAACATTTTGGACAAAATTTCTATATTTGTTGGCACCAAAATAACTAGTTTTGCTATCACAAATCCACCAAATTTTTATTCCAAGTTTATCGGGTTTGAAAGGTATATATTGGCGAAATGAAAATCTGCCTCTTTATAGAACCATCTGCTCATCAATGTTCAAATTCTCTCCCGGCATTTTCGTTTTTAAAATTTATATTTATTACGTCCCATAGGTCCTGAATACGAGCAAACTTATCTTAACACCTACAGTGGCTTCTTGTAGCTCCGTCCTCAAACCTTAAATTGCGACATAAAATAGCAGATCTATCTACGGTATAGCAAACTCCCAAATAATGGATCCCAAAATCTTGTATAGTCAGAAACTGGGCTATATTTCTCGTATTTCTACATATATTGGTTATGGGTTCCCATTTTCGTACATATAAATTTGTACATACAACTAGTATTTTCATTACCATTTTCATCGAATAATAAGGAACCCGCATGACAAGTAATTGCGACGTGTTTACCTAGTGGCAGTATTACTTTGATCATGCTTGCTTTTAATATGATATGGGAGGTATTTTGTCAGTATCATAGGGAACTAACCGCCATGCAGCACCGACATTGCCAATAAACATATTTACATCATCTTGGCGTTCTTCAGCACATGATAAATCCATATTATCTTCTAAATCGGAGGCAGTTTCAAAAAAGTCCGATAGCAGGTACTTCTCATTTTACCTAAATTGTCATCAATGTCTGCTTCAATAGCAGTAGCATTATCGTCACTGAAAATAAGAGCTCTTTTAATTTAGATTCGTTTGAATTTAGATTCATGTTTAGATTCATTTTTTGGCTGTCAGTGGTGCAATGGCTAGTGTGCGCGGCTCGTATGCATGAGAACATGGTTTCGATTCCTGCTCTGACCACCTGACGGCCACCTCTCTTAGTGATGGCGACACTATCGAGTACTTAGCCATGAAAAGCTCCTCAGAATACCATTCGGAACCGGTGTAAATCTATAGGTCTAAATCAGTGAGTGACAAATAAGTACACAGCTCACTGGTTGTGAGAAGGTCTCCGCAATCCCTTCATGGGATGTAATAGGAAACGGTTTTTTAGATTCCTTTTAGTTGACTTTTTTTAATACAAACTACATAAATGTAAATATAATTAGTCTATGTAATCTCCTTTATTGGGTCGTTAGAAACTTTTCACAACCAACGTTAATTTGTTATTTGTTCAATGAATTCCAAAACACAGCTCGCTGTTTGCAATACCGTTAAGTTTTCAATTTTTCCAATCAGTGTTTCTTAAGTGACTACTAAAAAATTAAAAAAAAAAATCAGTGTGAATGTTTTTAAAATAAACTGTTTAAAGGAGCAATACGTATTATTATGGATACTCGATTATAAAATATGCAAGATTAGATTTCAATAGTGACCCGAATTCACTGCCTGGTACGAATAGGATTAAAATAATATGTGCTTCAAATATGTTCTTTTATTTGGGCCAACCTGTATACACACAAAACTAACGACATTAAGCAGAAAAACGAAATTCAAATTCGAAATTCAAATTCCAATTTTGAATCAAGCATATTTTTGTGTCTATTTCAAGTAACAGAAATTTTACTCTATACATGATCACTGTGATCAATCGTCAGAGTAACTACTATACATATTTAACCCTTCTGCATTCCTTGCATATGCACCCATCCTATGATACTTGGGTCAATATGACCCAACATCATAATTTGTTAAAAAATACGATATTTGTGGGAGGAATTTATTATTATATTTTTTTACCACAACAAAAAAATACATAAAAGAAAAATAGGTAATCACTTGATAACTAATGCACTTTCTATCACTGAATAGAAATTTAATAATTATCATTTCGTTTCTTGGAAGAAATTAGAAACATAAGTATATATTAGTTATTTTGTTTGCAGTTTGTAAAAAAACTGACTTACACAACTGATTTGAGTTTTTAGGTTTTGTTGTCTCTTAGATATTTGATAGGACACTCGACGAAACTGTTCTTAGAATATGCCAATATGAATTTACAATGTCACAACATCTATTTACGCAAAATTTGTTGTTTTACTGTATTACCTGCAGTTCCAGCAGATAAATCCTGCACCTGAAAGTTATATTAGGATTTCAAGTTGGATTTATTTCATTCATATCTCGTGCAATGAAATCAATGTTTTGCCAGCTGGTTATTTGAATAACTAGTTTATTTTATTTGGAAAGAAAAATAAATGTTGGTTTTATATCCGAGATATAATTTTTTTGGTTGACCCAGGGTTGTTTGCTAAAATTTGATTTTCTTGAGCCTACAAGCTTGAGCCCGTGGTTACTCTCGGCAAAGAGCACTATGATGTTTTCATAAAACCGAAATGGGGTTGCAGCGTTCTCTGTTGATTTTATCTTCCAGAATCACGCCTTCAATACTTTCGGTTGATGATGAGTATTGATGATTTCATCATTTGCCAACGAAATTTCGTTCTCATCACATAAAACTTCAACTAAACTGTGTCCATCAAGTGGCTACGCCGTTGGCGAATCCATTCTAGCTTTTGATTACCAGCTGCCGTTTTACTAAGGACAATAATTACTATCAGGGTTGCATTTTGGTAAAACATACATGTTCATATTAGAGTAAGAGAGAAGAATCAACACTGGACTAACGGATGGCTAAGCCTAAAAACTGTGGCCGTCGGTGGTGCAATGGGTAGTGTGCGCGCCTCTTGTACATGAGATCCTGGGTTCGATCCCTGGTCAGACCACCTTAAATTCCTTTCGGCGGCGGTCACCTAGCATAATGACATCGACACTATCGAGTATTTAGCCTTGAAAAAGCTTCCACCGTTCGGAATCGGTGTAAAAACTGTAGGTGAATATAAAAAACTGTCAGCGAATATAAAACTAGAAAGCACACAGCTCACTGGTTGTGAGAAGGTCTCCCCAATTCCTTCATAGGATGTAATGGGAAACCATTTCTTTATTTTATTTTTAATCCTAAAAAACACTCTAGTTAGACACTCGTCGAGCATTATAAAATTAATAGCAAAATAAATATAGCATATATTTATATATTTTCTTATTACATCCCATGGAGGGACAACCAGTGATCATGCGCTTTATAGTTTTACACTGATTGTTATAATACAGTATTTAGAGAAGCCTTTTCATGGCTAAGTACTCGATAGTGTCAAGGTCACTACGCCAGGAGACGATCGTCGAAATAAATGGAAGGTGGGCAACGCAGGGATCGAACCCTCGTACTCATATACAAGGGTCGCCCACATACCATTACATTCTGATTCCAAAGAAGAAATCCAAATGAAGCAGGTGGTTGAAGATCGAGCCGAAATGTGTCCTATTTCCCGAACGCAAACTCATTCAAATTGGTAACAAAAATATTTAAATATAGCATAACTAATCGTAATTACCTTTGGAACAAATTGATCCACAGGACAATAGATGTACATATTTTACATATTTGCATCCAGATAAAACCCGAAAATAACTAACTACATCTTTTTCTTGCCAAACCATAGTTTACCAAGCCGTAGAGGGTATCATAAAGTTCCAGCTTGATAACTTGTAATTTAGAGAAAAAAAATTGCATTTGAAATATAAAATTGGGTCATTTTGACCTAAGGAGTGCAGGAGGGTTAAATGTTCATACGTGCAATTCAAATATTCAATGTTCAAACGACCCCAAGTACACTGTATATTAGATTAAATATTTATATCGATTATAGGTGATGCTATTTATATTTTAGGTCCTGGCAATACTAGTCTTGCCAGATATAAACTGGAACTTCCGTTGGAAAGTTTGATATTTACTAGCTTAAACATGCATAGAACTTTTTCACTTACGAGCACTATTTGTTGTATTTACAGTTTGCTGAAAAATGCATCTCGGTCAAAAAATGGAACTAAACCGTGAAAATTTTCGTGCGATGATTTTTACGATTTTGGGCGTGTAATATCGAGACAAGAGTGTCTGTAAATAGCAGGTACCAAGAATTCAGTCTCGGGCGCCGTTCGCTCCAGGATAAATTTCGTCCCGTCGGAAATTATCGACACTGTGCGTGAACTGATAAAGCACGACCGACATGTGTCATATCGTTCGATTGAGGTGTCCTAGGGAATTAGTATGACAAGCATCAATAAGATATTGCACATTCATTTGGCCGTGAAAATGATTTGTTCTCGTTGGATCCCACATAATTTGACGAAAGAATTCAAAGTCTCGTTTCCATGGGAGCAAAAAAATGTTAAAAAAATACAACCGCGGTAACTCAAATGCAGTGTTTAACATACATCGTCACAGGTGACGAATCATAGATCTATGCATATGAGCCCGAATAAAACCAGCAAACGACCGTATGGGTTTTTCAAAACGAGCTAAAGCCAACAAAAGTTGTTCGTGGAAGAAGCACATCGAAGCCAATGATCGCGTTTTTTTGCAATAACCGGTCTTGTGGCCACAGTGCCTTCATTGACTAGGGTAGTCAACTTTGAGTGGTATACTATCATCTGTAAGGAGAAACAACAAGAGAACATGGGTCATTTTGCATCAGGACAATACGATCTGTCATACATCATCTGAAACAATGGGCTATTGTCGAATTGATTGGGTCTTCCGGCATACAGCCCTGATTTGGCACCCAATGACATATTTTTTACTGGATGATCAACGTTTTTCGACGCCCGAAGGAGCTGTTGAAGCGGAGGTGTCTCAATCGGAGTGGAAAAAGTGCTTCGATGATTGATTTGAGCACATGCAAATGTGTACTGATCTTCACGGAGAATAATTTGATAAACAATAAAACCATTTCCAATGATAAATGATTATAAAATAATTTTTAAAAACTATAATTAATTTGATACCTAATCATCATAGTTCTATGATATAACCACTTCACCCAATAACTCAATTCCCAGCATTGGTAAGTAATGGTAAGCATTGGTTGGCAATTACAAATGTAAACACTGACATGAGCGAAATGGCTTTGTGGTTTGCGACATATTCGAAACCATATCGATTCTCGTACACAATTCAATCCTATGCCAGCGCAATGTAAGTGAGAATCGTCTCGTATGCAACAACTTGTTAACCACAGAAGTTTCTTGCATATAACTTAGTTCCAATTCAGCAAGTTGAATGCAACGAAGGTATTTGTAAATTTTAGTGATTTATTTGAATGGAAATGGATATTAGTTGTATGCGATACACTTTAAAATATATTTATTTGTGCCAAAGGAAAATGTATGAATACATATTGGTGAAGTGAAATTGAGTTGTGTTCTATTCATTTTTTGAAGTAACATCTTGGAATGCAACTACCTGATTTGAATTTCAGTTGTATGCGATCGAACTACAATGTTCTTTTTTGTGAAGTAAAATTCTGCAATACATCTTGGTGAATTGGATTTAAGTTGTATATGATGTATCTAAAATTAAATTTATTTGTACCAAATAAAAATTTTCAAATACAACTTTCAGAAATAGATTTGAGTTGTATGAGCTATATTAAAAATTTTAGTTTATCGCATACACTCGAATTACAGAAATGCAATTTGTATTAAAATAATTTATTGATTTCATATTTAGGATTCTAAACGTGAGTTGGTTATGTGCCCACTAAGAAATGAGCTTTTTTTGTTATTTGGATGCAACTTTAACGTGTTTTGTAGCTTGTCGTAAATATAGTATACTTGTGTCCAAACATATTGTGTTTGCTATTTAATATATCACGTTTGGGATACAATGAATAATAGGTTATAATATATGTATTGGTGCCTCGAATGTGGCTCTGTTCGTTGAAAACTAGAGTTAATCAAATAGCAGCAGATCTGCAATTCACGAAAATAA
Organism: Phaonia tiefii; assembly: GCA_963931995.1. Classification (NCBI taxonomy): domain Eukaryota; kingdom Metazoa; phylum Arthropoda; class Insecta; order Diptera; family Muscidae; genus Phaonia; species Phaonia tiefii. The sequence continues at coordinate 160,312,652 of OZ008370.1, read as the reverse complement.
TGCCTGCCAAGTTGTACATTAGGATGGCAATGAAATGTATGAAGGAAAATATATTTTCGAATTTTAATAAACCCCAGGCGGATTTTAGTTCCTTATGGCCTAGAACTGACTTAGTGGAAATTTGAGCCGAATCGGACAACTCTAAGCCGTGCCGCATCTTAGTCAAAGTTTTCCGATTTTTGGCATTTTGGGTGAAAATTCTTCACTCCTCGGTGCATTTGAAAACAAACATGTACGTTGATTTAGTTTAACCTAAATATAATCTGGATAAAGTTTGAGCAAAATCCGACCACTGAAAGGGTTCCAATTTTTAATTTGAAAAAATTTGCAATTTTTAACAAAAAATATAATTTGGGTTTTTCGGTTTTTTTTCCAAAAATTGTATTTAAATGAAACAAATATATAACTTGGATTCCAATACCTTCTAGCAGAAGTCTATATGCTTCCAATAAGCTATAACACGATTTATTCATGCAACGGTTTCACGGTGTTATCGTGCGGCGAATTAGGCTATCTCGAGGAAAGATCGCCAAGATGGCCTTATTAGGGTACCACATTATAAAAATTTCAAATTATAAGTTAGAATCATAAGCTATGTGCTCAAACCGATCCTATTAAATCTGATGTGACAGTTGGTTACAAAACCAGGTTTTTTAAACCGGGGTTTTTAACCCGAGTTTAATACCGGGTTTAACACCCGTAATTAAAACTCGGTTTATATAAAACGGTTTGCTAACCGTTTCGTTTTAATAATGTCAATGTGCAATTTTTTTTTCAAATTTCACCCAAAATGCCAAAATCCGAAAACTTTGACTAAAATGCGGCACAGCTTAGAGTTGTCCGATTCGGCTCAAATTTTCACCAAGTCAGTTTTAGACCATAAGGAACAAGAATCCGAAGTTGTTTTTCATTGCCACCCTAATGTACATGGTCCCTGCAATAAGTTGCTGTGGCCAATATTTTTTAGCGTGTACGATATAGTTCACTTAGGGTATTCCCACACTCTAATCATGTAATCGTTTCGTTTTTTTGTAAGGCGAGTCGACGCATACGGAACGAATTTTAAAATTATTCATAATTCTTTCCCCAAAATTTTAGTGAAATTCGATTTTTTTTCATTTCATAACTTTATTTAAAATCTGTCGTATCATTTTCAATTGTTTAAATTACTTTCACAAAAATTTCCCACAATTTTGAATAAACGTCAATGAGAATTATGGGAAACTTCAGTGAAAGTGACATTAGTACAGGACAGTATCTAGTTAACAAAGTTGACAATGGTCGAATCTAGTGAACAAAGTTGACAATGGTCGCTAGTGAACTAAGTTGACAATGGTCGCGTATTGTCAAAATATATCAAAAGCGATATGCTTTTCTATTTGTATTGTATTTTCAAATTCAAACAACAAAATTGTAATCAAAATGGCTTTTGAGTGCTTTTTCGTCGCATCCGAGTGTAAATTGGTCGTACGGAAACAGCATGTGCCCTCTGGTGAAAATGGCGAATAACCTAATGAATCATCTCTGGTTTTTATTTTCTATGTGAAGATACAATTTCGACTTTGCTGTGTGAAATAGAAAATCAAAATTTTGGCAGCTGAAAGGTTATGTATGTGATAAATCAAATTGTAAGTTGAAGAGGTGAGGTATGCTCTTATTGCTTTATAATTTCTATGAATATATTGACAAAAAGTACTGGATTTTACAGACTTTATTTGATATTTCCCATCTTCCTGTAAATAAGTTAACATAACATCATATTAAGTTAAGTTACATGTTAAGAAAACTTGTGAATTTCAGAACACTGGCATTGGTTATGAAGATCCACTGAGTCACATAACCTAAAAAACAGGAAAGCTGTATATACTTTAGACCGAATCACAAAAACAAAAGTTAATTTTGACCACCTCCTCAAAATTTACCTTTGTTTGTTTTATGATGATTCCCAAAATAAAAAATAGCTGGATCATTCTTAAAAATTTTTTTTTTTTTGTTTTTCAAAGAATTTTGTACTTCAGCAATGGACAATATACACAATATTGATATCATACGAAAGGGTTTTTTATGGCGGGTCCAACGGTATAAAAACACGCCAAAGCATGCCCTGACACATCCTTTTTTCAGGGATATTCTTCAAAAAAAATATAATTTTTAAGTTTCTTTGTACGGATATGTTTCTGATTCAAATGTCAGATTGACATATTTTAATCGCTAGACGATTTAAGTAAGGACGTGTTTCAGCATTTTTTTTAACTTAGCACTTGTTCCCTTTTTACCAAAAACTCGTTAAGGTTGGAAATTTACGTCTGTAACAGGGCAAAATGAGTATCAAATCCTTTCATTTGACAAGGACATCAGTGTTGCGTATATATTGTTTTTATTTTACAATACGTTTTCTGGAGTGATCTGGACCAAATTTTGAATATTTAGATTTACTCCAATCTGACATTTAAAACAGACAATCACAAATAAAATTTTGAAATTTTTTTTGTTTTGCAGAATATTCCTGAAAAAAGGATACGCCAGGACTGTTTTCGCATTTTTTATATACCGTTCGACCCCGTCATTAGGGTGCTTTGTAGGACAATGTAAAAAATGTTATAGCATGAAACTGCGGTCCATACCATACGACCGCCCCCTGTCTGCTGTGACGACGGCTCAGAAATGTTTCCTCCTTACGCACATCATGCAAATAAAAGAATATGTGCATTGGTCGAAATAGAACGACGTGCGGTTGATGGACTTGCATTTACTCCAGCTAAACTCTTAATAATGCGCTGCATTTGAGGCAATTCACACAATTGTTCGCTTGACCTGAGGTGTTAAATCTGTGGAAGTACCTCCTTTTATATTTTTATTGTACCTTTACAGAATTTTATTATAATTCAATACCACATTATGATTTCGTCCCATTTCGTGATAAGTACATTGTTGGGAGTGGTAAACATCAATGTTTTCCTTTCCGATAAACTTAAACTAATTTTTCTACCCATTTTGATTTGCAACTATACGGTCACAAACTGCTACTTTAATTATATTTAGTTTTTATAAAGATTTATCGCAGCCCACGATTCTGACTTATTTAAGAAAATCCCGAGTGTGGTTCTATTCTGGTGACCCACGTAGAAAGGCTAATACTCTCAATTTATTTCAAAAACAGCGAAGAAAGTATGCTGAAAAATCTATATTTTTTGTTGTTATGATGCATATATAAAGTGTTTTTGAAGCTTGTCCCAAATATAATATTCTTGTGCCCAAAAACATTGTGTTTGCTATTCAATATTACATGTTTGAGACACAATGATTAATATGTTATAATATGTGTGAATGCGACCCACATATATTTATGTTTGTAATGCAAATACAGCTGTGTTAGTTACACTGACTAGGCTAGTCACTGACTAGTCACTGAAAAAACCAAGGGTAATGAGTGACGTTAAGATAAAAACTGTAACACATTCCATTGATGTTGCCAGATTGCACGGGGTAATACTCCAAATTGCCTACCCGAAAAAGATATAGATTTGTAGTAATTGGTATAATTTCTAGTTATTTGTTTACGGATATTCTGCACAAATTACTTAATTGGCTATTTTCCAACCTCATGAGGTCAGATGCCATACACATATTAATTAGAGGGCGGATCAATAAGTCCGTGATTTTTCGTACCTCCCTCGTAGTTATATGAAATGCAACACTGCTCCCCATCAAATACCACCTGCTAATAGACTACTGTCAAATTTAGAGCAAGTTCCGTCATTTTCTTTGCGTTTAACAGTTGTTGAAAATATACAACCTCGTGCATTTTTTTTTAAATGGAAAAAAGTGAATTTCGAGTGATCATTAAATATTATTTTTTGCGAAAAAAAACCGTCAATCAAACCAAGGAAAAGCTTGATAAATACTACGGGGACTCTGCACCATCGATTTCAATGCCATAGGCATTTTATATTGCAGTGTGGTTTCGAGTTAAAATGATCAGTTGGGTTTAAGAAAGCTGTCTGCAAGATGGGTGCCGCGTTTGCTCTCGATTGACCATAATCACGCAGATGCGCACGTGTGTAGTCGCAATGGCAAAATTCCATGAATTGGGCTATGAATTGGTACCTCATCCGCCATATTATCCGGATTTAGCCTCCAGTGGCTATTTGCTATTTCCAAACCTAAAGAAATGTCTCGGTGGGAAGAAATTTAGCTCCAACGATGAAATTATTGATCAAACAAATGCTTACTTTATGGACCACGAAAAATCCTATATTGTGGAAGGGATACCAAAATTGGAGAAACGTTGGACTAAGTGTATAGAGCTAAAAGCAGATTATGTCGAAAAATAAATTTTTTTTCAAAAAACACTGTTTGATTCTAGAAGTCACGGACGTATTGAGCCGCCTCGTAAACAAACAAATAAGCAAATTAAACAAATAAAATAAATTTTAACAAATTTCCCAATTGGCCTTTTCTCGGCAGTTTGTAGCACCAAGTTTACGGAGGGATTCTTCGGCCTAGTCTTTCCATCGGAGTCTCTATCATTCTCTTTTCTTCCTTCCAGCGGGTACGTTATCGAAAACCTTTCACACTGGTTTATCTTCATCCATTTTGGTAACATGACCTAGCCAACGCAATTGATCTAATTTTATTCGTCCAACTATGTCCACGTAAGAATATAAATGATATAGCTCTTTATCTCGAATACTCCCAGGTGTTTTTCATCCACTTGCGATATGACCTAAATTCCTGAGCCATATGCCACGACGGGTAAAATGAAAGTCTGGTATAGCTGAACTTTTGTCTGTCGAGAGATGACTTTATTCTTAAACAGCTTGTTGAGGCCAAAATTTTGTTCTATTTGTTTCCGGGCTGACGTTGCTATCCGTGTTCACGGCAGAGCCAAGGTAGGCAAATTTATTTACCACTTCAAAATTAAATCGGTTTTCGATGTTTAAGTGCGGACCAAGTCGAGAAGTTTGTTTAGTCGTTGACACCATAGATTTTGTCTTGCCATCATTAACACCAAGATCCAACTTCATTGATTCTTTTTCGATTCTTGAAATTACTGTAGTAACCTATCGCACATTCTCCTAATTTCGTCTATGTCGTCAGCTTCAGCCAGCATTATATGGCTTTTCATGTTGATGGTTTTGTTCGTATTGACCGAAGCTTTTCTCATTATTATCTCCATTAAAATGTTGTAGAGATTGCACGAGAGTGTCTCGCGTTGTCTTAGTCCTCGCTTGGTACAGAATGGTTCGGTAAGGTCTTTCCTCAACTTCACTGCTGATTTGGAGTTGGTCAGCGTCATTCTACAGAGGCGGATCACTTTTGCTGGAATCCCAAGCTCAGGCATAGATAGCTTCATACAATATTCCCCGTATGGGACTATCGAAAGCTGCTTTGGAATCGACAACAAGATTGCATGTATCAATTTGCTTTCGTGGGTCTTTTCCAGGATTTGGCGTAGCATGAATATTTGGTCAGTCGTGGATTTCCCTGGTCTAAATCCACACTGATAAGGTTCAATCAAGTTTTCAACAATAGGCTTTAGTCTTTCATATAATACGCTCGATAAGACCTTATACGCGTTTGCTAAAAGGCTGATGCCGCGATAGTTGAAACGTACACAAGGATCACCCCTTTTGAATACAGGACATAACACACTGAGACCCCATTCGACAGGCTGTTTCGTTGCCATACGTGCAGCGTCTTTTTCATCAGTTGTAATGCGATGTTCTGCGTCCTTGCAGCGGTTTTCAAGAAGGGGACAAGTGCTTCTGTGTCATCAGTATGAGGAATATTCGGCTATAGTAGGTTTGTGAGATTTTGTTGATAAGTCTTTGATATCTATGGTATTTCCAGCTTGCTCCCGTGTTCGGCTTCGTACATTTTCGTCCTGTTCAGTCTTGTGTGAACTGTTGCCGACACCAGGTTAGGATCCGACTACATATTGGTACCTCGAGTCACACGTACATCCATTACACTACGCAATACAATTGAAATTTAATTAATTAAAATAAAAATCAATATAATTAATTTTGAAAAATATCAATTGAAATCTGAAAATTATGTATAAAATTTTAAATACATCAATTGAAGTTTTAAAAACATCGTTTGAAATTTGAAAGACATTAACTGAAATTTGCAATACATCAATTGAAATTTGAAAGACATCAATTCAAATTTAAAATTCATCACTTGAAACTCAAAAATTATAAACCAATTTTATGTGTTAGATATTTAAATTTCAATTGGAGTATCTTACATTTGAATTGATGTGTTTTAAATTACAATTGATGTATCTCAAATATCAATTGATTGATTGAATTCAATTGAAGTGTTTTAAATTTCAACTGATGTGTTTTAAATTACACTTGACGTATTTTAAATTTCAATTGACGTTTTTTAAAATTTGGTTGATGTATTTTAAATTCCAATTGATGTATTTTAAATTTCAATTAGTTTTTTCAAATTTCAATTGATGTATCTCAATTTTCAAATAAAATTTTCAAATTTCAATTGATGTATATCAAATTTCAAACAGAATTTTTAAATTTGAATTTATTTTTTTCAAGTTTCAATTGGAAGTGGTGTAGAAGTGGTTCGTTCTGTGATCAGGAGATAACCTGGTCGCCTTATGTATGTCCTTATGTTGGAATTGTGTTCTACTATATGCCATATTCTTTGCAGTGTTGAAGTTTTTCAGTCTTATTCCATTATTGGAAGTGGAACCATGTAGACTGTGATTACTGATAGTTGGTCGAAAGACACTTTCCTTTCCCAATTTGGCATTAAAATCGACAAGAATAATCTTGGATGGTTAATTATTTGGCCTTGATGCGAATATTGGCTATGCGTTCACTCACTGGTTCAAACCAGGTGTCAACTATAAAACCCTGTCTCTGGCCAACTATAAATCCGCCCATAACGGCTCCTGTCCATCGCATTTTCTGGGTAGCTGTGATGTATGCATTATATTTTTCAAGGACATCCGCCATTTGGAAAGTGGCATCCATCCAGTATAGTGTTCCCACATTCCAGGTACTTATCCTTAAATCGTAGTCCTTATAGCGTTTGCGAGTATCGTCAACAGTTAGGGGGTTTAGTCGTTTAATTTTTCTGTGTATTTTCGTTACCTATAGAATGTCGGCGGGAGGCACCCAGCCCACCGTATCAGTCGCCCATTCTCCGACGAATATATGTCCACTAGTCCTCTAGTTCGAAGAGCTTCAGTGACAGGGTCACCTAATAATCCAGATACGTATCAGTAATAGCATAACCAATCAGGCTAATCATTCGTTTTGCATTCCCAACATACTGCGTGGAAGTAGTAAGTTGCTTGAATTGCGCAATGAAGAAATCATTTCTGGCCTATCAGAAACATTCCACCTCCAACGATAGTCACATATCCGTTTCTGCACGAATTGCGTCAGTCAAATACTGGACTAATTGATTCAATTTAAAAGTAATTGTATTGTATTTTTCTGTTCAAACAAGTTCTTAGTTGATATTTTTTGATATTAATTTTTGCCTTGTATGTCATCAGAAATCCACAAAACAATTTAACACATTTGATTAGAATGAACAAACCATAGAATAATGATGTGTAGAGACGTCGTCTCTCTCAGCATTTTGATGACATTTAGTATGTTGCATATGGAAAGTATTGCTTTAATAATACCAGTTAGAGGCAATGGCTCAAACCATCCAACAATAAATCAGCAACAGCATTTCGATTTGAGCGTTAAATTTTTAGTACAAATACACCACAAACATATACTAACAATAAAATATATCAAAAAAGTCCAAAATACGTTTGAATTCCAAAGTCTTTCATCAAAATGTAAGTCAAAATTTTTTGTAATTCCACCTGGTTTAAGTCAATTTACGTCAAATAACTCTCTCTCACACAGGTCGCACCACGAAGAGTGTGAATGGTAATGTCAGATGAGAACAATGGCGTCTCTATACATCATTACTCTATGGAATAAACTGTATAAATCCGTCTGTACAATTAGCCCTAAACCTACTTTCAGCGACAGTGTATTTTCGATTTCAGGTTACGTTACAAATAGACGAAGAAAACGTTTAAAAGCAAAGCACCTCAATTGTATGTATTGCTTGAAATATAAATTTAGAAGAGAACAACTTCAATATGAACAATCACAATTAAATATTATATAAGCTTTTTTTTAATTTTTATAATAACATCGTTCTTTAAATTCAAAAATACTGAGTTAAGAATATAAAATTTTTATAAATCATATAGTTTTCCATTTCGTCATAAAAACCAAAACGGATCATTAGGAGGTTTCTACTCCTCCCTTTAACCTAAAATCTGTTTCACCAAAATTACAATATTCGAAGAAACTGAAAACCAACATCTTTGTTAAACCGGTCTTTTGAACACACGAGCTGCGCTATATTCGATTTAATCCTCTTATAGTGATGGATGTTTGGATGACTACAAGTGATAGATTTTTCCAAAAAATTGCAGATACTTGTGTGACTTAAGCCTATACCATTTGCTTTATACCCAATTTCTTGTTGCTTGCAGCAACAGAGGAGAGAATATTTGAATTATTGTACAGTGCACAGTTATATTAGAACAAGTATTTATCAAGCTGATAATGCCAAAAACACAAGGTCGATATTGTGACTTCTCACAGCCATATTGCCACCTTATTGGTTTGGCATTATATCGACCAATATTCTTAAAATAAACTCCAAAAAGGTTAAAAAACTATGCACACTGATGATTTCTGTCATTATAAATAAATAAAAGAAATTTCATGGTTTTTAAATACACAAAATGTAAACATGAATACAAGTCATAGTGTATTGAAGGTTGTGAAAAATTTAAATATAATTGAGGCAATTGTAAAGCGAAAACAGAAGTACAATATCAAAAAAAATTTAAGATGACAAATACCTTTGATAACACAATACACTGATGTTCCTCCCGTTCATTGTTTCAGTTCATCAGTCCTGACTGAGGAAAAGCTGCAAAATGAAATGTACAAAATTATTGGCCAAATTATTTTGGGACCTTTGAATTTAGAAGGTTTATGATTATACTAAAAAATTTAAAGACAATTTAGACAAACTTTTTTTTTTACAAATATGCCTAATAGGAATGTCCTAAAATTTTTTTGCACTATTATAAGACGGTTATGTTAATTTGCAGATGACAAAGTGGTAGCAGGTTTTTCATAATGATGGCGAAACATATTGATTGGGTTCCACATTTTTGGGACAATTTTGAGTTTGACACTTTGAGTTTAAAGTAGTGAAATTTTGCCAATTTCTGATTGTTTCAGTACAAAATGTATGAACGGAATGCCCAAAACCCTTTAGGGACAGTTGACGTTTGCGAGTTTTGATTTATATTTGACATCATAAAAGTAATATTGAGATAATTGTGGCAAAATATTAGGGTTTTCTGACATTTTTGGCTTTAAAACCTTTGAAATTATTGTCCCAAAGCTAAAATGTATCTACGCCGAAAGAGAGTATGGTCATTACTGCTGCCCAGTCAAAGTCAAAAAAGTGTATTTCCCAAAAAGGTGTGACAGATGAAAAACCACAATTTTAATTTAAACATGAAATAAATCCAGCAAACGTGGGTATATCAGAAAGTATTTTGGAATTGGAATTTTGACCAAAGAGGCAATCAGAATATTTTTACGAAATTGATAAATGAAAAGTTTTGAATGTAATTAACGTTATTCCAAAAACTCCTATTATATGATTTAAAAACAGGATATTTATCTGATTTTGAATAATATCGTCAATAAAATTGAGTTTACAAATAAACTGGGCCATTGGTTTTCCAAATTAGTTCGACAATTTTTCAAGTATTCGCATGAATTACAGACCATACAGAATTCTTCATGTTCCCAATATTTTGGGACACTTTTAAGTTTAAACTTTAATTCAAAAATTTTACCATTTCAAGACAGTAATAGAAATTGTATAACTTTGACCGTAGACGCAAAAGTAATTTCCCAAATTTTTGAGATATTATTACTTTTGCAGTCTTCCTAGTCAAATGATGCCATTATAATTATTCTTTATTGGATAAACAGAAACTCTGTTGAGTTTTGTAAAATTGTTGATAATAATATGGTAACAAAACTTTTGGGGTTTTCTAGTTTTCGCTTTTCATGGAACATTTTACCATTTGAAGAAATCATAAGATTTTCATATTAATTTTCAAATTAAGACTATTACAGTTTATTGCCTTAATATTTTGGGACATTTGAACTTAATGAATTTTTATAATAAAAGGAAGTCATTTTAGTTGCTCCAACAAGACTAAATTCTCTAAGTATAGATTTGCTCAAATTCCGACTGCAAGGCCAATAAAACTAATCCAAAATTTTTACGACATTTGAATTTAAAAATCCATTGCCAGCATTTGCTATGTGGACAAAACGGAAAATATATTTTTGGCAAAAAATGTGTTTAAAAACGGACAAACGAGTACTATATTACAACGGCATTATGTACAGGTGACCCTGTAAAGCTTACTTTTCTACCGTATTTGTAAGCCACACTCATTCTGAGACTAAAAAAGGATTGTTTGACGGTTATCGGACCTTAATATACACCTCCTAAATCTTGCCCTTGCAATAAACTGGGCCCAAATTGTGCTCTAATTTACATGTTATTTGGTCTTCCGATTTTTTTGAAAAATTTAGAAACACATATCGTTTTCATGCCTTCTAGCAGACCCATAAAGGCACTCAGAGGCCCACCCTACAAATACAATCATCATTTTAAATTAATACAGAGCGCGACTTTCAGGGCTCGTAGAAACCCATCCCCATCAGGCCTACTGCTAGGCCTGCCAATAGAAGACGTTCTAGGAGGACTGCAAAGCAAGAACTGTAGAAGGCAAATATTAGAAACGCAACAAAAAATGGAACATGTTTCTGAATATTGTTGTTCTTGTTTAAAACTGAACCTCGAGGTCAGTTTCATTTTTAAATTAATTATTTTTATTTCGATCCTCATCGAGTTTTATCTTCAGGAATGGACAAAGGACCAAAAACAAAATACTAGAGAAAATACTAGAAAAATGTTATTTTTCTACCACTGCATTTCATTTCATTTCCTTCTTTACTCAGTCTGTGGATGATAGCTATCCATTCTGACTAGCTTAAAAGTACCAAAAATATTCATCTAGATATTGTATAAATGATATTATCGGAAGAGAAATATCTACGTATTTAAGCGTATTTATATAATTTAACTCCCGTAATGACCTCAAAATTGGTTCATTCATTGAATTGTTCCTCCGGTGAAGTGGTACATTAAATATTTCATTAAACCGCAAACATCGAGTAGGTATATTGAAACCAATCAACGAACGAAAAGAAGGGCAAATCAATAAGTCCACACATGAGCTTATAGATAAATATAACAGAAATCCTTTGTAACGTGACCAAAGTATTCGGTCTTGGTCATTCTACTGACATGGCCTAGCTAGCGCAATCGCGTTATCTTGATCCGCTTAACTATGTCAATGTCAGGATAAAGCTCATACAGCTCATGATTCATGCGTCGCCGATACTCGCCGTTGTGCACTATAGGGCCATACATTTTTCGGAGTATTTTTCCCTCGAAGGCTCCTACAGATGTTTCGTCTACTTGCGATAGTACCCAGGATTCTGCGCCATAAAGCAAGACAGGTTGAATGAAAGTCTGATATAGCTGGACTTTTGTTACTCGAGAGAGGGCTTTATCTCTAAAGTGCTTGCTTAGCCCAAAATAATATCTATTCGCAAGCACAATTCTCCCTTTGATCTCAAGGCTGACGTTGTTGTTTTTGTTCACGGCAGATCCGAGGTATATAAATTCGTCCACTACCTCGAAGTTATGACGGTTATCAACGTTCACGCTTTGGTCTAATCGCGTGGGGGCCCTGTTCGTTGAAATCATAAATTTTGTCTTGTCCTTATTCACCGTCAGACCCACTTTTGCTGACTCCTTCTCAATTCTCGAAAAAACCGCAGTAACTTCTCTAATTGTGCGCCCAATGATATCTATATCATCAGCATACGCGAGCAGCATGTGACTTTTGCTGCTGATGGTTTTATTCATATTGACTGCAGGTTTTCTCATAATGATCTCCATTAAGATGTTAAAGAGATCGCACGATAGGGTGTCGCCTTGCCTGAGGCCTCGCTTAGTTTCGAAAGGTTCGGTAAGATCCTTACCAACTTTCACTGCGGATTTGGTGTTCGTCAAGGTCATCCTGCAAAGGCGTATGAGTTTTGCAGGAATACCAAGCTCAGACATTGCTTCATAGAGTTTCTCCCGTATCGGACTATCGAAGGCTGCTTTATAATCGATAAATAGATGATACGTGTCGATTTGTTTTTCGTGTGTCTTCTCCAGGATTTGGCGTAGCGTGAAAATCTGGTCAGTTGTCGATTTTCCAGGCCTAAAGCCACACTGGTATGGTCCAATCAGGTCAGCGATAATTGGTTTTAGTCTTTCGCACATTATACTTGATATAACCTTATATGGTATGGATAAAAGGCTTATTCCACGGTAGTTGGCACAAATACTCGGGTCGCCTTTTTTAAATATGGGACATAGTACACTGAGACTCCAATCGCCGGGCATGCATTCATCTAACCAAATTTTGCTAATGAGCTGATGCATGCACCTTATCAGCTCATCGCCGCCAGCCTTAAACAGCTCCGCCGATAATCCATCGGCTCCTGCGGCTTTGTTGTTCTTAAGCCGGGCAATAGCTGTTCTGACCTCGTCTTGGTTAGGAGGGGGGCAATCGACGTCGTCGTCCATATTGTGATCGATTGTCCCATCGTCATCGGATATCTCACGTACTAGTAGCGCGGAGAAATGCTCTCTCCATATTCCCAACATGCTCTGCACATCTGCGACGAGATTTCCGTCTTTGTCTTTACAGAAGGGGGGCCCTGAACCATGTCCATTAGTTCCGTTTTTAACTTTTTGGTAGAATTTTCGGGCTTCGTTCTTCCTTCTGTATGTCTTAATTTTCTCACTCTCGCGTTTTCTCCACTGCCGTTTCTTACGCCTAAAGAGACGGTTTACCTCCTTTCTCTTCTCCCTATACCGCTCAGTTGCAGCTCGCGTTGCAATTGACTGAAGCATTACCATACGTGCAGCGTTCTTTTCATCATTTGCTATGCGACACTCTTCATCGTACCACGGTTTATTGCGAAGCGGTTTTTCGAAACCAAGTACGGTTGTTGCGGCAGTTTTTATAGAGTCGGAAATGGGTTTCCACTGCGCATCAGGATCGTCATCGGGAGGGGGTAGGTTCTGTGCCAAAAGTTGCGAGAGCTTCCTTGAGTAGGCTGTGGCTACCTCTGGTAATTGCAGCTTTCCGATGTCCAGCTTCCTCTGCGTCTGGTTTCGTACGAATTTCGCTCTACTTAATCTTGTGCGAACCTTTGCTGCTACCAGGTAGTGATCAGAATCGATGTTAGCTGCTCTGATCACTCGTACGTCCATTACACTGGATGAGTGCCTTCCATCAATTACCACGTGATCAATTTGGTTCTTAGTTCTTTGATCAGGGGTTACCCAAGTAGCCTTGTGGATGTCTTTATGCTGGAATCTTGTGCCACTAATGACCATGTTTTTTGCCGCGGCAAAGTCAATCAGTCTCATACCGTTGTCGGAACTGTCAGCATGAAGACTGAAATTGCCAATAGTTGGATTAAACACATTCTCCCTTCCTACTTTGGCATTAAAATCTCCTAGTACAATCTTAATGTCATGGCCAGGGTAGCGGTCATACGTTTCCTCTAGGAGCTCATAGAATATGTCTTTGGCATCATCATCTTTCTCTTCTGTCGGGGCATGCACACAAATTAGGGAAATATAAAAATATTTCGCTTTTATGCGGATTGTGGCTATTCGTTCACTCACAGGATTGAACCCAGAGACTAGATGTCGCAGTCTTTTGCCAACTACAAATCCACAACCAAATTCATGTTTTTTTTCATGGCAACTGTAGTGTACATAGCAGCTTCTTTTTCTTGTGCAGCCATGTCCTGTCCATCGCATTTCCTGGATAGCGGTAATGTCAGCCTTATAACTTTCGAGGACATCTGCCAGTTGGATACTTGCACCGGATCTATATAGAGTTCTTACATTCCAAGTGCATATCCGTAATTCGTGGTCCTTATAACGTTTGCGGGGGTCGTCAACAAATAGCGGTTGTTTATGTTTTCTGTTTCGTTTTTGTATTTTCACTGCCATTATGAACGGTGGCGGGAGGCAAACCCAGCAACACAGATGGTGATAATGTATACCAACCAGTGATATAACAGATTTATGAAAGTGGTTTATGTGTACCACATTTGTCACGAAAATGACAACAGTCCCCATCCCTGCCCAAGGACAGATGGTGGTGCGCCAGATCACAGAAAATGGTGCGCTTCCAACCGGAAAGTTTTGTACATAAACTTCACAATTCTCTTCGTGTACTCCTACGAAGGGTTTGCTACTTTGCTACTACGAGGATTAGTTTCATTGTTCCTTCGAGGGCTGGTTTCCGTATTCCTCCAAAGAATTGTTTCCTTGTTCCTAAGAAGGCTCTTGCTTTTCTTCCTATGAAGGCTTCGCTCCTTTGTTCCTACTTGGACTTGTTTCCTTGTTCCTACGAGGACAGGTTTCCTTGTTCATACAAAAGCTATTTTCTCTGTTCCTACAATGGCTTTGCTCCTTTGCACCTACGAGTTCTAGTTTCCTTGGTCCTACAAGAATTGTTTCCCTTGTTCCTACGGAGATTTGTTTCTTTGTTCCTTCCAAGTCACGTGCCTTTGTTCCTACGAAGGCATAGCTTCTTTGTCCCTACGAGGTGTGGTTTTCATATTCCAACGTGGACTTGCTTCTTTGTTCGTACCAAGTCGCGTTCCTTTGTTCCAACGAAGGCATTACTCCTTTAGTCCTACGACGACTTGTTTCCTTTTCCCTACAAGAACTGGTTTCCTTGTTCCTACGAAGACTTGTTTCTTTGTTCCTACGAAAACCTAATTACCATTATGGGGGTTTTCAGAGCCGACTACTGCCGAACCGCAATCGAAATCCAGTATTCGAGTTCGCAGGATGCTCAGTTTTGGCGTCATCGCAAATGTAGCTCTAACCTGAACCACTCCGATTAGCACCGAATGCCAATATTCACGCAGGGCACGATAACAAGTTTTCACCGTCTCTGCGTCTATGAACCGAACCTAAACGGTGCCGATCATAATCGAATTCCACTACTCGTGTAGAGGACGTTACCCCGTTTCACCGTCACCAAACCTGTAACTTAAACCTGAACATTGCCGAACATAACCGACTTTCAGTACTCGTGTAGAGGGCGATACCCTATTCTAACGTCTTCGCACTGGTGGCCCGAACCCGAGCACGGCCAATTAACATCGAACATCGTAGGCTTGTAAAGACCGACCCCGAAGGCGTGGTGACTGAGTACCCACGATCTATTTATTCGATTGATTGTTTTTGATAAAATATTGAATTTTTTTTATTATAATTGAATAAAGAAGATTATTTTATTGCCTAAATTACAAAAAATCTACCAAATCCTATCGCACGGTTTGTGGTCCTTATGATTACCCTGGAGGCGACTGAGACTACCTCAGCCGTTGACTAAACGCTGCTACACAATATAATACTTGTGAATTATTTCCATACTCGTATTTGTAATATTGGGATATGTGTATGTCTCCTAACTAATTTAATAATACAATCATTGAACAGTACATAATTATTTTGTATGCAGTCCCATAAATGGAATACGCGAAATGAACCGTTATAGTTGTACGTGTTATGATATTGGTGAATTGCTAATATGTGGAGAGGCACCTTAGCTGGTACATGCCTGCTTGCATTCTATTTGCCTTCCACTAATAGGTCGTTAAACAGGCCTGTTTAAGGAAGGGAAGTCTGACTGTCTATGGGAAAGTTTCCAAAGTACAGACAAGAAATCGTGTCAGGCACGCTTTCGGAAGTTCAACAAGCATGTATGTGACATCTTCTTCTTTCCAATCCGATATGTGAGTGTGTATAGAATTTTTATAGTTTTTTAGGAAAAACAATCTGTATGCCTGCTAGTAAATGGCATAGTTGACAGTCAACAAACTGTCTTAGAAGGCATATTTATGTTGAGAATGCCCCGGCGTTTACGCTGCTGGGCAGTATTAAGTAAATGGTACTCGCAATGTTCACACACTAACACATAGACATATGTGTACGATAATAGCTTATCACTAAGAATCAAGGCAAAATAGCGTTGCGCCACGTAGCTGGTAGATGCCTAAGGTTCTTTTGTATTTCCATAATTCATTGTTTGGTTTCCTTTTTTAATAATAATATTTTGATTATAACGAATAATAAATGTGTAACATAAATCTACTTAGTTCCTCATACTGGCACAATACACAGGGTTACTCACTTTTTCTCTTTAAACCAGTTGTATTCGCTGTGGCGCCGTGACTTTGTGAGAAATCCTCAAGCGCTTTTGTTTTGCAATTCTGAATGCCCCTTTGGTATGTGACACAGATTTGCCATCATTTTTCTTCTCTTTGTTGTTCTCTTTTTTTTACCATCCTGTTGCTTTATTGTTTGAGTTTTAGTTGTTGCTCGTGTTGGTTGGTTTAATATTCAGTTGGGGTCGCTTATAGTATCAGGACATTAATAACATTCACATTAAAGAACGTAAGTTATCATATGTACATGTTGAATTCCTTTTTATATTTTGACATAAGCGAAGATTTTACCAAAAAAAATAAAAACATTCATCATGCAAGGTTTTTTATGTAGATGCATGAATATTCCCCTTTTGAAATCAATCCTAAAATTCATAAAGTGACTCAGTTTTCTGTCAGCTGCTGAGCCAGAACTAACAAAAATTTTCCAACTGAAAATAGGTGAATACGGACAAAAGTGAGAAAGATATAAGAGACAACGAATGTAATATTCTATAAAGCCGACTCTGTAATACAATATAATGCCTTGGTAAATATTTAATAACAAAATCTATTATTCCTTTGAACGACGACAACCACGCTTAGAGACTGCGAAAATATCGAGTAACTAGTCATCAAATAGTTTCTGAAAAATTGTTTGGAATCGGTGAAAAGAAGGCTCCCGTCAGTGTGTACAAAAATGAGAAGTTTACACATCACTGATTGTTATGAAAAATAAATTTTGGTAGACGGATCGAATTCCAGCTTAACCCATTTTCAAGTCAAGTTTTACCTCATTTAGTTTAATTTTTAAAAATTTTATTGTATGTGGAACACCCTGTGCGTAGATTATTTATTATATATCTGTGTCTAAAGGATACCCGACTTAAGAGCTCTTGGTACGAAACTGATTTAAGGATACCACGTTGACGTTTTTGATCAAAAGTACCCCCCGCCAAAGTTTGGTTTAATTAGACCAATATTTCCAGATGTTATAGCGATGAAACTTTAATTACAATTTATTTAAAGTCGCAACTTCATACGGAATAAGAATGAAAGTCCACAGAAGACTTAAAATTATTTTAAAACTTCTGCGGAACAACAACTTAAGTTCATCCACGTTTTTTCTCAAAAACTAAATATTCTTCTTTTATGGAATAGCTTACAACTTACGTAGACACGTATGCAGCAATATAATCAAAATGGATTCGGGAACGGGGGAAGACAGATCCCCAAAATGCTACCTTGTGGTTTGTAATAAATGTTTATCTCTTATTTTTAGCTATATATCCTATACAAAATTTTCGTTATATTTAATGATAAGATGGTATATCCTTAACTTATGAGGGCTCTAAATAAATGTATTTGTTTTTTGGTGCACTTCATAATTTTTTGTTTGCAAAAATAAATTTAAACTTTGAAAATACTTTAATGATAAATACACATAGGTCGTTTTCTGTTTTGATACGGTATTTCAAATCGTATGTGTATTTCGATCATTATTTGCTCGATTCGATGTCGGTGACGCACGTCTACGCGCAGTAGCCGGGCAAATCAAAAGTTATTGAAACACACCTTGAAAGCTGAAAAGAAACAAACTAAAAATTCCAAAACGCGTTTTGTCAACTCTAGATGTAGACACAATGTCTTCATCTAAGTATAGAAAAAGTTCTTATCGAAGTAAAAGAAGTAATTATTATATGCCTCTTCAGGCCCTAGACGATGGTGATGATGATGAAGATATAACAGACGAATCAAATGGTGCCGGTGCCTCTTGTGAACCTAAAGTTGTTTTACACCCCATTAAAGTTTTGGGTCAAACACAAAGTCATATTCAAACACTGTTTGCAAAATACAACATATTGGACTACTTTATTAAAAAGATATCAATTGGACTAAAAATAACATGTGATAATTCTGAAACGCATGCAAAAATAAAACAAGCCCTCTCTGAAACCAAATGTCAATTCTTCTCTCACGATAAGAGAGATGATCGTAAATTTAAAGTCGTCTTATACGGTTTAGAGGACAAAGCAGCTGCTGATGTACAATCAGCTCTTACGTCACTTGGTCTCAAGTGCACAGATGTAAAAGCAGTAGTAAAAAAATTGTTGCCTGTAAAGTCGGTTTTACGGGCGAAGATTTTACGTGACAACGTCTTTTTCTCGGTAGAATATTTATTGATATGAATATAATTAAATTGCACAATAGGAACAAGGAATTGAATGAAAATAAGAATTGCACAAATTTTAACTATAGAAATATATTTTGTTTACTAAAACATTGTACATGTAAACTTAAACTTAACTAACTCCTATTTGAGTGATTTTGTTGAGGATAGGACGATGATACGAGAAATATGAAATGAAAGGAAGTGTTTCTGCTGTAATGTGTCTTGCGAAAGTCAAGTCGATAGTTGTTCCTTTTAACGTAGTTGACTTAGAAACGTTTGATACGCAATCAAGATTATACGTATTTTTCATGAAATTAAGAAACGAGTTGTCAGGCTTTACGTTTTTGTTAAAATCACCACACAGAAGAATCGGTATACTAGAATCAACTTGCACGAACGGTGGCACGTACTGGCTGTTTTGAATGTACGGAGCGAGTCCTTGCCATAGTAACATTCCAATATCCTGCATACTAGCTCCTGGATGAATATATACAGCACCGAGTATAAACTTGAAGCTAGTATTAGCGGCGAAGCAAGTAACTTTAGTCATGGACATGTCACCCTTGGTTTTAATGACACGAGTTACGTCTGTAATCGCAACTTGGACCACTTCCGCCGTAGATGTCGATGATAATTTACGATAGATCGCCACTCCACCAGCCGCGTTGGTATCTGAGTTAGGTCGATTATTTTCCCTGGATACGCACTCATAACCCTTGATTGGAGTTGATTCACAAGTGTCGCGCATCCACGTTTCAGTCACTACTAAATAGTCGGATCGTGGTATCACTGTATCTGTTTCAATGTCCGCGGCATGGGCACTTAAACTTTGACAGTTGATGTTCGTTACAATAAGTTGTCCAGCGTCGGTTGCGTCGTCACAGAATTTTACGGCTTGTTTGGTAATTGTGTCTAGAGTGTGTCCACGAAGTCGTAAGTATTCATTGCGAATATCTCGAGTAGTCTGTGAGTCGTTTCCATCTCGGCCATGTTTGAAAACCAATGGAGAGTCCTTTTCTGTTATGATGTACAATCCGTCGATACTTGTGACGCGGCTCATGGCTACATATACCAATTGCTGTGGTTGTTTTGAGGAGTACTTATAAACAATTGTAGTAAACGTCCCACCCTGGGCCTTGTGGATCGTAATTGCACAAGCAGGCACGCAAGGAAATTGTTTTCGCTTGCACTTCACTGTTTTTGTCAACGAAATGTTTACCACTTTCTTGTGCACTGGCACCCAATCGACGGATAAGGTGTTTGGTTTGCTGTGCACATGTGGTCGACATTTGATTTTTGCTTTGGTACCCGTATTTTTGTCTTCAAACTGGAACCATAGAGTGGCGATTTCATCTTCAGCTGGCGGCAAACTTGTGCTGGTCGATGGTCCTCCTGGAGCAGAACGGTCATCTGCATTGGCTGGCTGACGTTCGATGTATAGCAAAACTCCAATAGCCCCATTTACCAATCCATCGGCGACGTCTATGTTAGATGTAATCATGTACGCATATCCTACTGCTAATGGCAACATGTATGGCAATCCGTCGGTTTCTGCAACCGACATCTTGTGAAGTTTCCCTTGCTCCCGGCTCTTTTCAGAATTGCTGGAATACCCAAGCATAATATCAGTGGCGATACAGTTGTGTGCGTTTTGAATTGCGTTTCGATTGTATGAATCTACTTCATGGTGGCTGTAATACAATCTGACAGCGTCGGGTACGTTCTCTTTGCACCAGATTTCAGATTTGTGCCTGGACTCAATAAGTGCGATATTATTGACACTTAGTTTGAGTCCATCTCCAATTTTGGTGAGAATCGTCGAAAACAGCTCGTCAGTTTGTCGGACAACACGGACTAATGGGAAGTAGTTGATGCTTTGCCAGAGTACAGGTCCTCCGAGTTGGTTGTGTGGTACTGTGTAACACGGACTAGCGCGCACAGGTGGCAGCTGTCTGAAATCGCCGCATAAGATCATGTGAATGCCTCCGAATGGTTGATCGTAAATACCGGTAATGTGCTGTAGTCGATAATTGATTTTTCCAAGTATAGCTGCACTCAACATGCTGATTTCATCAATGAAAACAACTTTCACGCCGACAAACATGTTTCTGTAGGCTTGCAAGTTCTCAGCAGAAAGAAGTTTTGTCACTCGAGAATTTGTGAGACGAAACGCTGAGTGAACTGTCGTTCCGCCAATAGGGACAGCTGCTTTGCCTGTGCTTGCACAAGCAACGTATGCGTTGTTCAGTGAGTTGTGTTCCTGTGTGTAACGATTGTACGTCTCCATCAGGCACTTAACTGAATAAGTTTTCCCACAGCCGGCCGGTCCTGTGAAGAAAACTTGTAGTGTGTCGACGACCTCATCTCCACAGCCATGTAAACGATGTATGACCTCATGAATCAGCTCACGTTGTTCAAGGTTCGTCGTTCGTATCAGCTCACAAAATTGCTGTTTTGGCATCACGTTGCTACGTTTTTTTACGACCGATAATAAGCCTTGTCGCGGGACGATTTGATTGACATCATCGTTGTTCTCGGAACCTTCTCCTCCTAACACCTGCTCGACAAACACTCTCCTTTCCTCAATTTCTGGTGGTTCTCTGCTGTCTGAATTTTGTAGAATAATCATAGCTTCAAGCTCTTGCATCACACTGTCGATGTTGAGATTGTTTTCGAACAGCTGGCGGCGTTCCATAATGGTATCCTTGTTATCATTGAACAGTTGTAGAAATTTATTGCTATCAACAATGTCAGCTATTTCATTGCGGAAAGGGAAGAACAGCAATACCATTTCACGTTGATAATTAACAGTTTCATCTACTTCGTAGCGTCTGTATCGTATTATTCGTCCAATTTTTCGTCTGCGGTGTTCATTTGATGTCGTCCTTCCCACAGTTGTCCTTTCCTCGGTCACCGGTTCTTCAATTTCGTCTTCTTGCACATCTACGTCATCTTCATTGTCGATGAAATCATGATAATCAGCGTAATACGAAGCAAACTCGGCCAAATATGAAGATTCCAGAGAGGGAGGTCGCTCTTCATATCGCTGAATGATGTTCTTGGTAAATACATCTGTACTGTCTGCTTCGATGTTTTCGCGATCCATTTGTTTCCTACGTTTGCGACAGCGTTGTCTTTCCGATGGCCAAACTGTTGGTATGTACATAATTTGACGGCTCGTTTCGCTCATCGGTTGCCGTAGTAAATACCATGCTGCTTCTTGAGCTGACATTTCAACTGCATTAAGAAGTTTGACACTCAATGCTTTCAATTGGCCCGTGTAGTCCCGGTCAGGATGCTCTTCCATCATCTTAGTCAGCTCACGATTCAAGTTACCCATTCCACGAGCTGATTTGTTCACATATTCCACGACATACTGTGCGCAGCTGTATTCATCCAAGATAAACTGGATATCGATGTTGGATTTGATTTCACCAGCGAGGTAAGGGTTGAATGTGTTCGTCATAAGTTGGTCGAAGTTGCGTTTGAACAACATAGATGGCCTGCGCAAAGTTGAACGCACTACGTCAAGATATGCATCGAATGTCAAACTATGCTCCCTAAGAAAGTCGTCCATGCTAGCGTATGTACGTTCGCTGAGACAGTTGCGTAGCTCCTTGGCCTTTTTTTGGAATGCTATGCGGCGTCCATCAGTTTTAGGCATTGGGATCAATACACGGGTAGTGAGCATTGGCCAGTACGGGATCCCAAATCTACAAGTCGTTTCGCCTCGCTTCGTGCAGGTGAAAGTGTGCTTGTGGATTTGATTGGCGTAGATGGTATCGTTGGGCACATCTTCTTTGGCGACGGAACTCAGCTTCTCCACGAGCTCGATGGTCTTCGGCATATTTTCTGACACAGTGTCATGTGGATCATCGTGTAACCACAGTAAAATGTGAGCGTGCGGACTTCGTCTATGTTGAAACTCAATGCGAAGGAAATAATCCTCCACGTAGTACTGGCCAAACGGATTGTATGACTGTTTTGATTTCAGCATTTTCATAAATGTACCAACGAGTTTGTGGAAATATATGCAACATGTAATTGGATCGTCACTCACCAAGTTGCACCGCTCTGATGTGTTGAGATCTTCGGCGACTTTGCCAGGATATTTGTTGCTCAACTTGAGCAGTAAATTCAGCAATACTAACCAGCGTACCTCGTTTGCACTAAGAGTGAGAAAGATGGTCGGTTTACCAAGTTGACGGAGCATAGCGAAGAGATCTCGTTTACGAGAGGCCCAGTACTGGACAGAGTTTGGCACCGACTTCATAAAGGCGAGATTCTGCACAACGAATTCTTTGAGAAACTCCGGATCCTCTAACATGCGTCGAGTTACGCTCTCTGTGATCGAAACACTTCGGAATGTGCTGTAAATCCCATCGACCATTCGCAGACGTAGAATCTTCATTGCATCGTATAAGACTTTTTGAGGCGTGGCTCCACGCCTGTCACTCCGTCGTATTTCACTGGTCGCCATCATGTACGGTGTCACTGAAATGTTCATGTTGAAACGGCGGGGCTCTCCGAAGTATATCGCAGGAAATGATAGTTCTTCTGCATGACGGTCATAAATGATGTTAAGAGGCGTTGCCCGATGTCCTGGTGCGATGTCAAGACAATCCTCTTCATTCCACAGTAGTGTGTGCTGTCTCGCAGCAAGAACTTCAGACTCGGGCGTATATTCGGCGGAGATTGCTTCGATCCGATTAGCAGGATCATCTTGAAGGCCTTCATCTGATGGCAATGCAGGCTGCAGTCTTGACAAATCTATTTTGATATCGTACAAACGATATAGACTTGAATTTTGAAGTACATCTAACCATTCTTTGACCGTACGCTTAGACATGTACCCGCTGATGTAATTTGTTTTGTGTGCAAGATTCCTTTTGATGTTAACATTGATAACATCGTCCTCTTCTAGATGGCGAGGCAAGCATTTTACCATGTCTTGTACGTTGACTGGGACGTTTATCACTTGTCCAATAATTCCATAAGAGAAATCATGACGCAGTCGACGCACTTGCATAAATGGAAGGCGCGGTGAGACCAAACGTTCACTGATAGGATCCAGAGGCGGTAGACCTGGAGGTATGTCAGGATATGAGAAGCCGTTGACCTTTGCGAGAGTAGGAAGCTTACGCTTATTCAGTGATTGTCTACAGGTGTTGCAAGACTTTGTATAATCCTCCTTGCGTAGCTGCCGATTTTCCTTAACGTACCAATCCGAGATTACCTTCAGTTGTAGTGCAGTGATGGTTTTAAGGTCATTCTTGAACCACAATCTGTCACAAACCGAGCAAGCATGGCCAAAATCGTTGTCCAGGAAAGTAGATTGAAATCTCCGTATTGACGATGACCATTTGGTATACCAGGTGGATTGTTCCAGTTGTATTGCTGTTTGGCTTGAAGAAGTATTCGGTTGTACATCAGTCCGAGAAGATGCTGCTCTACGTTGTCGGAATGCACGTTGCCGTTGAGCGTTAGTTAGGGGAACGCTCGTTCTCTCCGCCACGACAGGAACGCTTGTTCTCTCCACCACAGAACAAGACGTTGAAGCAGGTGACTCTGACGTACCGCTGGTGAGGGCTATGTTAGCAGATTTACGTAGCTTGAACCTGCGTTGCCTCTCCGCAGCCGCTTTTGCAAAGGCTCTTACTTGTTCAGGAGTTCTGGTCAATGCTTTTCGTAGTCTGTACTCACGTTGTCGCTCAGCATTCGTTCTGGCGGTAGAGGTGGTGTGTGGAACAACGAAAGGTACTGCAGACGTTGACGGCACGATATCCTCCGTCTCCATTGATGTACTGGAAGTTGAAGGCGCCGTTTCCATTGTTTTGAGAGTGGTGATTCCTGTTGAACATTTGAAATTGAATGGATGAATTTTTAATTTTAAAGAATCAATTTGAAAATCAAAACACTTATTCAGATGGAAGGTTCAAATTTTTGCTAAATAAATTTGAAATTAATTAAAATTTGTAATTGTAAATGACGAAGTTGAAAATTAAAACATTTATTTAAATTAGATGTTAAAATTCTTGCTCAACACAGTTTAAATCAAGTTTTCTTATATCTGCCACTTTTTCTTAATATTTGTAATTTTAAAGAATCAATTCGAAAATCAAAACATTTATTCAGATCGAAGGTTCAAATTTTTGCTAAATAAATTTGAAATTAATTAAAATTTGTAAAATAAAAAAAAAACCAATGAGTGTTAGAACTCACGGGCGATGTTTTAACATTTATTGAAACTTATGGTTTAGGAAAATAGAAGTAATTTCAACACCATCTAGGTACCTGTGCGATTTCTATGAACACATTATCAAATGTGACATTATAAACAATAAACATATCCTTTATTATAAAATATAAACATTTCTTTTATTATAAAAAATAAACATTTCTTTTATTAAAAACAAAAGAAAATAATTTACTAACCAAAAAGTATTTCAATTCATCATATTCGCATATCGTTTTTAAAGCCGACCGCAGCTCTCTGTTTCGTTTTGGCTACCTAATTCATATGAAAATTTCTACACACAAACATACACTACACATATCATAAAGCCAAAAAACAAAAAACAAAAAAAAACAAAAAATAATACCTTATCCAATGCAGACTGATCTAAATCAATATTCATACACACGCACATATATACGCACATACATACTTGCTCAGTCGTCATATATATGATGTGCCAAAAAACAAAAACACTCACACCACCGACCAACAGCCACTAGAAGCCAGCAAAGCAAATCGTTTCTGGCACACAAGTAAACACACACATCCGCACACACAGAATTATTTTCGTCACTATCAACATTTATCAATAGTATGACATAACCTATAAACTCAGTTTCTCAACTTTTGTGTCAATCTAACAATTAATCAATCAATCATAGTTTACGATAATGAAATATCAGTGTACAATTATTTACCTTTATTGTTGTAGTTGTTGTAAATGACGAATCTAAGCACTCCACATTTTCACTACAGACACAGCAGACGATACTTTAACCACACGTGTGAACTTGTATTATGACGCTTTCTTGTTTTTCCAACGCCAAGAACGTTCGAGAAAGACAAAGACAGAGACAAGCATGCGCCGATTCAATGCGCGGCAGACCGATCATAGTTGAGTGGGAGAGAGACGCAAGGCATTCGGCGGGCCTCTCTCTCGTTCGGTGACTCATCGTAACGTTACCGGGCGTTACACTTTTTCATAAGTGACTCCCAGCCGCAACCTAATTTAAGACGTTGTCACGTCAAAATTTAATAGTTTTGAAGACACGCTCTTTATTGATTATTTTGAAAGAGGTAGTGTCACATTGGCGCAATTGCGCCAAAAAGTAAAGTCCCTCTTCAGAGTAATTGTCAAATGGGAATACCAAAGAAGAATGAAAAATAAAGTTATTCAATGCCATAAATGCCAGATGTTTGGGCACGGAGAAAGGTACTGTTCTGTAAATGCTAAATGTGCCAACTGTGCTGGTAAACATTTAACTTCGAATTGCACTGTTGAAAATAAAAACAAATTCGCTAACTGTAATGGTGATCATAAATCAACATCTGTGGGTTGCCGAAATAGAGCTCTTTATTTGGAAATAAGAGATAATATCAACAACTTGAGAAACAGAAAGAGAAATCACAAGAATGAAAACTTTACTTTGGCAAATGAGATGTTTCCTCCTTTAAATCAACACTTCGCCGCTCAGCCTACATACAATACAAACTGGCGTCCCCATTCTAATGGTTTAAATGCCCATGCAAACTCCACCATGGCAAATGCTCAGTTTACCATCCGAAATGCTAACTCTGTACTCCAAAAAGATGTCCCTGCCGAAGATTTGTTTACTGAACAAGAGATAACTACTCTCACTCTTGACATTGTTGCCGGGCTAAAGACCTGCAGAAATAAACACGACCAATTTAATGTTATTGCTAAACTCGCAATTAAATATCTATATAAGTCTTATGAGTAAAAAGATTATGTTTTGGAACTGTCGTAGTGTACGAAACAAATTTATGGAATTATTTAACTTTCTTCGTAAGGAAAATATTGACATTTGCTTACTATCCGAAACATGGCTTAAATCGTCTAATAAATTCTACCATCCAAATTATGATTGTATTCGAGTAGATAGAGAGCATACTGTTGGAGGAGGTGTTGCTATTTTAATTAAAAAGATAATTAAGTACAAAGAACTTCCTGTAATTGAAACGAAAGTTATGGAAAATGTAGGTATCAAAATTTTTTCCAGCAATTCCAAGAGCATTAAGCTTTACAGTGCATATTTCCCGGGTGGTTCTAGTTCACCTTTAGGGCAACTTGATTTTAAAAGTGATTTGCGAAAACTTTGCAACGTAAATGGCAGTTTTTTATTTTGTGGTGACCTAAATAGCAGGCACAGAAATTGGGGGTGCTCCAGGGCAAACAGTTGGGGTAATATTTTGTCAGAGTTAACAACCTTTTACCCAATCTTCATTCTAAATACGGATGATCCAACGTATATTCCTACTACTAGCAGATCATCACCGTCAATTATTGACATTGTGCTAACAAATTTTCCAATGTACATAGATACACCGTATGCCATTAACGATCTTAGTTCTGACCATCTCCCTGTCATATTTAATCTTAATTCTAGCATCACCCATAAATCGGTCACTACTTTGGACTATAAAAATGCAAACTGGAAAGAATTTAAATCTCAGCTTGAGAACAAATTTTCAAATTCTACAATGGACGTAAGTCAGAACATTTGTACAGCAGTCATTGACGAAAAAATTAAATTTTTTGAAGGTAATTTGTTAGAAGCTGAAGCTAAATGGATCCCAAAAGTGGAAAATATTCCAAATTGTTTTAAACTTCCTGTCAGAATTAAAAAATTAATTAGTCTAAAGAATTTTTATAAAAGACAGTGGAACAAATATACACAGCAAATAGATTATGAAAATATGGAGCGATTGGTTCTCGATATTAAAGAAGCTTTATTTGTTTTAAGAAACAAAAAATGGAATAACCGTATTTCAAATCTAGATAAAGGTGAGAAACCTTTTTGGAATATTAGTAAAGTACTTCGTAAAAAACATTTACAAATGCCGTCACTGAAAAAGGATGATTCAAGAATTCACTCCAGTCAGGAAAAGGCAAATGTATTAGCTGATAAATTTCTTGAGAATCACAAAATCTCAGAGAGTTTGGGCGTGCCCACACAAAACGCAATGATCGCCGAATTCATTAACAGATTTAATGTAACTGACGTTGAGCCCAATACTTCAGATTTCATAAGTTTTGATAATATTGTTGATATATTGAAATCTATAAAAAAGAAAATGTCTTCAGGAATAGATAATATTCGTCTTATTCTTCTCATTCAGTCGCCTGCTATTGTTATTCACTATCTGGTTTTTATTATAAATTGTTGCATTAAGCTTAAATATTTTCCTAATACATGGAAACTAGCTAAAGTTATACCGGTACTTAAAAGTGGTAGGCCGGCAAATGAGGTTGGAAGTTATAGACCAATTAGTCAGTTAAGCTCACTTGGGAAAATCTTCGAAAAAGTTATTCGTGATAAACTAGTAGCTTATACTGATGAGCACAATATTATTCCCAACGAACAATTCGGGTTCAGGAGGTTTCACAGCACTAGCCAACAAGTCAAAAGAATTTGTAATCATATTAGATCGAGTTTCGACCACAAGGAATCGACCGCTTTAATTCTCTTAGATGTCGAAAAAGCATTCGACTGTGTTTGGCATGATGCTCTCATATTCAAATTAGTTCAATTTGGTTTTCCTCTTCTTCTAGTAAAACTGATAGACAGTTTTTTAAGAGTTAGAAGATTCAGAGTTTGCATTAACAACGCATACTCACCTGATACTTTAATTTCAGCCGGTGTACCTCAAGGCTCAGTTATTGGGCCTTTATTATACATAATTTTTTGTTCTGACTTTCCGACACTGGAAAATTGTAATACTGCGTTATATGCTGACGATATTGGTATCTTCACGTCTAGCAAGTCACCCCAAATCATTACTGATAACCTACAAAATGCAGTACAAAAAGTAAACGATTACATGCGCAAATGGAAGATAAAATTGAATATTGCTAAAACGCAGGCCATCTTTTTCACGCGAAAAAGAAACGTCTGTAATCTACCAATTTCTTGTTTGCACTTATCGGGGCACACGATACCATGGTTAACAAATGCCAAATATCTAGGAGTAATTCTTGATACAAAGCTTATTTTCCGCGATCATATTAATTCTATTAAGAACAAATTTAGCATTGCAATAAAATTATTATACCCTCTGATAAACCGAAACTCAGATCTGTCAACTGACAATAAAATCTTATTATGTAAACAAATCTTCCAATCAATTATACTTTATGCTTCACCTGTCTGGGGAGTATGTGCAAAGTCCCACATTAAAACATTACAGATTTGTCAAAATAAATTATTACGAATGATGTTAAAATTGCCTTGGGATTACTCTACAAATAGATTACATAAAGAGTCAAATGTAAAGCTGATTTCAGAAAAAATTTGTGATTCAATAACTCGTTTCAATTACCATTGCACAATGTCAGACAACCCTCTAATCGCCAGCATAGTTTGAACTGAACTATCTACTTGCAAATAACACAACCACTATTTTCTTTTATATAATTTAATTGGAAGGTTTTTGATAGTAGTATTTTCCTTCGTAAAGTAGTCATTTTATATTCTTTCCTGAATTTTTTTTTTTTCTTTTATAATCAAATTATCATATATAATGTTCTAGAATTAAGGTTTTCCGTTTCTTTAATAAGTTTAGATGTTTAAGTTACAAATATAAGAACATTTTACTACTTAAATAAATAAATAAAATAATAAAAAAAAATGTGTATTTCGATTGAATTACTCAATTGTTAGTCAGTGTGAAGTTCCGACAGTAAATGAGATAAGAGCAGCCGAACTAAACCAAAATTAGGCAGCTTGGTGTACAAACATACAGCCGAAGGTGCAATATGTCTCTTGTATTTGGGATGGTTGCTGTAAGTCGATTTGTAAGCTTCTAGACCATGTACACAGGAAGTCGGTGATGATAACAATTGATAGGGTTATCAACACTTTTTTCTGCTGGGAACATAGTCGAAATGACCAGTGTTCTCTCGATTTTTCTATGGGATTCGGTTCTCCGAGATACATAAACCAATACCAGTGGATAGGGTATTGAGCTGTACAAGATCGTTGATAGGGGATTCAAATAGATACACTGGTTATCACAAAATTGGGGTTTCAGCCGAAAAGTCCGTCTGTGTGGAGAAAGCTTCTGCTGAGGGTGTTCCCTAAATTGATCACTAATCTGATCACTTGTCAACTATATTAAAATAAAAATGGTTTCCCGTTCCATTCCATGAAGGGGTTAGGCAGAAGTTTTCACAACCAGTGACCTGTGCACACTACCATTGCACCACCGCCGGCCACAGCGTTCTATAAATAGAACTTTCACAATGCACCAGTGCATGTAAGTAGGAAAGATGTGCAAGTGGTCACAAACTCTGCACAATAAAAGTCGTCGGTTAGTGACAAGTGTGAATACACACTGCGGTGGCTTGACGCAGCGTCTAGCTGAAGATGAAGTTTCACAAACACCTAAACGTGGACGATCAATTCGAATCCCACCCGCGGAATTTAAGTTTTGTTCACTAACCGGAGAAAACACGATCTGTTAGCCTAAAAGGAATTACACATCGAAATGTATTTCATTTTCATTGAAAAGGGGAGAATGTCCTCCGATTCACATCAATAATTATATAATCCCAATTTCGAATGTTTCTAGGTATCGGCAATCTCTATAAAAGACTCACTTAGAAGCCAAAAGGGATCACCTAAATATCTCTATAAAAGACTCACTTGGAAGCTAAAAGCGATCACCTAAACATAAAATCAAGAAAAATTATCTGTCTTCTAGGGCCTAGATCTCCGCTCAATATTGAGAACAAGCGAAAACTATATAAAGTTATCCTAAAACTTATGTGGACGTAGGGTGTCCAGCTGTGGGGTACATCCACTAATTCTAATGTAGAAATCTTAGACAGACATCAGTCGATAAAATTTCGACGCATTATAAATTTTCCTTGGTATAAGTCTCAAATAACCATATCCATAAAGATTTAAAAGTTCTTTATGTCAAAGATGAAATTGAGAGATTCAGTTGAAAATATTTGTCAAGACTAAGTAATCATCCCAATATCCCAATGAATACGGTCATAGTATTCAATGAAACAGATATTATCAGAAAACAAAAGCAGACAACTATTAGATTTACCATTTAGAAAGAAATAATATGTATGTGTTTTGTTTGCGTATAGAACCTTGTTATACATCTATTAGGCTTAATGAAACAGATTGTAAATAAAAGTAATCCATTAAAAAGAATAAAATAGCAATAAATAAAACAATGCTAGGTAAATAATTCCTAACAATATAAATATTTGTATTTGATTTATGTATTAATTATCGAAAGCCGCTGTCTGCATTTTGGGGACTTGACAACACCAGCACAGTGCAATCATTTGTTGGAAGAATCAGCTCCACCAAAACCCAACAACTAAATGTTGTTTTATTTTTAATTAGTTTTTGATTAATATAGGAGAAATTCATACTACAAGCTTACAAGTCAAGAACATTTTTCTAATTGAAAAATGGTTAGTTTTTGTTGGAAATAATAGACAATTCAGTTCAACACACACACGTGACAAGTTCCTCTTCAGATGCCTAACTATTGTGCCTGAATTGATACCATCGATTGATCATCAATCGTATTTATATAAACTCAATTCTGCAATTCATATGTGCGAATTAATATCGTTCGAAGATCCCTAAGTATCAACATCACTGAAAGGCCTATAATTCCAAAAACAAGAACATACAGAATTTTTCCACCATGTTCTTCTTTTCCTCTTGCGTTCCCGCATTGTTGCAGTGCTTTGAGGTGAGTTTATAATCCATATCACAGAGTTGTATTTTTCCGTGATAACGGGTTTTTCAACAGAGTCGCTACAAAAGTAAATCGATAGGGACAGCAAACGACGCTATATTTTTTCCCGCTCTTTTGACATTTCTCTTCAGTAAGGTTTGCCATTTCATCATGGAAAGATATACGAGCCAACAATGAGTCGAAATTATTAAAATTTACTACCGAAATTTGGAGTGAGTGGCCTCAACTTTAAGACCGCTACGTCCAATTTATGGTCGTCATAATTTCTGGCTGAATGGCTTCGTCAATAAGCAAAATATGCGTTATTGGTCAGACAGCAATCCACATGCAATCCATGAGTCATCCTTGGATCCCGAAAAAATTACGGTTTGGTGCGGTTTATGGGCCGGCGGCGTCATTGGGCCGTACTTCTTCCGTGATGATCAAGACCGGCACATTACTGTGAATGCGAATCGCTACCGTTCAATGATAACCGAATATTTTTGGCCCCAATTGGATAATATGGACTTGGAAGACATTTGGTTCCAACAAGACGGCGCCACAAGCCACACAGCGAATGCCACAATCAATTTATTGAAAACCAAGTTTGGTGAACGTGTTATCTCACGAAATGGCCCAGTCGATTGCCCGACTCGGTCGTGCGATTTGATGGCGTTCGGTTATTTTCTGTGGGGCTACGTCTAGTCTATGATCTATGACAATAAGCCAGCGATGATTGATGAACTTCGTACGAATATCGAACGTGAAATTTCAGCAGTATCGGCCATTGTATGCTTGAAAACCGTTGGAAATTGGGTTCAGCATCTGGACTTCTGCAAGCGTGCCCGTGGTGGCCATGCAAAAGAAATCGAGTTCCATACATAATGGAATCGAACGGACTTTCACAGGAATAAAGAATTTCATTGGTATCTAAAACCGGTTTTGTTTTATTTAAAAAAACTTTTGTAGCGCTCTTATTGAAAAATCCGATACATCATTTTTGAAGGCCGTGCTAGTGTCAGTTTCGTTTATTTGAATTTGAATTTTGTTAACCGATTTTATTAGTTTTTGATTAATATAGGAGAAATTCATACTACAGGCTTACAAGTCATGAACATTTTTCTAATTTGAAAATGGTTAATTTTTGTTGGAAATAATAGACAATTCAGTTAAACACACACTCACTGGCATGACTAGTTTCGAACTCCGTGACAAGTTCATCATCAGATGCTTAACTACTGTGCCTGAAGTGATACCATTTTTAACTTAATGCCTTGGAAGGCAATTCAAGAATTTATTGCACGGATAGAGCAAAATTGATACACATTAACAGGTTGCCTTTGTTCCAGAACTTATTATGAAATAAGGTGTGTCACAGTTTTCATCATTAGCAGGAAACCGAAATAGGAAAATTATTCTACTACATGCAAGTTGTAATAATTTTAATTTCGTATGCCACCAATAGGAAACGCGCAAATTCCTGAAAGCGATATAAAAGCATTAAAAATCATTACAGAACACTTAGAGGTGAGATAGAGAGTGGGAGGTGGTGGTTATCGAATGTTGGACCAGTTTCCCTCACGATGAGTTTAAAAACTTACACAAAGCTTCATTTGTCAGCCTTTAATTTTTTCTAAGTTGCCTTTTGTTTGCACAAAAGTGAAGAAAGTTGAAGATTAACTGTGAACATTAGGAGGAAGGATAATTCACTTTGGGTGCTTAATGTACAGAAGAATTTAAGTGGCAATTGACCATGAGGCCAGAAGAGATTTGAAAACAATTTAATTAAAAGATGTATTCAAACTTAGTTGCATTCCTTCAATTACGCATATCGCTGGCTTAATATAAAAAGGGCCTAACTCGATTTTTTGTTACTTGACAGGAGAGGGGAAAAACTTAATAAAATCCTTAAAATTTTGGATACACAGAAAGTTTTAACTCTATTTTTAATAAATAGAGGCAACACATTTTTGGAAATTTTATTAAAATTTTTGTTGTGTATAATTTTATTAATTGTTTTCCTTCTCCTGTCAAGTAACAAAAAAAGTGCACAAGATATATATTTTATATATTTACATCATTACTCTCAGCTCCTCAACAAAATATTTCTCTCGTATTTATTAAGAGAAACAATGGTGTGCAATTAATTAGATAGGTTTTTATTGCAAGTAACAATTGGCTGAACATACAGTGATCGACTTTACTTGTAGCGCTAGCATTATTGAAAACATTTTTTAAATTCTAGAGTATGTGCTAGCAAATCCCTTTACTCCAAACCATGTGCAAGTTAGCATTCGGCTAGTGTGAAAATGTTTACAAAATTCGTCTTTATGTATACTCATTCTTCCATCTGCGTATTTCTGTAACAGACCGACTTACTGTAGATTTTTGACATAAGCCATCATCAAACATCTTAAGAGAGGCAATGGATTCATTGCTATCGACCATAACCTGTATCTTCCAGGTAGTCACGTACGCAGGCGCCCCCCGAAATTATTTCCTTAAGTGCTGATTTTTCAATGTAGCAATATTTTTCAAACTAAAGTTGATTTTAATTATATTTGATGACCGGAATTAAAATGGAGCGATGGTTTTTCAAAATTATACCGAGTAAATATTAAATATTGGCTTTAGCATTTTCTTTCAAAGTTATATATCGACACGTTCCCGGCAGAATGTATTAAGCGACATATTTGGCGACAATGACTTTTTTCCATATTCTCAAAATTCATGCCAAGCTCCACATTTCGATATACAGAGAATGCCCCTTGCATAACTACTTCAGGAGTTATTAAGCAAATGAAATGGTAATAACCGAAAAAATAATACAAATCAGCTACTTGACAGAAAGTTTTTTTTTGTTTCCTGAACAATTTCCATTTTGTCGCTTAATCCATTCTGCCGGAACGTGTCGATATTATGTTATATATTAATTTGCATGTTGTAAAAAAGTAATTTAAATATAACTTATAATTGGTTAATAGTTTAAGTGGTAGACGTTTGAAAATGATTTGGCAACAATAAAAGAAAATATGAGGACTTTGTAAAAGGATTCTACCGTATATCGTCTTTTAACGTAAAAACTTAAAGCTAACATAATTTGTAGTAATATTTACAATTTCATATTTCACATTTTTGTATATATTTACTGTAGTAAAATTAAAATATATACAGGGTGGCGCCCCAATTGTGCTGCAATATGAAATTTAAATAACATATTTTTAATCAATGTATTTTATTAATTTGTTTTTAATGTACAGAAATTTAAATTTTATTTTATATAACTAATTGGTTTAGAAGATGATAGACCGTAAATGACCTCAATGCTCATCCACGCATATGTAATACCTGAACAGAAAATTATTCATTGTGGCCTGAAGGGTTGAACTCGGGATCACCTCAATTATTGTTGTAACTGACTTCTTCAACTCAGTCAAATTCCTTGGTTTCGTTTTGTTCAGGTCCTGCGTAACATAATTCCATAAAAAGTCTGATGCAGTCAAGTCTGGTGACCTTGGTAGTCAGCGGAAAGTGGAGTTTCTGAATATCAATTTGGTTGTACATTTACCGGTCTGACTATGTGTGCAGTTGCTCCACCTTGCTGGAACCGATTTCGCCAAAGAAGTATGGCCCCTCAATGCACCACTTTGTGGTGGGCAGTTCCATCTCATATTGCAAAATTGCTTGTTTGCATTTCCGTTTAGATCAAAATCGGCCTCATCAGACATAAACAAACAATTTTATTAATTTTTTTTATAAAGCCAACACTCAGGGGATGCCTCCTATAAATGCATTGCATTGTGTTGGATACCCTACTGTCCCCTATCAGCACCATCGCTTTCCTCTGGACACGGTCGAGAAGCTCCAAAGATGTCCTAGAAGCACCCGCCCATATATGGGAGTTATATTCCATGTTTGGCCTGATGTAGGTGGTGTAGATATTGATAAGATCAGATGGAGTGAAGTATTTCTTGCACCGCTTTAAAAAGCCCAGACACTTGCATGCATCTTTCGACACTTCAAATAAACGTTTTGCCGAACGGACATCACAATGTATTTTCGTGCCCAGAACATCAAGAGCATCTGATTCATCAATATCTACACCGTCCATAGACAATGACGACACAACTGTGTCAGCAATACGCTTATGGGACACCAAACAACACTGGGTCTTACCCGCATTAAAATCTACTCTATTCACTCGAAACCATTCAACAATGGACACCAGATGCCGGCCGAGTGTTTCATTCATCGTCCGGCGTTTAACTTCAATCTCTTGAAGACTTGGCCTACGGTCGAGTGAATAAGAATGACAGAGATTACTGTCATCCGCAAAGGAGTAGATTGGATTCACAGTCTGACCAAGGAGATCGTCAGTGAAAATAAGAAAAGAGAAGGAGAAAGAACAGAGCCCTGTGGTACACCTGCAGTCAATTTATGCTCGTCGGATGAAACCCCATCTACAACAACTCGTATAGTGCGATCTCTGAGAAAACTCGATATAAATCGAGTGAAATTATCACCGACACCAAAAGCAGTGAGCTTTGACAGGAGTGCATCGTGCTATACTCTGTCAAAGGCCTTGGATATATCAAGAGCCACTACCTTCCTCTCACCCAGCCGGTGGATGGATCGACTCCACTGTTCCGAAAGGAATGTCGTCAAGTCTCCAGTAGATCTCATTCTACGGAAGCCATACTGCCGATCGTAAAGAAGGTTATTGGACTCAAGATATTTCACTTGATGGTGGTCAACCATGCTCTCCATAACCTTCGAGAGCGCAGAACAAATTGCAATTGGGCGGTAATTTGCAGGGTAAAAGAGTATAAACGACTCTTATCCTCTTTGTAGAATATTTCAATATAAATGACAATGTTATTACATAAAACAATACAAACAAAAATGTTTCAAAAGGCATCAATGTTTGACATCAAAATTATGAATGGGCCAAGGTATTACAAAAGGGAGTAATTCGATTTGATTCATTCGCCAGATGTCACCAGTGCTTTTGAGTCATACAATTCGTTCCATGAGTTTTCTATACTATACTCTTTGGCGACGACGATCTTCTTGTTTGTTCGCTGCCGCTGCAACAATACCATCATACTTATTTTCAGGCAGAGACTATTGTTGTATGTGTCCACTATGATAGATTGCCCAACCCATGCCTATAGATGTTACCACATCAAAAATTTGACGTTTTCTGTTCTCCAATATATTTTGATATTTTTGTGCGAAATTCGGCGCCACAGAGAATGAGAAGAACCAAATGCAATTTATAGAAATATATACAAAATACATAATTCATAGATCATCTAACCAAAAAATATATTCCCATTCCCAAATTGGGGACAAATCCCTTAAACTGGCAACTGTTTTATATGTGTAATAGAGAGACAGAGAGCAACGAATTTGTTTTGCCGGTCCCTTATTTAGAGTGTAAGAATTTATGTATACCTTCGCTCTCTAGCATTTACAGATGGGGGTAAAATTGGCACATTCTGTCAAAATTGCACAGTCTGGTGTCTACCGGCCCAGTCTAAACTGTTTTGGTACACTTTCATAGTTCCCACAAATGTGTGAAATTTTAATAAATTTCAATTTAATACTTGACCTATCGTGACAACAGGTTCAATCAATAACCTTTTTTAAGGGAGCAAGATAAATTTGGGCAATAGCGCTGATGATCTGGGAATTACATAGAAGAGTGTACAGTGTGTTGAAAACTTCATCTCGGTCAACAAATTGCAATTACTGCATCGGGGCAAAAATTAACATTTTTGTGCAATAATTTTCAACGACTTTCGGCGTGGATTGTCGAGACAAGAGTGTCTCAATCAACGTGTTTCGACTTTTGGTGACCAAACACTATCCCAAACCACAGTAAATCGCTGCTACTAAGAGTTCAGTCTCGGTCACCGTTCGCCCCAGGATGAATTTCGTGAAGGTTGGTCAACTTCTGTCTTTTTGCCGGAAACTATCGACGCTGTGCTGTGAGATTGAGGCATCCTTGCGCATTAGTGTGACAATCATCAATAAGATATTCCATGTTAATTTGGCAGTGAAAAAGATTTGTTCTCGTTGGATCCCACATAATTTGACGAATGAAAAAAAGGGCTTATGTCGATTGGAGCAAAGAAATTTTGTAAAAATACAACCACGGTAGCTCCAGTGCAGTGTATAACATCGTCACTGGTGACAAATCATGGATCTGTGCAAACGCGCCCGAATCGACCGTATGTGTCTTTCAAATTGAGCTAAATCCAGCAAAAGTTGTTGGTGGATGAAGTACATCGAAGCAAATGATCGCGTTATTTTTGGTATAACCGATCATGTGGCCACAGTGCTTTCAGTGGAATGTATGAGTGGTATACCGCCATCTGTTTGCCGACAGTGTTCGAAGAAATAAGGAAAAATAACAAGAGAAGACGGATAATTTTGCATCAGGACAATGCGAGCTTTTTGAGCACTCAACATGTCAAATTGATGGGTCGTCCGCCATAGACATTAGGCATTCAGTGACTTCTTGTTACTGCGTGGTCAACGTTTTTCGACGAAGCAGATGCTAAAGCTTTCAAAAACCATGGTGGTGTCTCAATCGGAGTGGAAACAGTGCTTCCAAGAGTGGTTTGGAGAATATTTTGAAAAACAATAAAACCATTTCCAAAATTCCGAGTGTGTTGTGTCCAGTGTTGACAATTTCTGACTGGTTTTCATTGCTAAACTGATTTACTGACTGTGACTGCGAAAATGATCCGAAGAAACTGAAATGAAAACACACGCACACAAAATGATTTTTAGTACATCGACTGCGACTGCGGCGCACACACAATATCTGGCTGACAGAATCAGTCGTTTGTTGAAAAGTTACTAGCGACTGTTTCACTTTAAGCAAATGTTCTGATACTAGAATCACCAGTCAATGCAAGAACTGAAATCACCACAGAACAGTGTTGGAATTGGTGAATTATTTTCAATGCTAAACTGATTTACTGACTGTGACTGCAAGAATGATCCAGACAAACTGAAATAAAACCGCACACACACAAAATGACTTCGTCTACAACGACCGCGACTTACAATCTGTAGCCGACAGCAGCAATCATTCGGAGAAAGTTGACGTACCACAGCGTTACCCAAGGTGGGTTTTCAAAATGTTACCCAGAATCATCAAACTATCGCGATGTATCCATTATTTAAATATGGCGCATTATCATTTTGTGCCTTTTAGCGCACTCGAATATTGTATATGACTTTCGGCGGCGGTTAAGTTGCTAGTGAGGACGATAATATTGATTAAGTAGCCATTAAAAACTTTATCTACGCACAATGTTTCGGAGTCAGCGAAAAGTTGTACGTCCTTATCAATGAATCTATAAATTAGAAACCTCACAATTTACCTATAGCCAGAGCTCTCTGATATCGCTTAATGGATGGTAACAGGATAATAAATGTTTTCCTCTAATAATTTTTCTTAATATTTTGACATTTAAAACCGTGGTTTGTGCGCGCCTCTTGTACATGAGATCCTGGGTTCGATCCCTGCTCTCACCACATTAAATATCTTTAAGTGGCGCACAGTGATTCACAGTTCACATTTATCGTGAATTTATTCAAATTTCGTATATCTAAGAATTTTGATTACTTAAAATTCATTTTTTTTTTGATGAGAAACACAAAAATAAGTCGGCGTACCAAAAATTGCAGGTGATTGCCAGCTAAAAAACAATTGTATTCGATTGTTCATATATTGATATTTCATAATATTTTTGCCCCCGCGTTACCCCAACATTTTATATTTAATTTTTTTCAGAAACTCCTGTTGGAATATCGGCCTCGGAGGTATTTAAAGAATGGTTTAAGTTCTGTAACTGGAGTTGAAATAGGTCCATGGCTATGACTGAGGCGAATTTTATTAATATTTAGGTATAAAAAGATTATAATAATATCAATGTTGCCTTTTGATGAATTACATTACCACCTGTATGCAATTGAACGGCAGAAATTCGATTTATATGCTTGGGACATAACTATGGCAAATGAACTCCGATTAGTAAAAACAATACCCTAGTCTAAAAGACAATTTTATCACATTTTTAGCTACGTACCCACTTTTTTAAAGTTGTTGAGGAAAAAATAGTTACAGGCAATAGAAAATCTGAATATTTTAATTAAATTTGCACTTTCTTTCTTGTGTTGAATCGATCGGCAGCAAAGCTACTCTGCAGAATTGGGAGCAGATCATCCTTTCTTACTGTATAACATATTCATTGGACGCTTTTGAAACAAAGAAATTCTGTTGGTCAAAATCAAAATTTTTTTCAAAAACGATATTTTTTAAATAATTAATTAGCTGAAAAATTAGAGCCAACTAATCACTCTTTTTGAAAAAAAATTGTGTGTAGTATCTGTAAAACTGAATGAGATATGATTCAGGAAATTCGACAAAAGGGATCACCATTTTTCCATTTTCAATATTCGAAAAGAGCGAATATTTGTAATTCGAAAAAAGTAAAAAAAATTTACACATTATGCAAAATTATGTGAACATTTGTTAAAGAATATAAATAGAGAAAATACAAATTTTTGATTTCTTTGAAATTAAAAAAAAAAAATCAGAAATTAGTCAACTTTGGAAATTTTTCTGAAATATACCCGGCTGTGTGAGTTTCAGTGTTGACATATCGCCATAATCCCTGACTCCTTACCTACAATTAGGGTTTTACAAATCCTAAAAATTGTTTACTAGATCAAACGAAGTTGAATTTTGGTCGATGAAATTTGATTCTGAACCACTGTGCGGCGGTCACTATTGCATAGTTACGGCGACACCAACGAGTACTTAGCCATGAAAAAGCTTCTCCAAATACAGTTCGGAATCGGTGTAAAAACTGTCAGCGAATATAAAACTAGAAAACGCAAAGCTCTCTGCTTGTGAGAGCTCCCCCCCAATTCCTTTAGGGGATGTAATCGAAAAGCATTTGTTTTATTTTATTTTGATATCCATCACGAATTCAATGTATAGTATGATGTTGATTGTTGACCTTTTTTATTATCTCTGTTCAATTAGTTTGGCTTAGGATCATAAAATGAAAATACCAACGGGTTTGACTGTTTTTTCAAGATTTATCAAAATTTACCCCATATTTTGATCAGCATCGCTAATCATCTTCAGGGTTCTAACGGGCTTTTCAACAGATACACTACAAAAGTAAATCGATATGGCCAGAAAACGACGCCATATTTTTTCCCGCTCTTTTGACATTTCTCTTCAGTAAGGTTTGCCATTTCATCATGGAAAGATATACGAGCCAACAATGAGTCGAAATTATTAAAATTTACTACCGAAATTTGGAGTCAGTGGCCTCAACTTTAAGAGCGCTACGTCCAATTTATGGTCGTCATAATCGTCCTACCAGATCAAGAATTGAGCGTCTAGTGGAAAAATTTGAATCCACAGGCACAGTACAAAATATTCCCGTGCCAGTTAAACAAAGAAGTGCCCGTAGTGTCCAGAATATTGCTGCCGCTGAGGCTTCAGTTCAAGAAAGCCCAAATGTGTCTCTCACACCTCGTTCTTAAGCGTTGGGCATCTCTGTGACGTCATTGTGGCGAATTTTGCGAAAAGATCTTGGACTACATTCTTACAAGATCAAATTGATGCAAGTACTGAAGCCACTTGACTACCATAAGCGTCGTATGTTCGTGAATTGGGCTGAGCAGCAACTTGAAAATGATTCGGATTTTCATCGGAAAATCATCTTCTGCGATGAGGCTCATTTCTGGCTGAATGGCTTCGTCAAAATAAGCAAAATATGCGTTATTGGTCACACAACAATCCACACGTAATCCATGAGTCATCATTGCATCCCGAAAAAATTACGGTTTGGTGCGGTTTATGGGCCGGCGGCGTCATTGGGCCGTACTTCTTCCGTGATGATCAAAACCGGCACATAACTGTGAATGCGAAACGCTACCGTTCAATGATAACCGAATATTTTTGGCCCCAATTGGATAGTATGGACTTGGAAGACATGTGGTTCCAACAGGACGGCGTCACAAGCCACACAGCGAATGCCACAATCAATTTATTGGAAACCAAGTTTGGTGAACGTGTTATCTCACGAAATGGCCCAGTCGATTGGCCGCCTCGTTCGTGCGATTTGACGCCGTTAGATTATTTCCTGTGGGGCTACGTCAAGTCTATGGTCTATGCCAACAAGCCAGTGAGGATTGATGAACTTCGTACGAATATCGAACGTGAAGTTGCAGCAGTATCGGCCGATTTATGCTTGAAAACCGCCGAAAATTGGGTTCAGCGTCTGGAGTTCTGCAGGCGTGCCCGTGGTGGCCATGCAAAAGAAATCGAGTTCCATACATAATGGCATCGAACGATATTTCACAGGAATAAAGAATTTCATTGGTATCTAAAACCGGTTTTGTTTTATTAAAAAAAACTTTTGTAGCGCTCTTATTGAAAAGCCCTGTATATACAAAAGTATTTAACATTAATAACATACTGATCAGAAAACGATTGCCAATAATGACATGTATTATAAATCACAAAAAACATATTACTCGTTCGCAGTGTGCAAGCTTTCGTATGCTCAGCAATCAACTCACCTGGCTACGGACTTTGTAAGAATATGATCAGTATACTTAATAGTTTGACGAAGGACTCCAGATATAATGTCAAAAAATAGACAATTAAGAATATCAGAATAGATGATGACGAAATATTGGTGTCATTCGACATGGCGTCTCTGTTCCCAATTATACCGATACATTTGGCCATCAAGACGTCAGAGAAGCAATGGAGTATACTGGAAAAATGCACACAAATACGACAAGACTTATTCATTGAATTGCTGAAATTTTGCATAAAAAATACGAGATATTGCAAATACGAAGACAACTTTTATGAGCAACGAAAAGGAATGCCTATGGGATCACCAGCTTCACCAGTGATAGCTGACATAATAATGGAGGAGCTACTTGACGAAACTTTGACGAGATTGGTAGTGATTGGTTGTTGCGATAAAGAGGAGTTAAGTGGATCACGCACTTAAGGCTCTTAAGACATACAACGGACAAATACAATTCACGATGGAAGAGGAAAAGGACAAAAGATTACCATATCTGGACTCTGTATACTCAGAGTAC
The DNA here is from genome assembly GCA_963931995.1 of Phaonia tiefii. Lineage (NCBI taxonomy): Eukaryota > Metazoa > Arthropoda > Insecta > Diptera > Muscidae > Phaonia > Phaonia tiefii. The sequence goes on along the minus strand of OZ008370.1, from coordinate 160,269,877 downwards.
TAATTGTTTGAAAAGAGGTTGTAGCAACCGTAAATTCGGCTGTTAACACCGAATTGAGGTTGCCACAACCGAATTGAGGTTGGTACGACCGAACTTAATTCCAACAACCGCAATTCGGTTGAAATAACCTCGTTTCATAATTGATTCGGTTGTGACAACTGAATTTTCAATTATATTCGTTTAAACAACTAAATTTTCTAAAATTTCGGTTGGAACAACCGAATTTGAAATTAGTTCGGATACAAAACCGAAATTTGTACCAATGTCGGTTGGAATAACCGATTAATGTGCCCTCAGAGAAACACTCAATTACAAGACTAACACTGACCGATGCGCTCAAATATATCGACACACAATAAGCAAACGCAAACGGAACGAATAATAGTTGACGAATGCTTGCACACTGCGAAGGAGTAATATGTCTTTAGTGATTTATAATAAATACATGTGATTATTGGCAATCGTTTTGTGATCGTACTTTACTTTTATTGACTATTTTACAACCTCATGAGGTCAGACGTCTTACACATATTATTTAAGCAAACAAAATAAACAAATTTCAACATATTCCTCCAACTGGCTCTACCCTTCGCCTTTTCTCGCCAGTTGGCAACACCAAGGATACGGAGGTATTCTTCTGCCTGGTCTTTCCAGCGGAGTCTTGGTCGTCCTCTTTTCCTGCTTTCATCGGGTGCGTTATCGAAAACCTTTTGCGCTGGCTCATCTTCATCCATTCTGATAACATGGCCTAGCCAACGCAATTGGCCTACTTTAATTCGCCTAGCTATGTCCACGTCAGAATACAAATCGAAACCCCTTTGCGCTGGCTCATCTTCATCCATTCTGATAACATGGCCTAGCCAACGCAATTGGCCTAATTTAATTCGCCTAGCTATGTCCACGTCTGAATATAAATTATATAGCTTTGGGTTCCAGCGACGTCGGTACTCGCTGTTTTCTCTAACAGGACCATATATTTTACGGAGAATTTTTCTCTCGATTACTCCCAGGTGTTTTTCATCCGCTTGCGATATGACCCAAGTTTCGGAGCCATATGTCAAGACAGGTAAAATTTGAGTCTGATATAGCTGGACTTTTGTCCGTCAAGAGAGCGCTTTGTTCCTAAACTGTTTACTGTGCCCAATATAGCATCTATTTCCAATAAGAATATGATCAGTATGTTATTAATGTTAAATATTTTTGTATATAGAACCCTGAGGATGATTAGCGATGCCAATCAAAATATTGAGAAAATTTAATAAATCCTGAAAAAACAGTCGAACCCACTGGTATTTTCATTTTATGACCTCAAGCCAAACTAATTGAACAGAGAAATGAAATTTATAGAAATCTCCATACTTTACTGATTAGTTATTTAATGATTTAAATAAAGTTGTCCACAATGAGTTTAAATAATTAATTGTACATCTGAATTTCCCAAACAATATCTATTCACACTGTGTATACATTTAGTTAAATACATTCGTATGTATGTATATAATTATAAATTGAATGCCATGAAAACAATCTCATCAATTTACTGGAAAATCTGTTAAACAAAATCGTACAAACATATTTAGTTTCAATGACTGTCAAATAAAATAGAATATTTATTTTAAAGACATATGTACATAGTATTACACGCAGTGGCAATCGACTATAAATTGATTTTAATTGTACGAGTTAATCCAAATGTGCAAATAAAATACATTTCCACAGACAACCACGGGCATAGAGCAATGTCATATAGAGCTGCCATCTTTCTCATCTGACATTTCGTTTCACACTATTCGCAGTGCGGTTGGTACGATAGAGATTTATGTGACGTAAATTGACTTACACCAGGTGAAATTACAAAAATTGCTGTCTTAAATTGTTCATGTAGCACTGTGATTTTAAAATCATTGGGGAATATTTTGTTATCTTTTTTTGTTAGTATGTACTTGAGGTGTATTTACACAAAAAATTTTACAGCACAAAACGAAATGCCGTTGCTAGTTTCTTGTTGGTTGATTTGAGCCATTTGCAACGCACCAAACGTCCATTTGCAACGCACCAAACTTCGTAAATTTACTGAGTCAAATCGCTTCTCTATATGTCAGTTTTCTATGACGACGGCTTTCAAAATTAAGTAGAAAATGATAATAATCCCAGCAACATTTTTGGTTTGAATATGCGATAAATATTCCTTTGATAACATATTTTTTGGGAACAAATTATGGTCCCCAAGGACTTCTCACAACTGATGATTTTAAAATTGATACAAGAACTTGGACCCAAAAAACTTCATACAATTGGTACCAAAAAGTTTTATCAGTAATAAATCCTTTCATAGGTCATTATCCAAATGTCTATTTAGAGGTAACAAATAGCTATAAATTTCGATTTCATATAAATTTCTAGCTACAACTTTCAGTTAGCATTAACTCTAGCACAACTAGAGTTGGCGATGCTAGGGTTAAGTTTATTTTTGTTATTTAAGAAAATAATTGCGTCTTGTCAATTGAGTCTTGGTTGTAAGTATACATGTCTTCTAGAACTGATTCTAGATTACGCATTAGTGTTCTGCAAAAGGTTACTGGGAATTTATTCTAACAATTCTTGTAACAAACTCTGAACAAAATTTCTTAATACTAGCGCAAATATGGAATATGTTTTGGTCAAAATGATTTGCTGTGAAGCCTACTAAAAAATCGACACACATATTGTTGGGATATTTCTGTAACTTTTTAATTTTAAATTAAATTTGAATACAATGTCGTTTGTGTTAACATTTAGCCCAAGTGCTCTTTATTAAATTCAATTTTGATTTAGGATTTTCATGCACATGAGCTACATTCGCGGTACTATATACATTCGTTTATCCTGTTAAAAGATTAAAAACCGTTTTCTTGAACACTGAAGATTTTAGTTAATATAACATTAAGCATTTATTTAATTCAAGTTCAAAGAATACATTTTAAATGAATATAAAAGGAATTATTATTATTATTGTCCGTTCGGTTCCACGTCTGCGCAATAACTGACTTCTCATTCTCCTCATTGTTGTCCTACTCTGTCGTCATTTGACACTAACAGAGTTGCCAGAGTTTTCGTGATCTTACACTGTGGATATATGGGCAAGAATATTTTTGTTTTGCACCTCTTGATACCTGAGTTTAGTTGGCAATCATTTCTTTTGTCTACACATTTACATGAATCTATGAATGCAGAAAGATTAATAATATAAAAAACTCTTCCCAATTTTTTTTTTGTCCAAAAGTTTTTTTCTATAAAATTTGTAGCCATTTAAAGTGTAAAAATTGAGTAAAAACGGCTTGAAACTTACTCAAGTTTTTTAAATTTTTTTTAATTTGCGTCCATGTCTTTTTTGTTTTAGAAGTCAACAAGCCCACGGCAGAGTCACTATATGTTAGTGATAAATCTCGCTTTAACAGAGCTGCGATATTATCATTTTATAAGAAAATATATGGGGCTCCAAAATTGAAACCAAATTTGAGTTTTTTTTTAACTTTTAAAGTTTTTTGACCATGGCAAGTGTGCGCCTTAATATAATTGAATTCTGATTAAAGTAGTCGATAGCTGATGTAATAATCTACAACTAATGGAAGAACATCTGAATGTGCCTCAGCTAGGGGCTTGGTACCGTCACTTCAAAAATTGAGTGAATCAGCGTACATTTTCTGAAAACAGCAGTTTTTCGCCGGGCACAATCACAATTTTATTTCAAATTGGCCAGTGCTTTTTGGGGTTAAAGTTTTTCATAAATAACACCTCCGTGTCAAGGGCGCGTCTTAAAATTTTAAATTGCAAAAATTTAGGAAAATTTTTCAAAATTTACAAAATTACCAAATTTTGTTTTGCCATTTCGCAATAGCAAACAAAGCTAAAATTTAATGTTAAGTTACTAGAAAGTAATGCGGCGATGTAAATAACTGATTCCATTCATAACATTGTGATAAAAGTCATTGTAAGTGGAAATATCTGCACTTTTATCCGCAGACATTTTTCGATGGCTCATCCAAGCCGCTGCATCAAATCAATTGAAATAAAAAAAAAACCGAAAGCTTTGTCAATGCCTTTTTCAAAATCTGAGGCGCGTGAAAAAAGTTTGAATATTCTTGAAACTTCAAGTGAAACAACATTTTCCTAAGCTTAAAAAGCCTCCCCAAATATTTCTTTTTTTTCTTCGCCTTCTTGATTGATTGCTTGATTGAATGGCACAAATCTGTTATTGTTGATTATTTGTCATATAATTTTCCCACGCGATTTTCTCCGGAAGGTCGTGGCCGATTTTATTGATTTTTGGATCAAGACGCTAGTGCGGGTTTCGGCCGAGAATTTAAGCCAAAAATCAAGGCGATTCGGTATCAGGGGAGCTGGGATTTACGTGTTTTAATTTGGGATATTTTTACCCATTTTCTGCTGTGTCATCGTATTTAACGTTGGTCGTTTGTTTGTTGTTGTGTGTGCCAAACCATTTAAAGTTGTAACTTTTGAACGATTTTATGGATTTGGTTGATTTTTTTTTGCAAAATATTGCAAATTATTTCTTCTTCTTAGCTACATTTTTCAAATATTTTCAAATCTGAGGTATTCTTTGAAGATCTGAATGCAAATGAAAAAAATATAAAAAAAACATTTTTTTCTCACTGTATCTGGCCAAATAATGAAGATAAAACAAACATTTTGGACTGTATTTATAGCTCTAAGTATGTTCTATAAATATTTAGCATTTTTTTTTTAAATCAAAAATTTTTTGGATTTTTGAGAATTTTTTAAAATTTACAACTTCAAACCGCCATAACTTTCGCGCGCCTTGACGAAAGTGATGAACTATAACAGATTTCGTTTGCTTAAGTATTACATTATGTTCGTGCAAAACGACATTAAAGTGGCATAAAAAAAAATTTAAAAAAAAGTCTAAGTGTAACAAAAAAATACTTTTGCCCATATGCACATTGTGCGGTTCCGATAATTGGGCTGTCATGGGAAACTGAATGAGAACATTACTAAATTAAAACACGTACCGAAATAATATTTCATATATATTAATAATTCCCCGTTTTTCTATTTCGATTCCAATTCCAGACCCTCGGATGTCCTTGTCGCCGACAATTACGTGCTCTAAAGCTCGACTAGATAGAGATAATTGTATTTTGCTCAAATTATTGGTTATTTTATCCGAACTAGCGGTCGTCTGTGGTGCAATTGTACTGTGCGCAGCTCTTGTGCATTAGAACGTGGGTTCGATTCCTGCTCTGACCACCGTAAAAAAAAATTATTTCGACGGCGGTCAACTCACTTAGCAACTGCGACACTATCGAGCATTTTACCATCAAAAAGCTTCTCAAAATACTGCTCGGAACCGGTGTAAAACTGTAGGCCCCAATCACTGAGTGTAAAACTAGAACACGCATAGCTCACTAGTTTGTGCGCAGCTCTTCCTAATCCTTTCGTGTAATGTAACGCCTCTAAAATTCATTCGAATTGCGGTTAAACAAATCAGAAATTGTCACACGATTACGTTTATGGTCAATTGGGACCAAACGCGGCACCCATCTTGCAGACAGCTTTCTTAAGCCCAACTGATCATTTAAAATCGAAACCACACTGCCATATGAACTGCATTAACAATCTCACGCACTTTTACTCTTCGATCTGCCAACACTATATCGTGGATTTCGACATTTTCGAGTGTATTTATCTCAATTGGCCGTCCAGAACGTTCAGCGTCATTTGTACTTGTGCGAGCACAGCAAAAGTCAGTTAACCCCTTTTTTACCATTCAAATCTATGGTGCAGAGTCCCTATAGTATTTATCAAGCTTTTCCTTGGTTTGATTGACGGGTTTTTTCGCAAAAAATAATGTTTAATGAGCACTCGAAATTCACTTTTTCCCATTTAAAAAAAATGCACAAGGTTGTATGTTTTGAACAGCTGTTAAATGCAAAGTAAAAGACGGAACTTGCTCAGAATTTGACAGTAGTCTACTAACAAGTGGTAGTTGGTTTTCATATAACTACGAGCGAAGTTGGAAAAGTCACAGACTTATTGATCCGCCTCGTATGTTATCAACCAGTTCGATTTTTCCTAATTTTCTCCAGTTGGTCACTCTAAGATTTAATACCCTGGTCATTTCTGCTCAGTGTTAAGATTACAATTGAGTATGTCTCCGAATGTAACACGCGCTGATTAATTTTACTTCGTTCTTCTCTTTTAGTTTGACAAACAAGGTTCTTCGTGGTACTAGGTTCATAGTAGGTATATTCGTGCCAGTGAACTTAGTTTGCTAAACTCAGGCAACCAAAGGCGTCAGCAGGTGGCTGTCAGCCGATATAACGATTAGCTGCAATAAATACCCAGTCCTCGACCTAGAGCGGCAGAAATTGGAATTATTGCAGCTCATCTAAATGGATTGACTGATCAAGATGAAATGTGGCATAGACGCAGCTGAGGTGTAGTGCTCTTTAGTTTCTTACATTGGAATTCCACCAATCCCACTGAGGCTGCATAGTGGTACCCTTTTGAACCGCTACCCATGGGCCGTTGTGAAATTTAGAATTTTTTTCCCACTGGTGACGTTTCCGCGTCCACTGCACTTTACCACATAAAGACTTCCAAAGCATCGGAATTTATATTCATTTCTGAATGCTAATTATAGCTTCTTGTTGCTACCTTTTCTGATGTACTCCCCATAAGCTTGTTGACTTTTCTTATCACTGTATTTTTAATGAGCCATGTCTCTTCGTTCTTATTCCTCCATTAGCTTTATTTTAATATATGTGACGTTGATAGAAATTGTCTAGTCTCAATTGCAATAACAAATTTTTCGAACGGTTTGGGAAAGCTCTAAAGCACAATAACCACCAACAACTCACTATACAAATTCACATTGATTTAAGAAAGTTTTACCAATATTTTATTAGAACATTCAAGGAACTTTGTAACATTTTCTCTTTTTTCTATGTATATAAAATTGTTTAATGAGCCTTATCTTTCTAGCCGAACCACTTGGTACGTGAATTGTTCTAAGATTGTCCAATGCTTGTTTGGAAGACTTGCAAATATTAACGAGATGGGTGAATACAGAGCGTGATATCTGTCAGCGCCTTTTCATCGAATACTGTGCACTTGCTCATTGTAGAGAATCTGATGACTTCTCTATATTATCGTTGTGTCTTAAAGCAATAAACCATCCAAATGTCATAGTTTCTAGTAGTAAATTTTGTAGTCTGCAAAATCGAAGCCATTTTGTCCGTATTTTATTGACTTAATTCCTAATATTGTGGAGCCAATATTTGATATATACTTTATTTTATGGCTTAAAAAGAGGAAGACATAAATTAATATCCATTATATGCAAAAATAAACATCATTATTATGCCAAATCTTATTCGATTTAAAACGATCGATTTCCTTCACATAAAAAAAAATAAAATAAATGGTTTCCCGTTACATCCCACGAGGGGATTAGGGAGAGCTTCTCACAACCTGTGAGCTGTGCGCGTTCTAGTTTTACACTCATTGATTGGAGCCTACAGTTTTACACCGGTTCCGAACGTATTTTGATAAGCTTTTTCCGCCGTCGTCGAGAGAAATTTAAGGTAGTCTGAGTAGGGATCGAACCCACGTCCTCATGCACAAGAGCCGCGCACACTACCACTGCACCAGCGACCGTGACATACCGGATTATAAAGTTTATTAAGAAAATATATTTTTAAAACGAACGGAAAAAATAAGGTAACTAAAAACATTTCAATTAGAACGACGTTGATCGCAAAATAAATATAAATTTATTAATAAATAAATAAATGGCTTCCCATTACATCCCATGAAGGAATTTGGGAGAGCTTCTCACAACCAGTGAGCTGTGCGCTTTATAGTTTTATACTCACTGATTGGGACCTACAGTTTTACACCGGTTCCGAACGGTATTTTGAGAAGCCTTTTCATGGCTAAGTACTCTATAGTGTCGCCGTCACTATGCGACGTGACCATCGTCGAAAGATATTTTAAGGTGGGCGGAGCAGGGATCGAACCCAGGAGCTCCTGTACAATAGGCGCGCATACTAACCATTGCACCACCGATGGCCACATATAAATTTATTATATTATTATTAATATTAATTTCAAAATACGATATTCAAAAAAAATACGACTCCAGATTTTTTACATATCCTATAGGGCAAATCAAGTTTCCTCTTTCATTCTTAGTTTAATTGGCTATTTTTCAACCTCATGAGGTTAGATGCCTTACACATATGAATCAAACAAACAAATTATTAAATTAAACAAATTTTAACATATTTCTCCAACTGGTTCTATTCTTCGCCTTTCTCGCCAGTTGGTAATACCAAGGAAGCGGAAGGATTCTTCGGCCTGATCTTTCCAGCGGTGTCTTGGTTGTCCTCTTTTCATGGTTCCATCGGGTACGTTATTGAAAACCTTTCGTATCGGCTCATCTTTATCCATTCTCATAATATGGCCTAGCCAACGCAATTGGTCTAATTTGATTCGCCAAGCAATGTCCACGTCAGAATACAAATTATATAGCTTCTGGTTCCAACGATGTCGGTACTCGCCGTTTTCTTTAACAGGTCCATATATTTTACGGATAATTTTTATCTCGAATAGTGCTAGGTGCTTTTCATCCGCTTGCGATAATAACCCAAGTTTCGGAGCCACAACTGAGAGTCTGAAATATAGCTGGACTTTTGTCTGTCGAAAGAGATCTTCTGTTCTTAAACTGCTTGCTGAGCCCAAAATAGCATATATTTGCAAGCAGCATTCTCCTATTTATTTGCATGCTGATATTGTTGTCTCTGTTTACGGCGAATCCAAGGTAGATAAATTAATCTACCACTTCAAAATTAAATCGGTTGTCGACGCAGCAGCATATGGCTTTTCGTATTTGTTTATATTTACAGGAGCTTTTTTCATTATAATCCCCATTAAGATGTTGAAGTGCTTGCACGAAAATGTGTCGCCTTTTCTCAGTCCTGGCTTGGTACAGAATGGGTCGGTGAGGTCTTTCTCTACATTCACCGTTGATTTCGTGTTGGTCATCGTCATTCCCAAGAGGCGGATCAGTTTTGCCCCAAATGTCTAGTTCGGACTTAGCTGCGTACAGTTTTCCCCGTATGGGGCTATCGAAAGCAGCTTTGTAATCGACAAAAAGATGGCATATATCGATTTTTTTTTCGAGAGACTTTCCAGGATTTGGCGTAGCGTGAATAATTGGTCAGTCTTGAACTTGCTGGTCTAAAACCACACTGATAAAGTCCAATCAGGTTTTCAACAAATGGCTGTAGTCTTTCATATAATACGCTCGAAAAGACTTTATACGCAATAGATAAAAGACTGATACCGCGATAGTTGGAACAGACAGACGGATGAATACAGGATATAATACACTGAGACTCCAATCATCAGGCATAGATTTCTCTAACAATATACTGCATATAAGTTGATGCATATGGGCTAGCAGTCCTTCGACAATATGAGTGGAGTAATGATGAAAATTGGTCTGTTCCCGTTTTAAGCACACACCGCTTATCTATCACCAGATTCGCATTCTCGGTCTTGCAGGAAGGCAGCCCATTAGTCGGTCAGTTATTCTGTCTTCTTACCCTCTGGAAAAATATTCGGGATTCATTATGCATCCTACACATTTCGGTCTTTTCACTCTCAATCTGCTCCCACTGCCATTTTTTCCGGATATATAGTTGGGCTTCCTCCCTTCTCAGCCTGTTGTACCGCTCACTAGTACCACGCGTTGTAACTGACTGCTTAGTTCCCATACGTGCAGCGTCTTTTTCATCAGTTGCAATGCGACATTCTTCGTCGTAACATAGCTTATCCTTCTGCGGTTTTTGATAGTCAAGTTTAATCCTTGCACCGGTTTCGAAAGAATGGGAGATGTGCTTCCACTGCACTTCTGGTTCCTCGGGAGGCAGAGTGTTCTGCTCTAGCAGGAGAGTATGCTCTTGTTGGTAGACCTTTGATATCTCTGGTATTTGCAGCTTGCCGATATCTAGTTTTTCCCTTGTTCGGCTTCCTACTGTTTTGGCCTGCTCAGCCTTGTGCGAACTTGGGCAGCCAGCAGCTAATGATCTAAGTCGATATTGACACCTCGACTCACAAGTACATCCATTACACTAGAATAATGCCTGCCATCCATTACCAACTAATCAAGTGGGTTCTTCGTTTGCTGATCAGAAGGGCAAGTTCTCTGTTGTAAAGTTCCATTAATTCGTTTATCGAAACCTTTACCACACCCCTCAACAAGTTTTGTTTTAAAGCAAACTACGTGACACAAATGGAGTGACACCATGTGCGATACTGACAATAATAAAATGTAGTAAGTTACACGATGGCAGGTGTGCATGTAGCATCAGTACAAATAGGAGGCTTTTAAAACACTTGTGTTTTTCAAAACAATTGAGTATAAATCGTTAAAGATTTTCGTGCAATGCTCGCTTTAAAACATCCCATACAATCATCCCACAATAACGTAAATATAATTGTAAGCTAACATCGCCACAGTCAGTCCCAGATCGACAGTCATGTGACCACAAATTAACAGCCTTTGATTTCAATAAATTCGTTTACCCCAACCTTTCGCTCCGTCTCTCCCACACACAATGTGACTAATTTCGAACTAATTACAGTTTCTCGACATTTTCATGGACAAAGCGATGGCTGTGTAGACTAAAGCACCTAAAATGTTTAGACTAAATCACCTAAAATCTGGCACACACATAAAAACTTAAGCATATGTTATGTGTTCAATGGGAAAGCTACTACACACGGGTTTCACCACATGCAAATGATTATTCTAACAACCACATTAGTGAATGCCCATTATGTGTGGTATTGTAGGTGGGCGTTAGAGAGCAAATATATTAAATTTGCTTGCAAATATTTGACATCGAATTTCTTAGATTTCCCAAGAATCCAAATACCTGACAGTAACATATTTCAAAATCAATAACTAACAAACAAACCAACCCATCAGAAACTTTGTTATTCCCACTCCATTAAGTGCAGACAACTGCCAACAGAGGAAATCAATTTCAAATGTCAAACTTTGTTGGTCAAACGAAATTGGCAGGATATACTTGATTTATGTTTAAAGCTAATCGCAATTCGCTTCCACCCGTAAGACTTACAGTGTTCGATATAAGAGTAGGAGAACATGAATGTGTGAAACGAAAACTAATCTAAAGATGAAGTGAATGTTTTCTACTTTAGTTATCATGGCTATGATGGATTTGGCCTTATTTTTATATGCTAATATATTAAAACTTGATATAACACTGACTTGTCGGACCAGATTTTCTAAGTGAAAAAGGGTTTATTATTGAAACAATTGGAATTGCAAAATTGGGCGTAAGTTAGCACAACTAGCTTTGATTTTCTATGAATTTATAGTATGATTCTTACCGTTCAAATAACCTTGAAAATATAACTTACTCTTCCTGATTCCATAAAATCTATACCACTAAGATAATATATAACAACAGCACATTATACATTACCTGAACGCTGTTTAATACTGTTTGATTGCATACACATTGACCACACCATGTGACAAAAATTGACGTTCTTCCCTTGCTAAGAACGAAAAGGATATACATTTAAAATAATGACCCCTGTCACAATGCGAAAAGCATCAATATGCCTATCAAATCAAATAAGACGATTATTAATATTTGCTGCAAACTTTTATTTAAGTTTTTAGGGAGTTATACGGTAAGTTAGTTTATACGTTAGTATACGTTATACATTAACGTTTTGCATTGAAAAATCTGATATAAAATTATGGTATGGAGCTGGAATCGTTACATCCTGGGCCAAAACTTCGGCCTTCTATTACACGGAGGTACAAAAAATCAAAAATTTCAAAAATTAGATTGGTTAGAGCGCTTTGAAGCTCTAGTATGATAACCTCAAGTCGAGATTATGAGGTTCAAAGATTCCCCTTTCTCTTCTTGAAGTTGGTAGAGGTTGGGGAAAATCTCTGTTTTTGGTAGTTTGGATACAATAATGGACTTTAAATCGATTGTAAAATGCTCGGAAAGAGTCGGGGCAGTGTTACCAACCAAAACCTGAAAACCGATAAAATACCTAAATGTCTATTTTTAGTCCTCCTGTAAAATTTGGTTTGTAACGATAAGGCCCCTTTTCCTGTGGAACATCACATATAGAGAATGACCGAAACCACCACGTTGTATACTTTATATTAATGTTTTAAAACATTAGTTACTTATACGATCTGAGTAACCTCGTAATGATATAACCATGCGACATGATCTTTTCCCAACAAAAAAACTAAATTCGAGTTAAACTTGTAAAAATAGTTTTGTTTTCGATTAAACGCACCTTTTCCGAGATATAAAGGGTCCGCCATCTTACGTTTTTTTTTTTCAACTAGTGCTTATTTCGTGAATGGTAACACTTAGCTCATGTCTGATTTGACAGATAATTAGTTTTATCCTTCCGCCGAACGAATATGGTTGTGTATACGCTTGAACAACGCTGGAAAATATTGCGACATTACTTTGAAAATCATGGTAATGTTGCAGAATGTGTGCGAAAATTGCGTACGGATTTTGGAAGAAGAGAAGCACCGTCAGCTCTGTATGTTCGTTATCTTCTGAAAAAAATGAAAGATACTGGCATCCTCATCGATAAACCAAAGCGTGAAAAGCCAAAAATAGTGCGTACACCCGAGAATATTGCTGCTGTGGCAGAAAGTGTGCGTGAAGCGCCATCAACAACAATTCACCGTCGTTCTCAACAATTGAACATTTCGGAGACATCATTGAGACGAATTTTGCATAAAGACCTTGGTATGACGCTGGTGTCGGCTACTGCATGGCCAGCCGAGGCAGGCATTTGAATGAAATTATTTTGCATTATTAACCGGAAGGATTTTACTTTCAAATAAAAAAAGAAATTTGAGAAAATATTCACTAGTTTTTTTTATAGCATTTTCACAAAAAAAAAGTTATTTGGCGGACCCGTTAGTAATTTTTTTAATTTAGCGATTTTTGTTTTAAAAAAAAATAATGGCAAGCTAATTGGAACACTTTGTGAGAAAGCCTTAGAAACCCGTACAAATATGTTATTTTTACGACTGTGAGCTTTAATTTAAGATATAGACAGTTTTTCATATTTTCGATCAAAAGTAGGGTATCGTATAATATGATGAATTTCATGTAAAAATCGAGATGCATTGAACCCGACCCCCTCAGTTATCGATGAAATTTTGTTTATAGCTAAACTTGATCAATACAAACAAACCCTCATTTTTAGAAATGAGTGTTTTGCGATTTTTTGGGCGTGGCACAGTGGGAAAGTTTTCGAAAAAACGCGAAAATGGTCGAACACAGCTCCATTTGAACTACAATAACTCAGAATCGGCAGAACCGATTTCCATGATCTTGGTATCATTCACAAGATATTTTAACAGGCTTTATGACACGTTTAAAAAAAAATACACTGTAAAAAATTTTATAACAAAAAAAAATTTTAACTAACGAAAAAACTAAAAAGATCAAGGGTTTTTTTACAGTGTATTATTTTTTTAGGAAGGTTTATCTTTCACCTATACCATATCCAAAAATAAAAATGGGTTCTTTTTTAGTTTTTTTTATATAATTTTTTAAGTAGTGTCACTTCTAGTAATTGCCCTTATATTCCATATTTACAGGTAAAATAAATAAACATTGTCCCAGGAAATTTCATTTTGCTCCATTTAAACTACAATAACTCAGAATCGGCTGAACCGATGTCCATGATGTTGGTATCATTAAAAAGATATTTTAACAGGCTTTATGACACGTTTAAAAAAAATAAAAAAATACACTGGAAAAAATTTTATAACAAAAAAAATTTTAACTAACGAAAAAACCAAAAACATCAAGGGTTTTTTTTACAGCGTAGTATTTTTTTCGAAAGGTTTATCCTTCACCTATACCATACCAAAAAATAAAAATGGGTTCTTTTTTAGTTTTTTTTATATAATTTTTTAAGTAGTGTCACTTTTAGTAATACGTACCGTAAGTTTTCGAAATAATTCGAATAACAGCGAAAATATCAGGTCACATTCTTACACATTTACAAAATAGTTCAACAATTCTAACATTTTTTAAATGTTTACAAATAAAAAACCATCAACAATTGTTTATATTATTTGCCATGTTTTTATTAATTTGTGTTTTATTTTATTTATATATTTTTTTTAAGTTAATTATTTGTAAGAAATTTTGCGCTGCTCAAATGAATGTTGGCGACAGCTGGAAAATATTCAATTATATTTGCAGCCTCGTTTTCACTTATTTTACGGAGCGAAGCGCAACACTTATTAGATATTTTTATGCATCTGGACTTATTGTTTGAATTCATATTCACTCAAATTTTTAAAATAAATTTTTAAACTGTTTATAATTATGAATTTCGGTACCTTCATCAGGTGCATTTATATAGCAATTTTTAAGGCAAGCAAGAACTTGTTGGGGTTAAAACATATTCATAATTTTCCTGGGACAATGTTTATTTATTTTACCTGTAAATATAAAATATAAGGGCAATTACTAGAAGTGACACTACTTAAAAAATTATATAAAAAAAACTAAAAAAGAACCCATTTTTATTTTTTGAAATGGTATAGGTGAAGGATAAACCTTTCTAAAAAAATACTACACTGTAAAAAAACCCCTTGATCTTTTTGGTTTTTTCGTTAGTTAAAATTTTTTTTTGTTATAAAATTTTTTAAAGTGTGTTTGTTTATTTTATTTAAACGTGTCATAAAGCCTGTTAAAATATCTTTTTAATGATACCAAGATCACGGAAAGCGGCTCAGCCGATTCTGAGTTATTGTAGTTTAAATGGAGCAAAATGAATTTTCCTGGGACAATGTTTATTTATTTTACCTGTAAATATGAAATATAAGGCAATTACTAGAAGTCACACTACTTAAAAAATTATATAAAAAAAACTAAAAAAGAACCCATTTTTATTTTTTGATATGGTATAGGTGAAGGATAAACCTTTCTAAAAAAATAATACACTGTAAAAAAACCCTTAATCTTTTTGGTTTTTTCGTTAGTTAAAATTTTTTTTTTTGTTATAAAATTTTTTACAGTGTATTGGAAATCGGTTCAGCCGATTCTGAGTTATTGTAGTTTAAATGGAGCTCTTTGCGACCATTTTCGCGTTTTTTCGAAAACTGTCCCACTATGCCACGCCCAAAAAATCCCAAAACAGTCATTTCTAAAAATGAGAGTTTGTTTGTATTGATCAAATTTAGCAATGAACAAATTTTCATCGATATCTGAGGTGGTCGGGTTCAAAATTTCAGTTTTATCTCGATTTTTAAATGAAATTTATCATATACGACATATTATATGTTTAAGTTAATTTATATCACTCACAATAATAGTTTCTCCAGACAAGCATCCACAATTGTTTGCATGTGTTTGTGAAAGCGTCAATGGTGGCGTCAGATTCAATTTATGATAATATGTATTCTTCGCTGGCTGATATCTATACACTGTATTGTTTTTTCACAACTTTGTTTATCACTTTCTATTTAAAACAATAGGTTTTCTGTATAGTTCGAATACATAACTTTGTAACAAGTGTCTTTGTTACAGAAACTAAACTATGATTACAGTGACTGATATTTGAATGCGAATTCTAATATTGTACATTTTATTAGTTGTATCTTTTATTTCAGATGAGTGAGGTTTTTGAAATACTCAAATTGGTTAATACAACTTACGTTGGGTAGTAGGAACTTGTATTTTTAGTCTATCTTATTTTAAGACTATCAATAACATCGAAAAATAATTCTGATGTATGACAATTATGAATTATAATCAAAATAGAGACGTTATCATGGTATTTCCAATGCCTGGATTGATTTCCAACTAATCTTTCGCCTCTGTGTATGGTCAATGGATGGAATCGGTATATTCTGCGTCACAATTTCTGTCTTCTATAACTAATAGTGCAGTAATATGAATTATTCCAACTATACATACTAAGAAAATATATAGAATGCTTGAATTTAGAAATATTTCCAGTCATTGTTAATGATAGAAGACTGAAATTATGGCATAATATGTGACGGTTCCAACTAGAGTGTCCAAATCTGAAACCGAAAAACAGGTAAAACCGGTTGAACGGTCTTTTTGTTATAAACCACGTGCCGGTTTTTAAAAAAAAATATTTTCGAACAAGCCGGACATCGGTTATTTGACGTTGGTTAACCGGTTCACCGGAATTTACTTAACATGTGTTAATATCATTAAACAAATTAATAATGATATGATTTTCGAATTTCAAGGACATTTTGGAATTAAGAATCATTATTTCTACTTCCAGATATGATTTTATTCTTCAATAACTTCTGCACGACATTTGTAAACAATTTTTTTATTCAAATTTCAAAATGATTTAATGATTTGAATACGACATAATTCAAAATTAATTAAGAATCAAGTGAGCTTTCCATCACTTTTTTTCAAAATTCATTATTAAATATATTTTATAAATATGTAAATGATTTAAAGTCTTTTTATTTTATTAGTCAAGAAAAGGAATCATTGGGATGCAGTTGCAACATAACTTATTTTTTTAAAAACTATATCTCTATTACCAGAGATATAGATTTTCTTGAGCCTTACAAATAAAAAAAAAATCCAATGAGTGTTCGAACTCACGGGCGATGTGTTAACACCTTTTTGCTACACGGTACCTGTTCGATTTCTATGAACACATTCGTAAATGTTACATTGGAAAATAAAAAACAGCGTTCAATCATATGATGACGTTACAGTTAAATGATATTAATACTTAAAATTATTTAAAGACCCAGTGCAAGCACATGTGTCATTATTTTCTTGCTCAATACTTTTTGTTTTATTCCCACAAAAGTCAAAGAATGCAAAGCAACAGACACTTGTACATACATACATACATTGTTATATTCGTACGATATAACCGAAGATCAACATAAAATACTTTTTTAATATTACTCCAAATTAATACTCCAAATTAAAACAATTAAATCTCGGCTCGCCGATATCGGATCGCCTTAATTTTTGGCCTAAACTCTTCGTCGAAACCCGCACTAGCTTTTTAATCCAAAAATTAATAAAATCGGATATGAATTTCCGGAGAAAATCGCGTGGGAAAATTATATGAAAATCGCCCAATAATCACTTTCGATACCGACTGCCAAGCAACGAACAAACAAACGATGATTTACTCTTAAAACCTAACACTTGCGTATGTATTAGTTTGATAGTTTACTGCCCTAGAGGCGCGCGTATAGATGTTAACACATCAATAAAAAAAATCCATTTAGTGTTCGAACTCACGGGTGATGTGTTAACACCTTTTGTTACACGGCACTTGTTCGATTTCTATGAACAGATTAGTAAATGTTAAATCGGAAAGGAAAAACAGCGTTCAATTATATTATCACGTTACATTTAAATAATATTAATACTTAAAATTATTTAAAGACTAGTGCAAGCACATGTGTCATTATTTTATTGCTCAATACTTTTGTTTTATTCCCACAAAAAACAAAGAGAATGCAAAGCAACAGACACAGGTACATACATACGTTGTTGTGTTCGTGCGTACGCTACAAAAGTTCAGACAATTTTCGTTGCTCTCTTGCTATCTCATTTTTATATACGTATAACCGCGTCATTATTCTCTTTGCTCTGAGAGGGCTCCTCAACAACACAAGACTTCTATTCGCTGCCGCTACATCAGTGCGTGCTTTTTTTGCAGTCTGACAATCTCTGTTTCGCTGTCGGACATCTCCTTTTTTACTTACGGGTATGACAACTAGATGTTGGACGATTCTGAATCCCGATATGCACACAAAATTTCATACAAATCGGTCTAGCCGTTTCGGAGGAGTTTAACGCGAAACAATCTGTGATCGCAGTCGGACAAACTATGTTTGGATGTGTTCACTTTGTGAGTTTAATCCCTACCCGCACCTATAGATGTTAACACATCAAGAGTGCCAATAAGAAGGCCTAATAAGAAGACGTAGAGCACAACGAAACAACAGTCAATAACAATTGACGGTAAACATTGTGTTGTCTTTTAGACAATAACAAAAATCATTCTAATGTAGACCGATGCTTCTCTGGAGATGTAAGGAAGTTGTTTGCAAATGTTTTCTTATATATTTTGCTTGCGATACTTTTCGAACACTTGCATAGTGGAAAATTCTCAATTGAGATGAGTTTTCGTTTGCATTTAGTTTGATCCATTTTTTAAAAGCAGTATTCCAATCAACCGCTGATGAAGATCTGTGGCTAGATCTGAAATAGCTACACGGTTTGCCAGGAATCAAGAAGATGCAATTGCATAACATCTTCTTTCTTTAAAAATTATATCTCTATTTATAGAGATACTAGCTTACCCGGCAGACGTTGTCCTGCTTAATATTTCAAGCGATTTGTTTGGGAGGTACCACGCCTCTTTGTCCAATTGGACCGTATAGTAAATCTAAACCACCCAGGGCGCCACCCAAATGCATACAAAAAAATGTACTCAAATCGGTCCAGAAGTTTAGGAGGAGTTCAGACACAAACACACGTGCAGTAGAATAATATATATAAAGATAGATGGTCTTGAGCCTGACTAATAAAATAAAAGAAGTACCAATAAAATTCCGAATAAATAAAAAAAATCATCTTTGATAAATATTTTAAGCTTAATAAAATATGATTTTCGAATTTAAGGGCGAGTTTCACACTCGTTATTTAAAAACTCAATTTAAAAGCTTCCAGACAATTTCATATTATATGACATTTAAATGACAAACATCGGGCATTTAAACTACATTTAAATGGAGAATTTTCAACTGTAAATCTGGTCATAAATCAGTTTAATTTGAAAAACTTACAAATTTTATATTAAACATGCATTCCAAATGGGAATCTGATTTGAATTTAAAATTTAAACGTAATTATCATATTCAACTACAGTTGTGAAATGTTGCGTTTACAACACAAATAATTAGATGAACTGGTCGCTAAACAAATGTTTGTAAGTGCTGTATGTGTAATTAAATTTAAACCAAAAAAAACCCTGTTTCACCGGCTTTTGGGAAATTTTAAGACCGACAGCCCGTGTTCGAAAAATTGATTTTTACAACGTGGAGGAGGTTTCGGTCTCACATGCTGTCGTACTTGCTTGAATTGTCGTATTTTTAAACAACAGTTGTACAAAACAAATATAAAACTAATATACGACAATACAATCCCGAATGATATGTTTACTGCTTGTTGTATTTTACTAGTGCTATTCTTGTACCGAGTTTGTTATCACACAATACAATTGATAAGTAACATCACTACCATAAGAACTGTTCTTGTTATTCATTATTAGTTATTTTGTGATCTTATTATTGTGATGTTAGTATTATTACTATGTTATGTTACTGATGTTATTATTTGATCCTTTTCGTTTTAAAAAATGGTTTACAACATACAACAACATACAACAGAAAATGCAATAATAGTGTGTACACAACTTATTTACGAAAATGCAATACAACGAACGAGAATACAGTAGCTTGTGAAACCCCCAATTGTTAGAGTTTGAAATTATATGCACAAAAAAACGCGCACCAAAAATCGTAAAATATGCAGTGAATAAATAAAATGCATCTATTGTGAATTCTGAACATATAAATCGAAGAAAACAATTACAAGAAAATTCAAAATATTCATTTTTAGGCAATTTTTCAAAAATAAAAATATTTAAATTATATTAGGTAATTGTTTCTACCATGCAAACCAACCATTCTTTACGTATATTTTTTACAAATAATGTCTTTCGTATGTTGGCCGTAACTGTGGGTAACATGGTACATTTTGAAGATCGGATTAATGACGACGTATTAAGCATTTTCACTTCCTGGTTACCGATGTAGGCTTTATACGTTATGTAGCTCCAAAACATGCTTTATTTAATGCTTTATTTAAAATTATTCAGTCTTCTTGACTTAAGCTTCTGTTGCTAACAGATTTTAGAGAAAAAATGGATTACTTAAAGCTAAGCATTCTCCTTATGTGCATAAGAATGGTTGTATATTACATTTGACAGCCGCAACTCTTCTTGGGTAGTGCGGATTGAGTCAAATTAAGCTTAAATGGTTGTGCTCTTCTTGAAATCATAAACAAAATTGTTATACACACATGTATATAATAAAAATAAATGTGGCCCTTCTTGAGCTTTATTGTTTTAAATATCAGATGAAAAAATGACGATACACCGAAGTGAAATATATTGGGATGTGACGTTCAGCGTTGTTGAACCCGCTTCAACACACCGAATAACCACTAAAGTCCACATAATATTTAAAATTATTTAGACCCTCGCATAAACAAGAACTTAAGTCAACCCAAGTTGTTTTCCATGTATTCTTCTCTTTTTTAAATATAATACAATGTATGTTGACCTAGTTGAATCAAGACAATCAACAAAAATTTCGATATGCGACTTACGCGCATATTAGGCGCCATTTCATAAAATTTAGGTTTTGGATAAAACAGCTTATTAAGCGATAAGGTCTCCAAAATACCGCCCTTAAACTTTGGAAAATCAACTATATTCTATTTTGAGATATATCTCCTAATTTAAGCAATAAACTTACATATTTTTAACTTAATTGAATATATTTTTGACTTAATAAGTTATATTAAAATTTCACCAGAAATCTATGTAATATTCGCCTTACGTTTTTCCGAATTGCACAGATATATTTTGTTTCCCAATTGGAGCATTCAGGTGTTGCCTAAACACAGGGAAAATATTAGTGGGAAATCAATTCAAGTCTTGGAGATTCTATGATATAGAATTCAGAATTGATGATTAGAATTCATAATTATTTTTCATCAGAATTATTTGTCGATATTATTTAAAAATTATAAATAGGTCTTAATTAAGTGATATAACCAATTTAAGTACTTCTAAGACTTCATTCATCTGAAATTGAAGACACAACTCATAAAAATTCAATATTAGAATTCGTGTTCAAACATTAGTCACTGTAATCATTCTTTAGTTTCTGATACAAAAAAACTTGTTACAAAGTTATCTATTCGATTTTTCATAACAAGCTTTCCTGTAAAAGAGAAACTATATTATAATGTTACACAATGACTTTTCAGAAAAACTACTATTATTACAAGCAGAAAGTGAGAAACAAATTTATGAAGTAGTAATTAAACTTATTGACCTCATCCACTGAGAAACATGGTAAGTACACTTATTCCCATTTTACGCCGTATAGATTCAGAATTTTTTATGCTTTGGACAAAAACAACGGTTGATATATATTTTTCTATACGAAATCAAGTATCAAAACTTTCAAAATTGTAAATACATAGGAATTTGCTGGTTTTTGTTTGTTTTATTTAACTTATTTGGTTAGTAAATGGGCACACTGCAGTATATATGTACTGCATTAAAAATTGCAGTAAGCAGTAAATTTACTGGTTACTGAAAAAATTCAGTAAATTTTTACTGATAATGAAATTTAATTGGCATTACCAGTAAAATCATAGGGCCGTATTCATAATAATCAGTAATCGGGCATTACTGATTACTGAAAATTCAATGCACCTCATCATAATCATGTAGGCACTTTATAAAAGTTGCTTTGACAAAGCTTGCGACTGTGGGTTTGCACAATTTGTATTAAAATCTCCACCCATAATAATTGGCATGAGATGGAGATTGTTACCCAATTGTCGTGCACCAGCTTCAGTGTAAGGCAACAGTACGTAATGAAGATATGTTATAATCTTAATTTATATTGGAATCTAATAGAAATTTTATTAGAATTAACATTACCTCCATTCAGCTTTGATACACTTTGTGTTGTTTTATGTTCTGAGTTATAATTTTTTTGGTGTTTTGTAAAATATTTTATTATTTTGTATTTGTTGCGGTTGACAAGTTATTAAACAGCTGTTTACTGTAGTTATTTTACAGCAATGGTTTTCGAAAATTAGTAGCTAATATTGCACACTAGATGGTGCTTATATGCAGCTGTTAAGTATGAATGACAATCTCAAAGATGAAGAAAACTTTAAGTTTTTAGTTTTCCTTATATTTGACAAGTTTAGTTTTTAGTTTTCTTTATTTTGCTTTGTTTTAGTAAATTTTTTATTAAAAGTGCAAAAAATCTTTTTAAAAGTTATTAAAATTAAATGTTTTTGTATTCATTTTATTTATTTGTTTTCATTTGTCTACGATAACATAATGTACGACAATTAGTGACAATTAGTCGCTACTATTGCACACTATATGGTGTTGAGTATATTGTATGCAGCGTATGAGTACACTAATACACTCATACATAGCTCACACCGATTTGATAACGCTTTACGATTGGTTAACGATTACACCGCACATCTTACTCTAAATTTGTGATTGTATTGTGAAAAAGATTTTTACCCCCAGCGTATAGATGTTTACTCATCAAAAATTGTTTACACTTATCCGGAGGAACTATTATTGTGGATGGCACAAATTAACTTAAACATACTTCTGATATTTTAAAATTATGACTGTTTGTGTATGGTTACAAATAGAGTTCGTATTAACTCTCCCCATTTGCAACCCAAACACATCACCGTGGGGAATGGGTAATGAACGTTTACTCGTTACCCACAGGGTATAGGGAAATAATGGGTAGCTACCCACGACGGTGGATGGGAAATTACCCTGCACCATTATCCATTACACATGGAGAATGATCAAGCGGCCTTCACCCATTGCCCAAGGCGATGGGTAATGGATTACCCAGGGTAACCCATCTCGATTTTTGTTCGTAAATGTGAAAAATGTACAAAGAATGTCTATATCTCGGAAACGGGGCGTTCAATCGAGAAAATAACTAATTTGTGTGGGTCTCTATGGGTTTTTTATAATGTGGTCCAATCGTATGGAAGAATTATTTTTTTTAAAAAAACCACCAAAATAAGAAAATGCTAAAATAAAAAAATTACTATAACTCGGAAACGGTGCGTTCAATTGCAAAAATAATAACTTTGTTACCCCTATAGCAAGCCTTAACCAATGCAAGTAATTTGTTTTTGTATACAAATTTTAGTTTAACGATTTTTTTGTGAAAAGCAACCATTATTTAAAGCCTCTTACAGAGTTAAAAATTTATTAGTTTTGCGTTTGGACGCGCCGTCTCCGAGGTATAACCATTTTTTTTTATTTTGGCGAATTTTTTTAGAAAAAAGTCGTCCATACGAATTGGACCACTTTTGGCAAAAACCCTGAGAAACGGGAAAACTGGAGAACCCGGAGAAGCGTTTCCGAAATATAGACATAATGGCTTTTAACGAATTTTTATTCGAATTCGATTTGTTCAAAAAAGTGATGCCATGATGCAACACACATTGGTTACAGGTAAAATATTTATTATTTTTGAGATTGGTCGCTTCCGAGTAATATCCATTTTGTTATTTTATCGATTTTCTTATTTTGGCGATTTAAAAAAAAAATCAATGCGAATTGGGCCACTTTATCAATATCGATTAGAAACTCGCAAAAATTTGTTATTTTTCCATTCGACGCTCCGTTTCCGAGATATACAAATTTTTTCTAAGGTTTTCATATTTTCGATCAAAAATGGGGAAAGGTTCCCAGGGTAAACCATTACCACGAAATAAGAAATTTAAAAGTTGACTGGTATCAAAAGCCTACAGCGTCAGGACGATTAATTAATTATTATTTTTAGCATCCCAGAGGGACAGAAAGAATTTCGTTAACAGAGTGCTGAAAATAAGCGACGTGGGATTTCATGGGAAAAATAAGGAGAAAGTACGAACGATTTTAAAAATTAACAGTTTTCCCCGCAACACGATAAACGACTTGCTAACGCAAACTGATTTGAAACCACCAACACCAAAGGATCAAACTAGACCGGAGAATATATATAAATCCATAACTTACAGAGAGAAATACCACTTAACTCCAAAGTCTAACTTTACGATAAATCACCCTTTTAGTAGGACTAAATCGAGAATCGATGCGGATGACAGGCCAAATGGGGTGTACGAAATCGAGTGCAACGGAGACAAAACGAAAATATGCCAGAAGGTATATGTTGGAACGACGATGAATAAACTGAAGACGAGAATTTGATCACATAAATCGGACCAAAAGGCACACTATATACCTTTGGAACAAAAAAAAAAAACACTCGCATTCATAACGGGATATAGCATCAACAAATGGCAGTGACAGCCATTAAATTCAAGTAATTAGTTTAGCATACCAATATAGTATTGGATACAACCGAATTAGTTTTTACATTTTTGATTGATCCAACAAATAGAATATTCATCACTACAGGATAATTTGGTTGCTACAACTAAAACTCGGTTGACAGATCACATATATTTCTTGTGGCTGTGGATTCAACTAATTATTTCAGTTCTTGCAACCAAAATTGGTTTACAAATCAACGAACATGCACAATATATATGGATATGGAACACAATTATTTGTAATCACAACTGAATAATGTGACAGTCCAAGGAACCGCCAAATTTTAGTTAGCTGTGTGTGTGACCACGAATCTCCTCTCTGTGTGATTAGAGTTTTTGAGGACATTAACACTTTTTCAAGAACACTGCAAATATATAAAACTAATTACTTCGATGCCGAATTTTTTAATTCTTTTTGATTTTACGCTCGTTCTTACAACTAACAACTCAATCCGCTTGCCGGTTGCAGTAACACCATATTTGATTTACATTTAAACAAGCGCACCGTGCAACACAATAAAAGAGCATTTGTTACATTTAGTTGCAAGTGGTTGTGCTATTTCCCTTCGCTACAGGTTTTACAACTGCTAAATAAAAATATAATGGCCTTCCAGAACAATAGGTTTGGTGTCGCACGCACATGTATGCAGTACACAGGTTTTCACATTATACACAATGTATATGTACAACAATTGTTGCCATTGTTTTATATTTTACACCAGATTAACACTCGTATGTTAAGCAAAGCCTTGATGGTTTTGTTGAACATTATTACATAAAAGTGCAAAGTGCTCAAACATACGTTTAACACCAAAACACACCACAACCCCGATAATAGTTAGAGAAACAGGAAGTATGTTTTGAAGAAATTAAATTCTTTTATGAAATTATTTGCAAAAACACTGGTTGTGTCAAAAATGAGGAAAGAAATATGTTTGCTTTCTAGGCAATACTTCCAAGTGTGTTTTTTGAAGAGACTGTTAGTCTAAATTTTCCAATAAAGTATTCGAGAATGTCAATACTCCGTACCGCAACTACTTCAAACTCTCTGGGTGCTTGTTTGTCGCTACATTTGTATGCAGGCGATGGTGGCTACTTCAACATTGCGACAGAGTCCATGGTCACATAACGATTTTAAAGTATCTGGTGCAATCCATGTTAGAAGTAAGTGAGGTTTTCGGTAGAATAGAGAGGTATGTGTATGAAATTACACAAAAATGGAGTTAGACATCTGATGACGAACTTCTCAAGCAGTTCGACACTGGTCATGCCATTGAGTGTGCTGAACTGAATTGTGTATTTTGCCGACAAAAACCAACCATTTTTCACACTAGAGAATATTCCTGGCCTTGTTAGCTTGTAGTATGAACTACCCATACGAGTACAATAACTAAAACTAACAATATCGGTCATATATAGTTCAAAGACGACCGGCCATAACGCCCAACGGTCATAACGCCCAACGGTCATAACGCCCAAATTTTTTTTTGGGCCTTATGTCCGCTCTGGGGGCGGTCATAACGCCAAATTTGGTTTTAGGCCTTATGACCGACCTCAGAGCGGTCATAGGGCCCAACAGATGGAAGGACACAAAGCCCAAAATTTACGGGCATTATGACCTCCCCTAGCGCGGTCATAACGCCCGAATAGTATTTTGATATTTTTTCTCAACTTATGAGCAAATTTGAATGTTTTTGGAAAAAAGTGTTGTTACTGTGCGAGAAGAAACTATAGTTTATTAAGGCTGAAAAGTAGAATTGTTTGATGATAGATGTAAGTGTAACATTCATTCAGTTGTTTATGAAGCAGTGAGAAGAATGGGTTGAATTTCAATTTGTTGGAGGTGCTCGAAGAAATTGTGAATTGGTGTATACTCCAAACAACAAACAACTTTTTAAAGTAAAAAAACTAAATACATATATAAAGAAAAATATTGTTTTCAGAGATATTTTTGTTACCAAGAAAATTGTAAATTGTGAAATTTTAAGAAGAATCAGACGCTCCATTTTGCGATTCCTTTCATCATTTCACTTATTGTTGTACTACTTAATAATAACATTTAAAAACTGAATGGGGAGTGCAATTTGGAAAAGGAAGAAATTGTGGAGCTGGTGATGAGGAGAATTTAAAACAAATTGGCTGTATCTTTTAAACGATGCATCTAATCGCAAAAAGTGCCAAAATTCGTGATAATCTCTATAAAAATATAAAAATGTACGGTCGGAGGATGAAGGTGATTGAGATGGCTGAGGCGGTTGATATCACAACTGAGCGGGTACACCACATTCTACCGCGCGATGGGTGACGCTATTACGGAAATCCAGCGAGTGTTTGGTGATGTGCCAACGCACCATACATCCATCCCAATACACCATACACCAAGGAACATTGAAATCAGCGGTCATCTCCGTTTTAACATATACCAACGAGGACCAAGGTGAGTTCGTTGAGCAACAAGGATGTGGCAACAGTTTTCTGGGATGCATGGGCTGACATTCACGCCGATTAGCTTGACAAGTGTTAAACGATCACATCCGAATTTTACTTTTTAACAGCTGTCGGAAAAATTTATCAATTTATTTATTTCAGTCCATGGATTAGAAGCCCTACAGAATAACAAAACTTAAAACTAATGCAACTCTATAATTGTATTGAATCGAATTAAGGGTAAAGATATCTCAATATTAAACTTAATGTTAATAAAACTTTCAGAATTGATTTGAAGCTAATACGACCACATGTGACGGAGAAAAAAGTTATCTTACCCCATGATAACGTACCGACGCACAAGTGTATAGTCGCAATGCAAAAAACCATAAATTGTGCTACGAATTGCAACCTCATCCACTATGTTGTTCGGATTTACCCCCAGTGACTACTTATTATTTTCAAACCTAAATAAATGGCTAGGCGGCAAGAGATTATGGTCGAATGATGATCTTAAGAAACTCTATTATTTTGAAAGACTACAATTGAAAACGTAGAACTAAATAAAAACATTCCCACCACGTTGCATCAAGGGATAAGGGAGAGGCTTTTACAATCAAACAGGTTCATCATAACATGTGTCTCCAAACTGCCCGATCTTAAGCCCTCCTCCTCCAGTTGGTAACACCAAGCTCTTGCATGCAATGTTCCATCTGGTCTTTCCGGCGAAGGCTTGGTCGTCTTGTCTCTCGATGGCCTTCGAGTACGTCTTCGAATACTTTTCGCACTAGTTTATTCTGATCCACTCTACTGACATGGCCTAGCCACCGTAAGCGCGATATTTTGATACGCTTAACTACTTAGATGCCCCAATATAGGATATAAAGCTCGTGGTTCATCCTTAATCAGTACTCGCCGTTTTCTATCACAGGACCATATATTTCATACTAAAAATAAAATAAATAAATAAATGGTTTCCCATTACATCCCATGAAGGGACTGGGGAGAACTTCTCACAATCACTGAGCTGTGCGCTTTCCAGTTTTCACTCACTGATTGGGACCTACAGTTTTACACCGATTCCGAACGGTAATTTGAGAAGCTTTTTCATGGCTAAATACTCGATAGTGTCGCCGTCACTATGCGAGGTGACCGCCGCCGAAAGAAAATTTGAAGGTGGTCAGAGCCGGGTTCGAACCCACGATCTCATGTACAAGAGCCGCGCTTTATTAACATGCAATATGACCCAGGATTCTGCACCGTAAAGCAAGAGAGGTTGTACGGGAGTATGATATAGTTGGATCTTCGTTTGTCGAGAGAGGGTCTTATCTCTGAAGTGCTTGGTTAGCCCGAAATAACAACTGTTGTCAAGCACAATTCTCCGTCTGATTTCCAGCATGATGTTATTGCTGCTATTAGCGGGCAGAGCCAAAGTTAATAAATTCGTCCACTAACTCGTAATGACAACGGTTATCAACGTTCACCCTTTCATTCAATCGAGTTTATGTTCTGCTTGTCGAAATCGTGATTGTTTTCCTTGTCCTCGTTTATTGCCAAACCCACTTTTGCTGATTCGATCACAATTCTCGATAATACTGCAGTAGCTTCTCGCAATTTTCACCCAATACTGTCTAAATCATGAGCATTCACGAGCAGCATGTACGTTTTGTTGCTGATAGTTTTGACTACTGCTTTTGTCATGATGATCTCAATTAATATGGTTGAAGAGATCGTATGATAGGATCGCATGCTTCGATGAGATCCTAAGTTCCGTAATCGCTTGGGACAACTGTCCCCATATCGCGCTATTAAAGGCAGCCCTATAATCTACAAAGAGGTGGTAGCTGTCGATTTGCTTTTCGTGGGGTTCCTCCAGGATTTATCGCAATCTGAATATCTGGTCGATAGTTGACTTTCCAGGCCTACCGCCAAATTGATAAGGTCCCATCAGGTGTGCAACAAACGGCTTCATCCTTTCGCACATTATTTTCGAGAGGACCCTGTATGCGATAGAAAAACTGCGTATTCCACGATAGTTACATATACCCGGTTCGCCTTTTTTGAAAACAAAACACAGTCTGCTAAGGCTCCAGTCATCGGGCATGCACTCGTCTAGCCAGATTTGACATATTTCCATCTTATAGCCGCCGCCAGCCTTACACAGCTCACTAGGTAGTCCATCACCACCAGCGGATTTGTTGTTCTAAAGCCGGGATATTGCTGTTCCAACTTCGCTTTGGCTAG
Organism: Phaonia tiefii; assembly: GCA_963931995.1. NCBI lineage: Eukaryota > Metazoa > Arthropoda > Insecta > Diptera > Muscidae > Phaonia > Phaonia tiefii. The sequence goes on along the minus strand of OZ008370.1, from coordinate 160,240,862 downwards.
GAGGGGGCAATGACCAACATCGTCCAGTATTTGCTCAGCACCCTAAGCAATATTGAAGACTCTTGTTACAAGTAAAGCTGATAAGTGAACTCTCCATATTCCCAACATACTGTGCAAATCTGTGAAAAGATTTACATTATCGTCTCTACAACAGAGGGGCCCTTTCCGTTGGTTTGGCTTTTACTGTTCCGTAGAATTTACGGACCTCATTCTAGAGATTCAGTTTTCCCTCTATGGCGCATTCTCCACAAGCGTTTTTTCTTCCAAAACAAGCGGGTTTTCTTTTTCCTCTTCTCCTTATACCGCTCTGTCGTGGGTAGTGTGGCAAGTGACTGGACCATTGCCACACATGCAGTGTTCTTTTCATCACTTGCTATACTACACCCTTCATCGTACCATGGTTTGTCTATAAGCGGTTTCTAAAAACCAATTACGGTCTCTGCAGCAGTTTCATAGAGTGGGGAATGTAGTTCCACTGGCCTTCAAGATTATGAGGCGGGAGTGCGTTCTGCGTTAGTTTCTGAGTGTGCTTCTCTGTATAGGCCGTGGCGGTTTTCAGATGTCTAACTTTCTGTATATCTGTTTTTATACAACCATCGCTGTGTTTAACCGTGTGTGAACCGTTACTGCACCCAGGCGGTGATCCGAGTAGATATTATATATTAGATGCTCAAATCACACCAGTGCAGTGCCTTCAATTAATCTATGTGGTTCTTTGTCTGTTGATCACGGGATATCTTGAAATCTCATTCTACTGACAACCATGTTTTTCGCCGCGACAAAATCGAACAGTCTCATTCCGCTATCGGAAGTGATGGTGTGTAGCCTGACTGTACAGATGATTGGTTCAAAGACATGTTCCCTACCGACTTTAGCAATACAATGCCCTAGAACAATCTTATTGTAATGGCCAGGGTAGCGGTCGTATATTTCCTCTATGCGCTCATAGAAGGGTGGTGGATATATGTTCACTCAAGGGATTGAACTATGAGACCCTAGGTCGCGGTGTTTGGTCAACTATAAATCAGCAAACGTGTTCATGCTTTTTATAATTGCAGCTGTAGTATATGTCATAGATCTTCTTCCTTGTACAGCCATATCCTGTCCATCGCATCTCCTGGATAGCAGTTCTCGAGGACATCTACCAGTTGGATAGCTGCACCGGATCTGCATAGTGTTGTAACATTCGAAGTGCATATTCGTTAATCGTGGTTCTTATAAAATTTGGGGAGATCGTCAACAAAGGGAAGGGTTTTAAGATTATGATTCTAATTTTTATTTTCATTGCGAAGGCATTTTACATACTGCTATGGTGATTATTTTTCAGCTTTTGTTTCTCTACTTTTGATTACCTGTTGGCCAATAGTGGTGGCTCATCCGACATCAAAGGACAAAGGAATATATCAGCTTTCTACTTTTTCCCTCACCGATTGGAACCTGCAGTTTTACACCGATTCCATATGGTTTGCTTGAAATGCTTTTTTCATGGCAGATTACTCGATAGTGACATTGTTACTGAGCGAGGTAGGCGTCAACGAAACCACTATTTATGAGGCTAGAGCAAGAATCGAATCCATGTTCTTATGCACAAGAGCCGCTCACACTAACCCTTGAGAAAAAAAAATTTTAATTTTTTTCTCCGAAAAAAATATATTTTATTGAAAAAAATCACCGGGTTGTCAAACGTAATTTGGGTTGTTATTTGAGAATGCTTGTATTGTGCCTAATCTTTTACAAAAGTTAAGGTCCGACTACTAACCTACAAGTGCTACGTAAACAAATGCTGAGATTTAGGTTAACATTCTCCATTTAATTACGATTTAAACTCTATAATCTACTGCCGCTGCTGATGAGTTTTAAAAAAGTTCTACACTCTCTTGTTTTGTTTTGTCTTTGCCTTGGGATTGTCTTTTATTTTTTTTTTGTCTATAGTGTAATTGCAGATATTTGTCCGCGTTTACTTTTCCTTGATTTTTTTACCTCATTCCGCTAATGACTTTTGCTACTTCTCCGTTAGTTGCTAGTTAAAATTCGCGTTGGAAATGTTTGACCAATGCTTTATGAGAACGACAGTAGAAAGGCGATGCGTGTAATCATGTTGTAGGAAAACTTTCTGTGTTCGCTAAATCGTATAACCTCAGTGTAAAGTGTCAAAAACATGGCCACGAAGGCGTTCGAGCACAAATTACTTGTAATGATTTCTGTTATTTGGCATATCTTCCTTTTTACGGGTGGTTAAAGTGAACGTAATTTTTGTGTTTCCCTTTGTCATTCTTTTTAAATCCACAGCCAGTTGCCAGTCTCAAGAACACACGGACAAAGTTTATGGGTAATAAATTAATTTTTAGGCAACCATTTTAAAATTTCTGATTTTCCAGACATCATATACACATTGTATATGACTGTAGTAGATTTTTCATGTGTGAATAGACTGATATTAGTAAAATGGGTGCCTGGAGAAGGAATACGGAGAAATCGTCCATAAAGGATCCGAATAAAGTTACTTATAGAAACATAAATCGATGTCGAGTATTCGGTGCCACCGTATGGTCTTCGTGCTCCTTTTATTTAGACTCTGTACTGTACTATTGTTTCATATTTGTATATTCTGTTTAAATAAATGAAGGTCATATATCGTCGACTGAATCTTGATTTGCCCTAAACGCCATTTTGACGTTTTTGAGTAAGAAGCGGATTCGGAAAGAAACTCTCTCAAATTCTTCGGCAAGCTGATCCTCATTCTTCTATATTCATTGGTTTCAGAGTTATTGAGTATTGCTTTTGCCGTACAAGCTCGATAGTTATCAGATTTTAAACTTTTAAGACGTGTTTCCCAAATCGGCAATTTCGTGTATACAGCAAATCAAGATTCAGGCGACGATATGTATACATTTCTGTTGTATTTAACAGAAAAATGTTAACACACAAAACGAAATGCCGTTTGTGTTCCTTGTTGTATGGCTTGAACTAATGGCTCTACCTGTTAATATTAAAGCTATAAATTCCAACATGCAAACAAGCCTAGTATCGTAAATTTACTGATACAAGTTGATACTTTAGGTATATTTACTCTTTGATTGCAACATTTTTGAATGTTATTATTTTTTTTAGTTAAGTTCAATAAGAACCTTGGAGACAATCCGCAAAACCCGACAGATTCTCTCAATAAATTTGATTATTTGTTAATCCACATTCATTTTATTATTTTATTCACTTGCCACCAGATTTTTCAATTTTTCAACAGTATATATAGAACTAACGTCTTTCATACAACAAAATTCTCTGGTTTGTCTTGATGATCCCAATAAGTCGACCATCCTGGTTGGATTTTATTTAATTATAAAGGGTTTTTCAACAGAGACGCTACAAAAGTAAATCGATAGGCACATCAAACGACGCCATATTTTTTCCCACACTTTTGACATTTCTCCTCAGTAAGGTTTGCCATTTCATCATGGAAAGATATACGACCCACCAAGAAGTCGAAATTATTAAAATTTACTACCGAAATTTGGAGTCTGTGGCCTCAACTTTAAGAGCGGAAAATCATCGGAAATCATATTCAGCGATGAGGCTTATTTCTGGCTAAATGGCTTCGTCAATAAGCAATATATGCGTTATTGGTCAGAGAGCAATCCACACGTAATCCATGAGTCATCATTGCATCCCGAAAAATTTACGGTTTGGTGTGCTTTATGGGCCGGCGGCGTCAGTGGGTTGTACTTCTTCCGTGATGATCAAGACCGGCACATTACTGTGAATGCGAATCGCTACCGTTCAATGATAACCGAATATTTTTGGCTCCAATTGGATAATATGGACTTGGAGGACATGTGGTTCCAACAGGACGGCGCCACAAGCCACACAGCGAATGCCACAATCAATTTATTGGAAACCAAGTTTGGTGAACGTGTTATCTCACGAAATGGCCCAGTCGATTGGCCGCCTCGGTCGTGCGATTTGACGCCGTTAGATTATTTCCTGTGGGGCTACGTTAAGGCTATGGTCTCTGCCAACAAGCCAGCGACGATTGATGAACTTCGTACGAATATCGAACGTGAAATTGCAGCAGTATAGGCCGATTTATGCTTGAAAACCGTCGAAATTTGGGTTCAGCGTCTGGACTACTGCAAGTGTGCCCATGGTGGCCATGCAAAAGAAATCGAGTTCCATACATAATGGCATCGAACGTACTTTCACAGGAATAAAGAATTTCATTGGTATATAAAACCGGGTTTGTTTTATTTAAAAATGTTTTGTAGCCTCTTATTGAAAAACCCGTTATATTTATTTATTTTTTATTAGGGTTTAATGAGATTATAATCATTAAGCGCAGTACTCACTTAAGATCTAGATTTTAGTGCAATTTTATGCAAGGCTCATATTCGTTGTTACTATATTGATATGCAGGAAACCAACAGGAAGACAAAACTGAGAAATAGCTATGATTTAACAAACAACTTTCTAAGTGGTTTGAAAACCTGTACCACCAGCTTGAAACTCTTAATTATAATCTCCATGATTATTATAAAGATTTTGATGGGTGGTATAAAACATTCATTAATGCTACTCTCATTGCTGGTTCACAAATTCTTACATAATTTTCTACATAAGCCAGATACTTTTAATTACTAGTGTACATGAATTCACTGAAGCAGCAGCATCTTAATATAGCTACATGTATCGCCTTATGTTAGAGATTATTTGAGGTGGTTATTAAAGCAAACAAAATGCACTGTGACATTTTACAAGAAAATTTGTCACAACAAAAATGATTCTACAGAAAACCTTAATTATATTAGATAGTACCCAAATGATATTTCAATTACAATTTCATGCATAGGTATAAGAGTGTTTAAAGAGATAATGTTAATTATTTATTAACGCCCTATTTAATGGCTACGTTTGTCATGAACTCCATTTCGGATGTATAGTTTGATACTATTTGTATTAATAGACAGTATTCATTTAAACCTACCGTAATGCTAGTTAAAATAATTTAATATGACAAAGCAATTATGAAATTTGACAATGCATGAACTATAAATATTCATAGAAAACTTTCATTTGAAAATCGCATTATCTAAGAGGAAAATTTTATGTAATATATAATAAATTATTATAAGTTTCAGTTGATGTAATCTGCTAAGAAACGTCTCAATAAAACTGAAGGATACTTGTATGATAAATATATTAAAGCTGAAAAATAAGAAAAAAATTACATAAGGTGTCAGGGGACACACGGTTGGAACGAAGTTCCTTTCGCTATATATTATGTACTAGTTAGTTCCAACACTCCAAAGGCGCCTGTTGAAAAATACTGTAATTTAAATATATCTTTAATAAAATATACTTTTTGTAAAATGATAAAATTTTTTTAAGAAATTTCTTATTTATTGAATGTATTTTTTTAAAAAAATTTATATTTTTAGGTCCTTTTTGTAAGAATATGCATTATATTTTCCTGGAAAGGTCCTTTATTTAATGAGAGGTACTTCTTTTATTAAAATCTAATGTTTTTTTAAGAAAAGCTACAATTTTTAATAAGAATTGCAGTCTGTAAGAAAAAGCATAATAATATGAATTTTTTTTACAAGGAAGTACTTTTTTGAAGAAAATCTTTTGTTTAAGGAAGAACTTGTACAAGGTTGCGCAAAAGTAAACTTCCGATGTTTTTTGGCTGTAATTTAAAAAAAAAAAATCCAATGAGTGTTCGAACTCACGGGCGATGTGTTAACACCTTTTTGCTACACGGTACCTGTTCGATTTCTACGAACACATTCGTAAATGTTACATTGGAAAATAAAAAACAGCGTTCAATCATATGATGACGTTACAGTTAAATAATATTAATACTTAAAATTATTTAAAGACCCAGTGCAAGCACATGTGTCATTATTTTCTTGCTCAATACTTTTTGTTTTATTCCCACAAAAGTCAAAGAATGCAAAGCAACAGACCCTTGTACATACATACATTGTTATATTCGTACGATATAACCGAAGATCAACATAAAATACTTTTTTAATATTACTCCAAATTAAAACACTTCAATCTCGGCTCGCCGATATCGGATCGCCTTAATTTTTGGCCTAAACTCTTCGTCGAAACCCGCACTAGCTTTTTAATCCAAAAATTAATAAAATCGGCTATGAATTTCCGGAGAAAATCGCGTGGGAATACCGACTGCCAAGCAACGAACAAACAAACGATGATAAGACAAAACCGAAGATCAACAAAAAACACTTTTTTAATATTACTCCAAATTAATACTCCAAATTAAAACACTTCAATCTCGGCTCGCCGATATCGGATCGCCTTAATTTTTGGCCTAAACTCTTCGTCGAAACCCGCACTAGCATTTTAATCCAAAAATTAATAAAATCGGCTATGAATTTCCGGAGAAAATCGCGTGGGAAAATTATATGAAAATCGCCCAATAATCACTTTCAATACCGACTGCCAAGCAACGAACAAACAAACGATGATTTACTCGTACAAACCTAACACTTGCGTATGTATTAAATTTATAGTTTACTGCCCTAGAGGCGCGCGTATAGATGTTAACACATCAAAAAATGAAAAACTTTGATTCTTCTTGTGGATTATTTTTATTTGGTCTTTTAATTTTTTTTTGTTGGAACCACATGTTTTCCAATCACAATTCATCAAGCTGCGGCAAAAAGAACTCGTTGATCATTGCTCTGTAGCGTGGCACGTCGTCTGGTCGATGTCGATGGCGCTTCCATGACATCCTCGGCTACAGCAGCAATATTCTCTGCAGAACGGCTACTCCGGGGTCTGCCACGCCTGGCAGCATCTCGTGTTATGCCAGTCTCTTCGAGGCGAGCGGCTAAACGTCGCAGTGTTTCACCAGTAGGCGTTGGACGGCTAGGAAATCTGCGACGAAATTCACGTTGTGCCAAAGTCACCGACCGATTATTGGTCAAATAAATAGCCAGCAATATTCCGCGTTCTGGAGCAGTGTAGCGTAACATTGTTTATTAACGTGTATTTCGCATGTGTTGACTACACAAATATTAAAACAGAACTGACATTAGGGGCCAATCGCAAAATTTATAGCATTTTCTGATAGGAGGATTACTTTTGCGCCACCTTGTACAATTCTAAGAGTAGGTGCTTATCTCAAGAAAAGTTATTTTGTTTTACAAAAAAGGGACTCTTTAAAGAAGAGGTAGTTTTTTAAGAAAAGGTGCTTTTTGTAAGAAAAGGTACTTTTTGTAAGAAAAGGTACTTTTTGTAAGAAAAGGTACTTTTTGTAAGGAAAGGTACTTTTTGTAACAAAATTTACTTTTGTAAGTAAAGGTATTTGTTTAAGATAAGGTATTTTTTTAAGAAAAAATACATTGTTTAAGAATATTAATAGGTTTTTTTTGAGAAACTTTAATTTTTGTAAACTTCTTTCACTTTGGCTTTTTTAAATTTACTTTTTATTCGGTTCAAAACTACAATATGTACTAAACAGGCTCCACCTAGAAAATTTCCTATTAACCAAGAAATATCCCCCTATATGTTGGTCTAGACACAAACCAAACCAAAAGCAAGAGAGTAAGAGTAAGTGTGCTGCCAAATGTAGTTCCATGCTCAGGGTTGTATTTCATGTATTGGCCAGTCTTGCACTTTGGCTTTTCTAAATTTACTTTCTATTGGATTCAAAACTGCAATATGTAATACACAGGCTTCACCTAGAAAACTTCCCCTTTAAACCAATTCAAACCAAAAGTTATAATAAAGTAGTTAAAAAAAGTTGTTTAAAATTTTTTCATTTAATCCCCATCCCGTAACGTGCGACAAGGAGCTTCGTTCCAAAAACAAGTTTGACACATTAAGTCCCATTTACTAAAACAGTCAAATATAGTAAGGTAGTTGGAGAACATATAGCACTAGGCAATGCAAATTCCCGGACATTTTCATTTCCCGGGAAGGTGGAAAAAATAAATAAATTACCCGGTATCCTGGGAATTCCCGTTGGAAATGTGAGTCTATTATTAAGTCCCATTTTCAATTTTTTAGGTAAATTTTGTACTCAAAAGATAAAAGGACAATACCTTAAATAATGTAGTTTGTGTGAATTTGACTGCGTTAAGAAATCTTTTATTTGATGCATTTAATACTGCCAAGGATATGTACTTCTATTATAAATCTTTTTATAAATTGCTCAAAAAAATTCTTTAGTTAAGAAACCACTATTATTGTCATGATTTTTTTTATATTCTAAAATCCCTAGCTTCTATTTCCATTTTAAAATTCTGAAATCGGTAACAAATTGCAAAAGATACATGCTGCTGAATATGGAATTTTTAGTGCCTTTAAATAAGTTAACCGGAGTGTATAACGCTTTCTTAACAAGCAAATTGTCAAAGAATTAATAAGCTTTCCAAATAGTCTTTAGCTTTTATTTTATTATTTCCAACCAGCTTCATAATCCTCTTTCGTGTGCCAAAACTTGCAGTAAAACATTTTTTCTAGAAATTTTATTCAAAACATTTACATGTCATACCTTGGCTATCAAAAATATAAATGTTTTTTGTAAACAATTTTCCTGAAAACCCAAAAATAAATATATAAGTATATCCTTGTTTATTATATATTTATATAATTTTTCTGTATTTTATTCTACTATAAACAATTTTGGGCTCCCGTCTTGCCACGGTATTATATTTCACAGAATAATATGACCAATACACCAAAAGGTCATTACACCTGGGGCCAAAGTGTAAAGTTAACAATATTGGGGATTTCCTATTCACCTAAGTGTTCAAAATTTAAGACAAATTTCATGGAATCCTTTAGCACAGTTTATTTTGTTTATTTATTATTGATTTAAACCTAATTTTCCGGTTAATAATAATAAGCCAGCTAAATTGTTAGAAGGAGAATTTAGTGTTATACTTTGATGGTACGTGAGCTGAATCCAGACATTATTTTAAATGGTTTTCGATGAAACTGATGAAGTATGGTTGTATATCTGTTCATGTTGTAAATACTGCTGGAGTTTAACAAAAGTTTTCTAATCATCCTCGCCGTCCGTGGAGCAATTGCTAGTGTGCGCGGTTGTAGTTCATAATAATATTGGTTGAATGTGTATTTTCCCGATTGTCCTCTCGATTAGAAATGGCGACAATTTAGAATAGTTAGGTATCCAAAAGCGTCTCAACATAATCTGAATTTGTATTAGACAGTCGGTCCCAATCAGTGTGCTTATAAATATAAAGCCCCAATGCCTTAGAATGATATAATGGAAAAATATGTTTTTATGTTGTGGTTTTCACCAGAGATAAATGTGTTCAAGTAGTTCTTTCATTTAGAGCAAACAAAAACAATTTGGATGTTACACATTTCCACCGAAAAAAATGTATTTGTGAAGCAACATTGACCGCATAAGTCATTTTATTTCATACGTTGCGTATACGCTATCATTTCACCTAATTATTGTGGTTTAAGCGACAACCCTGTATTCAAATCGCAGAAAATTCAATTTAAAGCCAAAATGCTAAAACGTATGTTACAATTTGGATAACAAAACCTGACCAAATTTACAAAGAGTGTTATTTGCAATTATTGCAGTCTATTTGTTATAGACTTTGGCATGAAATTTTTGTATCAACATTCAAGTAAATAGAGGCAAGTCTACTGAGTTCATCGGTACCCATGAAATGTCTGCCCCACGTCAATAAGTTCAAGTGATTTCACAACTTGTTGTAACACTAATTTGTTTTTATTTATAACTAGTGGACTCGGTGAACTTCGTCTCGCAGATGTTGTCCTGAGTCCTGCTAAAATCTGTGGTCAATTGTCCATTGCCATTTATTCTGTGTTGAAATATTTGCTACATGGGTTATTGTCGGGTCGATTTTGAATTGTGTTTCCCCTTATTGAAGCACTCCGTGACAAACGATATTTTTCGGTTTGTTGTCGGGTGCGAAAACGATTAAAGCGGATGGTTTTCCGACACTGGAACATACGACATTAATATACATTAATTTTCCAGATTCAGACCACAAAAAGTCAATGATTGGCCTTTTGTGATTTATTAATCGTCATGGCGAAAGCGACACAAATTCGAAATTGGTTCCGCTTAAAATCGAGTGGCATATAGGTTGAGATCATTGGAATTCTCGGAATGAGAACTTCCTCACCGTTGAACTTTCCTTCTAGTGCTAGTATCATGAGTTTTGTAACCTCTAAACGACGTCCCGGTGCATAATTTTGGTTGATTGAGATTGCGAAGCATACCTTCAATTGTAATTTGTGCGGTAACAAGCCAGGAATATCCAATAAATTCAAAAACTCAGTTGCTTCTTCTTCGTTTGTCACACAGTCGATAGATTTGAAGGTGTACATTGAACCACCAATTTGATTTAGAATTGTGCAATTTAAGTGTCTACATCCTTGTTCTTTGCCGCTAAAAATATTTGTCTAAGAATAAGGAATAAATTTTTGATATACTCAGATTGGCATCTAAACATAGCCTCTTTGAAGTGTAGCGGCAGTAGTGATACTCCACAGTTGGTAAGTTTTCTATGTGGTCTTTAATGCGTCTTATATTTTCATCCGATGTTTTATTTGTAGCTTTTGATGTGCCCCTTTCGTTTTCCATTGAAAAAACTCCAGTTGGTCCTTTATGTTTAGTTGCCGTTCTAACTGTACTATATGAAGTACTTATCGCTCCACAAAAAAAGTCGCGACAGATCCGTACATTGGAATTTTAATTGTCAAAAAAGTATGACCGCGCTACCGATGACCACCTTTGCCAATTTTTAATTGCTGTTCTTCAGTAAATTTGTCCTTGCATTTGAAACGACATTTTTCACAATTTGAGTGCTTGGGATTCTTACCTCGTATAAAATCGGCATGCTTTATATTTCTTCTCCATAGTACTTGAAACGCTTTTTCCACTTTCTATTTTTCTATTGAGTCAGTGGTGTGAGTGTTTCCCCGGTAGATTCTTATGGAGCCTGACTCTTTGTTGTTTTCATGAATATAATCCAGCTCGTCGTCCTCGCCTAAATATCTTGGTCAAGGCTTGATTCATCCCAATCTTTTCCAATATTTTGTTCACTGCATCCAGCAATTAAAAAAAAATAAATGGTTTCCCATTACATCCCATGAAGGGACTGGGGAGAACTTCTCAAAATCACTGAGGTGTGAGCTTTCCAGTTTTCACTCACTGATTGGGACCTACAGTTTTACACCGATTCCGAACGGTAATTTGAGAAACTTTTTCATGGCTAGATACTCGATAGTGTCGCCGTCACTATGCGAGGTGACCGCCGCCGAAAGAAAACTTGAAGGTGGTTAGAGCCGGGTTCGAACCCAGGATCTCATGTACAAGAGCCGCGCAAACTAACCATTGCACCACCGACGGCCACCGGCATCTATCAATTGATTATTTTATATTTAGACATAAAATACAAAAAACAACCCGTTTCCCATTACATCCCTTGAAGGGATTGGCGAGAGTTTCTCACCGCCAGTAAGCTCACTGATTGGGATCTACAATGTTACACCAGTTCTGAATGATATTTTGAAAAGCTTGTTCATGGGCAAGTACTCGACTGTGTCGATATCACAAAGCGAGGTGGCCGTCGTCGAAAGGAATGTAAGGTGGTGAGAGCAGGGATCGAACGCACATCCCATGCACATAAGCCGCGCACTCTAGCCATTGCACCACCGATGGCCGAACTCATATTTAAGATCTAGATCATCAAATGGTTTGTAAAAGTCAGGAAGTACTATTTGATTCTGCGTAATTTGCCTTTAAAGCTGTTGAAGTACGGAGATTGTACAAGTTTATGCCACATATTTTATTGGAATTGATTGTTTTGAAAGCGAATTTAAAAGCTAAACATAATCGAATTAAAAACTTTCTATTGGTATAATTTCCCTGAATTTAAAGCGAATCATAACAAATGTATTGGGATCCCCTTATAATCAATTTTTTAGGTACGCTATGAAATATTTTTTTTGTATTTTTGTATTTTCTTCCAATTTAAGGACTTGTGCTTTTTTCCAGCAAAGATAGAGAAAAAGATTTGTGTAAAAAATATCCAAGCCCACTTGGGTCTTTTTTGCTCTACACATTTGGGTATTTTGGGCATAGAATAAATTTTTTTGATATAATGTATACAAATTTACTTTAAATGGGCATGGGATTTATTTACAGAGCATGGCCTATGACCTATTTTGCATCATTTAGTAAATTTCACAAAACAGTAGACATGAGATCTATTGCAGCATACCGATGATCTATATACGTGAATATGCCATTGTTGTCATAACATAAACGTGGCTGCATTATGAGACATATAGTGCAGAGTATTTCGATAATTACTACACTGTTTGCCGTTGTGATCGCTACTCTGATCCATCTGTTAAGAATAGAAGAAGTGGAGTATTAATTGCGGTGAAAGCTAATTATAAGCTTTGTACTCTTCGTTATAATTTTATAGAGAAGTTATGTATAAAATTAACATTTTCAAACAATGCCTGAATTTTTATTGTTGTATCCTCTATACCTTCAAATAGTTCAGTCGAAACGTATAAGCATCATTTTTAAAATATACAAAAAATAATTGATAATTTCGAAATAAAGCAGTTTATTTTCGTATTGGGTGATTTCAATTTAAATCACAGAACGAGGATATTTGAAAAGCAATGCCTAGTGCCCTATAATATTTTTAATGATGTAGATGAATTTGTAATTGGATTTTTCTTATCTAACGATTTTAAACAATTTAATTGTTACCGAAATGATATTTCTAGAACTTCACTTTTATTGACTATTTTACAACCTCATGAGGTCAGACGTCTTACACATATTAATTAAACAAACAAATTAAACAAATTTCAACATATTCTTCCAACTGGCTCTATCCTTCGCCTTTTCTCGCCAGTTGGTAACCAAGGATACGGAGGGATTCTTCTGCCTGGTCTTTCCAGCGGAGTCTTGGTCGTCCTCTTTTCCTGCTTCCATCGGGTACGTTATCAAAAACCTTTCGCGCTGGCTCATCTTCATCCATTCTGATAACATGGCCTAGCCAACGCAATGGGCCCACTTTTATTCGTCTAGCTATGTCCACGTCAGAATAGAGATTATATAGCTCTGCGTTCCAGCGACGTCAGTACTCGCCGTTTTCCATAACAGGAAAATAATTTTACGGAGAATTTTTCTCTCGAATTTCTAGAACATAGTATTTAAAAATGTTAAAGCCTCTTGTAGTTTGTCTTCTAATCCAGTTTTGAATGATTGATATCCATTTTGAATTTTTCAATTATGGTAATGGCAAAATTGACTTGTCTTTAAAATATAATTTTAATAAAGCAGATTTTATTGGCTTAAATATATGTTTTGAATCTTTGGACTGCTGTTTTCTTTAGACATTTTCTTTAAAAAAAATATATTTTTAATTTTCAAAATAAAATAAAATTAAACTCAGCTATATTCTGGAATTATACAGGGTGTTTCAAAAGTGACCGCCCTATTGGAAGATGCTCTTATTTTTGCAAATGGCCGCCAATGTCAAATCTGTTTTGACATTTGTGGACCATACATATGTAGAATAAAAGTAAACAAGCCGTGGAGCGATACACTCCCCAAGAACGCGGAATAATTGTGTCTATATTTTTGCGTAACAATTCGTCTGAGGTGTTGGCGCAGCGCGAATACCGTCGCCGATTCCCCGGCCTTCCGATACCGAATGCGCAAACACTGAGCCGTTTGTCCACTAACCTCGAAGAGTATGGGACCACACGAGATGTTGCTCAGAGTGGCCGGCCCCGGAGCGCCCGTTCTGCCGAGAATATCGCCGCTGTTGCCAAGGATGTCGAGCTGTCGCCGGAAACATCGACCAGACGCCGTGCCTCGCAATTAGCCATCAGCTGGTCGTCCCTATGGCGAAAGTCCAGTCCGGGAATCAGCTGCTGCCTGTCGACCGCCAAACGCGTGTAACCTACGCCCAAGCCATCCTCAATCTCGTAGACGAAGTGGACGATCTTTCCACCAAAATTATAATGAGCGATAAGGCTCATTTCCACCTCAGCGGGTACTTGAACAAGCAAAACTATTACTTCTGGGGGCACCGAAAATCCACGACTAATGCACGAGGAGCCATTATACCCGCTCAAAGTGACTGCATGGTGAGCTGTTCACGCTGGAGGAGTCATCGGGCCATTTTTTTTCGATAACGCCGCTGGTCAAATGACAACAGTGGACGGTGGGCGCTATAGGGCCATGTTAACCGAGTTTATTCCGCCGCAATTCGACGAATTAAGACTGGAGGATATGTGGTTCCAACAGGACAGAGCAACGGCACACACAGCGCGAGCCACAACCGATATTTTGAAGGCGGTGTTCCCGGGTCGCCTCATCTCTCGTTTTGGCGATTTGCACTGGCCCGCAAGATCGCCCGATTTAACCGTTCCAGACTTTTTTTGTGGGTTTTTTTGAAGTCCCGTGTTTACGTGAACAAGCCCGAGACCCTGGATGCCCTCAAGGTCAACATTCCACATGAGCGCGAGAATCTGTCGCCCGAAGTTTTCGCCGAAGTGATGAAAAATGCCATAAATTGCGACGGCGCCCATTTAACCGATAGCATCTTCTCAACTTAACCAATAAAATTCTAAAGGTTCAAATAAAAATAATCAAAAAACAGAATTATTTCATTTAGAAAAAAAATGTGAGCCAAACAACATCGGATGACTTGTTTTGAAACACCTTGTAACAATTCCAGAAAAGATAACAGCAATCGTATTCGGAAACATATGTATCATGGGGTTATGAAATCTGATGGAAATGAGGAGTAATGTGATTTGTTCGCACAATTTTTTCAATCCACATTTGTTAGACCGAATTCAAATATTTCTGAAATTGTACCTCGAAATTATGTAACGGCACCAAATTTGCAATTGAATATCGAAGATGTATCAACAACAGTTAGTTCTTTAAAAAATGATAGTTATTGTTCTATTGGTAAATACGCTTCTCTTTTCTTTAAAAAGTGTTCATTGAATATTTCATGGCAATTTTAATACTTTTTCGTGCATGCATGGATCACGGAAAGTTTTTGGACAGATGGAAGGTTTGTAATATTGTTCCGATTTTTATGTCGGGTGATCGTAGGCTAGTTACAAACTACAGACCAATAGTTATGCAATGCTCATTCGCCAAAATATTTGACATTATATTGAAAAATAACCTTTTTGATGTGTAAACATCTATACGCTGGGGGTAAAAATCTTTTTCACAATACAATCACAAATTTAGAGTAAGATGTGCGGTGTAATCGTTAACCAATCGTAAAGCGTTATCAAATCGGTGTGAGCTATGTACGAGTGTATTAGTGTACTCATGCGCTGCATACAATAAACTCAACACCATATAGTGTGCAATAGTAGCGACTAATTGTCACTAATTGTCGTACATTATGTTATCGTAGGCAAATGAAAACAAATAAATAAAATGAATACAAAAACATTTAATTTTAATAACTTTTAAAAAGATTTTTTGCACTTTTAATAAAAAATTTACTAAAACAAAGCAAAATAAGGAAAACTAAAAACTAAACTTGTCAAATATAAGGAAAACTAAAAACTAAAATTTTCTTCATCTTTGAGATTGTCATTCATACTTAACAGCTGCATATAAGCACCATCTAGTGTGCAATATTAGCTACTAATTTTCGGAAACCATTGCTGAAAAATAACTACAGTAAACAGCTGTTTAATAACTTGTCAACCGCAACAAATGGCGCCACGAAATTATGCCCCACGAAAATACAGCCCAAAGTGGATATGAAATTAGGCCCCAAAAAAATATATAGAAAACAACAACAATTAATTTTATGGTTTTTTGAGGCCTAATTTCATATTTTTACTGGGGCTTATTTTCATTTTGAAATTAGACCCCAAATTTCAGTGCGAAAATAAGCCCCATTTAATTTTTGGGGCTTATTTTCATACAATTTTTGGGGCGTATTTTCACATATTGGGACATAATTTCCTATTTGGAATTTTCCCCATCCATTAATAACAATCTTGACTTTACATCCTGAAACGCCGCGCATTTTAAGGATGGAGGGAGCAAAGGTAGTGCCATTTATTTCTTATACTCCTTCATTGCTGATTTTGTAGTTCGTATGTACTGAAATAAAATACGATTCTTTGCTACATATCGCCTTAGAGCTTGGCAGTAATGAAACCTAAATGGAAAAAACCAACGATCTTTCACATTAGAAACATGTACGCGTAAAGATAATAAGTTATAACAGGAATCTAACACTCATATGCAGATACATATATAAATATGGGGTAAAACTTAAAAATTAAGTTTCAAAAAAATCGCGCGATTTAAGTTTTACCCCATATTTATATATGTATCTGCATATGAGTGTTAGATTCCTGTTATAACTTATTATCTTTACGCGTACATGTTTCTAATGTGAAAGAACGTCTACAGTTTACTTACCAGCAACCAACCAGTTTAACTTAGGGGAACTGTTTTTGGACAGCAGTTCTCATTGCTTGCTCATAATCAGTAATGAACGTATTCGGCTCCATTTGAAATATGTTGTCATTTATATAATTCAGTAAATGAGCATATGCCGCATAGGTTTTTTTATTCATTAGGATGAAAAAAACGGGGAATATCTTAAAGAGGAAAAATATTTAAAGTATATTAACAAAAGCAACATTATTCAGTTTTACCTCATCGAATTGTTGGATGTATATTATCAAGTGTTGTTTGAAACAACCTTGAGGCACACTGCTAAAGGTTGCACATATGGTGTCTTCAGCGAATAGCTTGTTGCGTTACTACACGTTTTGGGGCCTATTTGCGTGTTTTATGTTTACATACTTATTGTAATATATAAACGGAAATTATACCCCAAAACCCATGCATGAAAATAGGCCCCAACTTTGCATAGAGAACAACAAGATGATGTATTGGGGCATATTTTCCTTTTTTGGGGTGTATTTTCACACCTTCAAAAACCGGTAATGCAATTAGGCCCCAATACAATTTTTGGGGTCTATTTTCGTTTTATGTTTGAGGTGTAATTTCCTGGGGTATATTTTCGTAATGCAATTAAACCCCAAAAGTGGGGCCTAATTTCATATTCAATTTGGGGTGTGTTTTCGTGGGGCCTAATTTCGTGGCGCCGCAACAAATACAAAATAATAAAATATTTTACAAAACACCAAAAAAATTATAACTCAGAACATAAAACAACACAAAGTGTATCAAAGCTGAATGGAGGTAATGTTAATTCTAATAAAATTTCTATTAGATTCCAATATAAATTAAGATTATAACATATCTTCATTACGTACTGTTGCCTTACACTGAAACTGGTGCACGACAATTGGGTAACAATCTCCATCTCATGCCAATTATTATGGGTGGAGATTTTAATACAAATTGTGCAAACCCACAGTCGCAAGCTTTATCAAAAATTTTATTTTGCATAAGAGCAATTCTCCACAAACCCCCACAACTAACAATTCCACTACTATAGATGCAGTTTTCCATAGATTTTTAAATACAATCGAGTCAAAAATTTAAATATGTATCTTATTTTAGTTACCATAACCCAATATTAACTATTTGTACTTAAGGGATTTACCATAGATGGGCACTTTCCAGAACTACTAAAATTTCAGTAAAAATAATTCTTTAACTAGTAAATTTTTACTGATTACTAAAATTTTTTCAACAATTTTTATAAAGTGCCTACATGATCATGATGAGGTGCATTGAATTTTCAGTAATCAGTAATGCCCGGTTACTGATTATTATGAATACGGCCCTATGATTTTACTGGTAATGCAAATTAAATTTCATTATCAGTAAAAATTTACTGAATCTTTTCAGTAATCAGTAAATTTACTGCTTACTGTAATTTTTAATGCAGTACATATATACTGCAGTGTGCCCATTTACTAACCAAATAAGTTAAATAAAACAAACAAAAACCAGCAAATTCCTATGTATTTACAATATTTAAAGTTTTGATACTTTTAATAGATTAATTAAAAAAATATACTAAAAGCATAAATACTTCCAACTTCATTACTAGATGTTTACACATCTCCCCTGTGATCGGACTCACATTAATTTTTTATCTTATTAATGATACAATTTCACCATATCAACATGGATTTATGTCTGGTAGATCTACTACGATAAATTTAGTGCTACTAACTCGTGACATTATTCATTCCATGGAAGGAGGGATCCAATGTGATGTTATTTACACAGACTTTTCTAATTCGCTTGATACTGTAAGTCATAAGCTCCTGATACGTAAAATATGTATGCTTGGCGTACCCCATAATTTGTGCTTGGTTTTAATAAACTTTTTACAATTTCGGAAGTTGAGTGTTTCTATAGCAAACTCTTCCTCTACATAGTACGTAAATGCTTATTCGGGAATCCCGAAGGGAACCCATATTGGTCCATTACTCTTTTTATATTATTTATATAAACGGTTTGCCGAATATTTTACAATTTTCAAAATGTCTGCTGTTTGCGGATGACTTAAAATTGTACTCTTCAGTAACTACCATCGGCGATTGTTAGGGTATACAAGCTGATATAAACTCACTTAGCGAATGGTGCAGGGTAAACGAAATTATTATATCAAAGTGTAGTTCTGTTTCTTATTCTCACTCTCCTAGTCCTGTCTTGTATTACTATAAAATTGGTAACAATTCTTTGAGACGTAGTGCTGAAGTAAAGGATTTATGAGTTATTTTCGACGCTAAATTATCATTTTCCTGTCATGTTGACTACATAACTTCCAAGGCTTATTAAATTTTTCCAAGGAATTTAGAGACCGTATGACTTTAAAATCTTTATATGTCTCATTGGTGGCCGTCGGTGGTGCAATGGGTAGTGTGCGCGCCTCTTGTACTTGAGATCCTGGGTTCGATCCCTGCTCTGACCACCTTAAATTACTTTCGGCGGCGGTCACCTCGCATAGTGACGGCGACACTATCGAGTATGTAGCCATGAAAACGCTTCTCAAAATACCGTTCGGAATCGGTGTAAAATTGTAGGTCCCAATCAGTGAGTGAAAACTGGAAAGCGCACAGCTCAGTGATTGTGAGAAGTTCTCCCCGGTCCCTTCATGGGATGTAATGGGAAACCATTTATTTATTTTATATGTCTCATTGGTACGAAGTAAATTTGAGTACTGTTCGATAGTCTGGAATCCACACTATTTGAAGTACTCCAACCTAATTGAAAAGATTCAACAATTGGTTACAAGGATCATCCATAAAAAAATAAAATTGGCCTGAGGCAGTTCCTTGCATATCAAGAAGAAAGTTTTTGGGGTTGCAGTCATTGAGTGACCGTAGATCATATATTTGTTTATTGTTTGTTTTTGACGTGTTGTCTGGAGATGTAAATTGTTCGGAACTAAAAGAATTTAGTACTTTCTATGAACCCCCAAGGGAATTCCGATGCAACCATATATATGAGGTGGCTCTGCACAGGACAAATTATGCGTTAAATGAGGTTATATCCAGATGTTTAAAACTGTGTAATAATTTTGCACAAACATTAAATTTCAATATGTCAAAAAATATATTTAAATTCAACCTATTTATATTGTACAATTAGTATTAAGCCCTTTCTGTAGCTATAATCTGTAACAACGAAATTCTGTAGATGGTTGGCGGGTATGTCTTTAGCGTCGGTTTTGAAATTTGCTCGTTAATTATAAATTTTTTCAACATGAATTTGGTAGGACAACTTGTACCAAGAAAATTTCATTTGGAATCGTTTACAGCCGGTTCGGATTCTGCTTCAATTTTGACATTGATTTTAATGTGCATGCATTTTTTGTTTTGCTTACAATAAACCATTTGAATCAACAATGTATTTTAAGTTTGAATTGTTTATAAATGGATTGAAAGCGATACGTAAATTGATTTTATGTAATATTAACAAATTAAGTATATGAATGTAAAGGGTGTTTTTTCAAGCGCGATAGAACTTCAAATTGTAAAAAATAACACAAAAATTTAAATTTTAATAAAAAAATTTCTATTATTTGTTTCAGTATACTCTGGCAAATCATAATGAATAGACTCACGCTTGAACAACGCTGCCAAATTATCCAAATTTACTTTGAAACTCAGTTGGAAACTGACCCGTTGTTTTATCGCCAAATTGTGCTCAGCGATGAGGCTCATTTTTGGCTTAACGGGTTTGTTAATAAGCAAAATTGCAATATACGGAGTGAGACCAATCCACAAGAGACCCTCGAGACTCCATTACATCCAGAAAAATCCACCGTTTGGTGCGGCTTACACGCTGGTGGCATCATCGGACCTTATTTCTTTAAAAATGAGGCCGGAGCTCGCGTTACGGTCAATGGAGATCGTTACCGCACCATGATCAATGATTTTCTGTTTGAAAATATGGATGACATTGATCCAGACGAGATGTGGTTTCAATAGGATGGCGCTACGCGCCATACGGCGATCGCAACCATCGACTTATTGAAACCAAAATTGGGCAATAAGTTGATTTCGAGAAATGGACCTGACAATTGGCCTCCAAGGTCGTGGGATTTGACAACTCTCGATTATTTCCTGTGGGGCTACGTGAAGGCACTGGTCCATGCTGATAAACCGGTATAGTGTCATGCCTATGTTCACAATAGAAAAGAGTAGGCATGCTGCAGGTTTAAGATGTAATACACTACTGCTCTTTATTGATTGTTCTTATCTACACTACAGCTTGTATGATATAATACAATAGGAATAATGGTTGTAATATAAAGTAGTAATGCTTATAGATAGTTTATAGTAGGGTTGCATGGGAATCGCAGTGTCATCAAAGATGGCACTACACCTCCCTTTTTTTTTTTTGAAAAGATTTGTGTATATGTATAAGTTTTTAATCTTAATGTTTATTAACCTTATAAGTGATTAATTTAATTTTATTTACATTGTTGTTTTAATATTTATAATTTGTACATGGGTATACCTCCCTTTTTTTTTGTTCTTTTTGTTTTTTTTTTTTGTTTTTTTTTTTTTGTTTTTTTTTTTTTTTTTTTTTTTTGTTTTTATTTATTTATTGTAAAGTTATAAGGAAGTTTATGTATTTACTGTATTATAAAAGCTTAACTTATAAATTTTATTAAAAAGGTTAAAGATGTTATTAAGTAAATAAGTTTAAAGATGATGAAATAATCAAGGTGATCAATCTTGGTTATTCCATGAGCTTTATGTTATTTAATTTAAAATTTTTTCACGTTATTCTAATTTGATAACAGTCTTGAGTTGTGAAACTTTATGTGTTCTAAGTATGAAACGAAAAATTTCAATGTGTTATGATTTTCTAATTCGGTTTTTATGTACAGTTTTTTCTTGTTTCGTATTTTCATTGAGAATCGTTACATTGGCTCCATCTATGTTTGTTACTATAAATGGGCCTTCATATATATTTCCATGTTTATTATAGGGTTGTTTTTGTAATAGCACAATGTCATTGAGTTTTAAATTAATTGGCTTGGACGATTTGTCATAAAAAGCTTTGTTTCTTGACTTATGCTTGTCTATAAGTTGTTTTGCGAGACTATTTGATTTGTATAGCCTGTGTTTTACTTCTTTACTATAATTTTCAAGATTGTAGATTGGTTCTAAGTTATTATTTGTTTCGTTTGGTAAATTTACAGTTTTACCAAAAACTAATTCGAATGGTGTAAATTTATTGTCAAATACTGAATTCGATGTCGTGTTGTGGTAAAAGGTAAAATATTTGAGATAAGTATCCCAATCGGTTAAGTTTTCATTTAGGTATGCTCTAATGTATTCGTTGAATACACGGTGATTTCGCTCTACCGTTCCTACCGTCTCATGGTGATAGCTTGTTGAAAATTTTGTTTTGATTTGCAGAAATTTACATAGTTCGGTTAGAAGTTCATTTTTAAATTCTGTTCCTTGGTCTGATATTAGAGTATGCATTTTTCCATAGACTAATATGAAATTTTCAAA
The DNA here is from genome assembly GCA_963931995.1 of Phaonia tiefii. Classification (NCBI taxonomy): domain Eukaryota; kingdom Metazoa; phylum Arthropoda; class Insecta; order Diptera; family Muscidae; genus Phaonia; species Phaonia tiefii. The sequence goes on along the minus strand of OZ008370.1, from coordinate 160,218,830 downwards.
GATCGCTCGAGCAACTGTCGAGGCTGATTTGTCTGATATAGGAATAGAGACTAAGTATTTTGATAAGTCACACATCAAAGTTAATGCGTATTTATTTCCGTAATTTCCAATTGACGCCTTGGAAGTCAACATTGTTCGTGTTCTTCGTGACATACGGCCAGCAGTGCTCGAAAAATTGGCCAAAAAAAAGTGGCCCATATGCCCGAAATCATTTTCAAATGTTAATGCCACGTATTGGTCTTTCGAATAAAAAAAAAACATTATTAAAATTGAATTTTTTGTGTTATTTTTTTAAAATTTGAAGTTCTATCGCGCTTGAAAAAACACCCTTTACGAACAAGTACCTAGTGACCTTATATAGGAATCGTACATAAGACATGTGACAATGCCTTGGATATTTTATACAAAAATAAGACATAAAGCATGAACATATTACACTTTTTGGCTTTATAATTATGCATTACCTCCCCAAATTCACATTTACAATCCTAGAATAAAATTCAAAGTCATCAGCGTTTAGAAAATATCAGCCAGGAACCTGTTCCTGAGCCTGAGGAGGGCGATACCATAGTTCACATGAGGGTTAAATGAATGTTTGATTTGCTTAAAATACTTTCACGTTAATTTTTTCTAAGGAGAGAATTGTATTTGTAGAGATATTGCACTCGGTCCTCTTTCAGTTCTTAAATTAATACCAATTACTTGAAAATTTCATTTATTGTTTCGAATTTAATGAAAATCAAATTCAACACATTGGAAATTCACATAATCTATTCCTTCAGTAATATATATGTGTATATAGATTATTTATAATCTATACATATCATCAGCCACATCACCAAATCCAGTAATAAGCACTGCCATTAATTCATTTTATACTATCATTAACATGTTAATGTGGCAAGTATTTCACAGGAAAAGAAACATGCATCACAAAACGGAACGCATGAATACAAAGTGATGTGGCAAAATATCAGCATTTATTTATACGTTCATTTACTTATGCAGAAGTATGAGTGAGTTTTAATGTAATGTATAAATACATCGACAATATGCAAATACATACATGTACACTAGGGATAGGACTTTTTAAATTTTTTTTTAAAGAACTAAAGATGCATGGGCGTTCAATATTCTTGGTTATTTTCGTGACAAAAACGTTCCGCATAAAATCGCTGAAAATTTCGAAGTTTGGAATTTTATTGCTTGTTTTTTATAATGTTGTATAAAATCTTCAATGATTACAAAGTGATACAAAAAAGAATGAAGTAGAAACACCTGGGATATGATGAACCACGTCATTATTCTCTTTGCTCTGAGAGTGGTCCGCACCAGTGTGTATTTTTTTCGCAGTCTGACAATCTGTGTTTCGCAGTTCGACAAATCTGTGTTCTATAGAGGGGTGGGTCACCCTTATCATTTAGGTGTATGAAAAATAGATATTGGGCTATTCTGAGATGTACCCGATATGCACACAAAATCTCATACAAATCGCTCCAGCCGTTTCGGAGGAGTTTAACGGCAAACAATGTGTGATCGCACTTGAACGTTGACATCCGATTTAATTTTGAAGTGGTAGATGAATTTGTCTACCTTGGATGTGCCGTGAACAAAGACAACAACGTCATTCTCGAGATAAATAGGAGAACTTTGCTTACAAATAGCTCGTCTTTCCGGCTCAGCATGCGGTTTAGTAACAAAGCCATCTCTCTTACCTGTCTTGACATATGGTTCAGAAACTTTGGTCAGATCGCACGAGGATGAAAAACACCTGAGAGTATTCGAGAGACAAATTCTCCGTAAAATATATGGTCCTGTTTGGAAAAACCGCCAGTACGGACGTCGCTGGAACTAAGAGCTATATAATCTATATTCTGACGTGGACATAGCCCGTCGAATCAAATTAGGCCAATTGCGTTGGCTAGGCCATGTCATCAGAATGGATGGAGATGAGCCAGCGCGAGAGGTTTTTGATAACGTACCCGATGGAAGCAGGAAAACAGGAAGTTCAAGACTCCGCTGGAAAGACCAGACAGAAGAAACCCTCCGTATCCTTGGTGTTACTAACTGGCGGGAAAAGGCGAAGGATAGAGCCAGTTGGAAGAATAAGTTGAAATTTGTTTGTTTAATTAATATGTGTAAGACATCTGACCTCATGAGGTTGTAGAATAGCCCATAAAAGAAAGTTATATTTTATTAGAAGCATACAGACTTCAGGTAAAAAAATTTTGTAGTTAGAATGATCTCCTAGTTCATCTAATTGCATTTCTCTGTAAAAATTGAACTGAAAAAAATTAAATTGAACTTTTATCAAATACTGATTATTTTGAAACTCAGATTTGAAATCCTTTGACTTAATGAAAATTTTTAGAACGTTGGCCATTTACGAATTTAATTAAGCTTAATTAAATCCAGGAATATTTTCGAGAATTAAACAAATATTGAAAGATTTCTAGAACATTGGAAGAAATGCCAAAAGTCCAAAATCGTAAAATTTTGATCGGTTTCATGGAAAACTTTCGGCCACCAAATTAACCGAAAATTTCTTTTTATCTACTTGAGTAACACTTATCATAATGAAGGGCTATGTAAATATAGTGTTACAAAAAAGTCATATCCCTAATGTTCACACATTAACGCGCAAGTGTCTATTTGAATATGTCGTGACATCGTTCAGTAACATATCTAAGTGAATGCGAACTGAGCTGATAACTAAGTGAGACCACCATGTAATGTGCGGCGTTCGGATGACTTTAGTAGATTCATGAATACGTATGTATGATTATAAATACCTTTTCAATATTGTATCATGGATTAAATGAAGGTAGGATGGAGTTCCTCAAGGTTGGGTGACTGTACCAAAGAGGGATACTAGCGTAACGGGGACTGAAATGATTTGCCTTTAAATGAGTTTAGGTAAATATGGATAATTTACTTTCATCACATTCTTCGTATTCTTCCTTACAAGTTTTGAGGTTTGTATTCTTCATTTACTAAAATTGAGAGGAACAGCAAATCAAAAAAAAACATATTACACTTCAAAATATAAGAAACAAATTCTAAGATTGCATTTTTGAATTTCTATCATTTAGGATAAGTCTCAGTTGTGTGTGGCTGCCACATAACACAAAAACGATTGTACGGTGAATTTAAACCATTAAATATCCATTCGTTTTGTTTAAAATGAAGCCACATGTTTCGATTGTATAACATTTCGATTCTGCCATATATTGTGGTTTTCAGATGGATAAATTTTCAAACAATGCATTTGAATACATTGACCTTCGACATCTACGCGTGGCGAAATGCTCCAGTCGAACGAAATGAAATTGCAGATGGCGGCATTTTTTCCAAGAAACCCAGTACGATCTTTAAAAACTCAGCATAGTGGGCTTGGCTGTGTTTTTTCAATCAATTCATGGAAGCAAAATCGGGCTATTTTATTTTATTCAACAAATCAATATTGTCATCATTCAAAGCCATTCTAGATTCAGTAACATCTAGTTGCTATAAAATAATAGTAACAGAATTGAAAAGTAATTATAGGGTGTCTCAGTATGATTGCAATTTTTTAATTTAGTGTAATTTTTTTGTGGAAGTGCCAACTCTGAAATTTGGCAGCTGTCATATATATTTTTTACGATTATTTAAATTATAGCGCTTTACAAAACAACAACGCATTTTAATTGTGAAAACTTGTTACAACAATTTAGAAAGTTATGCTGAGACCACCCGCAAACTTCGAAGAATTTGCTGTCGAGAAAGTGCAACTAATGTGTCAACCATTCTAAGAAAGGTCAACAAATTTGAAGAAACTGGGTCGGTTGTTGACAGTACGCCTCCTGTTCGTCAACCTGTCAGTCGATCTCTTGAAGCTTTCCTGCCGTAAACGACAGTGTGACCGAAAACCCGATAACATCAATTCGACATCGTTCTGAACAACTTCAAATTTCATGAAGCACTGCGCAGCAAATTTCGACAAAAGACCTCCACCGTCATGCGTACAAAATTCAGTTTAGTCAGGAACTCAAACCAGAAGACCGTGGAAAGCGCCGGCAATTCGTTCGATTGATAATGGAGCAAAGTGAAGTCAAAACGAGGTTTTCAAACAAAGTCATTTTCTCCGACGAAGCGCATTCCCATCTGAATGGCTTCGTGAATACTCAAAATTGACGAATTTGGGCCTCAGAAAATCGTCATGCAATCCATGAGAAACAAATGCACCCACAAGGTGCGGATTTTGGTTAGGCGGCATGATTGGGCCTTACCTTTTTTGGAGGTTAGGCCGAAATTGCAATGACTGCGAACGGAATTCGTTATACGAACATGCTAACAGAGTTCTTGTAGCCTCAACTGGATGGCACGAATCTGGACGACATGTGGTTTCAGCAAGATGGCGCCACATTGATTTATTGGAGCAACAATTTCCAGAACAAATTGTCTCAAGAAGTTCTGATGTCATCTAGTCTCCATGCGATATATCGCCGTGCGAGTTCTTTCTTTGGAGTTTTGTGAAATTTCGGGTTTCTGCAAATAAACCAGGAGCAATTCCTGAGCTCAGATAAGAGATCCAACGCGTCATCGGTGAGATACAACCACACCTCTGTGAAAAAATCATGAAAAATTTCATGGAAAAAGTAATGTCCTATCATCAGAGCTGTGGGGGTCATTTCATGGATATTTTATTCACTACTTAATCGGAACATGTCTTCGTTGCAATCCAATAAAAAAATCACAAATATCTCAAAAAGTCTGTGATTTTATTTTAAAATGAAATAGTGCATTCTTACTGAGAAACCCTTAGTTGTAAGTGACATAAAGGTTCGCTTCACATACATACCCCATTTAACTGGACATCTGTTGAATAATAGCACAACCGGCGCAGATGTTTCCCACACTTTTATATCGAAACCCGGATTAAAATCAATGTAATATATACATATGATGTCGACAGGGTAACAAGGTAACATCATCAACTACTTTCCAATTCTCTGCTGCAGTAGCGTGCACGCGCCATTTAACCGTCCTGTATTCGATGCCGTCTTGTCGCAACAAATTATTTGAATATTTCTTTGCAAATTACATGCAGAAATAATATCAATTACCGCGGCAGATATCCAAGTAGTTGGTCGCCATTCTTATGGGAATCGATTAAGTGAAGACGGTCGATCTTTGACTTACCATTTGTACTGGCTAAAAATCTGCTATACATGCCACATTCGGATTTGTTTACTAATGATTATTTAAGGTCGGTACCCTTGAAATCTCTGTATCACGCAAAATTTTACCAATTCTGAGGTTTTCCAGCACTTTTTTAAGCTTAACTTCAAGGGACTCCAAATTTTTCACTCACAATATGCGGCAACCTTTAGAACCTTATTGCCAAGTTTACATTATTAAAGTCTTCAGAGTTATTTTGCTATATTTTTGAGGGATGTCTCAAAGTGGGAGGGCAACACTTTTAAAAGTGCATATTAATAATATCACTTAATATTTTTTAGTACAAACTGGATGGCTAATAAAAACTTGTCGCGTTCAAATTATATTCAAAATTAATTGATATTACTCAATATACTACAACAGTTTACACTGTCTGTGCAAAAAACTGAATTTTCAATTAATTTTAATGCTTTCGACATGCAAGTAAATTTGACGGTCACTATAGAGAGACACCACATTTTTGCCGCAAACCATCCAGTTTTTCGTTTCACAAATGTAAAAAACTACATTTTTAGTCACGTAAATGATGGTAGTGAAAAAATGCCACTATGAAAGGAAAACACGCAATCATCCATATGTTCTCTAAAATCGCTTGCTGAATTATGTCAACAACAAATTGTTAGTAACTTTTTGCATGGCTAATTTCACTTTTATTTTGAGACCTCAGGCACATGTGGTTGCCAACAAATATAACATTACATACTTGTTAAACAAGAGGCTGACTACTATATGTTTTCATGGGACAAGAATTGGGTGTATAGCAGTTTATGGGTTATAAGTAGGGAATGCAAATTCCCGGACTTTTTCATTTCTCGGGAAAGCGGGAAAAATAAACAAATTTCCTGGAATCCCGGGAATACCCGGTTGAAATGTGAATCCCTTATTTGCCGAATTTTTTATGTCAATTTTGTACCACTGAAGAGAAAAGATAGTACAAACATCTTAAGTAACACAATGTGTTACGAAATGTTATATTTGAAGCATCTAATACTAACGAGGATTTGCTTCTATTTATACTTGGCAGCGTACTTTCTGTTCAACTCACACCAACCACATCTAAATATATAACTGATGTGGATAAAATTAACGCTGAATTATACAGTGTCAGTTATCTGTCCAATGACAATCAGCATGCTATATTTATATTCAAACGACAATTGTTTAGCGGAAACTTTTACCGTTTTGTGACACATTCTAAGGTGAAATTAGTGGTGTCATTTTTGCACATAATGTTGTAGTTTAAATTATAAACAGCTTGAATGTATAACCGAGCGTACCTTTGACATTTAGTGTCCCATCGAAATGATATACATATAAAGGGTTTTTCAACCGAGACGCTACAAGAGTAAATCGATAGGGACAGCAAACGACGCCATATTCTTTCCCGCTCTTTTGACATTTCTCTTCAGTAAGGTTTGCCATTTCATCATGGAAAGATATACGAGCTAACAACGAGTCGAAATTATTAAAATTTACTACCGAAATTTGGAGTCAGTGGTCTCAACTTTAAGAGCGCTACGTCCAACTTCTGAATTCTGATTTCTGAATATCATTTCTGGCTGAATGGCTTCGTCAATAAGCAAAATATGCGTTATTGGTCAGACAGCAATCCACACGTAATCCACGAGTCATCATTGTATCCCGAGAAAATTACGGTTTGGTGCGGTTTATGGGCCGGCGGCGTCATTGGGCCGTACTTCTTCCGTGATGATCAAGACCGGCACATTACTGTGAATGCGAATCGCTACCGTTCAATGATAACCGAATATTTTTGTCCCCAATTAGATTATATGGACTTGAAGGACAGGTGGTTCCAACAGGACGGCGCCACAAGCCACACAGCGAATGCAAAAATAAATTTATTGGAAACCAACTTTGGTGAACGTGTTCTCTCACGAAATGGCCCAGTCGATTGGCTGCCTCGGTCGTCCGATTTGACGCCGTTAGATTATCTCCTGTGGGGCTACGTCAAGTCAATGGTCTATGCCAACAAGCCAGCGACGATTGATGAACTTCGTACGAATATCGAACGTGAAATTGCAGCAGTATCGGCCGATTTATGCTTGAAAACCGTCGAAAATTGGGTTCAGCGTCTGGACTTCTGCAAGCGTGCCCGTGGTGGCCATGCAAAAGAAATCGAGTTCCATACATAATGGCATCGAACGTACTTTCACAGGAATAAAGAACTTCATTGGAATCTAAAACCGGTTTTGTTTTATTTAAAAAAACTTTTGTAGAGCTCTTATTAAAAAACCCGTTATACATCCTTGAAAATATTAAAATATTTAATTTAAAATCAAAACTTTCTTGTTAAACATGACAATGTGTAGGTAAGTATTTGCAAATATCAAGTAAGAAATAAGTTCTCTTTCAAGATAGAGGGCGGATCAATGAGTCCGTGACTTTTTGAATGAAACACAGTTTGTTTTTGGGAAAAAAATTATTTTTCAGCATAATCTCCTTTTAGCTCAATACACTTAGTCCAACGTTACTTACATTTTTGTATCCCTTCCAAAAAATAGGATTTTTCGAGGTCCATAAAATAGACATTTGTTTGATCAATAATTTCATAGTTGGAGCTAAATCTCTTTCCACCGAGCCACTTCTTTAAGCGGCGATTATACGATATATCTGATGAACAATCTTTTACCGTATGTGTAGGCTGATGCTCTGACAAAAATGGTACATAATTTTTCTTCATTGAGCCATTTTTTCGGCACCGCGTCCGCGGGTGTTCGTTGTCGTGCAAAGTTTACACTACTGTTGGACTTCCTATACGTCATATATAGTTGTGGACATACACTCATGCCTCTTAGTTTCTTTTCATTTTGTTCGCAAACATGTTCTCGGGTCTATAATCAACGTACACTGAAGATTTTTCGATCAGATTTTTGATTTCACGAGACATCATGCTTACATCACTTTGCCTCAATCATCTCAAAAATATAACTCATTATGATTTTCTGCTTTTGATTGATGGTCAACATAAATCATGCACATGTGACATACGCACTAACACATAGAAAGATGATTGCATCAGATGTGCCGTGTAAACACCGCTTTAGGTTTGGAAATAGGAAATAGTCACTTGTGGATAAATCCGGAGAATACGGCGGATGAGGTACCAATTAGTAGCCCAAATCATGGAATTTTTCCACGTGTGCACCACGTGAATTATCTTGATGAAAATTCACCGTTTTTTGTTTTTCCCTTTTCAAGGTAATCGATGACAAACTTACTTTTCGCGGTGAAACCCATTGTTTAGACTGCTGCTTGGTCTCGGGAGTGTTGTAATTGATCCATGTTTCATACGCAGTTACAAAACGCCGCAAAAACTACTTCGAATTGAGGTTAAACAACTCCAAACAATTCTTTGTGACAAGATTACGTTTATGGTCAATTGAGAGCAAACGCGGCACCCATCTTGCAGGCAACTTTATTAAACCCAACTGATCATTTAAAATCGAAACCACACTGCCATATGAAATGCCTATGGAATCAACAATCCCACGCACTTTTACTCTTCGATCGGCCAACACCATATCGTGGATTTTTTTGACATTTTCGGGTGTATTAAACTCAGTTGATAGTTCAGCGTCATTTGTACTTTTGCGATCACAACGAAAGCCAGTAAACCACTTTTTTACCATTGAGATCGATGGTGCAGAGTTTCCATAGTATTTATCAAGCTTTTCCTTAGTTTGATTGACGGTTTCTTTTCTCAAAAATAATATTTAATGAGCACTCGAAATTCACTTTTTTTCATTTTTAAAAAAATGCACGAGGTTGTATGATTTGAACAGCTGTTAAACGCAAGTTAAATGAGGGAACTTGCTCAAAATTTGACACTAGTCTACCAAAAGGTGGGAGCAGTGTTGCATTTCATATATCTACAAAACTGAATTACAAATCAATTGATATTCACAATATTTGGTGATACGGCACAAAATTATTGGTAATAACAACTGAATAATGTGATAGTCCGAGGAACCGCCAAAATTTTGTTGGATGTAAATACAGTTGTGACAACGAATCCCTGCTCTGTGTCTATATATACCCATTATTTATTTAAGCATAATATAACAGTAAACGCTGAAAAATAACGGCCTCTCTAATATATTTTCCCAAACATATTCTGGAGAAACCATGCATATGTGTGGAACACACTTCAATCATTCATATATTTGCAAGTCCCAAACTTACTTGTATTTAAGTGCAAACAGTATCATGTTTACTGACAAACATGTATGCTTTTACGTGGAAAAGTATGCGTTCTTCATCTCAAACATCCATACATTCACGTGGAAGCATTCGCGTGTTTCCCCCAAACCTACTTATACTTACGTGGAAACATGTGCGAATTTCCTCCCAAATATAATAATATTTAGAAACGAATTATTCTTCGATTTCAATATATATGTATTATTTATTATAATTAATTTTAACAATATAAATCCACATTTATAAATAATTAATACCAAAAAATATAGATTAAAACAGCCCTTTTATACTTGTACTTAAACAAATCCTTAAAACTAAAATTGTTCGAATAAAAAATCGGTAAAACGCCATTATGTCTACATTTCGAAAATGGAGCGTTCTACGGTAAAATAATTACGGATTTCTAAGGGTTTTTCATTAAGTCCTCCTTCTCATATGGATGACTTAAAAAAATTGCTTCAACTCGGAAACGGTGCGTCCAAACGCAAAAATGATAAATTGTTTACCTCCAATGGATGGCTTTCATAAAAAAATCCGTTAAAGTAGCATTTTTGAAATAAAAATTCGATAAAACGCACATGTGTTAATGATTTTTTTAAATAAGTGATGCGGTATTAAAGACATCCATTAGCTAAAGCGTCCTCTGAACAAAGATATTACTTTTGCGATAGGACGCACTATTTCCGTGTTATAGCCAAAACAATTCTTCCATACGATTAGACCACTTTATGAAAAAGTCTGAGAAACCTTTAAAAGTTAGTCAGTTGTTCGATTGGAATCTCCGTTTCAGAGATTTTGGCGTAAGGGCGTTTTAGCGGTTTTTGATTCGAGAAATTTTAGTTTTAGCGATTTTTTTTTAATAATGACGTGCGATTGGACGCACCGTTTCCGAGATATAAACATCGCCGTGGATAATGGTTGAAGGTCGCTTAACCATATTCCTTATGTGTAACCGATAATCGTGCAGGGTTATTTCCGTTAGTCGTGCATAGCTACCCATTATTTTCCCCATACCCTGTGGGTAATGGGTAAACTTTCATTACCCATTCCCCACGGTGATGTATACGGGTTACACTTGAGGGATAAATACGAACTTTGTTTGTAACCATATAAAACAGTTTTAATTTAAAAATATCACGTGTATGTTAAAGCTAACTTGTGTGATCCACAACAACAGTTCCCTCAAACAAGTGCTATCAATTTGTTGAATGTATGTGAAGGCGTCAATAGTGGAGTCAAATTCGACGATTGTGTTTATGGCAATACTAGTAAAATATTAAAAAACATGCGATTCAGAAACTAGACATATTCGTCTTGTCGATAAAAATAAAATATTCATGGACTTTAATGAAATTGTAACGGTTATCAACGTTCACACGTTCATGCAAACGAGTAAACTTTCTGCTTGTCGAAACGCTGAATTTTGTCTTATCGTTGTTTACTTAAAATACTGCAGTAACTTCTAGCAGAATTCGTCTAATGATGTCTAAATAATCAGCATACGCGTGCAGCATGTAACTTTTGTAGATGATAGTTTTATTCATGTTGACTGCAGCTTTTCTCACGAAGATCTCAATTAATATGTTCAAGAGATCGCATGGTAGACTAACGCCCCTTAAATGGATCTTTGGTTCTGGTTAAATGGTTATTTTCCAAAAAGGAAATCATTGACAAACGATACTGAGGATTTCGTGTCAGTCAGTGTCATTCTACAAAGGCGTGCAAGCTAAGCAATTATACCAAGATCCCATATAGCTTGGTACAGTTTTCCCTATATCGGGTTATCGAAGGCTGCCCTATAATCTATAAGTACAAAGAGGTGGTAGGTGTCGACATGTTTTTCGTGGGGTTTTTCCACGATTTGTCGTAATGTGAATTGTTGATTTTCTTATCCTACTTTCGTATGTAAAATATAACTATAATAACCCTACCCTCTCCGTGTATTTTATATTCTATTTAATAAAAAATATAAGTAAGTATATTAAAATCAGTTGTTCCCACTGTACGACAGCACCACATACTTTATCATAAGTACTGCATGCTAGAAGTTATAAAGAAACTTTTTGCAGAATGTACTTTCGAGCGAATACAGTAATAAGTCTAATTGCTGTTAAACCGCCACCCTTCCTGCAATCCATTACCAGCTATGAGTATTCAACTCCGTATGAAATTATAAACCAAAATGTTGATTACACTTATTTAAATCTTCCTTCCAAGGCAACTTCTACCCACCATATATTCTCTTTGATTCAATTCCAGTAAAAAGCAAATGTAATAGCGGAAACGTTTTTCAATTATTATGCGGCAATGTATTTCTGCACTAATTAAACAATTCTCCGGAAGTTATCGAAAGCTCTGCTTACGTTTGTCCGTGAAACCATATCTTCACCATTCACAGACGCCATCCTTGATTCTGGTGTATATTGTTCTTACTTTACAAAAGTTGCTGTTTTTACTTTGACGTGGTTAGACCGTCAGCAGGGAACAGTTTTATAGCATGATTTTGCCATGTGTACCCGCACAAAAACATGCACTATGAGTAGAAAAACCTTTGCACAAAAAATATAAATTAAATTTTGTAAATTACCGTGATATAATGACGAATAAAAACTTGTTGATATTGAATCTTTCGAGTGATGCTTAAAATAAATAAGAAGGCAAACAGTACCAACAGTTTTTAGTCGCTGCAAACTTGGTTTGTGAAATTTAATAATACGATATTTTGTGACGCCAATAAAAGGTATAAATACACCGTTGATCAAAAGATGATAACAACTTAAATTACTGGTTTTAATAGGCTGTATCTTTGTACATTTTTTGTCAACAGCTACAGTAACAGTATCATAAAGGTCTTTGTTTAAAAATTACAAATGTAATAAATACAACAATTTCCGTTCATATTTTATAATTTAATAAAAAGAACCGTTAATTTATTCATAATATTGTAGACTTTTAAAATTGAGTGCTACCACCCTTGTTTAAAATAACTAACTGCACACAGGTAAAAGATTAGTTGGAAATCAATTCACGCATTGCAAATTCCATGTTAAAGTCTATATTTTGATCAGAATTCGTAATTGTCACACATTAGAATTATTTGTCGATGTTATTGGTAGATTAAAAATTGGTGTTACTAAATACTAGTTGCTACTACCGAATTTTAGTTGTAAATATTAACCAATTTGAGTATTTCAAAAACCTCATTCTTCGGAAATGGAAGATGAAACTAATGAAAAGTACAATATTAGAATTCGTGCTCAAATATTAGTTACTGTAATCATAATTTAGTCTCTGTTACAAAAACACTTGTTACAAATTTATGTATTCGATTTTTCACAAGAGGCTTTGTTGATAAAGAGAAACTACATACATATATTTGAATGTTACACGAGGACTTTACAGAAAAACTAATATTTTAAACTGAAAGTAATAAACAAAGTTGTGAAAAAACAATAAAGTGTATATTTTTAGATATCAGCCAGCGAGGAATAAATATTATCATAAATAGAGGTGAAGTGAGACTTTTAAACATAATCGTTGAATATGACGCCACTATTGACGCCTTCACAAACACATGCAAACAATTGTGGACACTGGGCTGGAGGAACTATTATTGTGGATGACACAAATTAACTTCAACATACATATCTATGATACCCAGGGTAACCCATCCCCATTTTTTGGTAGAAAATATGAAAAATTTAGAAAAACTGTCTGTATCTGGAAAACGAAGCGACAAATCGAAAAAATACTAATGATTTACGAGTTCCTAAGGGTTTCTCACAAAGTGTTCCAATTCACAGTTTAAAAAAATAGCCAAATTGAGAAAATCGCTAAATAAAAAAAATGGCTATATCTTGGAAACGGTGCGTCCAAACGCAAAAATTACAAATATGTTAACTCCATAAGAGGCGTGGCGGTGGCGGACACAACAACTAGTTGACAGTGGCGGACACAACTAGATACGTACTTGAAAATTGGTATAGCTTTTTGTATATTGGAGATAATCAAGAAATAATTTTTACATTGTATACTTGAAACTCTCTTATTGAATTAACAAAGAAATAAAGAATGGTTGTTCAAATAAAGAACACAATCAAAAGTCAAAGCTCCATTCTAAGTTTCGTTGTTTACAATGGGATTTACCGTTGCAATTGTTTTTGTATTGCCTTTCATTTTGTTGTGTGATTATTTATATTCTATTCGTTATTCTAATTCGATCAATTGAGGAAGAAACACGTGATAAAAAAATTTCACTTCAAGTAGAAAATGAAAAATTAAGATTAAGTGAAGCTGGGCATTCTTCTCGAAAAATAGCATTAAAATTAAAGATATGTCACCGGACAGTCAATTTAGTAAGAAAACGTCGAAATTTTAAAGAACCTATGAGTCGTGGTGGCCGGCCAAAATTGTTGTCTGATGGTGATGCTCGTTTGGCGGAACGATTGATGGTGACAAAGAAAGCCAGAACACATAAAATTGCTGCAGAGGCATTGCACAAAGACGTAAGTGCTCGCACAGTACGGAGAGCTTTGCGTAGGATTGGGTTGGTGACTGCAGTTAAACAAAAAAAAACCCTGCCCTATCTGACAAGAATGTAAAGGCCAGACTTAAATTTTGCAAAGACCACAAAAATTTAACTATTGAAGTATGGAAAAAAGTCATTTGGTCAGATGAGACCAAAATTAATCGATTTCAGTCGGACGGTAAGGAGTATTTTTGGCATCGATCCTATGAGAGGATTCAAAGGCACCAAGTTAAACACACTGTGAAGCATGGCAGTGGGCATTTAATGGCGTGGGGCTGCTGCACGTAGTGGAACCTTAACCCGTTGGTAAAGATCGATGGGATTATGGAAAAGGAAGATTACCTTAGCCTTTTGGGTGACATTTTATCCGACGTTGTTGATGATTACGCATATCCAGTAGATGAGATTGTGTTTCAACAGGATGGAGACCCTAAGCACACAGCGATTATTATTAAAAAATGGTTGGCTGATCAACAATTTTAAACTATGCAGCGGCCTGCACAAAGTCCGGATTTAAATCCAATTGAAAATTTGTGGGCTATTGTAAAAAGAATGCTGTCTCACTACGAACGTGCTCCAACTAATATGGTCGAACTATGGGAAAGAGTTAACATTGGATGGGCAAAAATTCCACACCAAACCATACAAAATTTAGTGTAAAGTATGCTAAAACGAATAGATAGTGTTTTAGCAAACAAAGGACTATGTACAAAGTACTAATTTGTCAAACAATTAAAATGGACAAAACTGGATAGTTGCTGATATCGAAGAATTTTTTTTTTTTTTTTATATGGAAGAACATTCTTTCTTTCTTTATTAATTTAATAAGAAAGTTTAATGTATACAATGTAAACAAATTTCTTGATTGTCTCCAATAAAAAAAAGTTATACTAATTTAACCAAAAAATGCAATTATGTATCCAGTTTTGCCCGCTACTGTATGTCTTCAATATTGCATCACTTTTATTTTTTTAAAATCGTTAAAACTAAAATTTCTCAGAAACAGAGCATTCAATCGAAGAAAAATATTCTTTTACGAATTTCTAAGGTGTTTTCATAAAGTGGTCCAATCGTATCGAAGAAATTTTGTTCAAAAAATCGTTAAAATATGAAAAATCGATGAAATAAAAAAATGGCTACATCTCAGAAACACATACATGATTTTTTATTTGAAAAATGCTAGTTTAACGGATTTTAAGTGATGCCGTATGAGTGGCATCCATTGGTTAAAGTCTCCTATGGAGCTAAAAAATTTATTGTTTTTGCTGTTAGACGCACCGTTTCCGAGTTATAGCTATCTAAATATATTGGCGATTTTTAGAAAAAAAAGTCAATTCGTAAAAAAGCCACTTTATGAAAACGCCTTAGAAATTCGAAAAAATTAGTTATATGTATTTCGATTGAACGTTCCGTTTGTAAAATATATACTTAATGCGGTTTAGCGATTTTTTACTCGAACAAATTTAGTTTTAGCGGTTTTTTTTTTTTAAAAATGTAAAGCCGTGGTAAAGACATCCATGGGTTACATCCTCCTCCTTGGTTACAGCCTGCTTCCTAATTGAGGTTAATAAAACACTTATTTTCCCAAATTATGATATTTTTATTTTCTTTTTCTGTTGGTGGGCAAATTTCTGATTAAGGAGGGTTTCCTCTTTTAATATTAATACTTACTGGCTGATTTCCAAATATTATTTCCTGGCTGGGATTCTCTATATTATTTTTCAGTTTGCTTTTCTATATACTTCGTACATATATATATCGTGTATATATAAAAGTACAATGAATGTATTGAGTACTTGGGTTCCTAGAGGCAAATACAAAAAAGTAAAATGATTGCATGCGGATTTTTCCACTAAAACGGATCTAACTATCAAAATAATACAATTTTGCCACATTAAAAGCTCATCTTCAAAAAATAAACTCTCACAATTATTATCACTTTTCCTTTAAAAGTCACAGAATTTACTATCAACATCTCCTCACATTGAATGGCTATTCGCTAATAAAGTGTCGTATTTCGAAATCAAAAAAACATTTCTTAGTCGACATTACTTTCATACACCGACTTAGGCATATTTGATCAGCATTTTGTAAAACAAATATATTCTTAGCTGACGTCTTCTCAATATGTCATCATAATACCTCAGAATGAACATTATTGTGTGTTTAACTCGAAATGTTACGAATCTTCCTGCTCAATTCGTTGTCAATTGTCAATAGTGTTTTCTCTTCACAAATAAGTATATGGTCCTGTTTTAGTGTAACCCTCTTGTATCCCGTTCACAATTAGAATTGAGGTAAATTTCTTTCCATATTAATCTATATTCTTTTTCCAAAATTAGTGACTCTATTTTGGCACGTTTGGATTTTATCAGAATGATAAGTCTGATTCAATGCAATGCGTCGATTCAATCGTCCCTAATTTACTTAGGATTTCCGACAAAGCTTGGTACAGTTTTTGTAAAGCCACACTGATAGGGTACGATCGTGCCATAAACGGCTTTAGTTTTTCACATGCGACGAAGATTTCTGGGACAAGCAAAAAGGAGATATGATCTCTCCATATTTTCAAAATACTCGGCACATCTATGACAAGATTCCCCTCCTTATCTCTACAAACTGCGGGCCCTGGTTAATTTCCGTCTGTTTGGCTCTGTATTTTTCGGTAGATTTTCCGGTCCTCATTCTTTCTTCTGTAGGATTTACTTTTCCCTCCCTCGTGCTTCCTCCACAACTATTTTACTTGTAAAACAAACGGGTTTCCTCTTCCCCATTTACTGCTCAGTCACGAGTCGTCTTGCAACTGACGAAAGCTTTACCACACGTGGTGCGTTCTTTTCATCACTTGCCATGCGTCGCTCTTCATCGTACCATGATTTGCCTATGATTTTCGGTTTGTAATAACCAAGTGCGGTCTCTGCTGTAGTTCCCATAGATTCGGAAATGTAATTCCACTGAGCTTTAGGATCATGAGGCGGGGGTCCGGGCTGGCTAGGTATATGAGTAAGCTTTTGTGCATAGGCCGCGGTAATTCTGGTAATTGCAACTTTTCGACATCCAGCTTTCTATATGTCTGGTCTCCTATGACTTTTGGTCTGCTCAAACTTGTGCAAACAGGTAGTGATCCGAGTCGATATTAGCTCCTGGAATCACACCTAGAGTACGATAGTAGAGTGTCTTCCGTCAATTACCAGGTGATAAATCTCAGAATTAAAAAAAAAAACTCAGAATTAAAATCACCACAACAATCTTAATGTCATAGCCATAGCAGTGGTCGAATACTTCCTCCAGGCGCTCATACATATATCCTTGGCGTCATCGTATTTTTCTTTTGTCGGGACATGTACACAAATTAGCGATATGTTAAAGTATTTCGCTTTTGTGCGGATGGTGGCTAAACGTTTACTCACGGGGTTAAACCGTCACACCAGATATAGCAGTCTTTTGCCAACTACAAATCTGCAACCAAATTCATGCTTTTTCTCATGGCAGCTGTAATATATACCACAGATCTTCTACATTGTACAGCCAATCTCTGTCTGTCGCATCTCCTGGCTAGTCGTAGCGTCAGCCTTACAATTCTCCAGGATATATGCAAGTTGGATAGTGGCACCGGATCTGTATAATACTGTCGTAATACCGTTTGCGGGGGTCGTCAACAAGTAGGGTGGTTTTATGTTTCTTATTCTGGTTTTTTATTTGCAATGTCAATATAACAGTGGTGGAAGGCAAGCCCAGCCTAACGTGATTTCATATTGGAAGAATACTCAATTTCCCCTCCTTACATCAAACCCGTGTGATTATAAATATCGCGAAAAATTTAATAGAACGCGTTTTGACTATAAGTGATTTCGAATTCCACAAGATCAATAAGGAGACGTTAAGAAGTATTATCAAGGACAACTTTCCAAGCCATCTTACCAATACATTGATAATGCAATTTGATGATAAAAGACAACCTAGCAGGGATACTGCAGAGGAGCCGAAAAGTTAGAAATCAATTTAGAATAAGTAATAGGTTGGCGATATCAAAAATATTTGACGACAAGAATCATCGGATAGCTCACAAAACATATAACACAATAGGTAGAATATTTAGTAAAATTAATAAATAACTGGTTTCCCATTTCACCCCATGAAGGGACAGGGGAGAGCTTCTCACAATCACTGAGCTGTGCGCTTTCCAGTTTTCACTCCCTGATTGGGACCTACAGTTTTACACCGATTCCGAACGGTATTTTGAGAAGCTTTTTCATCGCTACTTACTCGATAGTGTCGCCGTCACTATGCAAGGTGACCGTCGCTGAAAGATATTTAAGGTGGTCAGAGCAGGGTTCGGACCCAGGATCTCATAGAAATGATTCCTTCATTGGGCAGTCCATGCAGCTCACTACTTTCACGCAGTGTGTCTAGAGCTATGGATTTTCGGAAACCTCCGTGAGCTAGGTAGAGTGAGAAGGCGAAACAAATGAGCAGCAAATCAGGTTTAGTAGGTGACTGATGTTATTGAAGCTCTTCAAACAATCGGGCATATTATTTTGTCCTTAGAACGAGCTAAGCCAAACATACGGTCCAACGGCGGATAGAAACCAAGAGAAGAAACTCCAGGTTCGACATATTGCATCCTGGTCAGCGTCTGATCCATAATGGGCGGCTGAAATCAAGTATCCTGGCAGTAAGTAAAATGCAAAAACTTGGAGGAAGGCGAAAAACAGGAAGACCAAGACTCCGCTGGAGGGATCAAGTTGACGAATTCCTGGGTACACTTGGTATTACCGACTGGAAAGATAAAGCAAAAAATTCGAACTGGTTGGCGAAATATGTTATCTTCATTTCTAGGGTCCCGCACCTCCGGGGTTGTTCGAGGCCGGATAAGTCAGTAAGTATATGTAGGGACCACAAAAAATAAACTAAAGTCACGTATTGCAGGACGCGAATCAGATCACAAATAGTGGCACATTTCTACACAGAAAACAGCATAAACATCCCATTGTGCTAGTTGCAATCATTACCCAAACTTTCAGGGTACATCGGCTTTAAATAAAGAAAACAAGTATAAACGTCGTTACATGTTAAAAATGCTTCAAATAATTAATACACCAACATTGAAATGAATTAACTATAAAACAGATTGTGGCCGTCGGTGGTGCAATGGTTAGTGTGCGCGGCTCTTGTACATGAGATCCTGGGTTCGAACCCGGCTCTGACCACCTTCAAAAAAAAAATTCCCTTCGGCGGCGGTCACCTCGCATAGTGACGGCGACACTATCGAGTATCTAGCCATGAAAAAGCTTCTCAAATTACCGTTCGGAATCGGTGTAAAACTGTAGGTCCCAATCAGTGAGTGAAAACTGGAAAGCGCACAGCTCAGTGATTGTGAGAAGTTCTCCCCAGTCCCTTCATGGGATGTAATGGGAAACCATTGATTGATTGATTGATAAAACAGATACAGATAATACAGCCCAAATTTGCAAACATTTCATTAGTAAAAAGTATAACTTTTTAGGCACAAATTGTTTATCGATCTAATATTTTTTATTTTTTTTTTTGTTAATTTAAATGAACTTTATTATTTTTGTTTGTGTAACTTAAAAAACTTTAAAAAAGGCGGAAAAACTTTTTTCAAACATTTGTATATTGTCACATTTTTTCGTAAATTGTTGTTTGGTTTTGTTATTTATTAATTCTCTATATCTATTGATGATACTACGCCACAGAGTAGCGAAATATCGAGAAAAAACTCCATGAGTGTTCGAACTCACGCGCGATGTGTTAACACCTTTTTGTTACATGGTACCTGTTCGATTTATATGAACACATTAGTAAATGTTGCATCGGAAAATAAAAAAAAGAATATTGTTTGTGCTGAAGGCTCTTTTGCTGTTGGACTTTCTTTTTCTTGCATTTGCTTTAACATTAGATGTAATATTGTTGAAATAAATAAAGCAATACTAGCTCACTGAAATAATTGTGGTGGTTTTGTCATAAACAGAGCGACGACAAAAAGTATTGAATAGTATAGAGAACTTATTGCATTCTTTTCCGCTCTCATGTAGAGAGTCTGAGTAAGAGAGCATAAACGAGTCTTATTCTCTTTAGAGAATATTTCAATATAAATGCACCAATTCGACAATGTTATTACATAAAACAATACAAAAAGTATAAATATTTCAAAAGGCATCAATATTTCACTACAAAATTACGAATGGACCAAGTTATGACAAAAAGATAGTAATACCTATTGACTCATTCGCCAGATGTCGCCAGTGCTTTTGAGTCATACAATTCGTTCCATGAGTTCTCTATACTATTCAATACTCTTTGGCGACGACGACCTGCTTGTTTGTTCGCTGCCGCTACATCAATCTCATCAAACTTATTTTGTTGTTTGCATGTGTTCACTTTGATAGATTACCCTACCCGTGCCCATAGATGTTAACACACCAACATTATGAAATCGAGATCATTAAGACCGAGAGTTAAATTTGTCTTCAAACCAAAAAATTTCGTCATGCATATGTCACACCAGAACCCGCTCACGAAGTCATATATATATAGTCCTAGAGGGAAGCAAACTATCAAGCAGAAAATTTAAACATTAGCGCATACATATGTATTGTCGGAACTACCACATGATTTTTCATATCTAAACACCTGAAAAGAAGCTAATCATAAACCTGAAACTCAGAAGAAAATAGTTACGCATATGTGACCGCCTATTATAATAATGCGAACTTAAAAGGTACTTACCCTATCATACTCGCCGATACCTTTGTAGCTAGTTTGACTTAACATTATGACCTAATATACTTATACTGCGTATATATTCATATATTTACAATTTTTCATATGTAGTATCATTAGTACATATATGATTTTAGGCATATAAATCCAATGACGCCAACTCTATAGGAACGAAACGCGCCGTCTAACTACAAAAAATTTGCTAAAACGCGTCAAATAACGAAAACGGCTACAGAAACCCCAAAAGTGCTGAAACGCCCTTACTAAATAATGGGGTTTCCACTAGGGACAGGACAATACCAACCATTACCAAGTGGCAAGAAATGCACAGAATGTTTGAACGACGGCTATTCCCTACATAATGTAATTGTTAAGCCTTTTAAATAAATCGCAACTTGTTTTTATTAAATTTTAACATCGCTTTTGGAAAATCCTTTCAGATGTCCAATCGAAGAAAGTGCAAATTTGACTCCATTTCATTATCATGTTTTTTGTTTTGGAATGGTTTGTTATATCGACGTGTGTTGCAGAAATCATACATTTGTAATAAATACACATTGACCTGGCTCACCAGGGTGGGAGGGGATTAGCCACTTCTTAAAAGAGGGTTCTGCCAGGGAAATTGAAATTTTCTACTACCTCGACGTTCGCAAGAGAACGTTAAGAGTGGAATAGAGACTCTTATGCAATTGTCCATGGTTCTGCTTCCTATAACTTGTGATGTTTTTGGGTGTCTCTCCACCTAAGGATTTATAGGTATTAATATACTAGCTGAAAAGCCCGATACTTCGTTATCGGTAGTTTTATGAACTTTTTAAACTTTCCCCCCGTTTACTCGCTAATTTACCAAGTTTCTGGTCTAAACTGCAAATAGTACCATACAAGGGAGTAATGGCATATCCGAATTAACAAATATTGAAAATTTCAGCTTTTTAGCCAAAGGTGTTTAGGCAGGCCGCCATGGGAGAGACTTTTCCGCTTTTTGCCCCTCCCCGTAGGAATTTCCAAAAATCCCGTCTTAGCGGACGACAGCGCTAGAGGATGAACCTCCATGCCAAATTGTTCCTAGCTCCAGCGGTTAGGGCTGGGCGATGTTGAGTCAGTCTGTCAGTAACGTTATTCTTTTATATATGTGACAGCGCAAAGAGAAAGGGACTTAAGGGTAAAAAAATCAATTTTGACTTTTTTTTTTGATATGGAAAACATCTGAGCATCGTGTGAGACCGATCCCATACCCCAAAAGTGTTTCCTCCCAGATATATGCGGGTTTTATGAAAGTGAAGTCGACGATTCTAAGCGCAAATAGAAAGGGACCTAGCGGTAAAATGTATTTATTGTAATTTTTTCCCCTACTAAATTAACAAACTAACTTGATTTTACGAAACTACAAAAAATTAATTGTTTTCCTTATGAACAATTTAAAAAAATAGAAAAATCATTTTAATCGACGGTTCTTGCGAATTGGTTCCTTAGAACTTGACGGTACCGGTCCTTTATTTTTTTTTTTTCGATTTCTTCTTAACATCTGCTGGCTCCACTTCTTGAGGATTGTCCACTTCCTCCGAATCCTCCTCTTCGTTTCCATTTCCAGAGACCAAAGGAAGAGGAGCAACCGAATCTTTTTTGAATCGTCAAACGTAAACACCGGATCTCTTTATACAAGTACCATTGACGCTTCATCGATAACCCTGGTGACGGAATTATAATTGGTATGTCATCGAAACTGATATTGTTACTCAGATGTATGTTTACATTTATGCTGGCTGAATTCGCAAACAGTTTACATTGCACTGGTGACTGAGCAATAAATACAAAGTGATGATACTTCGATATTCCAATTAAAGTTTTATATTTAGTGGAGAAGTATTCGTACCATTTTCTCCACTCAACAATAGGCTCACTTGAGTTTGGATGTCGAATAGGTACAGGAACATTAAATCCATTACAAGATGATTTTCTAACACAATCAACTACATCCGTGAAGCAGTCGACATTAGTTTGGGCATATTTTGCTTTGAAAACTCCGAATAAACGATCAGGTGAAAACTTTGTATGTCCGGTTAACAAAAAGTTCAATTCAACTGACTCACATCTGGAAGTATCGACAAGGTGTTGTAAATATCGTATCATTGATCGTATCGATCGTATCGATCGATCACCAACTTTTGACCTGAGCACTGCATTGTCAAGGTGAGCTGCCAGATGTGCGAAAATAAATAAATCTTGGGATTCCTTGTCTAAGTTCCTGAAAGACGTACGAAAATCCACAGCAATCTTCTTAGAGATCACTTCATTGCATTGATTTGAACAACACGGAGGTATTTTTGAACCATACAATCGAGCAGCTACCTTTTCTTCGCGTAAATCAAGATCAGATTTATCAAGGTACATATTATCGGTATCATCTTCAGAGTCACTATCCGATAATTCTGAGAAGTGATCGTCATCATCCTCGTCATCAGGGAAGCGATAAAATAAATCTACTTCTTCGAATTCGTCCTCCATTCCATCCTAAAACAAACAGTAAGAATGTTATCAGTTTTAAATTATTTTCGCGAATAACATAATGAGGTTCTGTGTAAAAAATTTCGTACTAACAGAGTGATATTCACGATTTAAAAGAATTATAAATGAGTATTTATTATAATTCACAATTAATAATTTCAAAAAATAAAGCTGGATTCGAAAAACCTCGAGCAAAATTGATATCAAACTCATGGAAACAGCGCGCTAGGTAGAAAACAGTAAAAACCAAATACACAAAACAAGAGGTAGGGATGATCTACGCGCGTTTTCAAGGTTGACCAACACGTTCCTGACGTCATGAGATGTGTCGCTTTCAAATGAGACCAATACCAACACGCTCAGTGATGGTACACCAAAGATACACGTATTTAAATATTTAAAATGGGTCTCCTGAACAAAACCGGTTTTTACCCTTAGGTCCCTTTCAATTTTGCGCGTCACATATATAGATTTCTACTTCGCCCATCAGTCACAGCAATGCATAAATATAAATTAGCAGTTACTCAAAACCCTTAGCAACAAAAATGTCATTGTACAGCGAGAATTTCTTAAAACAATAGAAAAATTAACATTCTTTAGCAAAATCAGGGCTATATATACAAAACGAGTTAAAGGGCTAAATAAAAACGGAAAATGCGTGCACATTGCGCGTTTTTTTTTCAAAATAAGCGCCAACGACAAACTATTCGCGTTTTGCAAGGTCGAAAAATGCTAAATCTAGCCCCAAAAGAGCTAAGTTGGCATCACTGCATAAAACCAACAACAAATATCATAAGCGAAATTGGATATAAAATAAGAGGGAAAAAACCAAACAGAACAAGTAACCATAATGATCATTACCGACTAATGAAATTGTGTATCGCTGTAATGATCATATATTTCAAATGTAAACAACGCAGAGCATCGAATGTTGGTGATTGCTAACCAACCTGCTTGTTTATTCGATGCCGCTGCATCAACACCATCTTACTTATTACAACAACCACGTATGTGATGCTAACGCTGTGTGTTATTTGCATGTGTTCACTTTGATGTTAACACATCAAAAATAAATACAAAAATAGCAAATCCGACCTCAAGCTCGGAAAATATAGATTATATATAAATATTAAATAGAGATTAAGGTCGAACAACCAAATACAAATATTTCTTAGTTACTTCATTTCATTTCATTTGTTTATTAACAGAAGAAGGAAACTGGAAAAATATTGTCCAACGTTAAGCTTACCATAAAAACAGAAAAGAAATACATATGAAAAATAAATACCTCGCAATATTATGCAGTGATAAAAAGTATGTAATATTTTTAAATATCTAAACCTGTCAACAGTTGCGCCTTCACGCGTATTTAATTTTACTTTTTCCGAGAAAAACCAAAAATTTTCCATAGCATCTTATGAAGGGCCGGGATGTTACAGAAAAACAATTTACTACACCTTCAACCTAATAAAACTGAATGTATTTATAACCTTGCAATTGCAATTAATATTTTGTTTAAACGCGTGTCAAAGGGCAGCGATTATTTTTTTGGTTTTAATAATTTGATTTCACGATTCGTAACACGTACAAGATACCTCTGGAAGTTCCGGAACGAATGCCAACAAAGGTAGTACGCATAAAACAATAAACAGTAGCCACTATCCAGAAAGAAGTACAAAACGTCCAAAGAACAGGGAAGTCCAATATTAGAACAGATATGCCGATTAAAATAAATAAGTAAAGGTGGGGCAATTAAAATTTGAATTTAAACCCTTAAACCCTGTTTATGAAGTGACAGATTATTAGAAAAAGGTTAGAAATTTACGAAATGGGTCGCTTTACGTTGAAGAAAATTGGAAAAAATTATTAGGAAACCTTTCATCAAAATTTCTGAGCCTTCAGCTCAAACTGTAAGTAATCTGAAAAAAAATTCATTAGAAATAGAGTTCCATCAACGTCGTTTGTGGATCATTTGTGAGTTTGTCAATCCGGGTCCTTATTGAACAAGAGAACTCATCTACGTACTCGTTTAGTGGAAAATATTGATCATTTGTCGCACTTCTTTGAGCAGAATTTTGCAAAAAGACATCGGTACCTCGTAGCCATCCGAAGCGTTTTCACTTTTTTAACACACAAAAATGTCGGCGGCCGGAAGACGGGCCCCAGGAAATAACACCCCAATTGCAAAATGAAAATGGGCCACAAATTTAGGGTTTGTTTTCATTATGAAGGTGGGCTACACATTAAGGTGGACCTTGAAATGACATTTTTGCGATATTTTGGTAGATGAGGGCTCTGTTCCGTGCCTTTTTGAAAAAAAATGACAATGCCGAAAAAAAAAATTAAAAAAAAAAAACATTAGGGGTTGCGCACGAGCCAAGAAAAAGGTCCACTTTGCCAAAATTAGGGGGGAAATTGCCATAGGTCATCAGGGGTCACCCGTAGGGGGGAAGAATGTATGGCCGACCCCTATTATCTTTTTACCGCCAACATTTTCCCCCAAGACACCCACCCCCTATCTCCTCCCCTTAGGGGGGTCACCATACAAAAATGGAGGTTGCTCAGTATTTTCGAAAAACACCATAGGTCATCAGGGGTCACCCCTAGGGGGGCAAAATATATGACCGACCCCCATTAACTTTTCATCCCCAACATCTTTTCTGAACAAACTTACCCTCTATCTCCACTCCTTGAGGGACTCCCCATACAAAAATACTGAAAATCTATGTATTTACAGTTGCACAATATCGAGATTTTTTTTGATTTTTTTACAGAAATTCCACCAATATTCAAGAGTGGTCATTGTTTGGAAAGTCTTGAAAAATTTGAAACGCACACGTGCTGAATCAGGTACATAGGCACCCTTAGCATATGCCCCCATTCATCAGTACCTGGCAGTAAAATATTGCAAAATACGTAGTAGTTATAAATAGCAGTTCATTCATCGATTGTTGTCATTCAACAAGTGCCGACGACGGCGAAAAGTAAATTAATTTTTCTCCCGTTTTTTAAAAGTTAAGATGACAACACGACTTAGATCGCGCGACGATATTATTTTTAATTGGTTATCCAAGCATGAATATTACGGGGAACAAATTACCGTCGAAGAAGCAAGTGCTAAGAATGCATTTCTTCAACATTCGCAAACGAAACATGTCGAAGAAAAATAGTGCGGTTATAGTCGCGGACGCAGTGATGATTTTTTGGCGCCAAGCAGCTATTCCGACGAAAGCCAGAGGAGATGTTACAAGAAAAATAGCTGCGCTGCACGATGAGTGGGATGCTTTAAGAAAGTCATCTCACAGAAAGACTGAGTCCACTAGAGAAAAAGAGAATACGTTTTCTGATAGCTTGGATAATCTTTTCGACATCGCACACGCCAACGCCCTTGAGAAAATGACAAATACCGAAGACATTGAGTTTCTGCTAAAGCAAAGAGAAGATGGCCGGCCAGGAACTATGGGAGGTGTGGACGCTACTGATACTCGAACGAGGAAAAGAAAAGCTGAGCGCGAAGAACAAGAAGAGTTGCGACGCAAACGTGCAACGGAATCTAGTAGAGATCGGTTCGCTAAAAGCGGTAAGCTATTTTGCGCTTTGTGTGTTCGTCCAATGTTTATATTCAAATGAAATTCGTTCAATTGCAGTGGTTAAATTTTCAAGCAGTGATTCAAGCGATGATAATGGGAGACAGGACGAAAACTTCCCGGCAGAAGCTGGCCCGTCAAATGTTGGTGACAGAAGAGGTTACAAACAATGTTTTACTGAACGAGTCCTATCAGCTTTGGACAAGTGCAAAGTGACTGACCGAGACGCGGTCGGCATTATGATAGCGGCGGCAGAAGCATTTGGACGCGATCCTCAACAATACACAATAAACCGTACGTCGCTTCGGAGATGTCGGCGTTCAAATCGAGAGAACATGCTGAATTATGTGAAAGACAATCCAGAAGTAAGATCGCATAGATTTATTTGCTTTCATTCAGAATTCTTATTCTTCAACGCGTTTCATTCATCTCCAGCTTGTCGCAGCTAAATCCTTCGTAGTCCATTGGGATGGCAAAATGCTTTTGGATTTTGTGGGTACAAAGAAGGTGGACCGTCTACCGGTAATTGTCTCGTACGGAGAAAAAGAACAACTTCTTGGAGTTCCCAAAGTAGAAGATGGGAAAGGAAAAGGCCGGAGAATAGCACATGCCGTTTATCAACTGTTGGCATCTTGGCATATGACACATCGAATACAAGGACTTTCTTTCGACACGACATCAACGAACAGTGGCCCATTCTCCGGAGCCGCAGTTGCTCTTGAGCGGCTGTTGGAGAGAGAAATCTTATATTTACCTTGCAGACACCACGTATACGAACTGGTGCTAAGGGAAGTTTTTGAGACAAAAATGGGAAAGACCAGTGCACCAGGCGTTCCTTGCTTTGACCGTTTCAAACAGGAATGGG
Organism: Phaonia tiefii; assembly: GCA_963931995.1. Taxonomy (NCBI): domain Eukaryota; kingdom Metazoa; phylum Arthropoda; class Insecta; order Diptera; family Muscidae; genus Phaonia; species Phaonia tiefii. Next base: position 160,191,160 of record OZ008370.1, on the reverse strand, counting down.
ACGCTGTAAAGGTTAAACCATTCCATTCTGGCTTGATAGACGATCAAGTCGTCAGAAAAATTCCTGTGGCAATGCAAGTCGGCATAAAGAAGTTTTGCTTAGATCAATTGAAGGAGAAACACCCTCGCGATGACTACAAAGAAATGCTACAATTAATTCTTTTGTTTCTGGGTGAAAAACTTGAGAATTACCATTTCCGACCTCCAGGACCCGTTTCCCATGCTCGATGGATGGCAAAAGCCATTTACAGCCTCAAGATGTTTTTGTTTCGGAGAACTTTTCACTTATCTGTATGTGAATTGAATGGTATTCGACACGTTTGTATTTTTGTGGTGCGACTTTACGTCAAGGCATGGTTTGGTTCTTCTCGAGCAGCTGAGGCGCCGAATCAAGATTGGAAGTTGTTGAAGGACATCGTCGAGTACAAGTCCGTTGACCAGGATTTATCTCGGGTAATGATAAAGAAATTTTTCGGTCACCTATGGTATCTCGCCGATGAGCACATAGCCCTTGCCTTTTTCGATGACAAGGTTTCAAATGAGTTGAAGGCCAAAATGGCCCAAGCATTGCTAGAAAATGAGAATGACGAAGGTGAAGAAGATGAAGAAGACGAAAAAGGTGAAGAAGATGAAGAAGACGAAGAAGGTGAAGAAGATGAAGAAGGTGAAGAAGATGAAGAAGACGACCCGGTTCCCCCAGCTCCTCGCGTCGTAATCAAAAGCACCAGCGTTAAAAAAATCGAGGTGAAATTCAAAGACGTGAATGAGGAATTCTTGAGCAACTTCGTCTCTCATAATACCAAAAATTTATTTGTACGATTTGGAATATCGCAAGATTTCATTCTTGTAAATCCAGCAACCTGGAAATCTCGCGCAGACTATCAAGAAGGTCGTAGAATTGTAAATAACTTGCGCGTTGTGAACGACACTGCCGAAAGAGGAGTAAAAATGATACAAGATTATAATAGAATACTGTGTCAAGGCGAAGAAGAGAAACAGTATTTACTACATGTTATCGATTCTTACCGCAAGAAATACCCATCAGCGAACAAAAATATGTTAATTTGCCTATATTATATTAAGAGTGCTTAGTAGTACTACTCAATTACAGCTTCTTTTATTTTTGTATGGGGAGTCCCTCAAGGAGTGGAGATAGAGGGTAAGTTTGTTCGGAAAAGATGTTGGGGATGAAAAGTTAATGGGGGTCGGTCATATATTTTGCCCCCCTAGGGGTGACCCCTGATTACCTATGGTGTCTTTCGAAAATACTGAGCAACCTCCATTTTTGTATGGTGACCCCCCTAAGGGGAGGAGATAGGGGGTGGGTGTCTTGGGGGAAAATGTTGACGGTAAAAAGTTAATGGAGTCGGCCATACATTCTTCCCCCCTACGGGTGACCCCTGATGACCTATGGCAATTTCCCCCCTAATTTTGGCAAAGTGGACCTTTTTCTCGGCTCGTGCGCAACCCCTAATGTTTTTTTTTTTTAATTTTTTTTTTCGGCATTGTCTTTTTTTTTCAAAAAGGCACGGAATAGAGCCCTCATCTACCAAAATATCGACACAAGGTCCACCCTACCCCACATATCAGAATGGAATAGCCACCCAAGTAATGATGAAGGGCCCCAAAAAATTATGAAGCACGACCCAAATATTTTAGTGGGGGCGGCTTTCATTTTTTTTTTGTTATAAACCGTTTAAAAATAATCCTTTGTTGTATACTGTCAAAATTTGGGGCCAGATTTCATTGACTCTTTGGGGTGTATTTTCTTGAAATATAATTTTAAAGAATAGAAATTGCACCGCAGTAAAATCGGCACCAATAGGAAAAAAAATTGTTTTGTTTTATCCGTCGATTTGATTAATTTCAGAATGAGTATACAGTATACACATAAACATATTCCATGAAACATACTTATAAATTTATTCAAGCTCAAGACCTTTTTAAATAATATAAAGCTTATTATCTTTATATTACTTTCAAAAAAGTCGAGCATAAAAATGCCCGTAAGGGAAATGATGCATATTCCATGAAACATTAAACAAAATAAGAAAGAATAGAACAGTTATTTCAAATATTTGTCTCCCCTTTTTTGATGCCTTTTATGTAAAAAATTTTTTCATTTCTTTCTAAAACAGTAAAATATAGTTCATTAAAATTTGTGTAGATCGTGTGTTGAACGGCCGCAGGCAAAAAAAAATTCCCAAAAAATCGCGGGATTTTTTTTTTGCAAAAATTTTTTTCATTTGTTTCTAAAACAGTGAAATATAGTTTATTAAAATTATTAAAATTTATTAAAAAAAAAAACACACGTTGGTTGAAGCGCGATTATTTTTGGAAAAATTTTTTTCATTTGTTTCTAAAACAGTAAAATATTGTTTATTAAACTTTGTTGTTAGTTCGCTAAAATTTACTTTTATTTACTTTTTAGTAATATTTGGGGCCTAATTTCATTTGTTATTGTTTGGTGTTTTTTCATTAATTTTTATAGTAGCCATAGGAAATTGCAACCCGAGAAATTACACCCCAATTTTGTTTCGAAATATCACCCCAAAACATGAAGACGGACCTCAAGTAAAATGAAAATGTCCACCAAAAAATAATTGGGATCCACTTTCATTGAGGCCCACATTCATAATGAAAAAACACCCCAAGTGTAAGCGAAAATGGGGCCCAAATGTACGAAATAACACCCCAAAATTTGGTGTTGTTGTAACCTCTGTATTGGTTTGGGGTCCATTTATTTCTTGAGGCCCGTCTTCATTCCGCCCAAATTGTCGAATTTGGGGCTCCACACGTCGTCGAAAAGAAGGCTATGCATCCACAACGAGTACATATTTGTGCGGTTTTTGGCATGGCGGCATCATAGGGCAATTTTTCTTCGAAACTGAGCAAGCAACTGTTCCAAAGAGTTATATACCTGACCCATGAATTCCAAATTATACCATACCATGAAGCCATAGGCTTACACACTCTGATTGGGACCTGCAGTTTTACACTGGTTCCGGGCTGTTTTTTGAAATTAATTTCATGGTTATAAGCTCGGTAGTAAATCTCAAAATTCAAAAAGACTGAATTAAAAATATACAACATTTACAAAAGGCAAAGTTTTACCGGTTTATACACCTCGGTTTAACCGAAAATTGGTTTCGCTAAAATTGGAATATTCGAAGAAATCGAAAACCGACATGTTTGAAACCCCCGTTTTTTGAATACGCTATACCAAACCTAAGTAGGAACCGGCAATTGAAAAATTAAAAACGGAAAAAATTCTTAAATATTAAAAATTTAAATACTAAAAATTTCCCGCTTTTTTTTGAAAGGAAAAATTTGTGATATTGAGGTTTTTTGAATTGTTTTTTTAGAATTGTTAATTATCAAAACATATAATAATAATTGTTCCCTGAAGAAGTCGCCCAATGTGGAGACGAAATATTGGAAATAACTAAGCAATACTTATAAATGATCGTAAGCTCGTTTCAACAATAATAAGAATAATTTCAATCGAAGATCGTAGAAAACTTAATATTTTAAAGCGCCATATATCGGAAATTAATTAACCAATTATAGATCGAACAACATATTTGTAATCAGCGTATTAATCTTAACTAAGAACCGCCACAAAAAATATTTAAAACGAAAACTTTTTTTTTTCATATTTTAAAAATCACAAAAAATTAAAACTGAAAAAATGTGATTTGAATTAAAGTAATTTCATTTGGTGCAGAAGGTTGTTTTGCAATATCAAAAAAGTAAAGACACAGTTCTTCATATTTTGTCATACCCTACATCATACTCCAAGAGCATTTGCCGCAAAAAAAGTGACTAACCCTAATGTTCACGCTTATCTCTTATACTTATACCTATCTCTTTACCAATGCAGCTTATAAACTTAGAACGGAAAATTATCTACACTTAATGGGGACAAATTTATATATTTTTGTTATATTAACAATATGACGGACATCCTAATGTAGACGTGAATTCGCATGGCATCATGTGATCACATGCCACTTAGTGTCATTAATATCAAATATACAGTGAAACTCACATGTGACATCTCCTAACGTATTAATGTTAAGTGTTTTAAAATGATGGTGGTGACGAATTATTTTGTAGACTTTGTCGAAGGAGCGAACATCATCTATTAATTTATTTAAGCCAAAACAAAACTGTTTAGAAAATAAAATTTTTTTTTTTTGAGAAAAATGTTAACGTTCTTTGTAACGAAATTAAATGTGTTCAAATGACGTCTCTCAAAATTTTCAAATAAAACAATTATTTAAGCTATTGTTTAATATAAAAAGCCATTGAAGCGGACCACACACTAGTCCTTCTTGAGCATAAGTTTCGAGTAGATTAACTAAGCACGCTGTTCGATTACATGCTCACTATGCGCTTTTACTGTGTTGTCATTCATATAGACGGATATAATCTGCGCCTCTTACAGTGAATGTCTCTACCACACGAATTTCTTTTAGAAACTGTTCTTCCTGACGTACATACATATGTACATAACATGCATATGTAATCCAAAATATATTATTGTCCTAAATATTCACAAAATAAATCAAAAGTTATTGGAACGAATTTCCATACCGCACGTTGCCGGGATGGGGGTTAAATGAATAAAAAAACTAAAAGAACTTTTGTTTTAACCCTATTATGCTACATCCCACTATTGTCAACTATATTGTTTACTTTTGCTTCGGTTTGTGTCTAGACTAACTAGATGTCTCAAATAGGTTGGGAAATTTCTTGTTTAATGGAAAGTTTTCTAGGTGCAGGTTGTAAACAGTATTTATCGTAGTATATATTATAGTTTTGCATCCAATAAAAAGTAAATTTAGAAAATAAAATTTTCTTAAACAAGTTCATTCAATAAAAAACGAAATTTTATCCGTTTAAGTTTATATTATACAATCTTTCAGTTGTTATGTTTTTTATAAATTGTTCGGTTCAAGATCAATAACAATTCAAAAGTATTTTTCTATGCTTTTTCTTTTCTTAAAGAAACTACATATTCTTAAAAATAGTACCTTTTCTGAAAAAAAAACACTAAAAAAACACTTTTCGGGGAAAAGTAATACAAATTCTTACAAAAGGACCTAAACATATACTTTTCTTTTTAAAAAATACATTCTATCAAAAAGCAATATTTTTCTTAAAAAAGTTTATCATTTTATAAAAAGCATATTTTCTTAAAGATCCATTTAAATAATCGTTTTTTTCAACGGGCGCCTTAGGCGTGTTGGAATTAACTAGTACACTGAAAGAAAAACGCTACGTCGCATGGGTGAAACATTTTGATTAATGTTTTTACGTTGTTTAGTGAAAAGTGTCGTATATCCGACAATTTGGTAGTCGCTGCAACGAAAAATTTCATACTTGACTTCTTTGGCAATTTTTCGTTTCGTTGCTGCAACGACTTACTTGTTGTTCCTGCAACAATTTTATTTAATTTGAATTTTGTTAAAAAATGGATTGAAAATTAAAAAAAAGTAAAGGCATGCGTTTTAAACTACAGATATTAGGTGGTTCTATTACTTTTTATAGTTTATATTTATTATTTATTTATTTTGGAGGTGTGTCAACATTTTTAGTTGACGAAACAATTTCGTTATTGTAACGAAACTAATTTTTATGATGGTATAGAGAGAGAAGTAATCGAAAAAATGAGCGAGCATAAACAAGAGGCCAGCAAGAGAAAATGGTGAGCGGCAGTGGTGGGTCACGTACACATCTTAAATCAGTTCCATTGAAACAACCGAAAGTTGTAGACATATTTCTCCGCCGGAATAATTTAAATAAATTTGTTAAAACAGACCAATTAGTTATACTTCGTAATAATATTGTATTGTGTAAACTAAATTGTGTGAAGTTATGTGTTTGCTGTGATCGTTTGTGTAACTTGCGAATCTATAAATCAAATAGATAAATAAACAGAATGCAAGGAGCAACACGACAGCAAAGAAAGTGACGCATCGATAGCAGAAAAACTACCCCGAAATATGTAACTGAAGTTTTGCGTGTTTGTATGCGCATGACGGCACAAGGCGCAACAAAATGTCCGTGTTTTTGTGTTTTATTCATAATTCGGTCGCGCCTGTTTCGTTGTGTAGGAGTTTGGATTCAGAAAAAAAACGAAAGACATAGATACATTTGTGCAGGCAGCCGAAGTAAATGAAAACGGAGAAGTCAAAGAAACAAAGTGTTTCAAGTACGACGAACATAAAAAGAACAATTAAACGTGCATCAAATGTATCCAATCGAAATTTTAACAAATTTGGTTAAAATAAATAAAAGAGCAGTTGAAGAAAATGCTTACATAGCGATTACTGGCATAATGACGGGGAGATTTGGCGCTACAATTGAACATCAAAATAGTCAACACAACAAAAATTGCATGATTTAACAAAACAATGATGTGGTTCTATGGGCATAGGGGAGTAGAACTTATGTTCATGATAAGTACAGACATAGATATGTACATATCTTAAATAGAAATCTTAACAATAAATTCTTCGTATATGTTTTTAATTGCAGCACCTGAATATGACCGCACTCAACCCCTCGACTACCACAATCTTCTCCAGACGAGTGTTTCAACATGGAATGAATATAATCCATTTATCAAATAGATTTTCGAAAACAAAAATTCAAAAAAATTTTATCAAAACACCTGCAATGTAATACTATTAGTATATTTATGTACAATTGTCAATTAATAATTTCAAACACACTTCAAAACATTGATTGAAACAAAATCATTGTAGTAATGAAACATATTCATTACAACAATGACTCAAATTTTTTGCACTAATGAAACAAATTCATAGCAGCAATGAAGAAATTCATTGCAGCAAATTCCTTGCAAGAACGATATCTATTCTTTGCAACAATGAAACAAATTCATTGCAGCAACGAAAGAAATTCGTTGCAATAATGAAGCAAATTCATTGCAGCAACAACCATACTTTCACCACAGTAATGAACAATTTGCAATTGATGAACACATTTTCATAGCGGGAATGAAACGTTATGTTAGCTCACTTTCGATGACAAAAATTGTTGGGGTGATGAACATTTTCATCCGTGTGACGATGCTTTTCCGTTCAGTGTATATAAAATATATCGAAAGGAACTTCGTTTCAACCGGGTGTCCCCTGACACCGCATGTGATTTTTTATTTTTATTTCTTGTTTTCGTTTCGTTGTTTTGATACACACTTTCGCTTTCAACGGACATCTGTAATTTCGAAATCATTTAAAAGATTTATCGCTGCTGTTTCCATAACAATCTTGTTGGCAAAATTTGTTGCTAAACTGATATCAGTTTGACCAGCTAAATAACGCACTATGAACTTTGAGCGTGCTCATGCTCAAAAGTGACTAATGTGTTTTTCGCTTTAGTTTCCAAGAAATTGTTTACCTCTATTTTAAACTTTCAGTGAAACTGAATTGTTAAAGCCGATACCATCAGCTTTTTTTAAGTTTGCGGTGAATCAGACGTGTTTTGTCGATGGTAAAATGATAATTAATAGGCTACATTCAAAGCCTTGAAATAATCGAATAACCTTGATATAATTGATAACACACAGCTCTTGACATGCAATATACTATCGATATTATATGCCAACATATATCCGATTGGAATACAATTTTAAAATTTATTGTCATAAAACATAGCTTGGAGGATGCGTACACAATTGTTGTGTAAACCGAAACTAAAGAGAATATGGTGTGAATCCTCAATTTCAGTAGACATATATCAAAGTCAATAACATCCAACATTTTCCAAAGGTCATACAGGCTAATAATATCTGACTTTTAGACAAGTGACTATTTTGCTGGATACTAAACATAACTTTATGGGCAAGTGTTGCGCTCTGCACCGGGGATTTGTAATTTCCGTTTGTCTTAGATGACCCACGTTTGAAGGAAATTCATAAAAGTCGGTCAACTATGAACGACAAATGCTGGTTAATGTTGAGATACAACAGCTATACAGAGAATTACAAATCTAGGTTCCAGAACTGTCATGAAAAAACTATACAAGTACACGCCATCATATAATACGACAGTAACATATTATGTTTTCTATTTCGACAAATAATATTAAAGTGAGTCATACAAATATGTATGTAATTGTTTCGAGATATGTATGTAGCTTCAAATTAAATAAACCAACCAACATATTGTCTTCGTATCACATCTCTCACAGTAAGCCCTTAAGTGGTATAGGTTAATATATGTCCCGCCATTTACATCACTATATGAACCAAATTTGGAACTTTGTACATAATCATAATTTTTTCAGAAGTCGTTAAAGCTCTTAAATAAATAAATGGTTTCCCGTTACATCCCACGAGGGGATTAGGGAGAGCTCTTGCCTTATCTAATTTGTACCGCAAATAAAAGTTCAAGGTCATTTACAGAAAATGTTCTCAAGATGTAAGTTTGTAAGTTTCTACTCTGCCCAAACAGCCTCCTTTCAATTATTCTCACATGCCTTAATTATGAATTCAGCACGAAAGTTAGTTAATTATAAGACAGAAATATAAAGTTGACATAAAAGTTTGACATCGCTAACATTTGGAGAAATATTTGTATTTCTGAATCTTCTTATTAGGGAAAATATACTTGTCAACTTTTTAATGAGCATCACAACGACAACTCATTTGTCTGGCAGACAAGGCAAATTTCGCTAGACTTTTTATGTTGGCACACAGTTTACCTTTTTCATGTGATTGTTCATAATTAATGTACAATACTTTTTATACCTATTTTACCCTACACCATAAGAAGGTGGTTTATTAATTTTGGTATTCCATTTGTAACATTATTAAACATAAACCGGAGACACTTTAATGCATATAATTTATTCATCATCACATAATTTTGAAACGATTTAGCCATGTCCGCCTGTCATTATATCTGTTGTATACACGGCAGAATTCAAAGCAGCTGACATCAAAAAAAAAAATGGTTTCCCATTACATCCCATGAAGGGACCGGGGAGAACTTCTCACAATCACTGAGCTGTGCGCTTTCCAGTTTTCACTCACTGATTGGGACCTACAGTTTTACACCGATTCCGAACGGTATTTTTGAGAAGCTTTTCCATGGCTATATACTCGATAGTGTCGCCGTCACTAAGCGAGGTGACCGTCGTCGAAAAAAATTTTATGGTGGTTGGAGCAGGGATCGAACCCAGGATCCCCTGTACAAGAGGCGCGCACACTACCCATTGTACCACCGATGGAAACCATTTCCCAATACATATATTAGAAGAGCATATAAAATATTTTTGCGAATTGAGCTGTAATTTATTAATTACTTGCGAAGATTAGTACCGAAAGGATTGCATTAAAAATTCCATACTATGTGGTTATGCCTATATACGAGGGCGGATCAATAAGTCCGCGACTTTTCGAAGTTGCATCGTAGTTATATGAAATGCAACCATCGAGTACCACCTGTTAATAGACTACTGTCAAATTTTGAGCAAGTTCCGTCATTTACTTTGCGTTTAACAGCTGCTCAAAGCATACAACCTCGTGCATTTTTCTAAAAATTAAAAAAAGTGCATTTCGGATACTCATTAAACATTTCGTCATAAAACATAAAACCGTCAATCAAACCAAGAAAAAGCTTGAAAAATACTATGGGGACTCTGCACCATCGATTTCAATGGTAAAAGATGGTTTACTGACTTTCGTTGGGGTCGCACAAGCACAAATGACGCTGAACGTTCGGACAGCCAATTGAGGTTAATACACTCGAAAATGTCGAAAAAATCCACGATATGGTGTTGGCCGACCGAAGATTAAAAGTGCGTGAGATTGTTGATGCAATAGGTATTTCATATGGCAGTGTGGTTTCGATTTCAAATGATCAGTTGGGTTTAAGAAAGCTGTCTGAAAGATGGGTGCCGCGGTTGCTCTCAGTTGACCGTAAACGTAATCATTTTACAACTTCAAAGGATTGTTTGGAGATATTTAATTGGGCTACGAATTGGTACCTCATCCATCATATTCTTCGAATTTAGCCCCCAGTGACTATTTCCTATATCCAAGCCTAAAGAAATGGTGCGGTGGAAAGAGATTTAGCTCCAATGATGAAATTATTGATCAAACAAATGCCTATTTTATGGACCTCGAAAAATTCTATTTTTTGGAAGGGGCACAAAAATTGGAGAAACGTTGGACTAAGTGTATTGAGCTAAAAGGAGATTATGTTGCAAAATAATTGTTTTTTGGAAAAACAAACTGTGTTTCATTCAAAAAGTCACGGACTTATTGATCCGTCCTCGTATAAATATAACTTTCAGAACTTCGGCATCAGTGCGTGTAAGTAGGAATGCAACATGAAAGTAGTGTCAAACAATAACTCGACACGATAAAAGACTTCGGTTAGTGACAGGTGTGAATACATACTGCGGTGACTTGACGAGATAAATGCTTTTGAAAACTATGCTTCAAAGACATTTAGCCTTAATGAAATTACAACTTTAAAAATAACTCAAATCTAAGACAACATTGTCATAGTGTGACGTAAATATTTAATTGCGGTTATCGAGTTTTTAAACAAAATAAGAGACTTCAATCCCTTCCAGAAAATTGCTTCCCCAGAAAATAATTCGATTAATTATAGCTATGTACGAGGATGCAGAAATCTAATTTCTTCACAACAGCAACATTAGTCAAATGTTCCACAGCAATTCTGCGGTAAATCAAGGATACCCAATATCTCCTCAGATACTGACCATCGTGCTGGATGACATAGTGAGCGAAGCCTGTTTAAAGATAAGGGGAATAACATGGAGTCTCTCTCGCCAACTTGAAGATCTGTTTTATGCGGATGACATTTGTTTAGTCTCGCATCAGATCTCCAATATGCAGTCAAAACTGGAAGACTTGGAAAGATTGGCTCCCAATGTTGGACTTGAGATAAATATCAAGAAATCCAAAGCCATTAAAAACCCACAATACTAGCACAGAAACATCATGCTACCAGGTGAACTAGTCGAATATATAGACAGCCTCTGCTATGTAGGAAGTATAGTGTATACAACAAGGCGAGGGCGACATTCGGGAGACAGCATTCAATATGGAGAAGCTCACGCATATCCAGATGAACTCAGCTCAAAATATTCCACTCGATGACTATTGGTTAGAGGCAAGACTACGGAGTTGATCTGTACCCCTGAAACGACTCTATCACGACATTCGGGAGACTGCAGTCAGTATGGAGAAGCTCACGCATATCCACATGAACTCAGCTCAAAATATTCCACTCGATGACTATTGGTTAGAGGCAAGCCTACTGGGTTGATATGTACCCCTGAAATGACTCTATCACGTAAAATTTTTGAAAAAATCGATTTTTGCCAATTCTCAGATTTTTCTGCACTTTTTTTATTGAAAAACAAATTGTTTTCCAGTTTTTTGCAGCATAACTTCGAGGGTCTCCAAATTTTTCACTCGCAATGTTTGGCAAAATTGTAATCAAGGTAAAGCTGAATGAAATATTATTTTGCTTAAAAAAATTAAATTTTTTTATTATTAAAATATCATGAATCATAAGAAACGGCAGAAAGTGTAAAGATTTATTAGTTTATCATGAAGTCAAATGACCTATGAACAAAATGAGATGGACAAAATGATGATAAAAATCGATGGACGTGTTTCGCTTTTATTCACAGTTTAGTGAAGAATTCAGATTTTTTGTTTGGGTTGCATATGATGAGTAATACAATTCTGGACAAAATGAGATACCTTCTCTAAATTGAGAATAAGAGCGAAACGCGTCCATCGATTTTTCTGATCTATGCCCCATTTCTTTCATAGGTCATGTGACTTCTGGATAAACTAATGAAACTTTACACTTTTTGCCGTTTCTTATTTTTCATGTTTTTTTAATAATAAAAAAATTTTAATTTTTTAAACAAAAAAATATTTTTTTTCCACCATTCATTGAGAAATAGTATAGGAATAATTTCCTTTAAGGCTGTAAGAGATCACGTTTTCTCCGGTTAGCGAAAAAAATGTAAATGCCGCGGGTGGGATTCGAACTCACATTCGCTGGACTATCGTTTTGATGTTTGTGAAGCATTATCTTCAGCAGCGTCTAGCCGTTAAGCCACTGCGGTGTGTATTTACACAAGTCGCTAACCAAAGACATTTATTGATTGTGTGTGTGCAGAGGGATTGTTGTCGCTACTTACACATTGCTTTCCTACTTACACCATAGATTAATACTTATAGTAGATCTACTAGTTCTCCCACCAAATTTCTGACATTAGGCCTGGTGTGATATTTACGTTTGATGTTGAAAAGAATTGCTTTACTAATACCAGATAGAGGCAATGGTTCAACACAACGAACAAAATAACAATAACGGCATTTCGTTTTGTGTGTTAAAATTATTGTGTTAAATACAACACAAATGTATGCTTACAATAACAGTCAATAAAAAAGTTTAAAACACATTTAAATTTCACAGTTTTTCACCAAAATGGCATGAAAAATTAAAGCAAGAAGTTGGTAATTCCACCTGGTGTATATCACTTTTCGTCAAACATCTCTCTATCACACCGACCGCATCACGAAGAGTGTGAAAGGAAACGTCAGATGAGACAAATGGCGGCTCTACTATAAATTTACTCTATGACACACATGCTCTGATGCAGAAGTTTTGAAAGTTCTATTTATAGAACGAACCATTCTAATTGTAGTTGTCTCGCTCTGTTTTGGCTTGGCCCTACCATATGTTTCAAATTCCGGTTAGTGAAAAAAATGTAAATGCCGCGTGTGGGATTCGAACTCACATTCGCTGGACGATCGTTTCGATGTTTGTCAAGCATCATCTATAATTAAAGGCATGGTAATTGTAAATTTTTCTAAATATATTCGGACAAAATCGGAAACGTCGTTCTCAAGTAATGATGACATATATATAAAAATGACCATTTTCAAAATAGCAAGTGGTTTTTATGTGCTATTTAGGGTGACTAGACACGTTTATATTGTATTAATATGTTCACAAAAGTTGACCAAGTCTACAATTTTGCCAAATATTGTGAGTGAAAAATTTGGAGTCACTTGAAGTTATGCTGAAAAAAATTAATAAAATTTCTTCTTTTCAAAAAATTGCAGGAAAATCGAAGAATTGGTAAAAATCGATTTTTTTCCCAAATTTGGTATGATACAGACATTTCAGGGGCACCAAACAACTCGGAAGGCTTGGCTCTAACCGATTTAATTTACTAGAACGCTGATAAATTTTGCGACTACAACAGTGTAATCCTATGATAAACCCCGTTGTGCACTTTTTATTGGGCGTTGTTTCATATTGATATAAAACGCACTGAAAAAATTAAAAGACTCACAAACAAAATGCAAGACACCCCCAAACCTTTAAATGTTATTTCCGTGACCGTGACGACGACATACTGTTAATTTTACTCGTTTCGCAAACAGAGGTGTGGTACTGTTTGAACGAAAATTACTCCCAATGGTCGGAGTGTAGTTTATTCTGTTTGGCAGTTATTTAATTTTTGCGTCGGACTTTGTTGCTATTTGAGAAATAACACCAACACTTAAAACGGCTAAGATTTGTTTCCTTGGGGTTATTTCACTTTGGCCGACGGTGGTGGGCGACTCTTGTCCATGATGATGTGTCTTCGATCCCTGATCTAACCACCTAACATTTCTTTCGATGATGGTCGCCTTCGGGCACGTACGCATGATTTGAAATATTTTTGGGGAAAATTTGAATTAACCAGAATTTAATTTTGAGGGTCCAATTCCATTTATTCCAACAAAATAAGAATACTTCATTGAAAAATGTCATTATTTCTGAAAAGCTCTCTATAAGCACATACATAAACAACGTATAGAAATACTGAAGACCGGTGGCGCAAAATATCGGATACAAATGTATGTACTTGAACGTGCTTTTGTGAAATGAGTGTGATAAATTAGCTAATATCGGGTGATCAATCTAGAGGTATTTTTTTCAATAGGCTTTTTTTTCACAGATTACGCGTGAGTTGTATTAAACTTTAGCTTTTTTCTCTTCAGTACTGTTTGCAATTTCAACATGGAAAGACTTACAACGCAACAACGTCATTGTCATCGGTACATATTTTCTCAAAAATGATGATGGCCGGAACGTAACCTTGAATTGTGCTCGGTATCGCGCCATGTTATCATACTTTTTGCTACCTGAAATTGAAGCCCGTAATCTTGACGACATTTGGTTTCAACAAGACGGTGCCATAACTCAAACAATGGATCTTGTCATACAGCTGCTCAAACAATGGATCTATTGAGAGATCATTTCGAAGAGCAGCAAATTTCACGTTTTGGACCGGTGAGTTGGCCGCCTAGGTCGTGTAAAATCACAAATTTAGACCTTTTTCTTTGGGGTTACGTAAATTCCAAATTCTATGCCGACAAACCAGCTATGGTTCACGGTTTGAAAGCCAACATTAAGCATGTCATTAACGCCATACCGGTCGAAATAGTCGAGCGATTTATCTAAATTTGGACCCTCAGAATGGACAACCTGACGCGTAGTTGCGCCCAACATTTGAAGGAAATTATATTCAAAAAATAAATGGCATAAAATGTCCTTTCGAATGAAAAGTAAAGATTCCACACTTGATTTGAATATTTTTTTTTATTAGAAAACAAAATCACCGGATATATAACACGAATTGAATAATTTATTACATTAATTTCCAATTTGGGGCCAAGATCATCAGCGCGCCCAAATTTGTCTTACGCCCTTATAAAGCTATATTGATTGATACTGACTTTTTACTTTAAAAGACGTTCACAGTGGCGATATTTTTTTCAGTATGTACATTTCTTCGACATGTTGGTGGTATTGCATCATTAATAGAATATGTGGTATGAAACCTATCCACAGTTCGACGGATGGCTAGCTTAGATAGACGATTATTTGCACCATAAAAGTCACGAAGTCGTCACTAAGTTATGTGAATCGATGGCTGTTTTTCAAAGTAAATTTTGATAATTTGGTAGCGCTGTTCAATCATGAATCTATTCATGTTGATTTGCCACAATATACTGATCGTAAGTGTCGAAAAGTGTGCGCCGTATGACAGTTCGTTTGACAGCTAGCCCTTTCTTAAAATCTACCTAAGCAAAAAAAAACCTTTATATAACAATGACAATCAAATACTGAGGTCAATATTTATATTCATTTGTTATAATTTTGGAAAAAAAAACTTAACTTCTTTTTAGCAATATTAATACTAAATACTAATACTAAAACTAATATCAATACATTCAAAAATCACCACTTTGGGTAAGTGCCTGGTCACCTCGCTAAATAACGGCGACACTATGGTACAATGATCAGTGAAAAAGCTTCTCAAAACACGGTTCGGTGAGAAACTAGAAACCGATTTTGTTTTTATAAATAGAATCTTCAATGCAAATGTTGCCCTCCAAATGTAATTCATTTTTGGCACACTTTTTCTGTCGGTTTCTCACCTAAAACGCGTAATATTGTCTTTGAAGTCAGTAATCGTTGCTTGCTTGTCCTTATAGACGAAAGACGTTACGTGCCTCCACAAAAAATTGCACGAACGAGTCGGAAAATTAACAGCGTCACAACGTGGGATTGATTTCTCACTAAACTCGCCTCTCAATTGATTCATGATATTGCGTGTAGTGCGGCATGTGGCATCTTTCTGTTGAAACCACAAGTCAAACAAGTTCAATTTTTCCATTCTGGGCATATAATGGCCGTGGTGGTCGAACGGTGTCTTGCTCCAATGACGTTAAGGTGGCGGCAAATGTCGTAAGTAGTATGGCCCAAAAGGCCGCCGGCCCATAGACCGCACCAACCAGTGAATTGTTCATGGTGTAGTGACAGCACTTGAACAGCCACCGGCTGCACTGCGTCTGTTTTTTGACGTAAACATTGAGCCAATTATGAGCCTCGTCGCTCAAGACCAACTTATGGACGTCACTTCTGAAACACAGAGCACGAATTTTGATAACCAAACTCAATCATTCTCAAGTCTTGCTTCTTTGAAATTCATGATGAAAGGTGAAATCTAACGCTACATTTAAATTTGACACGCTCGGAACACAACTATATGAAAAATTTAAATCGACTGTATTTTATAAGCAAGAGGTGGTCCACTCCAAAGTCTATAAAATGTTTGTATAACAAAGTCTATAAATGTTATATAACCTAATGGGAAACCATGTTTTGTAATTCTTTCTTGCCCTGCAGTTTTGTAAAATTGTGTAAATTTTTACTGAATCAACAAGCAGCGTAAATATAATGGCGCAGGGTTATAGTACCTAATGGTATGTCGCCCAAATATCAAAAAGTCATAAGGCCCCGAACGATCAATATATGTAAGTTTTTTCCTAAAATTGTTGAATAAAGAATTTTCCTGAAAGTTTCCAGTGAAATAGTTCAAGTTGTATAACCCTAAGATTTCCCAAAATAAATCAATACAAATTATAACATGTCAGTACTTATTTTATTGAAATTATTTTCTTGTAAAATATTGCCTTTTCAAAACTTTATTAGAATCTAGTGTTCCAAAATTATTCTAGACGGTTTGTTTAAATATTTCTTTCCTAACAAAGTTTTCATTACACAATTGTAAACTAAAACCTAAATTTTTGTAATACACTTTGTTAGCCAGCTTCCAATGCCAGATAATATTTTTGGGTGATAAGATAATGTTTAGACGGATATACAATTTTCAATTTATCACAAAACACAAATATTATAAAATTAATTAAATGATTTCTTTGGCATCTTTCATAACAAAATAACAAAACATTTAGTATGAATAATATTTGAAATGTAGGTAAAGTATATTTCAAAGTGACGTAATGTATATATACTTGCATATCCCACTCGTAAACCCACAATCAAACCGTTGTCTTGATTTCGCAATTATTTATCAGGATGGGTTTGCTTAAATTTCAGTTTTTCTGACTTAAATATATTACGATTTGTTGATATTTTACTAAAATACATTCAGTTATACTTTAAGGCCATGGCAAACAATTCCCTTTCTTTTGTACATCAACTTTTAAACGATGTCGTCACGACATTGTGTCATGACCTTAAGTGCATATCTGGTTCACAATGATGAACGTTTTTGCAGTTACGTGACACAGATTTTATATTTTCTTTATTTTGGTTACATCTACTTTACCTTCTGTTATTTGCTACATGTTTTTTATCCCTGTTGGTTGTTGGCAGGAGTTTTTGTTATTCTACATAGTGGCCTACAAAGCGTGAATGGAAAACATATTGACATTTACATGAACCAGAAAGAAGACAAACTCACAGGCACCTGATATATCAGAGCATGAATATGTGTATGGGGATGTAATATACACATACATATTTATATTTTCTTTATTTAAGCAGTATGTATGCCCACAGAAATCGGGCAGTATTACTCAAAAGGGCTTAAAGTTGCCAAGGTAATAACAATACGAAATAGTAAAAATTCAACAAATCTTCGTATGTGGGGACAGATGACAACTGTCGCAATTCTTGTCGGTATTAGAATCTGTTTCACTCATTCTCAAATTGTTGGCCAATATATCAGTAATTTGTGCATGCAGTAGAATATTTTTTTATATTTGTGTACACCTTACAACATTCCGACAAATTTCCTCAATAATATGACTAAATTCCGTAAAACAGTCCATGAATATAGTCGCATCTGGAAAAAAAACCCCTTCAAATATTTGTGGGGAAAGGAAGCACAAAATAATAAATAATTTTTAATTGCATTCTACTGCTTTTCCTTAAACACCGATTTTCGGTTTGGCATTATCTGAGTCTAATTCCATAGATTGACAAATAATGAATTGTTGTACCTAAAGGCTGTCTCAGTAAGAATGAACTTTTTCATTTTAAAATAAAAACAGTTGTGATTTTTTTATAGGATTATAAAGAAGAGATGCTCCGATTAGGTATTGAATAATATATCGGTCAAATTTTCATGAAATTTTCCATGACTTTTTCACAGATATGTGGCTGTATCTTACCGATGACGCGTTGTATCTCGGAGTTGAGCTCAGGAATTTTTTCTGGTTTATCCGCATAAACCCGATATTTGACAAAACCCCATAGAAAGAAATCGAACGACGTTAAATCGCATGATCTTGGTGGCCAGTTGACATCAGAATATCTTGAGATAATTTGTTCTGGAAATCGTTGCTGCAATAAATTAATTGTTTCATGTGCGTTGATGCCACAAGAACTCCAGTTATCATGTTCCTGCTATGAATGCCGTTCACAGTCACTGCAGTTTCCGCCTCGGCTTTACAAAAGTAAGTCCCAATTACGCCGCCTGACAAAAATCCGCACCAGACAGTTGCTCGTTTAGGGCGCATTTGTGTCGCATGGTTTGCATAACTACATTCTAACCTCGAAGCTATTCAGATGGAAATGGGTTTCATCGGAGACGATGACTTTTTTCTGAAAAATTTACATTAACTTCACTTTACTCCATTACCCATTGAACGAATTGCCGGCGCTTTCCTTGTTCTGCTTGTTTGAGATCCTGAGTAAGTTGAATTTTGTACACTTGAGGGTGGAGGTATTTTGTCAAAACTTGCTACGTAGTGCTTCGTGAAATTTGAAGTTATTGTGAACGATGCGGAATTGATGTTTTCAGGTTTTTTGCGACACTCTCATTTACCTACCGGTACGTAGACGCACAGGGGTCTTACTGTCCATAACCGACCCAGTTTCTTAAAATTGTATTAACCACTCTTCGTCTGGTTGACACATTAGGTGCATTTTCTCGACCGAAAATTTTTCGAAGTTTGCGAGAGGTCTCAGCTTAAATTTCCAAATTTTTGTAATAAGTTTTCGCAATTAGTTTTTCGTGTTTCTTTCGTAAAGCAGAACATTTTTAATAATCGGAATAAACATATGTGACAGCTGCAAAATCTAGGAGTTGCCACTTGCACTAAAAAATGAAAAAGTGCAATATTACTGAGACACCCTTCGCAATTTCTTGATGTTGTAGTTGATACTATTTAATCTTCCAGCCGCATTGCTCAAAATGGAATATTTATAATTTTTCTAAAACCTTGATATCATTTTACTTTTCCCCGTATTGCAACATAACCATGCACTACACTTATTTTTTGTTAAACTTTTGATATGAATGCAATTCCATTATCCAAACTTAATACGTGAGACTTAAGGAATTCTACAGCATGTGGCAGGGACTAGACATTGTGATTTATATAACCAAGGCATATCTTAATTGGAGCATTTGAAAATAGTTGACTTTTATACATGCCTTCGACTGGTTTTATTACGTCACAATTGTGACAATAATGCAGACAAAAAACGTCCCTCAAATCTCTCACAAATTTTTATGAATAAGGCGCCTAGTCTATAGCTAAAATTGTTCCGAAGAGAGGAAAACAAAATTCCAGTTGGTTTCCGAGATATAGCCGTGAGGAAAATTGGATGTTCTTCGGAAAAATTAAGTTTTTGCCAAAATATACATGAGGCCAAAACCCGAACAGCAGCTAAACTAGCAACACCCAAATATGGTTTTGTTAGTTTCAATAAGTATCTCGAGAACTTTGGCACGAGAAGGAGTTTGCATTTTATGTGTAGCAGTGTGTAAAATTGAAGAGATTCCCGATAAGAGTTTAAAAAAAAATTTCAATTCCGGCATTTCCTTCAAAAATAACTCTTCGTATTAAAAGATATAAAATAATTATTGTTTTATAAGTATATAGAATACATTTACAATGTTTTAATGACAGAAATTTCTATTGTAAAAATTTACTATAAAAATTAAAAAATTATTTGAAAACTGATGACGGCAACGGGTATGTGATACGAAAAATTATGAAGTATAAATACCGGGGAAGTGATACCATTTCTCGTTTAGGTGTTGGCGTGTAAACATTGCCAAAATCTTGACTTAAGTGTCAAAACCCGTGTTTTTATACCTTCTTCAGTTATATAGCTGTGTCTTAGAAAATTACTATCCGATTTCATTAAGGATTTGGATGATTTTCTTAAAGAATTTCATTTAAATTTTTTTTCAATTTGCCCATATTTTTACGCATTATTTTGTAAGGAAACCATACTATTTGTGAGTTTATGAAAAAAATACGTTTACAGAGGAGTAAAACGCAACTTAGGTTTTAAAAATTCGTTAGTAATTGATTGAGTTATTGAAGTTTTCGCTAAAACTAAATTTTTATTAAAACGAGAAAATTTCAATTAGATCTTAAGCCATGTAAAAATATTATTTTTTTAATGTTTTGTTCATGACTTGTTTATCACTGTGAAACTGTCTACAAACTCCAATTTGTAATTACTAAATTAAAAATTTGGTACCAAACAATTAAAATTAAAATGTGCGACAAACGTAATGGATTTATCTATATATGTAGATTATTTTCTGATACCAGTCACCAGAGTGATCTTAGGAACAAAATTGGTGTGGTTGAAGTGTAAAACAAAGTCTTCATTCGCTCTCATAACATCGGCTGTTGGTACACGCTGAAAAATCTGTCTTTTTTTGTTGTTTGGATGCACATGTATATTTGTTTTTGGATGCAAATATAATATAATATAATATAATATACTTATGTCCAAACATATTGTGTTTGCTATTCAATATTACATGTTTGAGACACAATGAGTAGTATGTTATAACATATGTTACAACATAGCTGCGACAAATACAGCCGTGTTTATTGCACTGTGTATGCTCTATCGAGAGCGAGAGAATAAAATAGGGACAACGAGATAGTCTTTCTTGTAAGTGTGAATCTGCATTTTTGTATTATTCTCTCAGTAATATTCCTGAATGTGCAAATTGCAGATGAAGTCAGTGTTTCTTATTTTGCCTGATGTAATGCGATTTAGTTTCATGTAGTCAGTCGTCAATTCTTCATCGGACAGAGGATATCAAAAGCTCTTGATCAGTGAAAAAAGTATAAACTAAGGCTCGGACGCTTAAATGGTTTGTGATGTTACTTTGGGCTTTGTGTATGTGTTTCGTATATATGCATATATGTATGTGTGCTACCAAAGTGAGAAACGATTTTGAGGAAAGGGAAACAACGTGAAGCCCTTTGTCTGTCCGGGCCGTTACTGAGAAAATCGGAACGGCCTTTACTGAGAAAATCGGAAATTGGCTTGCATGAACTTGTACACTCCGGTTCACTTATTTAACGGAACTAAAAATTCCGTTTTCAGCAGCCTGTATCTTTTGCAATTTTTAACCGATTGCAGAATTATAAAATGGAAATGGAAGCTAGACATCTTGAGACATAACAAAACATGACAATAGTGGTTTCTTAACCCTTTCGGTTATTCTATACCATATGGCATAGTCGCTTTTCTGTAGCTATTTTAAGTTAACAAACTTATGGTTATTATTATTTTTGTATTTTTATATTTTTCTTTGATGTTTTTTGAGGAAACTAATGAAAAAAAATTCTAGTTAGAGGGCCAAGTAAATTGTGAAGGCTACGGAGTTTCGCATTTAAGAAACAAATATCACCTCGTAATTTTATATATTTTATTGCAAAAATTACTTTATTTGATAACTTTATTTATGATATTTACTAGATAATAATAGCTGAAGTAAATGTAAAAAAAGTTGGATCCCTAACGTAGTCCAATAAGGCTGCACGAATTTTTTTATTTCGTACTATGGCATATGGCATAGATTTTACCCATCGGATTGAATAGTCGCAGCGGCTGACCGTAATAACGATGTCTAATAAATTAAAAAAGGAAGAAACTAAATCGATAGGGAGAGCAAACGACGCCATATTTTTTCCCGCTCTTTTGACATTTCTCTTCAGTAAGGTTTGCCATTTCCATTTAATCATGGAGAGATATACGAGCCAACAATGAGTCGAAATTATTAAAATTTACTACCGAAATTTGGAGTCAGTGGCCTCAACTTTAAGAGCTCTACGTCCAATTTATGGGCGTCATAATCGTCCTACTAGATCAACAATTGAGCGTGTAGTGGAAAAATTTGAATCCACAGGCACACTACAAAATGTTCCCGTGCCAGTGAGACAAAGAAGTGCCCGTAGTGTCGAGAATATTGCTGCCCCTGAGGCTTCACTTCAAGAAAGCCCAAATGTGTCTCTCACACGTCGTTCTCAAGCATTGGGCATCTCTGTGACGTCCTTGTGGCGAATTTTGCGAAAAGATCTTGGCCTACATCCTTACAAGATCAAATTGATGCAAGTACTGAAGCCGCTTGACCACCATAAGCGTCGTAGGTTCGTGAATTGGGCTGAGCAACAACTTGAAAATGATTCGGATTTTCATCGGAAAATCATCTTCAGCGATGAGGCTTATTGCTGGCTGAATGGCTTCGTCAATAAGCAAAATATGCATTATTGGTCAGAGAGCAATCTACACGTAAGCCATGAGTCATCATTGCATCCCGAAAAAATTATGGTTTGGTGCGGGTTACGGGCCGGCGGCGTCATTGGGCCGTACTTCTTCCGTGATGATCAAGACCGGCACATAACTGTGAATGCGAATCGCTCCCGTTCAATGATAACCGAATATTTTTGGCCCCAATTGGATAGTATGGACTTGGAGGACATACGGTTCCAACAAGACGGAGCCACAAGCCACACAGCGAATGCCACAATCAATTTATTGGAAACCAAGTTTGGTCAACGTGTTATCTCGCGAAATGGCCCAGTCGATTGGCCGCCTCGGTCGTCCGATTTGACGCCGTTAGATTATTTCCTGTGGGGCTACGTCAAGTCTATGGTCTATGCCAACAAGCCAGCGACGATTGATGAACTTCGTACGAATATCTATCGTGAAATTGTAGCAGTATCGGCCGATTTATGCTTGAAGACCGTCGAAAATAGGGTTCAGGGTCTGGACTTCTGCAAGCGTGCCCGTGGTGGCCATGCAAAAGAAATCAAGTTCCATACATAATGGCATCGAACGGACTTTCACAGGAATAAAGAATTTCATTGGTATCTAAAACCGGTTTTGTTTTATTTAAAAAAACTTTTGTAGCGCTCTTATTGAAAAACGCGATATATTAGTTAATTTTGAAGAAGAAGAAGAAAATTATGTTTTGGAAACGCTATTGGAAACTCTAAATGATAATGAAAACAATTAATTTTTAATCGAGGAGCTAACTAATCCAGATGGGAATATCGATTTATTTGAGAAAAGCTTAGATACGGAAGATAATTCGTTGGTCTTGGAAGAAGATACTGATACATCATTTCAAAAAATTTTTAAATTTCGATGGACAAAGAGAACTTGGAGCACTCCAAGCACAGATTTTTCTGAAAATTATCCGAAGCAAGATGTTAAAACTCCTGTTTCATATTTTTTAAATTATTTTCCATATGGCTTTATTGACACGATTGTTCAGGCAACAAATCAAGCCTCACTGATGAAAGCCGGAACCGCTATTAATGTTACAAGGGAAGAGATTCTGACATTAACGGGCTTAGAAATTATTATTGGAACAATAGGGTATCCTCGATTAGCGATGTACTGGAATAGTGCTACTGAAATACCAGCCTTTCGTAAACACATGACAAAAAATAGATTTCATATAATACGCACTAATCTTAAGTTCAGTGTAGAGGAATGACAAACTTTATAAAGTTCGTCCACTTGTCAATACGTTCTTAAAAAGAGCCTATGATATTCCAAAAGATAAAAACTGTTGCTCTGATGAACTGATGGTGCCATGCAGAGCAAAAACCGGGCTGAAACAGTATATGCCTAAAAAGCCTATTAAATGGGGAATAAAAGTGTTTTGCCTATGTAGATCAAATGGAATTGTATATGACCTTGAAATATCCCAAGGAAAGAATACAGTTGTTGGGGAATAAAAATTTGATTTTTGCTCGGATATTGTCATTCACTTCTGTAAAACGATTCCGGAAAATAAAAACAACAAACTATTTTTTGATAAATATTTCGGGCAACAGGAACCACACGAGGAAACACAACAGGAAAAGCTCCCCTTGCAACAGAAAAGGATTTGAAAAAGCAAGGAAAAGGAAGTTATGACTACTGCATTGAAAGGAACCAGCATATTTTTCTTTTAAAATGGCCCAACATGTGTTTTATTAGATTCATATATTTATGGTGATAAAGATACAAAAGGAGTCATCAGATTTAGTGCTGAACAAAAAAAGAAAATCGTTGTCCCACAACCTAACGTTGTAGGTGTATATAATAAATATATGGGATGAGTCGACAAGATGGACTTTTTGCTGTCGTTATACAGAATATACATTCGGACAAGAAAGTGGACACTTAAAATTTTTGACCATTTCACCGACTTAGCAGTATGTAACTGCTGGTTGGAATATCGCATTGATAGTGATAGTAATAATATAAGTAAATGGATTTATTAGCATTCCGGAATGATGTAGCTGATGGATTGCTAGCATTGTCATCAGTTCAAAACCTCTCTCGAAAACGAGGAGGACCAAGAGTAACTGAAGACTTACATCTTGCCGAGACCCCGTCAACTTCGAAACCAAAGCTGTCATATGAAAGGGCTCCATCAGTTTCGTTTCGTTTCGATGGCACTGAACATTGGCCCGAGTATACAGCTGTAAAACGTATATGTAAAGTCCAAGAATGCAAAGGGTATTCGAGATACTTTTGTTCAAAATGCAACGTCCATCTATGCATTCCAAATGGCGCCAGAAATTGTTTTAGAGTATACCATGAAAAATAAGGTAGGCAATAGCTCCGTTTTTATATATAAATTGGGTTCCTTTCCTTTTCAGGGCAGATACAGAATCAGACCTAATTAGGGTAGTTAAATTAGCAGTGAACTCACTTTTCTATAGTGTCTGTGTTTTATATAATAATTAAAGATGTCTTTTTTATGTCTTTAATGAATTTGCGAGTTTTTAAGTTTAAAACAAATATACTTATTTAAAATATAAAATTATATATATACTATTCATGAAAAATATGTAGGGTATTTTACGTTTGTGCTTTACATTTCGAGACCCATAAGATTTTAGGAATTTTCTCTTGATTTAGTCTTAAAACGGCCAAAAAACCTAAAAATTATTTTTTTCCTCTTTGGAAGAAAAAGTTCTCTGTGATCGAGAAAGAGTTAATATATAATATAAAAAAAAAACATTTAAATTCCTTATTGTAGAAAAGTGTATTTGTTTCTTTTTGAATATAAAATCCTTAAAATTGGATA
This sequence comes from Phaonia tiefii, assembly GCA_963931995.1. NCBI lineage: Eukaryota > Metazoa > Arthropoda > Insecta > Diptera > Muscidae > Phaonia > Phaonia tiefii. The sequence continues at coordinate 160,165,904 of OZ008370.1, read as the reverse complement.
AAAAATTAAAATTATGTCTGAATTATTTTTTTCCTTTAAGTACATTCTATGACATACGGCATGATGCCCAAAAACCACTTTTGGAAACAACAATTTAAAAAATTACTTTTAAATGTTCATAACGAAGGCCTAAACAGTAACAAATTTTAAAACAATGATTTTTTATGTCAAAAACAAAAAAGAAGTACCGAAAGGATTAACTAACGGACTTGTTTTGAACAATTTATAAAAAAAAAGTCCAAAAATGTGCTATTTTTTTTTTGCTTCACTTGAATAAAGGCACTTTATTACTTTTTATTATTTTTAAAGTAACCGATGATTTTTTGAACGGAGCGTTTGTTTATTACAATTTATTTAATCATTTTACGAGTCAAAATGGCAAAACAAAAAATTTTAAATCTATCGGAAAAAACTAAAATCGATGTTTACTGTTCTGAAGGATAATCTAACCGCGCAATAGCTAAATTAATTGAACGGAGCCCAACAGTTATCGACAATTATATCAAGGACCCCGAGGGGTATGGAAAAAAATTTGAAAGGAAGGGTTTCATAGTCTTTATCTGCGTACGACAAAAGAAAAATCATCACAATTGCTTCTAATTCTACCTTATCCTTGTCAAAAATAACAGCTCAAACTGGAGTGGAAGTGAGCAAGTCATCCGTACGCCGAGTAATTAAGAGCTGTGGGTATCCTAAATACCTGAAATTACGAAAAAAGCCGCCACTTAATGCTCCTCGTAAGGAAAAGCGGATTCTATTCGCAAGAGACTACATGGTATGGGATGTGGAGCCAAGAGGTCATGTAAGTGACTGGAGAAACTTTGTATTTTCGGATGAGAAGAAGTTTAATTTGGTTGGGCCTATTATTTCCATAACCTGCGCAAAGAAAAGCGTTTTTTGAGCCTACATCACAGCCGAGAGGGTGGCGTTAAGGTGTGGGGTGCTATTACCTACTAAGGCACCATCTATCTTGAATTTCAAAGTCCAAAAATGACTGGTGTAAGCTATAAAACGTTATTGGAATCGGCTTTTCCGAAGTTCAGTGAACTATTGGGGTCCCATATCTTGGATATTGCAACAGGATAATGCGCCTATACACAACGCCAGAGTAGTAAAGGAGTTCATTGCAAGCCAAAATATTAATATTCTTGGCTGACCACCCTATTCTCCAGATCTAAACATTATGAAGGTTTATGAAGGAGGTAGACAATTTGATGAAAAGCAGTCACTAATTCAGGCCATTAAGGATGCTTGCAATCAAATTTCGTTGGATTACATAAATTCTTTACCACATTTTTGGACTTTTTGTCATGTTTTATTGTTATGATTTTTTAATATCTCAAGATGTGTACCTTCCTTTTCCATTTTAAAATTCTGCAATCGGTTACAAATTGCAAAAGATACAGGTTGCTGAATTTGGCATTTTTAATGCCTTTAAATAAGTGAAGCGGAGTGTATATAAATACATATATTCTTTGTGTACCAACGCATAGTGATAACCAATGCATAGTTGAAACCTTGAAACAAAGAAAGGAGAAGCAAAAGAGTAACAGATTCTCATTTCATAAAAAAAAACAAATAATGCACTCAATGCACCTAAAAGTATAAAAGACCGTTTTAAATCTTTCAATTTTTTGTATTAATTATTTATAAATGTGGATATTGATAAAATTAATTATAATAAATAATACGTACATATATATTTAAATCAAAGTTTTAATAAGTTTTTTAAATATTTTTATGTTTGGGGGGACATACGCATATGTTTCCACGTAAATGAATACATGTTAGCCAGTAAACACGATGGTTTTTATATTTAAACACAAGTGAGTTTGGGACTTGCAAACATATTAATGTTTGAAGTGTGTTCCAAATATATTCATGGTTCCTGCAGAATATGTTTGGGAGAATATGTTAGAGTGTCCGTTATTTTTCAGCATGTACGAACAAGAATTTCTTTGTGAATATGGCTGTGGAACACTAAAAAACTGCCAAGGTCAACCTTTACTACTTTTGCCCTTTTCGGCGCCTATGACTTGGCATTATCAGTCGTATCATAATCGAGACGATTGCTACTTTTGCCAAACCCTTGTGTCACGCCAAAGTTTTAAAATGAGCAAAAACAATAACACAAGCACGCAAATGTTGTAGCTGTTACAAAACCAATATCTGTAAAGTCTGATGTTCCGACAGCTTATGTCGTTCCATCGAAATGCCAGATAATGGAGCATCATTTTGTTCCAAGAGCAGATTTCGTCGATCTCGTATGTGATTTACATTTTTTAAATCGACAATCCCAAATCCTCTAGTCGCGAGTAAAGCAGTCGAATTTAATGGACTAATATTTTCTTATAACATATGGTAGAAAAAGTTCTCGGACTTTTGTATTTGATCAACTTTTTTAAGACTGATAACAATGGCAGGGATCTCGTATACTGGGCAGGTCAACCCAAGATTTTTTGAGCATTGAATCACAATTATTCAACGAGGGAATGCAAAATGTTCATTGATGGTTCCAGTAAAAGTACGAAGTATGATGCGTAGTGTTATTTCACCTAAAACTTTTTTGCCCAAAACTGTTTTGTAATTTTACCCAAACAATGTCATAAAATCCGAATCTCAAAAAATTTATTGTCATTTAGAATCTAAGCCGCGGCGCGTACGCAGCGCGCACGCGCGGTCATTTTATTTAATTTTTTCTTAAATTTCCGATAAGACCCAGTGGATGAATCTCTGCAGAAACTTGGTGTCGACAAAAAAGCAAAAGTTCGAGCTGGTCGGAGAAATGTGTAATCATCGGTTTACAGCATCCCAAGCCCATGGCCACAATGTGATAACTTAAATATATAAGTAAGTACGTAATTGCACCCAAATATTTTCCAGCAGAAAATTTGACCTAATGGCACTTTTTATTTTGGACGTTGTGTCATTGGGTGATGTGACACTGTAGCACCTAAACACTTTTGGGCTTTACGACATTTTGAAAAATAAAAAGTGTTATAGAAAAGGGTCATTTCGCCAAATCGTTGGACATTTAACCCAAATTTGTCCAACAACAACTTACATGTACCGATTTTCGGGCTTAATGACGTTAGTGGTTTGGGCGAAAATATTTTGGGTTAAATAACATTACGCCAAGTATGAAAGTATGAAGTATGAATTCTTTCTGTATTTATTTTATTACTTAGATATTAAATAATGGCTAAAATGGAAATGTCTTATAAAGTTTTTGGCTTAAAATTAATTTATGATTCATGAGAGAGTGTCATTGTCATTCTATTGAATAGCCTCGTCCAGCAGTACCAAATTATTATATAAAAAAGTATACAACTACGTCTCAAATGCGCTTTAAACCTCAATGCATCATGGACTTTTATCTAAATGGTTTGGCCAGCAAATAAAATTGTCAAATTTGGGAGCTCAGAAAATTCGCACGTGATACCTTAAAAGTAAGTGCATCCACAACGAGCAAAACTGTCTGGTGCGAATTGTGGTCAGGCTGCGCGATTGTATCTTACTTCTTTGAAAGTAAGGCCAGAAATGCAGTGATTATGAATGATACATTACAGGATCGTCTTGGTCTGAATGATCATTTGAGCACCGATTTCCAAACGGAATCATCTTCCGAAATTCCGATATCAACTAGCTAATTTAACGCCATGTGATTTCTTTCTTTAGTGTTTTGTGAAATTTCTGTATTACCCGAATAAAGCACAAATTTTCCTGAGCTCAGGGCAGAGATTCAAAGTACAGTCAGTGAGATAAAACCATACCTTTGTCAAAATATCTACCAAAAATTGATAAAAAAGAGCAAAGACTGCGACAGGAGCCGCAGGTGCCATTTGGCGGATATTTGTTTCCATATTTAACCGGAACATGCCTTCTTTATTACGCAACAAAAAATCACCACTCAGTGAAATTAAATAATAAAAATTCATCCATCTTGTTATATTTAACATTTTAAAGTTATTAATGTTAGGATGCGTTTACCTCTGCAAATACGAGTAAACATTTAACCTCATTGAATCTTATAAAAAATCTACTTATTACAGAAATCAAGTTAAAGTAGTAAATGAGATTCTTAGCAAGATTACAAAACTCAAAACGAAAATGCAACAAGTTAATTAAAGCCGGTGAGGGAGCTAATGAAACATCTAACATATACAACGTACGCCGGGCGTTGTCCAAACAGATGTTTCTGATGCCATAACCATCGCCTCTCCTGTATATTACCTCGATAGAAACCTCTCTACAAAACAATGTTTTTTGTTGCACCAGCTTTAAACGAAGTTTCCTATTAAATGCCATAAGGGGATAGGGAAAGCTTTTCACAATCAACGAATGACTATATACCAATTAAAACGATATGATGTTTCATTATTTACTGAAGAGGAAAAAGGGTTAACAATTGCTTTGGAAGAAAAAGTGCAAAATACAGCAACCTGAATTGAATTAATGTGAGTATAAAGGAAACTACAGGCAGATATAAAAAATCAATTTGCGAGTACTCATTAGCAGCATAAGCGTTTTAATTAAAGAATCACCCTGACTAAAAAGTTTCGCAGAGGCAATTCATTTGCGGTGGCACATTAGAAGTGTTCATCATTGAATCAGTGCAAAAAAGGGGAAACTATAACAGGCAATGGCGTTAAAGAAATACAGACTGATGCTCGCAAAGTGTAAAATCCCATTGATTAAGATTCAATTTAATTTTTTTTTGTTGTTTCTACTTGAAGATGTGATTAATTTGAATTGAGCGATTTCAGTAATATATGAGATTGTAATGTAATGTTTACCATGGAAGTTCCACAAAAAGCAATTGTTGTTTTGCAATTATGTTTACCACAAAAAATCGATGAATTCGGTTTAGTGTGTAATAATGTCTCTAAGCAACATATACTCGTTATGATGTTGTTCACAAATCAAAAGAAGACCATTAAAGTTCATGTATTCAACAAGACGAATATACCCAGTTGATATATCTCACCACACTAGTTCTGATTTTTTTTTATTTTACTAGTATTAACATAAAATCAGATGAAGCGAGACTTGTCAACACAATCGTTGAATCTGACGCCACTACTGACGCCTTCACAAACACATGCAAACAATTGTGGACACTTGTCTGGAGGAACTATCATTGTGGATGACACAAATTACCTTAAACATACATATGATACACAGGGTTACCACTTCACATGTTTGATCGACAATATGAAAAATTTAGAAAATAAATCTATATATCGAAAACGAAGCGTCCAAGCGAAAAAATAACAAAGTTTTGCTTGTTTCTAAGGATTTCTCGCAAAGTGTTCTAATTCCCATGAAATAATTTTTTTTCAAAAAATTGTCAAAACAAGAAAATCCCTAAAATAAAAAAATAGCTATATCTCGGCAACGGTGCGTCCAATCACAAAAATTATAAATTTTTTACCTACATAGGAGGCTTTTACCTATGGATATCTTCAATATGGCGTCACTATTATTTTTTAAAATTCGCTAAAACTAAAATTTCTGGAATCAAAAATCCAACATCTCGGAAATTGAGCTTTTAAAAACACTTATGTATGTTTTAGCGATTTTTTATTTGAGAAATGCTAGTTTAACGGATTTTAAGCCATGCCGTATAATGGCCAGTTTTTAAGTGGGTAGTTAACTATCGGATTACTTAATCTTAATTCTAAGTTAATTAGAGGTTAACTTTGCATTTTGTGTTTCAGTGGTGAGTTAATGGAAGTCGCCATATTGTCAACTAATATGGCAACCCTTGTATTCGTATTGGAAAAACCGTGTGTTTTGGGATAAATACCAAAACAACAAAGGGGAACAAACAAAATTCAATTATGTAAAATAAAAAAAAAGATGCATGAAATCAAAGTTATTTTAACAAAAATATGTAAAAAACTATATAGGCGCATCAATTTAACGATCTAGACTCAAGGTATGTGTACAAATACGCAAATCTAGAACATGTATTTTATACAAACTTCATTTCTCGTTTTGACAGTCAGTAAATTGATTGTCAAAATAATATGGTTCTCACTATAAGTTAACCAACCAACATTGGGTGGTTAAGTCATTGTTAAACAATGACTAAAAAACACAATTCGATGTTTAACCACAATTTAACAAAGAAACAAAGATCACCACTGACTGAAAAACTGGCCATAAAAGGCATCCATTGGTTAAAGTTATGAAGTTAAAAAGTTTATTTTTTTACTATTGGACGCACCGTTTACGAATTATAACCACTTTATTATTTTAACGATTTTCTTATTTTGTCGATTTTTTGAAAAAAAAATTATTTCATGCGAATTGGAACACTTTGTGAGAAACCATCAGAAACCCGTAACAATTTGTTTTTTTTTCGATTCGACGCTCCTTTTTCGAGATATAGAAATTTTTACATATTTTCAATCAAAAATGGGCACGATTTAAATTGGCATGAGTTAATGTATGAGAAGTATCTTTCAATGCCTGAAGGTTCAAATGCATATTAAAATGTATCTCATCCTCATTTTTTGCAGCATCTTTGGAATTTGTCCCACGTAGACTTCATATTATTAAATACCAACAACTCTTTATTTGTCACTACTATCCTGGAAAATATTTTAGTTTTCATAAATTATAGAGTACCAAGGATAGCTACACTTAAATACCACGGAGTAATACATTGAAGAGCACTTAGGTTAGCCTAACTTAATACACCTGGTTGTTATAAGTTAATTTTCTGATTTCCCAAATAAACGGGTTACCAGTTGAGTGATATGATTTCTAAGTGACGTTTCGGCCATTTGTAGTATGATAATTATTGGAACGAAGTTCCTTATCGCATGTTGCGGGATGGGGGCTAAATGAAAAAATTTTAAATAACTTTTTTTTAACTACTTTATTACAACCCATTATAACTATATTGGGTACTTTTTGTTTGGTTTGGTTTAATGGGAAGTTTTCTAGGTGGAGCCTCTTTATTACATATTGTAGTTTTGAACCCAATAAAAAGTAAATTTAGAAAATTTACACTCGTTCTTTTGGTTTGGACGGACATATGGAGAGAAATTTCTCGTTTACTGGGAAATTTTCTAAGTGGAGCCAGTTATATTGTAGTTTTGAACCGAATAAAAGGTAAATTTGGAAAAGCCAAGGTGAAAGAAGTTTATAAAAATATCATTTTCTTAACCCTGCTGTTAGATTAAGCCCATTTGGTCCAAATAATGGCTAGTTTTCTTTGTAAGTTTTGAACGGTGATATATACTGACTTCATTTTTCAGGTCACGTGATCTTTTTTATAAACCAATGGCATGAGCAAAAATTAAATTTTCTAACTAGAAACAGGACTGAGTCAAATAAGAAATTACAAATTTCAGATTAAGGGGCCATTTGGTCCATAGAATATATTCTTTGATTTTCTTTACAATTATGTTCAAAATATAAAATAACAATAATAATAAAAATATTTGAGTATTACTGACCCAAGATAGATACAAAGAATACGAATAGATGGTTATTTTGTTTGTAAATTGCAGTATGGACCAAATGGTCTCTTAAGCTAACATTCGTTAAAAATACGAATCTTAGGTTAAGGGACCATTTGGTCCATAGTATATTTCCTTTGATTTGCTTTACATTTATTTGCAAAACAAAGATGATAATAATAATAACAATATTTAGTGAATATTGAACTAAAATATATACAACGAATGCGATTAAATTGATACTCTGCATGAAAATTGCAGTATGGACCAAATGGTCCCTTAACCTAACATTCGTATTTTTTTCCTAACCTAACAGCAGGGTTAAATAGGTGCGTTTTCTTAAAAAAAGGAAATTTTCTCAAAAACAGTACATATTCTTATTCTTAAACAGAGTACATTTTCTAAAAAAAATACCTTATCTTAAAGAAGTAACTTAGCTTAAAAAAGTAAACTTTATACAAAATGTACCTTTTCTTAAAAAAGTAAACTTTATACCAAAAGTACATTTTCTTAAAAAAAAGTAATTTTTTTAAATAAATACCTTTTCTTACAACAAATTGCCTTTTCTTAAAAAACTACCTTTTGTTTAGGGAGTAGCTCTTTTGTGAAACAAAATAACTTTCCTTGAGATAAGTACCTACTCTTAAAAATTTACCTATTCTAATTTACCTATTCGGGATCAATTGTAAAATAAAATCCCATTTCTTAAAAGAAACCCATTTCTACAAAGAAACACCTTCTCTTTAAAAATACCTTTTCTTACAAAAATTAATACCTTTTCTTTCCTTTGTGAAAATAAGTAATTTTTCTTTAAAAAATAACCTTTCCTAAAAATAGTACCACTTCTTCAAAAAGTACCTGTACTTTAAAACAAATTCATAATCTTAGGGATTTTTCTTACAAAAAGTACTTCATCTTAAAAATACATAGTACCCTTTCTTTAAAATAAAATTAACTTTTAATAAAAGAAGTACCTCTCTTTAAAAATTACCTTTTCAGAAAAATATAATACATGTTCTTACAAAAAGGATCGCAAAATATACTTTAAAAAAAACATTCTATAAAAATAATTTTTTCTTAAAAAAAAGTTTATAATTTTACAAATTACCGTATTTTTCAACGGGCGCCTTAGACGTGTTGGAACTAACTGGTACATAATATAAAGCGAAAAGAACTTTCTTCCCACCAGGTGTCGGCTGACACCTCATGTAATTTTTTTTCATTGTATTCAGTAATGTTTACAAGAGATATACGAAAGAACAACGTTTACAAATTATAAAATTTTTTTATCAATATAATCGTTATCCAATTGCAACTTTGCCATTTTATGGTTGTAATAAATAATTTTGCCATTTTATGGTTGTAATAATCGTCCACCTGTGCTCGCTATTCGTCGAATTGTTACAAATTACGAACGAACATTTTATTTCCATAATGTTCAAGTGCCAAAAAGACAAAGAACTGCTCGAAATAATGATAATATTGCTGCCGTTCAGGCAAGTGTTGCAGAAGAGCAGAATTTATCGATTCCTAGGTGTTGTCAAAAATTGAGACTGTCTCAAACCACAACCTGGCGGATTTTGAGAAAGGATTTTGGCTTGCATCCATATAAGACTGTTAACTGAAGCCAATAGACTACCGTAAACGTCATGAATTTGCTGATTTTGTCTTGAAACATGTTGAAAACGGTAAAAAAAAAATTTTAAGAAAATCATCTTCTCCGATGAGGCTCACTTTCAACTGATTGCTGTGGTAAATAAACTAAACTGTCCATTCTGTTGCGAAGAAAGTGGTTGTTAACAACCATTCCATTCGTCTAAATTTGGTGTGGTTTTTGGTCTGGTGGAATCATCGGTTCATAATTCTTTCGAAATGAAGCTTGTAACACCGTTACTGTCAATGCAGAGCGGTATACATCGAAGATACCTAGTTGTTGATCTGGTTGAAGCTGATCTTGACAACGTCTGTTTCCAACAAGACAGGGCTACGTGCCACACAGCTCATGCAACAAAAGAATTACTGCGAGAAAAGTTTGGAGATTCGAAATTGTGACATTGAATCGCCTCCAAGAAATTGTTATTTAAGACCATTAGACTATTTCTTGTGAGGTTATTTGAAGTCATTGGTCTTTAGCAATAAACCGGACTCTCTTCAAGCTCTAAAAGTCAATATTGAACGTGCTATTCATAACATACGACTTAATTTAGTGGAAAAAGTGCTCGAAAATTGGGTTCATCGAATTCGTTCCTGCAAAAGAAGACGTGATGGCAATTTAGAAGACGTTTAATTCAGAACTTAATTGTATTGATTGTACTTATACTTCATACTAAATAAAAAACATTTGAATATGAACAATTAGTGTGTTTTTTTAAAAGAAATCACATCACTCAAATTACAAAACCATTTACTAAGGGAATATTATCTAATACTCTGAACTTTTAAATATAATAAAAACGTGAACGAAATTTATGACTTTTAAGATGAAGTATTCACGTTCAGTAGAGATTTTTTATTTCGAATCGATTATATTTTATATTATATTACGTTGATAGTTTGGAAGAGTTATCTTTGGAGTCATCCCATCTTATTTTTGTAATATTAATTTAATGCAAATGGTGACTAATTTAAAAATAAAATTGAAAAGCATCAAACTCGTTGGCCAACTAAACTTTTAAAATGTATCATGCACATGACTCAGACAAAGAAGTACAATAAATCCTACTAACACTTTCGACTCTTTGTCATAGCGCAGTAGCATAGTAAAACACCATTAGTAGAAAAATGTCTGGGTAGATTCGACTATGTGGCAAATGTATAAACTATTCCACAAAGAGTTCAAAGAGATCCACTTACTGCCCATTTTATAGCTGAAAGTTAATACTGCTGTAAATATTAGAAAAAGTTGCTTTGTTGAACATTCACATTAGGGCATCCCGTAAAATAACAAGTTGCCTGTACGGAGCTAAGATAGGAAAGATAAAAATCTGCAGATGCATAAAATGTCAGCAAAACCACATAGCAAATTCTTCCTTTCAAATCAGTTTTATATGAAGTTTTGTTTTGAGCAAAACGTCATTATTCATATCGAAAGCTATGATTTTTCCACTAGTTTACAGAATATCTACAACAGAAAATAATGTATTTGTTAGACGAAGGTCATTTTTAACGAAAAGTTTATGTGTGTTTAAATTCAGCTAATGTTTCCACAAAAATGTATCTCTTATTGTGTCTCTTTAGTGTGACAATTTTGATTTGGGCTCCTCAAGTACTGGACACGAGATTTTTGTCTCAAATGGAAAACAGAAATTGGTTGGTTCTATTAAAACGCTATTAAATCTAATGAGTGAAGTGAAAATGATTCTCAAACACTTACTAGAAACCGGTATAACAGTGTAGGTCGCAATCAGAGAGTTCAAAACTTAAAAATCCACAGATCGCTCATAGGAAGTGCGAAGCCCTCCTTATCTCTTCACGGAATGTAACGGAAAAATATTAATTTATTTATTAAAGTTTATTTGGGACGATTCACTAAATTTTGTAAGGTAGTTCTAAGTTGTCGAGATATTAAATTAACAACATTGTTTCGACCAATTTTGATTTTTTGAGACCATAAAATCTAAATGTATTTCAATACATACATTTCATAATCACATTTCGTAATTTTGTTTTGTTATAACAAAATATTAAACGTGTGCGAAATCATTAAATTTTTCAGTTCAGGAGGCTACATTGTTAACTTCGAATTCACAACTTTTTTGAAACGAAGTTCCTTACCGCACGTTGCGGGATGGTGGCCAAATGAAAAGAAATTAAACAGCTTTTTTTAACACTATTATGCTGCAATTATTTTGCTTTGGTTTGTGTCTAGACTAACATATGCTGGGAAATATCTTGTTTAATGGAAAATTTTCTAGGTGGAGCCTGTAACCAATATTTTGTATAAATTGTAGTGCTGAACCCAACAAAAAAAGGTAAATTTAGAAATGAGAAAGCGAAAGCGAAAGAAGTTAAAAAAGAACATTTTCATACACAAGTGCCTTTTCTTAAAGAAGTAAATTCTCTCAAACAAAAACCTATTCATATTCTTAATCAAAGGTACCTTCTCTTTACAAAAAAAATACCTTATCTTTAAGAAACACTTTTGCCTAAAAAAGTAAATGTTCTTACAAAAAGAACCTTTTCTTAAAAAAAGTATTTTAATCACCTTTTCTTAACAAAGTACATTTCTTACAACAAACTGCATTTTCTTAAAAAAAAGTAAATTATCTTTAAAGAGTACCTTTTTAGTGAAACAAAATACCTATTCTTAAGAACAAAAAGGACCAATTCGAAAAAAAATTTCCACTTGTTAAAAAACCCCTTTTCCTTTTCTTACACAAATTCCCTTTCTTAAAAGTACATTTTCTTAAAAATATAATAATACCATTGCTTTTCTTTTCTTGAGATGAATAGAATTTCTGAAAATAAGTACATTTTCTTAAAAAAATAACGTTTTCGTAAAACGAGTACCACTTCTTTAATAATTACCTGTTCTTAAAAAAGTACTTCTTTATAAAAAATTTGACACTCGTATGGCTTTTTCTTACCGAAAGTACTTCTTCTTAAAAATAGTACCTTTTGTTAAAAAATATTGGATTTTAATAAAAGCAGTACCTCTCTTTAAAAAAGGAAATTTTTGGGAAAATATAAAAACGATCCAAAAATATACTTCTTTTTTTTAAAAAAAATGCATTCGATAAATAAAAAAATTTTCTTAAAAAAAACAATGAGTGTTCGAACATTTTTGTTATACGGTACCTGTTCGATTTCTATGAATAAATTAGTAAATGTTATATTGGCGTTAAATCATATGATGACGTTTCATTTGAATAATATTAATAGTTAAAATTCCTTAAAGACAAGTGCCAGCATATGTGTTATTATTTTCTTGCTTAATACTTTTTGCTTTACTCCCACAAGAAACAAAAATAATACAAAGCAACAGACACATGTACATACATTGTGTTATGTTGGTAAGCTTACAAGTAGAAAAACTTCGTCTTTTAAGACAACTATTCGCTGGTCCATCCATCATACTTATTTTCAGGCAGAGACCACATATTAATTTCAATGCTTACGCTGCATAGCTTCGATGTAGATAACGCTGTGTGCTAACGCTGTGTGTTGTTTGCGTGTGTTGACTTTGTTGGATTCTAACCTACCTATGCCTATAGATGTTAACACATACAAAAATTTTCATTTTACAAAAAGTATATTTTCTTAAAGATCCATTTAAATTATCGTATTTTTCAACGGGCGCTTTAGGCGTGATGGTACTAACCAGTACATAATATATAGCGCAAGGACTTTCATTCCAACCGGTTTTCCTCTTACACCTCATGTATTTTTTTTTGTTTACAGGACACCTTAATGTACATGTTATTTATTATTGAAAAAACTTGAGAATAATAGAATGAAAACTGTATGGGTTTATAAAAACTTTTGTTGACAAACAGATAACTTGTATAGACACTGTTGTAGCATTTTTGGGCGGGGGAGGGCTCTAGGACATTTAAATGAAGTTAGTAAGTAACGTATTTTTCTGTTACAATAGACATTGTCTGGGTTTATATAACCATATAAAGAAGGGGTATACCAACTATATTTCCAGAACTGTAAACAAGATTTTTAAATTGAATTTTTATAAATAATGTGCTCATAAACATAATAATGTCATGTTTAAATTGAGAAACAGATAATAACAAAACTGACAGGACATATGCAACAAGTTTTTTTATTGGCGGGATGTTCGTCGACTATAGGTTCTACATTTTTCTGCAATTCACTCAATATTATTTTTGTGTTGACTTGAGGTGGGATTTTCAATCGCGCTATTCCCTGAAGTGATCAATGCCGAGCTCGGTATGTGTAAGAGTACTATTAGAAGTGTAGTACGAGTAGGACAAATGTAATGAAATGCTGGAATAATAGACAATTCACACACACAATTCACAAGCACATTCACTAGCATGACTAGTTTTGAACTCCGTGACATCTGTTGCCCAACAAACTGCGCCTAATATGCGAATTAGTTTCGACAAGTTCAACATCAGATAATTAACTACTGTACCTGAATTGATTCCATCGGTAGTTCATCAATCATATATATACAAACCCAATATGTGTTGGAATTATGGTCGTTTCAGTGTGTGTTGGTATTTAAGGACCTTGGTACTTAAGAATTCGCATATGTAAATTGCATATCTGGGTTTGTATAAACACGATTGAAAATCTAACAAAAAAATAAATGTTTCCCATTACATCCGATTAAGGGATTGGGGAGAGATTCTCAAAAATTGTGAGCGGTGCTCTTTTTAATTTTTCACTCATTAATTTGGACCTACAGTTTTACAACGGTTCCGAACGGTGTTGTTGTTCGATAGTGTCGCAATCACTAAGCGATGTGGCCGTCGTCGAAGGAAATGTTGGATGGTCGGAGCAGAGATCGGACCCACGATCAACTGCACAGGAGCCGTGCACACTAGCAACAACGACGACAATTCATTTTTGGAATCTACCGATGATATCAATTCAGGCACAGCAGGCAGGCATCTGATGATGAACTTATCACGGAGTTCGAAACTAGTCATGTCGGTGAGTGTACTTGTATATTATTCCCAATAAAAACCAACCATTTTTTAATTAGAAGTGTTTGGATAAGAAAGTTCCATATCGCACGTTACTGGATGGGGGCTAGGCGGTAAAAAGTATGACATCTGAAAATATCCCTCTCTCAGCGCTCGGAGAGAGGACATTCAGTTGCGTACGGCTCAGCAATATGAGGACTCACTCTCTGTATAAATAATAAACAATGAATTGTGAACGTGATTAAGTAAAAGTTCAATTTAGTGAAGATGGAAAAGTTTGTATTTAGCACCCCCGTGGGGGCATGTGTAATGAACGTTTACCTATTACCCACAGGGTATTGGAAAAATAATGGGTAGCTTACCTCAACAGTAAGCGGCATTTATTCATTGCCCACGGCTGTGAAAAAAATGAGATATATCAAACTAATGTGAAGCTAAAACGACGAAACCCCAAATTATTTCAGTAAGCCAGCCAACTATATACGGAGCGCTCCAAAAAAGGAGCGTATAGGGACTCCCACAGTGTTCCTCAAAGAAGTGGTTGCGGAGTGCTCCTATAAAGAGCGTCCGAAAGAGCTCCGCGTGGGAATGTTTTAGGAGCGTTGAGTCATATTGTCATTTTATTATCTTTGTACTCCTAAAAAGAAGCGTGTATGGACTCACTCCCACAGCGCTCCTCAAAGGAGTGTTTGCGGAGTGCGCCTCTAAAGGGCGTCCGACAGAGCAAACTAGTTCAAAAACACCATTGAAATATACATATACTTAATCAAGATGTATCTATTACAGGTGGAATCGTTAAAACAGCTGATTTAAATTTTTTCTTGTCGTGTGGTGGATGCCGAAAATTACAGCAATTCCACCTGATATAACTTGAAATAAATACATCTTGACAATTTCGATCGACTGGATTTGACAAGGTCGGCTTCTGAAATAAAAACAAAATGCCTTCAATTCCTACTGCTTCCACCTTACTTATTTTGCCATGTACTTAATTTTCTAAAAAAAATTATTTGAAAAAAAAAACTGAATTATAGTATGAGAAAGCGTGTCGTCCGGATCGGAAGAGAAGCCAAAAAGGCTAAAAATTAGTAAATATTATTTTTTTTTTAATTTTTATTATTATTATTGTTTGGATTTTTATTATTCTTATACTTATTATTAATATATATCATTTGTTTGTACAAAAATACTCATTCCGCACGTAGTCCTTGTGGACTATGAAAAGGAGCGTGTAGAGACTCCGAAAGTATTCATTTATAGGACTCCGCACGGAGCCCTTTGGGATTATCTAAAGGAGCGTGTGACTCCGAAAACACTCGTTTGAGGACTCCATAGGGTGCACTTTTTTCACATATTTTGAGCGTGCTGTTTTCTCCGTCAGATGTGCTCCCTTTGAGACTCCGAGCGTTAGCACACCTTGTGGAGAGTCCGAACGGAGCACCTTGCGTACTCCGTTGGTTGGCTGGATAGTGACATATTTGAGCAGATATCAGTAGCCTACAACTAACCTTTTAACCATGAAGTTCACAAACTTCGGAACGATCGTCCGATAATGCGAATTAAAATTGTCGATTTTCCAGGCCTAAAGCCACACTGGTATGGTCCAATCAGGTCAGCCATAACTGGTTTTAGTCCTTCGCACATTATACTTGATAGAACCTTATATGCTATGGATAAAAGGCTTATTCCACGGTAGTTGGCACAAATACTCGGGTCACCTTTTTTAAATATGGGACATAGTACACTGAGACTACAATCGCCGGGCATGCATTCATCTAACCAAATTTTGCTAATGAGCTGATGCATGCACCTTATCAGCTCATCGCAGCCAGCCTTAAACAGCTCCGCCGGTAATCCATCGGCTCCTGCGGCTTTGTTGTTCTTAAGCCGGGCAATAGCTGTTCTGACCTCGTCTTGGTTAGGAGGGGGGCAATCGACGTCGTCGTCCATATTGTGATCGATTGTCCCATCGTCATCGGATATCTCAGGTACTAGTAGCGCGGAGAAATGCTCTCTCCATATTCCCAGCATGCTCTGCACATCTGCGACGAGATTTCCGTCTTTGTCTTTACAGAAGGGGGGCCCTGAACCATGTCCATTAGTTCCGTTTTTAACTTTTTGGTAGAATTTTCGGGCTTCGATCTTCCTTCTGTATGTCTCAATTTTCTCACTCTCGCGTTTTCTCCACTGCCGTTTCTTACGCCTAAAGAGACGGTTTACCTCCTTTCTCTTCTCCCTATACCGCTCAGTTGCAGCTCGCGTTGCAATTGACTGAAGCATTACCATACGTGCAGCGTTCTTTTCGTCATTTGCTATGCGACACTCTTCATCGTACCACGGTTTGTTGCGAAGCGGTTTTTCGAAACCAAGTACGGTTGTTGCGGCAGTTTTAATAGAGTCGGAAATGGGTTTCCACTGCGCATCAGGATCGTCATCGGGAGGGGGTGGGTTCTGTGCCAAAAGTTGCGAGAGCTTCCTTGAGTAGGCTGTGGCTACCTCTGGTAATTGCAGCTTTCCGATGTCCAGCTTCCTCTGCGTCTGGTTTCGTACGATTTTCGCTCTACTTAATCTTGTGCGAACCTTTGCTGCTACCAGGTAGTGATCAGAATCGATGTTAGCTCCTCTGATCACTCGTACGTCTATTACACTGGATGAGTGCCTTCCATCAATTACCACGTGATCAATTTGGTTCCCAGTTCTTTGATCAGGGGATACCCAAG
Organism: Phaonia tiefii; assembly: GCA_963931995.1. Taxonomy (NCBI): domain Eukaryota; kingdom Metazoa; phylum Arthropoda; class Insecta; order Diptera; family Muscidae; genus Phaonia; species Phaonia tiefii. Next base: position 160,149,083 of record OZ008370.1, on the reverse strand, counting down.
TAGCCTTATGGATGTCTTTATGCTGGAATCTTGTGCCACTGATGACCATGTTTTTTGCCGCGGCAAAGTCAATCAGTCTCATACCGTTGTCGGAACTGTCAGCATGAAGACTGAAATTGCCAATAGTTGGATTAAACACATTCTCCCTTCCTACTTTGGCATTAAAATCTCCTAGTACAATCTTAATGTCATGGCCAGGGCAGCGGTCATACGTTTCCTCTAGGAGCTCATAGAATATGTCTTTGGCATCATCATCTTTCTCTTCTGTCGGGGCATGCACACAAATTAGGGAAATATAAAAATATTTCGCTTTTATGCGGATTGTGGCTATTCGTTCACTCACAGGATTGAACCTAGAGACTAGATGTCGCAGTCTTTTGCCAACTACAAATCCACAACCAAATTCATGTTTTTTTTTCATGGCAACTGTAGTATATATCGCAGTTTCTTTTTCTTGTGCAGCCATGTCCTGTCCATCGCATTTCCTGGATAGCGGTAATGTCAGCCTTATAACTTTCGAGGACATCTGCCAGTTGGATACTTGCACCGGATCTATATAGAGTTCTTACATTCCAAGTGCATATCCGTAAATCGTGGTCCTTATAACGTTTGCGGGGGTCGTCAACAAATAGGGGTTGTTTATGTTTTCTGTTTCGTTTTTGTATTTTCACTGCCATTATGAACGGTGGCGGGAGGCAAACCCAGCCCACCGGGTTTTTGCATTTTACCTACTGCCAGGATATTTGATTGCAGCCGCCCATTATGGATCAGACGCTGACCAGGATGCGATATGTTGAACCTGGATTTTCTTCTTTTAGTTTCTATCCGCCGTTGGCCCGTATGTTTGGCTCATCCGCCTTCTAAGGACAAAAGAATATGCCCGATTGTTTGATGAGCTTCAGTGACATCAGTCACCTACTATACCTGATTTGATGCTCATTTGTTTCGCCTTCTCACTCTAGCTAGCTAACGGAGGTTTCCGAAAAGCCATTGCCCAGGACATACTGCGTGGAAGTAGTGAGCTGCTTGGACTGCCCAATGAAGGAATCATTTCTGGCCACTCCCAAGTGAATGGCAATCAGAAACTTTCCACCTCCACGGACAGTCCCATGTCCCGCCGGGTCAGCTAGTAATATATAAAAATAGAATCTGTGAAACACCCTTAAGTCTATATTTCGGATACGAAGCGTTCAATCGAAAAAATAAGTAATTTGTCTACATTTCTAAGGGTTTTTTCATAAATTGGTCCAATATTTTGTTTTTTGCTAAAATTGCTACAATATAAAAATGTCCGTATCTCGTAAATGGGGCGTCCAATCGCAAAAACTAAAATCCATTACCCACGACATAAGAACCCAGATGGATAGTGAGGAGAACAAAATTATAGCAAATAGAAAAAATAACAATTATGCAATTTTTTGTATTCTTTGTATATAGCTAGTGAAAGGAAATTCGTTCCACTCGGGTGTCCCACTACTTTTTTTAAATTCCTAAATGGTTTCCCATTACCTCCCATGAAGAAATTAGGGAGAGCTTTCTCACAACCAGTGAGCTTTTATACTCACTGATTGCGACCTACATTTTACACCAGTTCGGAACGGTATTTTGAGAAGCTTTTTCATGGCTATATACTCGATTGTGTCGCCGTCACTATGTGAGGTGACCGCCGCCGAAAGAAATTGAAGGTTGGCAGGGCACGGATCGAACCCAGGATCTCATGTACAAGAGGCACGCACACTCACTATTGCATCACCGAAGGACAGAATGATTTGCAATGAAAAACCTTCTAAAAAAAATCATTTGGAACTGGTTTGCCCTTATCAGTGAGTGTAAGCTTTGAAAGCACATAGCTAGCTCAATGGCTGTGGGAGGCTCTGTCCTGTCGCATCACAGAATGTCAAGGCAAATTATTTATTTATTTCCTAGTTGACCCGGTACACTTCTTTCCACTTAAAGTTGCTAACATTAATAATGTCCCTTTCGAAAGTCAAGTATGTTTACTGTAAAAATCAAACTACCGGGGATTAAAATGAAATTAGAGCATCTTATGTACATGGAAAATGGATTTCACACACTTGTGGTTACTGTCACGGTTTGTGATAAACAACGTTGTGGACGCATTTTCAGAGATTGACCGTGAGACTTATTGTTTGTCGTGGCGTATGCGAGGTCTGGTTCAGTGCCGGAATTGCCAACGATATGGACATGTGTCATCAAACTCCAGCATGCCGTACAGAAGTGCAGTCTTTCCCATGGGCCGGGAAATTGTAAGGTGCCTAGAAGGAACTAAATACGGAAGAATTCAACACCATGGACAGGTCATAGGTAACAATTGGAATACCTGTTAAATGTGCAAATCGCGATAGGGAAGGCCATGTGGCCAGTTCCCAGGTATGCCCTAAGAGAAAGGAATTAAAGCTTCAGCACAAAACAGCGCAGAGGGTGCAGCCACAAAGGATACCGGCAAAATTTTCCACGGCATATGGGACGCCTAACAGGACTTAGGCGAATGCGGCTACCGGCAATATAAACTGGAGTGCAAGTAATAATAAAAGAGTGGAAGGACCAACTCAAATGATTGATGAGGGCCAATAATTTATTCGGAAAATTTGACTCGTACTACTTCAAATATCTAGGGAAGGATAATATAGTCACATATATGCAGAAAATACGCGACTTTGCTAAGAAGTACTCTCAGTTGAGAGATGGAGTTGAGAAAACTAGGGCCCTATTTGGCCTACTACCTGATATGCATCTTCATGGCTAGACACTGTTTCATAAAATATTTACTTAATTTGCTAAATATGTAATAAGCAACCCATGCTAAAACTCTCGTCTGGGAGAAGATTGTGTTATGTTCTGGGAATTATAATTTTTTGTTGTGTATTTCGTTTTTTTTGGGAGTTATTTCATTTTTCCTGGTGGGAGTTATTTCATTATGAAATAACTCCCAATGTTATGACAATAAAATAACTCCCAAAAAAAATTACCGTTTGTACAAGGCCCATATAACAAGTGCTGTAGGAGAAGTCTTGGGACTTATTTCACTTTTCTATTGGGAGTTTTTTCATTTTTTGTGGGACTCATTTCATTTTTTCGTTATTGGAAGTTATTTCATTTTTGGTGGGAATTGTTTGGTTGGGAGTTATTTCATGGGAGTTATTTCGCTACGCCGCGAACACACACGCAAAAATGTTCAGTTACAGAGGCTCTATGAAATAATATCCAAATGAAATATGTTGGGAGTTAATTCATATGAAATAACGTCCAAATTCTTGGGGGATGACTTAATATTTTTTGGGAGTTATTCCATTTAGTTTTTAGGACTTGTTTCAGAAAATGTTATTTCCCCAAAAATTTCAAATGAATCAAATTTTTTTTTGGGACTTATTTCATGTTGTAATCATATTTGTCAGTTATTTCGGTTTTTTTTAGGATTTATTACATTATACGTTTTTGGGAGTTATTTCGCTTTCTTGGGTTTATTTCATTTACGAAAAATTAAATAATTATTTATTTATTTGTGTCTTCCCGAAAAACTCCATTTGAAATAATTGCAGCTTATGTTTTTTCTTACTGCGTTTTTACATCACAAAAAATTGTAAACTGAATAAAAAATAACATTCCAAAGGTTAATACTTTAAACAACAACTTCTACGAAGCTACGTTAATAACACAGTGAAACAACAGTGAAAGATAAAACTATGCAGAGGTTCTCATATAGCAATTCTGTTTTGCTGGAGTCCATAGAGTACGGAAATACTCATAGTTTTTCTCGTTGACTTCGTTTAGGAACTTTTTTACAGCAAATTTTGTGAAATGAGAATATTTCTAAAATTACAAGTTGATAAAATCATAACTTTACGCTCCTTGAACCCATAGTTTAAAAGACCTCAGTTTTGTCTTTTAAACAAAAATAAAATCTTGAAAATTGGGTAATAAATGGCTAAGTTACGGTGACTTAAGTAAAACATAAGACATATTTTTTTTAACTTTTTTTTTTCGCTTCCAAAATAGATAATGCGGCAAAAAAATTGCGCTTTTTTATTTTTGGAGAAAACTACATAAAAGTAGGTTTCTAAAACATGTAAGTGCATAAATATCGATTAACAAATGAATGAGTTATGCTAAGTTCTGTCATAAAATAATTTTCAGCTTTTTTGGCGTTTTCTTAGAAATGTTAGCGTTTAACTTGTGTTTTGTAAACATCGCTGTCAGTGTCTCGCTTTATAAACCAGCAGTAGTTGGAGAGCATACTGACTTTTACTTTTCTCTTCAAAATAGCACCAAATTATTTTGGGAAGTCTGTTATTAAGATAACCAATGACTTAGCTTAAACATTTGAAATTTAGTTAATCACTTGGACGGAGAAATACTCCTACCACGGTCGGTTGTTGAAAAGGAACTGATTTAAAATATTTACGCAACACACCACTCATGTTGACCATTTTGCTTCGCTGAACTCAGTTTTAAATTCGCTCATTTTCTATTTTTCCCCACTTGTCTCTTGATCTTCGTAAAAAAACACTCATTCGTTGCAGCAACGAAATTGTTTCATCAATTATAAATGTCAAATGTCTATAAAAGCCAAAATATATAAAGGATAATAATGATAATAATGAACTATGGAAAAAGTATGATATATACCAATTAACAATAGTCTAAACTTCATACACTTACTTTTATTCTATATCATCCAATATATATCTGTCCAAGTCTTGCAATCAGTGAATCAGTGAGTGTAAAACTAGAACACGCACAGATCACAGGTTGTGAAAATCTCTCTCCCAATCGCTTCATGGGATGTAGTGAAAAACCATTTATTTAATTTTTGTAAAATAGAATAATTTATAACCTTTAAATTTGTCATTATGTGTGCTTCTCTACTTAAGTATATCACTTAAGTACATGAAAACCACCGACTTCCTGCAACATCACACAAAGATGCTATCCTCATTGATGAAATTTGTTAACATCCCAAGTTTAAACACTCCAATATAAATAATAATTAAATTTGTACTGGTGATTTTCACCTTGTAATCTGATAAAAGATTATTCAATCTAGAATTTTGTTTGTTTGATTCTTGTTACTCATTGACTTCTTGAAGTCGTTATGCGGCATATTAATAATATACAAACAAAAACGTCCTTAAATTTTAAAGCCCAAAATTTTGTTAAACCAATTATTGATTTGCAATATATTTGAAATGTGCTCTATTTGGGGTTAATAATTAATTTCGTACGTCCTTGATGACAACAAACATACTACTTTAATGAAGTGCATTAGGCACGTCACTTTCGGGTACACGAATTTCAATCGAGATTCAGCATTTATTTTATACAAAGCAAATACGGTATCGATGTGAAACTTTACTCCGACTGATTCTTCTCCACTTCTCCACAAACAGCTGTGAATTTCATACGCGGGTCGAGGACAATAAATATTTTAATAATTTGATATTATTCCCACTACTTCTATAGTGGAGGGATATACAGGGTGATTCAGGAAATTCCGGACAAAGATCTCCAGCGTATTCCTTGGCTCACTTCATGCAGAAAAGTCCACTAGGACCATGTCCGAAAATGCAAGGGTGCGAAATGGCAGCGAGTTCAATATTTTCGGATTGGTGGTCGGAGGGTAGTAAGGTAAAGTTGCTAACTTCTGCGCCAGTGGGCTTCTGTTGAAAGATAGCCATACCTCTTACCTTTCCAAAATGAGCTAAACGAAGCCCAGAGGTCTTACCGTTCCAAAGTTATGACCATTTTACTGAAATGCAAAAATGTTTGTGTTTGTTTTTGGGAGCGAAATAACACCACACATTTATTTGTTTTTGTAAATTAACACGTTTAAGATTTTATTTTATTGAAATTTTCAGAATCAATTAAAAAAAGGAGAAAAAAGTCAAATCGCCGAGATACAGAGCTTTCGGGAAAAAAATGGGAAAAAAAATTCGCATAACCTCAATTTTCTCAGCCAGATGGCAGGTAACCTATGTTTGTTTTCCTGTTGAAAGATAGCCATACCTCTTACCTTTCCAAAATGACCTTAACCCTGCTGTTAGGTTAGGAAAAAAATACGAATGTTAGGTTAAGGGACCATTTGGTCCATACTGCAATTTTCATGCAGAATATCAATTTAATCGCATTCGTTGTATATATTTTAGTTCCATATTCACTAAATATTGTTATTATTATTATCATCTTTGTTTTGAAAATAAATGTGAAGAAAATCAAAGGAAATATACTATGGACCAAATGGTCCCTTAACCTAAGATTCGTATTTTTAACGAATGTTAGCTTAAGAGACCATTTGGTCCATACTGCAATTTACAAACAAAATAACCATCTATTCGTATTCTTTGTATCTATCTTGGGTCAGTAATACTCAAATATTTTTATTATTATTGTTATTTTATATTTTGAACATAATTGTAAAGAAAATCAAAGAATATATTCTATGGACCAAATGGCCCCTTAATCTGAAATTTGTAATTTCTTATTTGACTCAGTCCTGTTTCTAGTTAGAAAATTTAATTTTTGCTCATGCCATTGGTTTATAAAAAGATCACGTGACCTGAAAAATGAAGTCAGTATATATCACCGTTCAAAATTTACAAAGAAAACTAGCCGTTATTTGGACTAAATGGGCTTAATCTAACAACAGGGTTAACGAAGCCCAGAGGTACCGTTCCAAAGTTGTGACCATTTTACTGAAATGGAAAAATGTTGTTTTGTTTTTGGAAGCGAAATAACAGCAGACATTTATTTGTTTTTGTAAATTATCACGTTTAAGGTTTTATTTTATTGAAATTTTTGGCTGAAGAACCAAACACATAAGGAAAAAAACATTTGATGTTAGCGGAAGTTTTCAATGTGGTTCCCATTTTCTACTAAACACAATTGCACCCGTTTGCGAACCACATCCGCCACGTTTAGTTCACTCATCTTTTCACGAACTTTTACCGCACCTTCCTCAATACGTGCAAGTAACTGCTCACGACTGTGGATCTGCACAGAATACACACAATCTCTCATGTAGCCCCACAAAAAGTAATCAAGTGGTGTGAGATCTGGAGGTCGTGGCGGCCAGGCGATTGGTCCAGCTCGTCCAATCCAACGTCGAGAGAAAAAAACATTTTTGCATTTCAGTAACTTTGTAACGGTAAGACCTATGGGCTTCGTTTAGGTCATTTTGGAAAGGTAAAAGGTATAGCTATCTTTCAACAGAAACATAAGTTACCTGCCATCTGGCTGAGCAAATTTAGGTTATGTGAATTTTTTTTCCATTTTTTTTCCAAAAGCTCTGTATCTCGGCGATTTGACTTTTTTCTACTGTTTTTTTGCTTTGATTCTGAAAGGCCTCTTAAAGACCTTTCCAAAATCCGACCACTGGCTCAGAAGTTTGCAACTTTACCCTACTACCCTCCGACCACCAATCCGAAAATGTTTAACCCGCTGCTATTTCGCACCCTTGCATTGTCGGACATGGTCCTAGTGGACTTTTCTTCATGAAATGAGCCAAGGAATACGCTGAAGAAATTTGTCCGGAACTTCCTGAATTACCCTGAATGCAAAGGGTTTTTCAATAAGAGCGCTACAAAAGTTTTTTTAAATAGAACAAAACCGGTTTTAGATACCAATGAAATTCTTTATTCCTGTGAAAGTACGTTCGATGCCAATATGTATGGAACTCGATTTCTTTTGCATGGCCACCACAGGCACGCTTGCAGAAGTCCAGACGCTGAACCTAATTTTCGACGGTTTTCAAGCATAAATCGGCCGATACTGCTGCAATTTCACGTTCGATATTCGTACGAAGTTCATCATTCGTCGCTGGCTTGTTAGCATAGACCATAGACTTGACGTAGCCCCACAGGAAATAATGTAACGGCGTCAAATCGCATGACCGAGGCGGCCAATCGACTGGGCCATTTCGGGAGAAACACGTTCACCTAACTTGGTTTCCAATAAATTGATTGTGGCATTCGCTGTGAGGCTTGTGGCGCCGTCCTGTTGGAACCACATGTCCTCCAAGTCCATATTATCCAACTGGGGCCAAAAATATTCTGTTATCATTGAACGGTAGCGATTCGCATTCACAGTAATGTGCCGGTCTTGATCATCACGGAAGACGTACGTCCCAATGACGTCGCCGGCCCATAAACCGCACCAAACCGTAATTTTTTCGGGATGCAATGATGACTCGTGGATTACGTGTGGATTGCTATCTGACCAATAACGCATATTTTGCTTATTGACGACGCCATTCCGCCAGAAATGAGCCTCATCCCTGAAGATGATTTTCCGATGAAAATCCGAATCATTTTCAAGCGGATTCAGTTCTTGCGTCAATTTGATCTTGTAAGGATGTAGGCCAAGATCTTTTCGCAAAATTCGCCACAACGACGTCACAGAGATGCCCAACGCTTGAGAACGACGTGTGAGAGGCACATTTGGGCTTTCTTGAACTGAAGCCTCAGCGGCAGCAATATTCTCGACACTACAGGCACTTCTTTGTGCCACTGGCACGGGAAAATTTTGTACTGTGCCTGTGGATTCAAATTTTTCCACTAGACGCTCAATTGTTGATCTGGTAGGACGATTATGTTGACCATAAATAGGACGTAGCGCTCTTAAAGTTGAGGCCACTGACTCCAAATTTCGGTAGTAAATTTTAATAATTTCGACTCGTGGTTGGCTCGTATATCTTTCCATAATGAAATGGCAAACCTTACTGAAGAGAAATTTTAAAAGAGCGGGTAAAAATATGGCGTAGTTTGCTGTCCCTATCGAATTTTTTTGGGGCGTCTCTGTTGGAAAACCCTTTATTTGTCTATCGAATGTTGAGATGTATTCGAAGTTAGAACCTCCATCTTACAATTACCCACCTATTCATGTTTCAATATTTTATTGAGGTAATATCAAGGAGAAATTGAATCCCACCCAAGAAAATTCCAACTTTTTGTTCGGTTTTTTTATAACCACAACAGAAAGAAACTTTGAGCTGACTTTTAAACCATATCGAAATAAAAATGCAAATTGTCTATCTTAAAAGACAATATTTTCCATGGGGGAGAAGTTCTCAACAGATTTGAATTCTATAACATCATGTTAACATGTTATTATAAAGTACAAAACAGGTAAATATCGTACGTAGGGGTTGTCTTACTTTCATTTAATTTTGCATTATTTTATTTTTAAAATTAACTTGGAAAAGTTTGCACCATAATTGTGTGATTAACATGAGTTTTAGAAGAATAAAAAACGGTATAACACACATGGGCAGAGCTATGATCTAACAATGATTTCATGCATCTTTAAATGTAATACATTAGCCAGTTATTTGGTTGTTCAGTCTAAATTTTGATCAGTTGTGAAACAGTTGCCAAAACTTATATCTGTGGCACCGAACAAATATAAAACAAATTATTAATTCTGAGAATTTATTTCGAAGACGGATTATACGATAAATTTTATCAAAATGAATGTTAGTGGCAAATATGCATAGGCTATATACTTTTACGGGTATAAGACCTTTCACTAGTGTCGGTAGTCAAGACAATATACATGGCAGAAATTGCTAGCATTTGAGACTATTTTCAAATCATCACAATAACGTCGTAAGATGTATTTTTGTTAAGTTTGCTACAAAATAATTTCATTTAGACTTCCACCATCAGAAATTACACATTTCATTTAGAACAACAAAAAATTTATACACAAACTTTTTGTGGTAATTTCGCAGCCTATTAACAAAAAAACGACAGCATGAAAAACGCAAAAAAAAACAATTATGGCGCAAATTCACAATCTCCAGAAATAAATGCAAAATGCCCCAAAAAGAAAATAGAAATCTAGGAAAAAAATTATTGAAAAATGGTCCATGTGAAATTTAAAAAATCGATGGATATAGACAATACTTCGTATGAACATCGCCTGTTTCCAAGTAAAAAATGTGATAAATCAAAACGATTTGCCCGCTTCTTTTGGTACAACAATAGATTTCTCGTAAAAAATTAGAACGAGACCGCTATTCATTTGAAAGAAATACAACTGTGATAAAAATCAGCAGCAGTCACACATTGGGCATAATCAAACTTATTTTTTCAGTTGCTCATTTGGGATTTTAATTAAAAAAATGGTCCGCAGCAAAAGATTTGCCGACATGCTCTAAATGTTGGCCTTTCGTATGTATATAACTCTTAAAATGGAAAAATTCAATTCAAGCATACAATATGTTTTCCTTATTCAAACTTTCTCCACGGTTTACGAAATCTGAATTACGTACAGAGAAAAATTACATGAGGTGCCAGGGGACATCCGGTTGGAACGAAGCTCCTTTCGCTATATGTTATGTACTAGTTAGTTCCAACACACCTAAGGCGCCTGTTGAAAGATACTGTAATTTAAATAGATCTCATAAAATTATAAACTTTTGTTAAGAAATTTTTTATTTATTGCATGTATTTTTAAAAAAAAATATATATTTTTGGGCCCCTTTTCTAGTTCTAGTTTTACATTCACAGATTGGGTCCTACAGTTTTACACCGGTTCCGAACGGTATTTTGAGAAGCTTTTTCATGGCTGAATACTCGATAGTGTCGCCATCAGTAAGCTAAGAAAAAGCCTAAAAGTATGAATTTTACAAAAAAGACTTTTTTTAGAACAGGTACTTTTTAATGAAGTGGCTCTCTGTTTAGGATAAGGTTACTTTTTTTGAAAAATTTACTCATTTTCAGGAAGGCTACTTACCTCAAGAAAACAAAAGAAAAGGTGGTACTTTATTTTTAAGAAATGGTACTTTTGAGAAAAGGAATTTTTGTAAGAAAAGTAATTTTTTGTAAGACAAGCTATTTTTTTTTTGAAGATAAGTTTTCTTTTACGAAGGAACAGATACAATTTTAAGAGTAGGTACTTATCTCAAGAAAAGTTATTTTGTTTTACAAAAAAGGTATTCTTTAAAGAAAATTTAGGTTTTTAAGAAAAGGCAATTTGTTGTAAGATAATGCACTTTTTTAAGCGAAGGCACTTTTTTAAAAAATTACTTTTTTAAGAAAAGTTACTTTATGTAAGAAAATTTACTTTTTTAAGCAAAAGTACTTCTATAAGATGTTATTTTTTTAAACTTCTTTCACTTTGGCTTTTCTAAATTTGCTTTTTATTCGGTTCAAACTACAATATGTAATAAACAGGCTCCATCTAGAAAATTTCCCATTCAACAAGAAATATGTTAGTCTGGACACAAACCAAAAGTTGATAATAATGGGTTAAAAAAAGTTGTTTAAAAATTTTACATTTAAACAACTCATTCCAAAAACTCACTATACTAGGAGGTAAACTCACTTGGACCAAACTCTGTCGTCTAGGTGTTAACCCGGATAAAACTGACCTGCTACTGATCACAAGTAGGCGAACTATTTCCCAATATGCTACCATCACTCAATGACAAACAAGTAGATCTGTCGGGTAGGGTGAAATATTTGCGTGCTATTCCTATTATTTCCTCTTCAAGAAATTTGTTAATTTTGAAATGATGCATTTTTGTAGTTACTGTGCGATATGTCAATGTGCAACAAAACGACTTTCTTGTCTAACAACTTTACTTAACTTTTATTGACTATTCTACAACCTAATGAGGTAGGATGTCTTACACATAATAATTAAACAAACAAATTAAAGAAATTTCAACATATTCCTCCAACTGGCTCTATCCTTCGCCTTTTCTCGCCAGTAGGTATCACCAAGGATACGGAGGCATTCTTCTGACTGTTCTTTTCAGCGGAGTCTTGGTCGTCCTATTTTCATGCTTCCATCGGGTACGTTATCGAAATCCTTTCGCCCTGGTTCATCTTCAACATTTCTGATAACATGGCCTAGCCAACGGTATTGCATTAATTTGATTCGCCTAGCTATGTTTACGTCAGAAGATAAATTATATAGGTATTGGTTCCAGTCTCTACGCAGAATTTTCCTCTCGAATATTCCCAGGTGTTTTCATCCGCTTGCGATATGACCCAAGTTTCGGAGCCATATGTCGATACAGGTAAAATGAGAGTCTGATACAGCTGGACTTTTGTCCGTCGAGAGAGTGCTTTGTTCCTAAACTGCTGGCTGAGCCCAAAATAGCGTCTATTTGCAAGCCAAATTCTCCTATTTATCTCCAGGCTGACTCTGTTGTCCTAGTTCACGGCGGATCCAAATTAGATAAATTCATCTACCACTTTAAAATTAAATCGGTTGTCAACGTTCAAGTGCGGACCAAGTCGAGAGGTTCTCTAATTGTTGACAACATTAATTTTGTCTTGCCCTCATTAACAGCAAGAACCACCTTCGCTGATTCTACGCCCAATGTTGTTTATGTCGACAGCATACGCCAGCAACATATGGCTTTTCATGTTAATGGTATTGTTCGTATTTACTGCAGCTTTTCTCATTATTATCTCCATTAAGATGTTGAAGAGCTTTCACGAAACTGTGTCGTCTTCTCCCAGTCCTCCCTTGGTACAGAATGGTACACTGAGGCCTTTCCCCACTTTCACTGCCGATTTGGTGTTAGTCAGCGTCGTTCTACAGAGGCGGATAAGTTTTGCCGGAATCCCAAGTTCGACATAGCTTCGACATAGGGCTATTGAAAGCAGCTTTGTAATCGACAAAAAGATGGTATGTATCGGTTTGCTTTTCGCTGGTCTTTTCAAGGATTTGGAGTAGCGTGAATATTTGGTCAGTTGTGGAGTTCCCTGATCTTAAACCACACAGATAAGGTACAATCAGGTTTTCAATAATTGGCTTTAGTCTTTCACATAATACGTTCGACAAGACATTATACGCGATGAACAAAAGACTGATGCCGCAATAGTTGGAAGAGACATACGGATCACCCTTTTTGAATACAGGACATACTACACTGAGACTCCAATCGCCAGGTATAGAATGCCCCAGCCAAGTACAGCATATAAGTGGGCTAGCAGTCCTTCGCCACCTGTCTTAAAAAGTTCAATGGGTAGGCCATCTGCACCAGCGGCTGTGTTAGTCTTAAGCCGGGAGATCGCCGTTCTAATCTCGCCTTGGTTGGGTGGTGGGGGGGTGTGGGGGGTACAATCTACACTGTCTTCCACTATCATTACCTGCTGATCTTCAGTGGAAGAACCGGAGTGGAGTATTGCTGAAAAGTGGTCTCTCCTAATTCTGAGCACACACTACCACTGCTTATCAATCCCCAGATTCCCATTCCCGTTCCTGCAGGAGGGCAGTCCGTTATTATGCCCGTTACTCGATCTTCTATCCCTCTGGAAACATTTTAGGGATTCATCATTCATCTGCACCATTCTTTCCTTTCACACTCCCTCTGGTCTCACTGCCATTTTTTCCGCCTAAATAGTTGGTTTTCTTCCCTTCTCAGCCTCCTGTACCGATCACTCGCAGCATGCGTTGTAACTGACTGTTTCGTTGCCATACGTGCAGCGTCTTTTTCATCAATTGCAATGCGACATTCTTCGTCGTACCATGGCATATCCTTCTGCAGTTTTAGATAACCAAGTTCAGTCCTTGCAGCGGTTTCCAAAGAATGGGAGTTGTGCTGCCACTGCACAGAGTGACCGTTTGTTGATCGGATATTGATATCTCCGGTATCTGTAGCTTGTGATTACCTAGTTTTTCCGTGTTCTGCTTCGTAAGTATTTCGCCCTGCTCAGTCTTGTGCGAACTTTCGCAGCCACCAGGTAATGATCCCAGTCGATATTGGTACTTCGAATCACACGTACATCCACTACACTAGAAGAGGGCCTGCCATCTATTACCAAATGATCAATATGGTTCTTCGTTCTCGGATCAGGATACATCCAGGTCGCCTTATGTATGTTCTTATGCTGAAATCGTGTGCTACTAACTACCACGTTCTTTGCAGCGGCGACGCCTATCAGTGTAATTCCATTATCGGAGGTGGTATCATGTACACTGTGATTACCTATGGTTGGTCAAGAGACACTTTCATTTCCTAATTTGGCATTAAAATTGCCTAGAAAAATCTTAATGTCGTGGCCAGGGCAGCGTTCGTATATTTCCTCCAGACGCTCATAAAATTATTCTTTGGCCTCATAGTCTTTATCCTCTGTCGGTGCGTGCATACAAATTAACGAGATGTTGAAACGTGTCGCTTTGATGCGAATTGTGGCTATTCGTTCACTTACTGGGTTGAACCTTGAAACTAGGTGTCGCAGTCTCTTGTCAACTATAAATGCGCTCCCGAATTCGTGCTTTCTTTGTAGTATATATCGCAGTTTTTCTTTCTGGAGCAACCATATCCTATCCATAGCATTTCCTGGATAACTGTGATGTCAGTTTTATACTTTTCGAGGACATCCACCTGTTGGAAAGTAGCACCCTTCGTGTCAACAACGTTCCAGTTTATAAAATGCAACAAATGCCACTACACTAAATTATTTATTACACCTAACAGCATTTTATATTAAAGGGTTGTTTAAATTGTGCAGCTAATCAGTTGCATCTCACCACCAAAGCAAAATTATCAGGTGCCATTGCTGGCAACAAATTAAATCCTACACTTTAAATTTTAGAATAGAATCCGAATAAGTTTCATTTGTGTCACATTATAAACGCGGTTTTGTTATATTATTTTTAATTGGTTTAATAACCTCCTGATAGTCGTTACCAACCATAAACACAACCAAATTGGTTTCGACCTCATAAAAGTGTATAATACTCATGCACTATCAACCGCATTTGCATATCAAATCGAATAGTTCGTATTTGTGGTAACACAGGTTTTAGGTCCAATTTTGATGGGGGCAACAGCAACCACAAATGTTGCAACAACAAATGACTGACTCGAGTAATGTATATTTCAATGCCAAAAGCATTGACTCTATGACATTCACATCCTAACAGTTACCGCTGAATAGATTTTTTAGCACACAAATTTATGAAAAATTAGTAGCAATTCATTTAGCTTATGTAAATTCTCCATACTTTTGAGGAGAGCATTTTTCAAGTAAGCAGCTATTTTTACAGAGTTATAAATAGGCTATCAAAAACTGATTTGGTTTGTTAGAGCCACCGTTAATTCGAAATAAACCTTTCTATCATTGGGTATTCTGGGTATTTGCTTATATGAGGAGTTACAGCTGGAAATAAAAACACACGTTTTATCCAAACAAAATGTTGTTAATTTTTTAGTTCTTGTTTATGCTTGTATCTCACCACACACTGTATTGATGTGATATATAAGCATAAGGTTTTTATTGCATATGTATCACTCCAACACTAATGCGACGACATGGCATACTCTTACTCCTATACCTAATATAAAAGACTGGAATAAGGATATACATAAGAAAAGTTATATATATGAATGTTCGAGCTCATGTTACATTGGAAATTAAAAACAAGAATAGTTTTGTGCTGAAGCCTCTATTGCTATTGCACTTTCTTTTTTCTTACATCTGCTTTAATATTAGATGTAATACTGTTAAAATTAATAATGCAATATTTAACTCACTGAAGCAATTGTTTTTGTTTTGTCATAAACAGAGCGACGACAGAAAGTATTGAATAGTATAGAGAACTTACTGCACTCTTTTTCTGCTCTCATGTAGAGAGTCTGAGTAAAAGAGCATAAAGTAGTCTTATTCTCTTTACAGAATATTGCAATATAAATGCACCATTTCGACAATGATATTACATAAAACAATACAAAAAGCATAAATGTTTCAAAAGATGTCAATTTTTCATATCAAAATTATGAATGGAATTTGAATCATTCGCCAGATGTGGCCAGTGCTTTTGAGTCATACAAGTCGTTCCATGAGTTCCCAATACCATACAATACTCTTTGGCGACGTCGACCTGCTTGTTTGTTCACTGCCGCTACATTAATACCATCATGCTTATTTTCAGGCAGAGGCTATTGTTGTATAACAACCACGTATGTGATGCTAACGCTGTGTGTTGTTTACATGTATTCTCTTTGATAGATTGCCCTACCCGTGCAATGGAAACTAAATTGAAAACAAATTTTTACACAAAAAACAGAATATTCGTATATTAAACAAACTAACATATAAGAACAAACACGTTAATAAAGAGTTGTCTAATAAAATTGTAAGAGCTTATTTAAGTAATACACAGAATATGAGATACCGTTCTAAAATGTAGTGTAGGTGTGGTACCCATGGTAGATTTAACTAATTATTTTGTATCAATCTTTTATACACATTTGTTATGTGTTGTTTTACAATTTCAACCAATATTCAATAGACCTCGGCGGCATGATAGGTTTTCATCGACTACCTCTGGTCGGAAGGCGTGGTTCTTGGTCTATTTCGTATGAAGCACGCAATCAAAGAAAGAATCTTCATGCCATATACATTTACCTTAAAAATTCTTTGAAAACAAAAAAAGAAGCAAGCGGCTGAAGGAAAAATAAAGCAATTTCATTCTTGAATACTTACGTTATGGCTGGATGTTATGCCATAGTGAGTTTATACCCTCCCCTTTTATCCTTGGTAATCGAATCACCCAGTATTACTAACCAATTACCCCTAATACAAAAGATCATTGATCAGTCATTCTGGCATTTCATCTTGGATTGCATTCCTCTTATATTTAAAGTTTAGCAATTCATATTATAGTTCTATAGTTTTAACAAGAGAAACACATCTTATATCTTAAAAAAAAGAAAATATTAAAACTAGGTTAATTTTTATAGCATAAAAAAAACAATTTCAATGAGGAATAAAATTTATAGCATGAGAGATATTTGACATTAAGCTCACTATAAAGTGTGTAAATTTACACTTTATACTCTCATTACTTATCTCATATTATGTATACTGATATTATTGTTACTTTTACTAATTCCCGTTTCTCTTCATGCAGTTTCGGTGGCACGGTTAGGAATTATGAAAATGAAATTATGATAATGCTCAGTATGAATCAAACTTATTTCAAAACATCTAGGTAAGAATGTGAAACTTGTAATATGTGTGATGAACGAAAACAAAAGACAAAACGAACTGAAATATCATTGAGCAATGTTGTTGCAGTGACGGAATCAAGAGCATAGATGATTCAATAGTTAGCAATTCTGATTTTTTTCTTCTTCTTAATACTTCTCTTACAGAGTTATTTGTCTTTTAAATAATGCAAGTAAGGGTTATGAAGCTTTAACCCACAGGGGAGAGAAAACAAAAACTTTACAAATGTACATACGCGAAATGATACCTGTTGAACCGGTGATGATAGACCACGTCATCCGTGCAGTCGGCTAGACTGAATGTTATTCAAATTTTCCGTCGTGTTCTTAAATACTTCCTCACTTGGAGCTGGAATTATGAGTTTCTGGAAATTTATTACTCTGTGACAGCTGATAACAGTGGGGAATTTTCAACGAAATTATGCAATGTTAAATTTATTGTCTTCAGCTCAATTTCCCATGGATTTTAAGTCACAACTAGGCGACTTAGAGCACCTTTGTCTGATGGTAATCGTTAAACTTTAGTTTAAATTAGATGTTCGGCGACTAAGGCTGGTGGCAATTTAACAGACTAAATTTTGTTTTGCTTTTTCTTTTTTTCTTCCTTTTTTTTCCTAAGAAACCACTTCTTGAATTGGTTCGTGTTCTAGAGCGTAAGAGAATTTTTAGCAAGATTGGTATTTACTCCCCGAGGTTTGATATCAGAAAGAACTAATTTTAGAAGACGAGAATCGGAAATCAGGTTTGACAGATATGTTTTGGCGTTTGGTACATTGACATCTCACAGTGAATCGTCATGTAAACATCACTAGTGTTTCAATTCGTGCTAGATTACAGTTTGGATTCCACTGCAATTGTCAATATATTTTTCAGTATAATTAGAGCAGTTTGAATAGAGAAATTGTACGCAGTATTTTGGCAGACACTGTTGACTAAGGAAAATTCCAAGAAAATATTACTCTATCAAACAGATACATACTGGGAAAATTGCACAGACAATTTCCATTTCAAATTTTAACAAAAGAAACAAGATATATAACACATTAGACGGAACAATGGTAATGTCGCATTGGAAATTGTTTATGAGCGCCTCTAGAGAAAAATGCAAACCGCAGTTTCGGTGTCGGTTACTTTCGGTGGTATCTCCTGCTATAGTTCTCTAATCCTGTTCGGTTTTGCCTCGTAGACTATACTGCTCCAAAATCCCCAAAAGCAAGAATTCTACATATAGAAATATTTTCTGTCTTCTACAATATAAAACACCAATAAAACCAATACGTGTTCAGAGATATGTATATATCTACTTTAAAATTTAAATTCCTGCCGCTAACGTCCAGCGGCTTTATGTGAAATTGCATTCAGCAAAATTCAAACATAATCAATATTTGCAAATAGGGTCTAATGTCATTATGCTTTGACGTTTATGTGGCAGAGCGATAGGGAATTTGTTGACAACAATTGCTTTATTTCTGGTATGTTGTTTTAAGTACCATGCATTTTGTTACCGTTCCCCTTGCAGGCCTGCACCATGAGCCCGAACTGTTAACAATTTGTATAAACGTATCCTGCAAATTGCAAATTGGGGCTGAAGATATCTCGGAAGACGTCGTCAACGTCGACCAGACGACGTTCCAACCAACTGTTCCTTCACACATTCGAAAGATTTTGTATTATAACGGGCAGCTGCTCCATCAGCTACTGTCTGCAGTCCCCCAGTGCCGCCTAAACTACGTTCACGCTCTCCTAAACCATTACTTACCAGTACAGAAATTTTGAGTCTGGTGAACCGACTGCAGCAGACCCTCATCCGAAGTCATCCATTGCGACCGAGTTCTTTTGACTATTGGCAAATGTGCCAATGTTCAATAGTAGAGTGGCATATCGCTAAATATTATCCAATACCCGTGACTACCAGCCAATTGTCCGCCCAGTATGGTACAAAATGGACATGGCGAAGTTGGTCACCTGTTTTTACATAGTGTTGCACAAAATATTGATCAGTACCAAAATTTGTTAAGATCGGTTGTGGTACACGGGAGATATCGAGTTGACCAGCCGGAAACCCGCCCAATTTTTGTATGGGAGGTTCGAAAATGGACGTGGACAGTAGTTAGTCTTTAATTTTTAAGAAAACATTGTCGAGTACCGCATTTAATTAAGATCGCTTGTAGTCTACCAGAGTTATCGTGTCGATCAACCGGTCATCCGCCCAACGTTTGTGCGCATTTTACTAAATTTTGTCTAGTACCAAACTTCGTATAGATTGGTTCGGTTTCCGGGAGTTATCTCGCCGACCAAACATCTGATATATGGGAGACACCAACATAGACGTGGCAAAATCATCCTTGTCTTACTTGGTGACTCGCGTTTGATGACATGAAGCCTATAACCTAATTTGATTAAGATCGGAAGTGTTTCACGTGACTTATCGCATTGACAACCCGGACGACCATTAAGCTTCTGTATTGGAGGTACCAGAATGGGCGTGGCAACCTCGCCAATCATTTCCAATTAGGTAGACATTTATAGATTATTAACCAATGTTTGAGTTGAAGCTAATCACATCTACCAGAAAAAAGTTTTAGGAGAAATATAATTTTGCACTAAATGCATCAATTCAATGGGAGGTACGAGAATGGGCGTGGCCAAAACTCCCATTTTCAACCCGAACTATGTATGGACAAATAATGTTCACTAACAACACATCATTGTGATTGTTATCTGGCCGAACAACCAGCCGGCCCAACAGCTTTTTGTATGGGAGGTCCTAAATTGGCGTCGCAAAACCATCTTTGTCTTAATCGGTGACTGGCGTTTATTGGCATGAAGCCTAATATCCAATTTCATAAAAATCGGAAGTGTTTCACTCGACTTATCGCATTGACAACACGGACGACCACCAAGCTTTGCATGGGAGGCACCAGAATGGGTGCCTCTCTCCAATTAAGTAGATATTTACAGATTATTAACCAATGTTTGAATTGGAGCTAATCGTATCTACCAGAAAAAGGTTTTAGAAGAAACATGATATCATACTAAATGTGTCGCTTTGTATGGGAGGTACGAGAAGGGTCCAAACTAACCATGGACAAATAATAGTCACTGACAAAATTTCGCTGTGATCGATAAATATTTACGGTAGTTATCGTGTTGACCAGCCAGCCAGCCAGCCAGACAAACAGACAGACGGACATGGCTAAATCGTCTTAAAAATCCCCAATACGGATTTCATTAAAAGATACTGAGGGTCTAATATGGCTCCTTCTATGCGTAACATTTGTTCCGTATTAAGTGATATATACCCCCATCCCTATGGGTATAAATTCACCTTAGTTGTTCAATATTACGTCACACCGCACTTGAAGTTTAAAACTTAATTCTGTGACTACAGTTGAGATCTTAGTACAATTTATTTATATATATCTTGGAAAACTACAATTTACAATCAATGTGGGATGATATTTATTCTCAGGGCAAACAAGAGGTGCAGTACGGCATACAGAAAATTCCAAGAACCTAGATAAAACCAAATCTAAACTTTTGCCAGAGGAATTAGTAACAACATTTATTTGATAAATACATAAATCTGGCACGGCATCAATGAAACGATGAGATTAACGACAAAATTGCCAAGACACAGACGAAAGATTTAAATGACCTAATCAGATAGTTTCATCACAAGACGAAAGTCTGGGGTGAATTTGGCTGAAAACCCCAAAGTGGTTAATATAAAAACTGATATAAAAATTTGTTGGAATATATGAGGAAGTAATAAATATGTCTTTACCCATAAGTGACAAAGGTATAGATATAAATTTCACATCTGCATAAGAATTAAATTCAACCAACTCCGAATGTATGGCACAATAGAGAGCAATCAGAGCCAATCTTTGCCGTCCTAACTTTCCTGTACACTTGACAATTTTTGCAAAGAATTTCCGAGTCATTAACACCAACTCTTAACCATGTCCCAGAAAAGGCAGTGACTTCAGAAAATCAATCAAAACTTCTCAAATATAAATCCTTTAATTAAGAATTCAGTCTTCTAACGTTTTGATACAGCAGAAAATATCTTAGCACTTTTCAAGTGATACTCCGTACAAATAATTTGTGAAAAATACCCAGCTCTTATGTCTGTTTAATCCAAAAACATATATCTACATTGCTTTATAGGTAAAACTGAGTCGCACGGTCTTTGCGCATCACAACTTGAAGGATTTGAAACCCACACTGAGGTGACAGCATCAAGAATGATTTCACCACAAGAAGAGGTGTATGGTTGGGTGTATGGAATTGCGATATATATTGTGTGTGGGTATCGTTTGTTACAACATGCAATCAATTGTATCAAATTTTTGAAGATAGAATAAATTTAATTCGCACGGACGCAATTTTGGGTTGGGACAGCTTCAATAAATAGATCACAATATTATTTTCTTGCTATTTCCGCATTCTTTCTATTAATGAACTACTCAGAGGTTAATTGATTTATCTCCACAGAAGAGAAAGTGCAGAAAATTTTCAATTCAATTTCAATTCAATTCAATTTATTCCTAGTCTATAAGCCAAAGAAGGCCAAATTGATTACATAGATACTTACATATAAATTATGGCAATAATTACAAAAATTTATACAAAATATAAATTCGAATAAATTTAGAATATTTTACTATCATCATGGATATGGATTGTTTCCCCAATAAACCTCTTAAAATGGTTAAAAGTTTATTAATGTTACCACTATTAACAACGAGATCAATAAATTTTATAGATTCGAAATAAATTTATTTTTGTATCAAGTATATTTCTAATTATTTGAAAATTTTAACAATTGTTTAAGAAATTACGGCGCTCTCTTATAAACCAAGTGCGACATCTAAAATACTTCTAGCTAACTCCTACATTCTAAAAATTATAAACAAGGAGTTAGTTAGTGTTAACAGTGTTGAAATCTGAAAATTTTTAAAATTTTTTTCAATTGATCATGTGGGAAACTCTAGTATTTCTATATTCCATTCTGCGAATATCTATTTCAACAAGCCTGTGGTCCGCTAAAGCAATTTTGGCTACAAAGTAGTTTACACAATCAAAACCATAACCCCTCAAACTAATTTGGAGACCATCGGAATTCGATCTTATTATCTCATCTAACATCTATAAAATATTAACTGCAACTGAATTAATTGTTATTGTGAAATTTCATATTTCATAGACCTGCAGTTTTTTTTAATTTCTTAACTGGCTTATTTTGGAATTGATTTGAATTTAGTATTCAGATTTGACATAAGCACACTTGTTTTTATACCAATCAGATACGGGTTTAAAGCAAAATATTTGAAGGATTTTCGATCTGCCCCTTAAATTTACACACTTTATTGAGGAAGAATAAATCAAATTCTTAATCTACCATAAAAATATAAAACTCTGCCGTTTAAAGTGGAGTATAGAGAAAGCGTCTTATGATTTTGGTGATAATCATATTTCACTTTTATAAAACCAGGCCAGTTCCGAATATAAGATACCATTGGATGTTATATAACTGCACAAGGAAAGATTTATTCTCTTATATCCAACAAACCCTTCCATAATCAAAAATGCAAGTACATTTTCTAAAGTCTCTAACACCATGTAGGAAATATTGCCGTATTTGTGCATGTATAGACATTCATATTTGCACACACGAGAATAAAACGTTTAAGTGCCTGCTATTATAGGAAACACTCGTTTTATACCCATATTTTAAAGTTAACAAAGTTTTTACTGTTTCTGGTTGTTGCTGCTGTCCCGGCGAGAATGTATAACACCCTCACTAAATAGGCAAAACACGACGAAACGAAGCATTAAATTTAACATAAAGACTTCCCATACCTAAGCGGATATACAGTGGGACTAGAAATATCTGTGTCAAAAATATAAAATGACTGAATAGCTTTGGTTTAATTCGGACCATATTTTTGGCAGTTATAGCAATGAGGCTTTTGGTTTATCCCATTTATACCCGCAAGTTCCTACGGAAACCCAAACGAAATCCATATATGATTTTTTTTTTGTTTGTTTTTGTTTTATTATCACGTTATAAAGCTTACAATCAGTATTTCTAATGTCTCAGCGCCACTAGGGCACTATTGAGGCTATCTGGATACAATTGTACAAAAATATTTTAATTAACATTACTTATAAAATTAAAAAAAAAAAACAAAATAATAAAAAAATAAAATAAAAATTAAAGACGTACGTATATTAGATGACCTTTTTTTTGCAAAAGTGTTTGGATCTTCCCTGCAAGGGCAGATTCTGAAACGGGCATTCAATTAACACATAATGGGGGGAAAAAAAAGTGCGAAATTGCAAAAACTGAATGCGCTACTCTCAAAAATGTGATTTTGGCGGATATTTTCGTAGTCATTTCAAATTTAATTTTTTAAAAATATTTACGCTACTTAAAAATTTATGATAATACATCATTTATATGTAAAATTGACCGCTGAATTCATTTCAGTCATAAGTTTTTTGATAAATGTGAAAATGAAGTCAAAAAACCCGCGCAGAAGTCAATTTTCTATTTTTTTCATCATTTTTCAAATTCATTCGTTCCCCTCGTACAAAAAATTTCACTTTTTTGAAAATTGACTGATGCAGGATTGTTGGTAATTTATTGAAGTTTACAGAAATTGTTTTTGAATCTGAATATATTTGCGCTAGAAATAATTTTTTCTATGAATCAATTTATTTATTTTTTTTGTAAGTATTTTATGTAATTAAAATGTAAAAAATACTTAAATAATATTATTATTTAAGTTACACTATGTTGCACTGCTGTGGGCCTGCAACCAAAATACAAAACTTTAGAACGACTGAAGAGTGTAAAAAAAATTATTTATTATATCAATACAAGGAAGGAAAATTAGTTAAGTTGGATTTGTTAACAAAACTAAAAGAATAATATGTGTACAACAACAAAAAGCGTATGTTTATAACAAAGAAATTACAAAAACAATTCACAATTGTGGCCAAATCAGTCATTTAAAATTTTCCTTCCAAAAAAACTGTCAACACCACCTTGAATAGATATAAGATCATAAGACAACTACATAGAATAATGTCAAAAAAGTTGCAGGAATCGAGAAACTAAAAATTCAACGTATAAAACGTCGGTGAATTACGAAGCAACTTTAAAGAACAATAAACAAAAAATACCATGAATTAAAATCCATCGAATTGCATCGTATAATAGTGCTCTAACGGACAACGGGAATATTTAATAACAAACGGTACTTGTTCCAGTGAATTTGGTTTGGTTGTAGCTTGCATCATTTAGATTTGCATTAAGAATTTATACTTTGAGCAAGGTACACCTGTTTATGATATTCTGTTTAAAGTTTTCGGATCATTCAATATTGCTACAAAAAACAAAAATGTGTGACAATAATTTTTATTTGATTGGTGAGAAATGTCTGTTGAGCAATCAATGGCTTGATTTCCAAGCTTTTTCAGCTGGTCAAACAGCCTGAAGGTGAACATTTTGAAACACTAGTAATATATAATTATAAATTACAGAGAGTACGCGAGGTATTTTCCAAAAGCAACATTGCCAACTAACGAGCACGTGTTGCGTCGTGTGATGCATCTTAGATTTAAACATAGTTTGACTGTAAATGACAGCATCGAACGTGTCGTCGGTGAGTTAGTGAGCCTTTGGACAAATTTAGGCTTCGTCACTAGGAAAAAATCAAGAGTAAAGTTCATCGTCAACAAATACTATTCTGAAACATTCTTCACCATCTTCTGCCCCAAACGTCGATATTACAATGATTGCACGGCTTATTGAGTATTGCGAAATAAATGAAAAAATAGCCAATGAAGTTCTGACTGTACTGAGTCGCCATTTATGGTATTTGTCAGAAACTCTCGTCGGCTTTGCGTTTTTTGACAGAACCATTGAGGCAAAAACCAAACGATTGATGGTGGCTGCGCTAAAGAAAGATGGTGTTGAGAAATTTCGCAGGAAAGCTAGTATCGCACTGGGATCCATTGATGTTTCAAATTTGAGATAGACAAATTCGTTACGTCGAATACTACCAAATTTTTTGACACAATATTTGAATGCGATTCCAAAGGAACTGATCTCAAAATTTTTTTGAATATCGATCCCATCTACTGGGCTCTCGATGAAAATTACTTGCGCGCTGAGAAAATTGTGAGCAGCATCAAAGTTGTGAATGATGCTGCTGAAAGGGCAATAAATTTAATAACCAGGTACAACGATAAACTTACCAGCAAAGAGAGTGAAAAGCAATTCGTAGATGCATATCAGAAACAAAAACAGATTTATATACTAATTTAAAAACACAAAATTAAAAATAAAATAAAAAAAAAAAAAAAAAATTGGTTCATAGAAAAAATTATTTCTAGCGCAAATATATTCAGATGCAAACTTCAATAAATTACCAACAATCCTACATCATTCAATTTTCAAAATTGTTCAATTTTGTAATTGTTCTTTTAGCCGTTTCTTAAATACACTTATCGATGGCGAATCCTTTATAAAGTGCGGTAAATTATTAAATTCAACACAGCCCATGTATTCCACCCGTTGTTTCGTCATTTCCAACCGACACCTTTTTACTATCAAGTTATTATTGCCTCTAGTACAGAATGTGTGACTGTAGCCCAATATTATTTATGATTTTATAAACATAGATTAATAATTGGCTTTTGTACAGTCCATGTACTGGATAAATGATTTTTGCGAAGTTAGTATATAAAGACAGCGTTGAGTACATTGGAGGTAAATGGTAGACTGCTTTTAATGCTATATTCTGCTTTATTTGTAAGGATTTCAAATCCGAGTTTTTTTTTGAACCATACACAAGAGGAAGATTATTTTAATGACTTTGAATAAGTGATTCAAATATAATATACTTAGTGTATTCATCTGACTTATTTTTTAGTTGGTATAATATCCCAAGCGCTGGTGCAATTTTCGATCTCAAATGATTTATATGTCCCTTCCAAGATAGATTGCACTGCAAATTTATCCCCAAGTACGTAACAGTGGGAGCTTCATTAACTTCCTGACCCTTTACGAATATCGAGCTGTTGTTCTAATACCGATGTGGATGTGGTCTAAATTTTATGAATTTTGTTTTATTTGCATTTAGCAATAGTTTATTTATTCTGGCATATTCAGTAATCAATGCATCATCGCGTTCTATATTCAACTTTAATACCAGATTTGTTTTGTATGGATAGAAAACACACAAGTCATCGGCATAAATATACAATTTTCCGTCAAGCTGTAAATTTGCTATGGCATTCAGATACAATTTAAACAACAATGATCCTAACACACTGCCCTGTGGAACTCCATTTAAAATTGATTTAATTGAACATTGTTTACGGGTTCAACTGTAAATTGATTGTGGTGGTATCGTAAGGTTCTAAGAGAATTACAGTCGTTCTGTGATGTAATTTCAATTTCCCGTTTTAAATTTTCAACAGATTAAATAATATAATTATTGAATTTATCCGCCTTGTCAATGTCGCTCTGAATGATTTCCTCGTGTACATCTTTCAACGTAATCTCCTTTTTAGATTTTCTACCTAGAGTCTGATTTAGAATTCTCCAGCCTTTCTTAGGCACGTTTTTAAAATTAATGAAATTGTCCTGGTAATAATTAGTCATTGATTTATCTGATGATATTTTAATAATTTTACTAATTCTTTTCAGTGTAACCTCACATATAGGGCGATCTTTCCATCTTCGTTTCAACAATTTTTCGTTCAAATTCTGTATTGCCTGCAAATTCGCATTTATCCATGGAGTTAGCTCATATCTTATACAAACCCCAGTGGAATAACACAAAGTCCACACACAATTTTTTTTCTAAAATATTTTGAAAAACGACAAATGCGCTTATAAGACGTCATTTCATTACATTTTTGATATAACGGTTCATGAGCCGACAAGATCTCCAAAATATCACCTTTTGTTAGCCATATCTCGTGATGATGTATCAAGACATCCTATATTCCAGTTACTAATAGCGTAGACAGACGACGGCATTAATTTGCATTAAAAGCTCACTAATGTGAATTAACATTTTGGCATGACAGACAACAGTTTTTGCATTTAGTAAACAGCTGTTTGTTTGTAAACAACTGTTTGTTTGTCAAGTAATTTTTTGGACTTTTACATCAGATGCAGAACCTCCGTATCTCCATCACACCACACGCTTCGCTTCTTTCCCTTGGAAATCTTAAAATGGAAAAAATGCGTTTCGATTTTAAATATTTCTCATTTTTTTTCAAAAAAACAATTACAATAACTCACCTTTGCTGACTTTGAATCCATTTTCAATTGACGATAGCAAACAATTTGACAACAGCTGATTCAAGATGTATCAAATACATGGTGCTGTTGCAATAACATTCACTTCAGCGGTGTCAAGCAACAGTACATAAAATCAACAAAGCAAACAACAAACACTAGAACGTTCAACTTCCACTGTGTTCCGGCTATCACCTCTATGAATAGATACATCTTGAGCTGATTGATTGTCGACGGTGTTGCCATATTGAAATACCTAAATGCAGTATAAATGCACTCTGATTTAACGCATTTACGCCAAAGCTAATACTCATTGGGACGGGGATAATTCACAAGTTAATTTGAATTAAGACTGCTAATGCAAATTAACGCTGTCGTCTGTCTACGCTATAAGATGGTTACTTAGATTAGATGGAAGGACTTAGATGAAAGCACTTTAGACCAATCATTCTTTCACCTTTCCATCTGCAGTCATTAGAGGGGATGATTGTCTCATATGCGAACGACTAGAGGTACTTCTCAATTGCCCACAAGCCAACACGATATCAACAAGGGATAATCAACGGAAACCGCTCCGGAATCCATTTGGATAAAGAAATACACTCGTGTCACATTTGTCAATAGAGTGGGAGCGTTTAATATCGTCTTCAAAGGATCGATAACAAGGGCTCTTTGGGCTCTTTGTATTGACTAGAGGATCATTATTTTAATTTGTGAATTTAAGTACTTACGAGAACATATTCCTCCAACTGTCCCTATCCCTCGCATTTTCCCGCCAGTTGGCAACACCAAGGATACGGACGGATTCTTCTGCCTGATCTTTCCAGCGGAGTCTTGGTCGTCCTCTTTTCCTGCTTACATCGGGTACGTCATCGAAACCCTTTAGCGGTGGCTCATCCCCATCCATTCTGATAACATGGCCTAGCCAACGCAATTGGCCCAATACGATTCGCCTAGCTATGTCCACGTCAGAATATAGATTATATAGCTCTTGGTCCTAGCGACGCCGGTACTCGCCATTTTCCCTAACAGAACCATAAATTTTACGGAGAATTTTTCTCTCGTATACTCATAGGTGCTTTTCATCTGCTTGCGATATGACCCAAGTTTCGGAGCCATATGGCAAGACAGGTAAAACGAGAGTCTAATATGGCTGGACTTTTGTCCGCCGAGAGAGGGATTTGTTACTAAACTGAAACAGACCAATTCATCTACCACTTCAAAATTAAATCGGTTGTCAACGTTCAAGTGCGGACCAAGTCGAGAGGTTTCTCTAGTCATTGACACCATCAATTTTGTCTTGCCCTCATTAACAACAAGAGCCACCTTGCCTGATTCCTTTTCTTGAAAATACTGCAGTAGCCTCTCGCAAATTTCGCCCAATAATGTCAACGTCGTCAGGATACGCCAGCAACATATGGCTTTTCATGTTAATGGTCTTGTTCGTATTTACTGCAGCTTTTCTCAAATCATCCCCATTAAGATGTTGAAGAGATTGCACGAAAGTGTGTCGCCTTGTCTCAGTCCTCGCTTGGTACAGAATCGATTTGCTTTTCGTGGGTCTTTTCCAGGATTTGGCGTTGCGTGAATATTTGGTCAGTCGTGGACTTGCCTGGTCGAAAACCACACTCGTAGGGTCCAATCAGGTTTTCAATAATTAGCTTTAATCTTTCACATAATACGCCCGACAAGACCTTATATGCGATGAATAAACGACTGATACCGCGATAGTCGGAAAAGACACACGGATCACCCTTTTGAATACAGGTCACTGGGTCAAACGACCCTAACTCAAAATGTGAATAGGGGACCACGCCAAGGGCAGTCTAATCTCCACTTCTCTGCAATTTAGTATTCTGCTAGATTTGGAACGATCAGGTTGCACAATCATAGTATATGCTGACGAATTGCAGTGAAGGGAAAATACCCGTCCACGTGCAGAGATGTGCTTCAGAACTTTATCAGAGACTCTCTAAGTAGGCCATGGAGAATGGAAGCCAGAGAAAGCCCAGCTTGTGCTCTTTACACTTCTCTCTGTGCTTGAGAAATTTTCCTAAAGGATAGTGCAAGATATCTAGGTGTGGTTCTCGACAGAAAGCTTAATTTCAAGTCACACACTATGGATAGGATCCGTCGAGCCACATTGCCCCATAATTCTCTAAAAGGGCCATCGGGGGACGAAAATAGTTAGACTGGAATAATCCACTTACCTAAGTCTGTTGAGAAAAGTCCAGAGAATGGCAATGGTCTGTAGCACGGGTGTTCTTCGCACAATTCCTGCCAAGCGTTTGGGGTTATTCAACACCTTTTACCACTAGATTTGCTGGGATGGAAAATGGCTACAACGCCGAAAATCTACGTAGGGCATTTTTTGCAATGAATCACCAACCCATGTGGTCAAGGGTCGATATTGAAGGACCTGCGGCTATACACAATAAATATCGACTACCTAGCACCCACTTCCACCTTTGAGTGAAACTTGTACACTCATATCCCGGTCAGAGAGGACTGGAAGGGGCACATACTAGGCTATAGAAAATATTTAGATCTCCACACTGCCGGCTCCAAACTAAATAGCAATATAGGATTTGGAGTATATTTGAAAGAGCTGGATTGGACCTTGCACAATGGCTACAAGAACATTGTAGTGTCTTTTAGGGAGAAGTGATGGCAATATCGTATGGCTGCGGCGAAACGTCGTCACAGCCTGGGTGTTCAACAACTACTCTGACAGTCAACCTGCTATAAAATCCCTGCAGTCTGTTTTCCTGACTCCAAGAACGGCCGACAATTGCCATGCATCTCTAAATGAGATGGTCAAGCAGTTCTGTATTCACCTTATATTGGTGCCGGGGCACGGGAACATTCCAGGCAACAATTGAGCAACCTACCAGTTAAGCTCATGCGTAAAACCGGAGCTCTCAGATATGCGAATGATAGATGTTCTCGTGGCACAAATTTTGGGATCAGCAGGCAAGTATTGCCAAGTTATGGCCTAAATCTTCCTCTAAACCTAATATACATTCCTAGACGAAATATCTCTATGATAGTAGCTGTGATGACTGGACACCTTTTAATAAGCAGACACTTATGTAGCCTTGGATTCTCATCTCATGATTACTGCAGAAGCTGTGAGGATTAAGAGTCAGACGAGATCATCGAACAACTCATATGATACATCCTGGCCTTTTGTATAAGTAGGAGAAAATGTCTAGGATCTTACTTCGCGCTTGATCTCACAGACATTAAAGAAGTTAAAGTGAATGATCTTAGGACCTCACAAACAAATAGGTTCGCCAGGAGTACAAATAGGGACGCCCGGCGCCAATGTGCATCATATCTCCAGCTATATCCTGGAATATCTAGTTGAGGCATGACACGGCTTGGACGGTCCTGAACACATATCGGATTATTTTCAGGTTCAACGATGGGGACGGCACTTGACGTCCCATTGTATCAAAGCGGTCCTTATTGGACTAAGAAGTCGGAAGAGCCACAAATATGGGCCAACGGCGGATTGAAACCAAAAGAAGAAACCCCAGGTTCGACACATTGCATTCTGCTCCGCGCGCGATCCATATTGGGTGGCTGAAATCAAATATGTTGGTAGTAGCTAAAATGTGAAATCCCAGAAGACTGGGATTGCTTCCCGCCATCGTTCATTATTGTATTGAATATACAAGAACGAAAAAGAAAACAAATATGGACAAGGATTTACGGATATGCACTTGGAATGTAAGAACTCTACATGGATCCGGTGCAAGTGTCCTCGAAAGCTATAAGGTTGACATTACCGCTATCCAGGAAATACGACGGACCGGACATGAGTGCACAAGAAAAACAAACTGCGACATATACTGCAGTTGCCATGGTTTTGTAGTTGGCAAAAGACTGCGACATCAATCAATCAATCAATCCGCATTAAGGTGAAAAATTTTTATATTTCACTAATTTGTGTACATGACCCCTACAGAAGAGAAAGACCATGAAGCCAAAGACATATTCTTTCAGCTCCTAGAGGAAACGTATCACCGCTGGCCTGGCCATGACATTTAAATTACACTACTATATTTTAATGCGAAAGTAGACAGAGAGAATATGTATCATCCAACTATTGGCAATTTCAGCATACATGTTGACAGTTCCGATAACGGTATGATCCTGATTGACTTTCCCGGGCAAAAAACATCGTCATTAGTGGTACCAGATTCCAGCATAAGAGGTAGCCATGTGGCGCAGTGGAAACTTATTTCCGACTCTATACATGCTTTTGAAAAACCGCTTCACAACAAACCATGGTACGATGAAAAGTGTCCCATAGCAAATGATGAAAAGAACGCTGCACGTATGGCACTGCTACAGTCAATTGCAACGAGCACTTCGCCTAAGCGGTATAGGGAAACAAAAAAGAGGTAAACCGTCTCTTTAGACGTAAGAAATGGCAGTGGAGAAAGCACGAGGCTGAGAAAATTGAGTCATAGAAGGAAGAACGAAACCTGAGAATTCTACCAAAAACTCAAAAACGGAACTAATGGGCATGGTTCTGGGCCCACATTCTGTAAAGACAACGACAGAAATCTCAACGCAGATATGCAGAGCATATTGGGAACGTGGAGAGATAATTTCTCTGCGCTATTGGTACTTAACATATCCAATGATAAGGCAATCGATCACAATTTGGACGACGGCGTCGATTGCGCCCTACTAACCAAGACGGGGTCAGAACAGCTATTGCCCGGCTGAAGAACAACAAAGCCGCAGGAGCCATTAGCAAAATTTGTTTAGACGAATGCATGGCCGGCGATTGGAGTCTCTGTGTAGTATGCCCCATATTTAAAAAAGTTGACCTGACCCTCTGTGCCAACTACCGTGGATTAAGCCTTTTATACATAGCATACAAGGTATATCAAGTATAATGTGCGAAAGCCTAAAACCAATTATCGCTGACTTGATTGAACCATAACATTGTGGCTTTAGGCCTGGAATATCGACAACTGCGTGGATTTTGACCCTACGCCAAATCGTGTAGAAGACCCATGATAAACAAAACGATACCTATCATCTATTTGTCAATTATAGGGAGGCCCTCGTTAGCCCGATATGGGGCAAACTCTACGACGCAATGTCTGAGCTTGGTATTCCTGCAAAACTCATACGCCTTTACCGGATGACCTTGACGAACACCAAATCCGCAGTGAAACTTGGTAAGGATCTTACCGAAGCTTTCGTAACTAAGCGAAGTCTCAAATAAGGTGACACCATATCGGGCGACCTCTTTAACATCTTAATGGAGATCATTAGGAGAAAAGCTTGTGCTTTAGATATCATTGGGCGCTTCGAGAATTGAGAAGGAGTAAGCAAAGTGGGTCTGAAAGTAAATGAGGACAAGGAAAAATTAATAGTTTAACCGAGCAGGGCCTCCACGTGATTAGACCAAAGCACGAACGTTGATAACCGTTATAATTTCGAGGTGGTGGACGAATTTATATACCTCGAATCTGCCGTAAACAACAAGAACAACCACGTCAGCCTTGTGTTCAGGCGGAGAATTATGCTTGGGAAGAGATATTATTTTGCGGTAAGCAAGCACTTTAGAGATAATGCCCTCTCTCTAGTAACAAAAATCCAGCTACGCTAGACTCCCATACAACCTGTCTTGCTCTATGGAGCATAATCCTGGGACTTACCGCAAGCAGACGAAACATCTCTAGGAGTGTTCGAGAGAAAAACACTCCGAAAAATTGCTGGCCCTGTAGTGAACAACGGCGAGTAACGGCGACGCATGAATCATGAGCTGTATGAGCTATACCCCGACATTGACATAGTTAAACGACTCAAGAAAACGTGATTCCGCTGCCAAGGCCATGTCAATAGAATGGGAACGAACTCGAAGGAAGACGAAAAATAGTAAGACAAAGACTCCGCTGCAGGGTTCAGTTTGACGAATCCCTGCGTACACTTGGTATTGCCAACTGGAAACACAAGGCAAAAGATTGAACTGGTTGACTAAATATGTTGTCTTCGTTTTGTAATGTTCTTGAACTCCGGGGTCGTTCGAGGTATAATTAATTAACATAATAATAGGAATTTTAATTACTCCAAACATTTATATTTGATAATACAAAAACCCCAACAGCACAGCAATTCATAGAACTAAGAAACTTTAAAAAGCCCAAAACATGTCTAATAGGGAAAAATTAAAATAATTTACCAAATTCTCATAAACTCAAAAATGCCTCACATAGATTTTAAAAATACAAAACTTAAAGAAAAAAATTACCCATTAATACCTACCGTAATGTTAAGGCTTTAAAGTAAATCCCAAAATTTAAAAAATAATCTATTCATTTTCCCAATTTTGTATATTTTTTCGATTTTGTAAAATTTTGCATCATTTACGCTTCTCCATCATCAAACAATACCGCAGGAATATGTCCTTTATTTAGAATTTTCATATATTTTCTATCTTAACAATACCAGTTTTTTGCCTTTACTGAATTTGTTTTAATTTTGAGTTATTTCCCTTTAACTGGTAGTGTGCGACATGATAAGAGTCGATTCATTTTCAATTTCTCTATTTAATATTGCAGTTGTTCAACGTATTCTAATTCTAAACTTTTTGTTGTAAAGATTTATATTTTTTTCAGTCAAGCTTTTTTTAACAACCTTTTTTTCTATTTAGATCAGACATTTATGAGTTTCGAATTACAATTTCAGTCCACTGTTTCGTTGTGTTTCCGTACAAGGAACTTTAAAATAATACACACCAAAAATTATGCAAAATCCAAACCAGTGCAAGGAGTTCGGATGAATGGGGAGAAATGGGGCATAGGAATTCTATCAAGCCAAACGTTATGAATAAAATACCAGCCAAACCTATACCAACATAGCGACCCTTTTGCAATAACTTTGCACAACAGAAGTAAAAGCTGGAGAATGAGGGAAATTTACAAAAGTGGAAGTAAATTATACTGTAAATGTGTCAGCGCAAAACAGTGCAACATTTGTTGCAAGAGAAATTAGCTTTTCACAGCCGACATTGTGAGTTTTCTTACAAGAGAAACAAAAGGTCCTTGAGAGTGAATAATTACAAGTATGGAACAAAGAGAAAGAAATTATAAAAACAACCATTGAGAAATGGCAAGCATGCACAAGAGAGGATTTAACACATAAAACAAAAATACACTTAACTCAATATTATTGACGAGTAGCAGCTTAAAATAAAAATAAAAATATTTACCATTTTACTTGTAGCACTAATACCGGCAATAATTGTGTAGAACAAAATTGGAAGAGTTACGTGTCATGGAGGGTGGTCAGATTACGGCAGGTATGGCAAAAACTAAATTTGGGTGTGCACATCGCTTGTAATTACAGTGTAGTCGTACTTTCGCTCTATTATCCCCGTACCGGTGGCAACATGTTAAAACTTAAATCAATCGTTTTTAATCCATTGGTTAAGATTAAACAAACGAATTTATAAAATATTTTACGCACAAAAACTGATGTTTGTTTGGCAGGTATAAGTAAGGCAGTTAATGCAACCACTTTCAACATATCATCACAAATGAAATAACATATCGTGGTTGCGCCAACGAAAACAGCTATGTGATTTTTATTAACTTTTCAGGAAAGCAAAAACTTAAATTTTCTTTGAACATTTGTTCTACAACTCTGTCTTTGTCAGTAAAAATTACACATAATCCTTTTCGTTGTCGCAGCTCCGATATATCCCATATCCCTTTTTACAGTTATATCTTACTATTATGGAAGATATTTTTATTGTAAAATATTTATTATTGACCCCAATCTATTCCAACCACTGAAGTTCTCATCAGTTACATATAGAGATTCGGAAACTGAAATCGAAAAAGCGGGGGACCGGTAAACAGATTTTTTAGTGTTAACCGTGTGCCAGTTTTTTAAAAATGTGATTTTCGATCAAACCCGACAACGGTTATTTAACGTCGGTTAACCGGATTTTACTTAATTTGTGTTAAATTAGTAATAAATGATATGATTTTCATATTGTAGTGATATTTTTGAATTAATAAACGTGATTTCTATTTAGAAATATGATATAAATGACATACCCAAACAATTTTGTTTCACAAAGATTTTACGATTTGAAGTGGAATTAATTAAGCTTTTAAAAAAAAATTTTTACAAATTCCAAATTAAAATTATCTCGATAGCGGGCAAATGCTCTCATGTTAAACCAAAGGACTTTAGACCAATCAGTCCATCATCCTTTGTTCGTAAGACATTTGAAAGGTTACTGGACATTCACGTTCGAAGCAATCTTCCACAGAATCTACTATCGAGTTCTCAGCATGCCTATATCAAGGGCAGGTCAACTGAGATGGGTCTCCACTCTATAGTCAGCATAAAATAAAACTGTCTTGAGAATAAGGTCTTCGCTCTAGGGACCTTCCTGGACATCGAAGGAGCCTTCAATAACATTCAACCTTCGGCGATTCTGACGTCGTTACAGAATCTAGTAGTCGACAGCTTAGTGACACGCCTAATTGGGAAGCTTCTGGTGGATAGATCCGTCAATTGCTAGTTACAATTGCTAGGACCGTTAACAGGGGGACACCGCAGGGGGGAGTTCTGTCTCCACTATTATGGTTAACTTCTGTCAATGAACTGCTTCTTGAATTGGACAGGGCCGAATGCCAGGTCTTTGCCTATGCCGATGATATTGCTATCATCTGTACGGGTAGAGACCTCAATTTACTTAGCATTCGTACAGCCAGCCTACTTAGTCTAATTTCGAACTCGACCGCTAACAACGGACTATCACTTAGCCCACTTAAAACCGAGCTTACCTTGTTCTCTCCGAAATATAAAATTCCCGCATTTGAACTGCCGTCAGTTAATGGGGTGCAATTACAGTTGACGGAAAAGGTCAAGTATCTGGGGATAATTCTCGACAGAAAACTGTCTTGGAAACCGAATGTGGAGGCGAGGGTGAATAATGCGTCTGCTGCTCTTTACTGCTGTAAAGGGCGATCAGAAAGCGCTGGGAACTGCCTCCTAAGATGACCATGTGGATTTATACGGCAATAGTCAGATCAATACTTCTCTATGGCATCGTAGTTTGGTGGAGGTCCCTCCAAAAGAAGTATATTTTGAATTCCTTGATGAAAATTCAAAGATCAGCACTGATTAGCGTTAGTGGGGCAATGGGCATGACGTCAGGTACTGCACTTAGTGCTATCCTGAACATCTGTACTCCTGGGTGACCGGTCATAACGCCCAACGGTCATAAGGCCCAAATTTTATTTTGGGCCTTATGACTGTTCCAAGGGCGGGCATAACACCCAAATTGGTTTTGGGCCTTATGACCGGTCCGAGGGTGGTCATAACGCCCAACAGATAAAAAGACACAAAGCCCAAAGTTATTGGACTTCTCCCACATCACTTGTTATATGGGCCTTGTACAAACGGTCATAACGCCAAAATTTTTTGTGGGGCCTTATGACCGCATTTCGGATGGCCCCATGTTGCCTAAATTTTTACCAGATACAAAGTAACTTCTGTGTTGCAAACCCACCAAGTTTCGCAAAAATCTGCCGAAAAATAAGTATATTGCAACAATCTGTCACTTAGAAAAACATAATTTCAAAATTTTTGAACTTTGACCTTCGGGCGCGACGTGTTAACATTGTCCAATTTTCCCCAAATTTATAGCATAACATTTTTTCATCAAGTGGCATAATATGCAGCCCGGCAATCCTTGAGTAGAAAGAAAAAAAAATTTTCATACAAAAAAATGCCACTCTAATGCTGCATGGTAGAGGATGCGACGAAACACCTTCTTTTGGATTGCCCTGATCAGGCAGGACTGAGAAGCAGGATATTCGGAACACATCTAGGTAGCACAGTATGTCTTATAGACAAATTTATTGAAAGGGCAAATTGGCTAGACTAGTAGTCAATAGTTGCTATGGAGGAAACTGCAGGTATCACAATGGTCTTCTTTAGCCTAAGTGTGCTAGACAGCATGCTGTCTTACAGCCATTTCAACCAACCAACCAACCAGCTTAAAATTATTTAATAATAAGATTTTCATACATGATCATATTTTTGAAATTTGAATATGACTTACGATTTAAAATCAGTTTAATGCGAATTTGAATAAAACTTTTATATTTTATTTAAATACGCATTCCAAATTGAAATATGAAATATGTATATTTTTTAAAATGTGATGATTTATTCGACCTTTCGTATTATATTTAAAATTAAAATATTCGAGCGTTAGGTCTATTTTAAACTAATATATTCTTCAATATTTCGCTACCCATTGGGTAGTATCGTCAGGAAAATGAACACACTTTTTAATTAAAAATTTAATTTTAATTTTTAATTACAATATTTTTGTTAATTTACTTTTTAATTAATAATTGTGTTTATCTTCCCGACGATGCTACCCAATTGTTAGCGAAATATTGAAGAATAATATAATAATATAATTTAAAAAAGACCTAAAGACGCTGTGCGGTTGAAAAGGTGGGCTAGAGAATCGAACACCTCATATGCTACTGCCGGGTCTTTTGTATGAATGAGGGAGACCATGTAGGATCTTACTTTATCTTTGTTCCAACAGACATTCAGGAAGTTAAGCTGAATGGTCTTTGGGCCTTTCTGTGGAGTACTAAGTGGTTGGATAGGGACCAATTTACGCATTTTCTTTAGCCACATCAGGGACTATCGAGATGAGGTACCTTCTGGCTTGAACGTCTTTCAACCATTTCGGTTCCATTTATAGGTCCAACGAAGGGAACGCAATACGAAGACCCCGTGGTATCCCAACGTCCCTCATTGAACCTTCTACCCCTAATAAGCGTATAATATGTTACTCTGGATTCATTCTCCTCGTGGCCGTCGGTAGTGCAATGTTAGAGCGCGCGGCTCTTGTACATGACAACGTGAGTTCGATCCCGGCTCAGACCACCTTACATTTCTTTCGGCGATGGTCACCTCGATTAGTAATGGCGACAGGACTTACCCATGAAATGGTTTCTCAAAATCCCGTTCTAAACCGATGTAAAACTGTAGGTCCCCATCAGTTA
The DNA here is from genome assembly GCA_963931995.1 of Phaonia tiefii. Lineage (NCBI taxonomy): Eukaryota > Metazoa > Arthropoda > Insecta > Diptera > Muscidae > Phaonia > Phaonia tiefii. The sequence goes on along the minus strand of OZ008370.1, from coordinate 160,110,682 downwards.
GCGTAAAACTAGAACGCGCACAGCTCACTGATTGCGAAAAGCTCTCCCCAATCCCTTCACGGGATGTATTGGGAACCATGTTTTATGTTTTTCATTTTCCTTCTTTTACAGGCCATGGTACTGAGTCTGCTCGAAGAATGAAGTAAGGTCGAAATGCTATCAAAGTTGCCTTAGTAGCATCGGGAATGGAATATTATAGAGGAAACTTGATACCAAATTCCAAAATCTCTGTTGTTTGCTAAAGTTAGACTACCTACAGAATCTATAACTACTTTTCTAGGAATGTCCGACCTAGGTTTGTAAAAAATGTGTACAGAAATGTAATAGAAAGAATTTTTATAATACTAAACTATTCGGCTTAGAACTAAAGATTGTATTAAAATCCTGACTAAAACAATAAATGAAAAATTTCTTGAATGAAATTTTGTTTCTCCGGTTTCTGAAAATGTGTACAGAAATGTAATAGAAAGAATTTTTATAATACTAAACTATTCGGCTTAGAACTAAAGATTGTATTAAAATCCTGACTAAAACAATTAACGAAAAATTTCTTGCATGAAATTTTGTTTCTCCGGTTTCTGAAACGAGCTTTCAAAATCGTGTGGAAATTCTGTCAACTAGATACATATAATAAATATGTCATGATATTCAAAACATGAGAGCCATTAGAAACCTACAAGTTCAGCAACCACTGTTTCATATTCTGTATTCCTTTTGTGGGGTTAAATGATCCCTTAGATCTGCTTACCCCACAGTATTTGTTTTATACACTTTCAGTTAGATATTTTCCAGTATTAACGAGATAATTGCTATAGCAATAATAGCCTTGTTATTCCTTATACAACTGACCCATTCATTTAATTTATGTCGTTCGCACAGAAAGTTTTAATATTTTTTTCTATCAAAATGGTGTTTTTTCTGTCCGTCAGTATCTTCTGATTATGACCTTTTTTGTTTGGTGACCCTCATCTGTTTTATAATGTATACACAATTTTTATCATAGCCGTTTCGGCTGATGTATATTTTGTACTTCCTGTACTTTCATTTCGAATAGCTTGTTTTTTGACCTAATTACATTAATGCCCTTTTCATTTAAGTTAATATAATATACAATAACGACAAAAATTTTTCATAATTTTAGCATTTTGGAAAATGATATTAAAATATCTCTAAACCCCTCTCGTATTTACTGCTAATATTAAATTCTGTTCAAAAAACTCTGCGTCTGTATCTGTATATTTCAACAAACAGCACTAAGTCAATTTATACACTTACTACACTGGAGTGTAGGCTGTATATTAGGCTGTCCCAAAAAATCAATGAGTGTTCGAACTCACGAACTAACACCTTTTTGTTACACGGTACCTGTTCGATTTCTATGAACACATTAGTAAATGTTACGTTGGAAAATAAAAAATGCAAATGCGTTCTTGTTGCGATAGCTCTTGTGGCTAACAACAAGAATTTTAAAGCGCTCAATAAGAAAGAAACAATATATTGACAAAGCTTCAATTATATTGATGCATATTGAAGTATATTGATATGATTATATACTGAAATATTGCAAAAATATAATATAATAATAAAAACATCAATATGCATTATTGTGTTTGAACAATAAATGCAGTTAATAAGTATCATGCCCAGAATGCAGTCAATTCCAAAAGCAATTATACCAAATGTTTTTTGTGCTGAAGCATGCTATTGCACTTTCTTTTTTCTTACATCTGCTTTAACATTAGATGTAATATAAAAAAGCAATATTTAACTCACTGAAATAATTGTTTTTGTTTTGCCATAAACAGAGCGACCACAACCTGTTTGTTTGAATGCTATCATGCAACTGAATAAAAAGCAATACATATTTAACTCACTGAAATAATTGTTTTTGTTTTGTTATCAACAGATCGACGACAAAAAGTATTTAATAGTATAGAGAACTTATAACACCCTTTTTCCGCTCTCATGTAGAGAGGTTGATTAAAAGAGTATAAACGAGTCTTATTCTCTTTATGGAATATTTCAATATAAATGTACCATTTCGACAGTGTTATTACATAAAACAATACAAAAGGCATAAATGTTTCCAAAGGCATCAATGTTTCGCATCAAAATTATGAATGGACCAAGTTACAACTCAATTCGTTCCATGAGTTCTCTATACTATTCAATACTCTCTGACGACGACGACCTGTTTGTTTATTCGCTGCCTCTACATCAATGCCATTATACTTATTTTCAATGAGAGACTATTGTTGTACAACAGCCACGTATGTGCTGCTAACGCTGTGTGTTGTTTGCATGTGTTCACTTTGAGAGATTGCTCTACCCGTGCGTATAGATGTTAACACATCAAAATTATTCTTTTTCGATTTTCATGGCTGCTCAAATTGGAAAGCTTTTAGGGTAAAGAATTTTTGGAAGTTTTTTCAGATTTTTTTGAAGATTCAAGTCGAAAAATCGGGTTTTCCGGACGTTTATTGAATTTTACTTAAAACTTAGTCAATAACCACTAGTTTCTTAGTTTGTAAGACACATGGTCAAAGCAAAACATCCAAGGTTTATCAATACCATCATTATCATTATCATTATCAATGTTGTCAAACGTACCATATATTTAAATACATTTTAAAAATATCGCAAGGGGAAAGGCAATATAACTCATCTGCAACTATATGGCTCAAAGATCATCACGGACATTGAAAAAGCAGATAAACTAGCGACCACCTTTGCTAAATCAAACACCTTGACTGCAGATTACAAACACTCTATCGATTCGTCAGTGAATCCGACAGTTGGAAATCTTAACAGTGATTCCCATAGTACTGATACTGATGGAAGTATTTTAATTACAATTCCTGAAACCTCTTTCTTATTGAAACCTTAAAAACATCAAAAGCTCCAGTATACGATGGTGTTCACAACATCTCTTAAAAAATCTTCCTGTAAAAGCAATATGACTAATGAGGTGCATTTTCACCAGTTGTATTCCCTTAAATTACTTCCCAAACACTTTCAAAAAGGCCAAAGTAATTCCGATACAGAAACCAAACAAACCTGCTGACAATCCTAATAGTTATAGACCCATCTGTCTTTTGAGCAGCATGGGAGAAATATACGAAACGATTCACATCAGACCAAAATATCGGGTTTTTCAATAAGAGCGCTACAAAAATTTTTTTAAATAAAATAAAACCGGTTTTAGATACCAATGAAATTCTTTATTCCTGTGAAAGTACGTTCGATGCCTTTATGTATGGAACTCGATTTCTTTTGCATGACCACCACGGCCTCGCTTGCAGAAGTCCAGACGCTGAACCCAATTTTCGACGGTTTTCAAGCATAAATCGGCCGATACTGCTGCAATTTCACGTTCGATATTCGTACGAAGTTCATCAATCGGCGCTGGCTTGTTGGCATAGACCATAAACTTGACGTAGCACCACAGGAAATAATGTAACGGCGTCAAATCGCACGACCGGGGCGGCCAATCGACTGGGGCATTTCGTGAGATAACAAGTTCACCAAACTTGGTTTCCAATAAATTGATTGTGGTATTCGCTGTGACCGTCGGTGGTGCAATGGGTAGTGTGCCCGCCTCTTGTACAGGAGATCCTGGGTTCGATCCCTGCTCCAACCATCTTAAAATTTCTTTCGACGACGGTCACCTCGCTTAGTGACGGCGACACTATCGAGTATATAGCCATGAAAAAAGCTTCTCAAAATACCGTTCGGAATCGGTGTAAAACTGTAGGTCCCAATCAGTGAGTGAAAACTGGAAAGCGCACAGCTCAGTGATTGTGAGAAGTTCTCCACGGTCGCTTCATGGGATGTAATGGGAAACCATTTCTTATTTTATTCGCTGTGTGGCTTGTGGCGCCGTCCTGTTGGAACCACATGTCCTCCAAGTCCATATTATCCAATTCGAGCCAAAAATATTCGGTTATCATTGAACGGTAGCGATTCGCATTCACAGTAATGTGCCGGCCTTGATCATCAAACCACACCAAACCGCAATTTTTTCGGGATGCAATGATGACTCATGGATTACGTGTGGATTGCTGTCTGACCAATAATGCATATTTTGCTTATTGACGAAGCCATTCAGCCAGAAATGAGCGTCATCGCTGAAGACCATAAATGGGACGTAGCGCTCTTAAAGTTGAGGCCACTGACTCCAAATTTCGGTAGTAAATTTTAATAATTTCGACTCGTTGTTGGCTCGTAAGTCTTTCCATGATGAAATGGCAAACCTTACTGAAGAGAAATGTCAAAAGACCGGGGAAAAATATGGCGTCGTTTGCTGTCCCTATCGATTTACTTTTGTAGCGTCTCTGTCTTTTTTTGTTCTACAGTGTAATTTTCCCTATAAACTTTCATATAAAGATTGAGCAAAAACAAATCTTTATTGATGGGACACCATACTGTATGCGTATACATCTTTTATTATTCAATAATTTGGGAAAGAAATTTCAAGCGAAACTAGGAAACAATTGATGGTTTCTTTGAAATGTATTGTTAATTAGGTTAACGTAACTGCAGTTTCTCTACTGGTTTGCTATTATCTTGGTATCTTATTGCTAATTCAGTGTATTTTATACAAATTGACTTAACTGACAATAAATAATAAAAAACATTTCTTCAGTTCTAATTTAAGTAATTTTTTTCAGCAATTTCTATGTGACCTTTTCAATTTTAAATATTGAATTGCGTTTAATATAAAATTCATTAAAATAGGAGCAGTTGTCTTAATTTTATTTATAACAATATACTTTATTGTATAAATAGTTTTGGAACGAAGTTCCTTATCGCACGCTGCGGGATGGTGGCTAAATGAAAAAATTTTAAACTAATTTTTTTAACTACTTTATTACAACCCATTATTATCAACTATATTGGATACTTTTTGTTTGGTTTGGTTTAATGGGAAGTTTTCTAGGTGGAGCCTCTTTATTACATATTGTAGTTTTGAACCCAATAAAAAGTAAATTTAGAAAAGCCAAAGTGCTAGACTGGCAAATCCATGAAATACAACCCTGCGCATGGAATGACATTTGGCAGCACATTTACTCTTACACTCGTACTTTTGGTAGGGTTTTTGTCTAGACTAACATAAGGGGCGAAATTTTTCGTTTAATGGGAAATTCTCTAGGTGGAGCCTGTTTATTAGATATTGTACTTTTCAACCGAATAAACAGTAAATTTAGAAAAGCCAAAGTGATAGTAGTTTCAAAAAATAACTTTTTCTTAAGTAAGTGCATTTTCTTAAAAAAATTTAATTTTCTCAAAAGAAATGCCTATTGATATTCTTAAACAATGTACATTTTCTTAAAAAAATATATTATCCTAAAGAAGTTCCATTTGCTTAAAAAATAAATTTTCTTACAAAAAGTAAATTTTCTTATAAAAGTAATTTTTTTAAATAAGTACCTTTTCTTAAAAAGGTACATTATCTTACAAAAAATTGCCTTTTCTTTAAAGAGTACCTTTTTTGTAAAACAAAATAACTTTTCTTGGGATAAGAACCTCTCGTAAAATTGTACATGTTCTTTCGTAAAAAAACTTTTCTTCAAAAAAAAAATACCTTCTCTTTAAAAAAAATACATTTCCTTACAAAAAATCCTTTTCTTAAAAGTAAAATATTACTTTTTCCTTTCTTTTCTTTTCTTTTCTTTTCTTGTCTTTTCTTTTCTTTTCTTGTCTTTTCTTTTCTTTTCTTTTCTTTTCTTTTCTTTTCTTTTCTTTTCTTTTCTTTTCTTTTCTTTTCTTTTCTTTTCTTGGGGTAGGTAGCCTTTCTGAGAATAACTAAGTTTTCTTAAAAAAATAACCTTCTCCTACAAAGAGTACCACTTCTTTAAAAATTACCTATTCTTAAAAAAAGTACTTTGTAAAAAAAATTCATACTCTTAGGCTTTTTTTTACAGAAAGGACTTCTTATTAAAAATGTTAGCTTTTCTTAAAAAAACATAATACGTATAATTACAAAATTCTTAAAAACATACATTCAATAATTAAAAACAAAATTTCCTAAAAAAAGTTTATCATTTTACAAAATGTGTCTTATCTTAAAGATCCATTTAAATTACAGTATTTTTCAACAGGCGCCTTAGACGTGTTGGAAGTCACTAGTACATAATATATAGCGAACCGGGTGTCCCCTGACACATCATGTAATTTTATTGAAATATATCGTTTACCCGATTGTATCACATTAAATTCGTGGTACGAGGTTGAATTTTATGTTTCGGGATTTGGCAACCCTAGTATTGCAATCTGGCAATGACAGCTCTATCGTAAAGTGGTGGTATTTTTTATATTATACGTACTCAGAATGTTTTGACAGCTCTATCGTAAAGTTGTGGCATTTTTGATGTTATACGTACTCAGAACGTTTTGACATACGAGCGCTATTTGTGTTATTTACCGTAAATTAAAAGATTCATCTCGGCCCAAAAATAGAATTAAATCGTGATTATTTTCGTGCGATTATTTTTTAGAACTTTCGACGTGGATTAACTCAGCAACAGTGCATGGACGAACTTAATTCAATTTTTGGCGATGAAGCTCCATCAAGGACCAGTGTTTATCGATGGTATGGTGAATCCAATCGTGGTGGTAGTACTCTCCAAGACGAATTTCGTGAAGGTCGTCCAAAATCAGCTGTTGTCCCGAAAACTATTGATGCTGTGCGCAAACTTATTTTGCAAGATAGTCATGTGACCTATCGTGATATTGAAACAACCTTAGGCATTAGTGGGACCAGCATACATTCAATATTGCATAAACATTTTACTGTCAAAAAAATTTGTTCGCGTTGGCTCCCACACAATTTGTCAAATGCTCAAAAAAAGGCTCGTGTTGATTGGTCGAAAAAAATGTTCCAAAAATACGATTGCGGTGCTTCGAAACACGTCTATGATATCGTGACAGGTGATGTATTCTGGATTTACGCGTATGAGCCCGAACGTAAACAGCAGTCAACTGCATGGGTGTTTCCAGATGAGCCAAATGCAACAAAAATTGTTCGCGCCCGAAACACTTCCAAGCAAATGGTCGCCTGTTTTTTCGGAAAAACCGAGCATGTCGCAACCGTACCACTAGAACAACACAGAACAGTGAATGCTGAGTGATACACAACCATTTGTTTGCCAGTTGTCTTTCAAGAAACGGCCGAAGACGGATCACTCTTCACCACGACAATTCGAGCTCTCACACATCGACTGAAACAACTACATTTTTGAGCACCCATAAGATCGATTTGATGGGTCATACGCCGTATAGTGCTGACTTGGCACCGAGAGGTCAACGTTTTTCGACACCTGAAGAAGCGGTTGCTGTATTCAGAATGCATGTTTTGGAAATACCTCAATCAGAGTGGCAAAAGTGTTTCGACAAATAATTCAAATGCATGCAAAAGTGTATAAATTTTCATGGGGAATATTTTGAAAAACAATAAAGTGATTTTCGATGATTAATATTTGTTTTTGTTCTCTAATCCCGAAACATAAAATTCAACCTCGTCCAAATAATATTTTTCGGGTATTAACATTGCATGTTCCTTACGTGACATTATTTTGATGACTAATATTATATTTAAATTACACATGCTCCAAATCATCAAAACTTATTGTAAAATTTACAATATTATTGATGACTGGCCATTAAATAATAGTTATCCAAATAACGCTTTTAGCAGTACTCTCTGATTTTTAATACATTTTTGATGCTTCTGTTAATTTTTCATCCAAAACAAAAAGAAACAATATTTTTGAAGTAGATCACAATTTATCGGAGAATTTAAATTTAACGTTTATATATATTTCTAATTCGAACCATACAACCGAAATTTCGGATCCAATAGCCACAAATTTCAATTCGAAGTTTATTTGTGCAATGAAATATACCAAGATATATTACATTCCTGCTAATTGATTGGTCTCTGTCGAATATCTAGCCCAGTACATTAAATTAATTGTTGCGAACGAGTAAATTGTGGTCATGGCAATAATTGTAGTAATCCGTATACTATGATTAGTATGGTATGCGAATTAAGTAAACAAAGTATCATGAAATGGCAACCCAGCCACATGTATCATCAAATAGTATTTCAAGATTTGTGGAAAGAAGTGAGACGTGACCGAAGTTGTTATTATTATTGTATTATATTTGGCAAAAAAATGTGTATTATATATTTGCTGAGCGGTACTAAGAAAGACTTTAATAAATTAGCTAATTAGTTATGATATGAAATGCTGTTAGTGCTGTAATTTCCACTTTGTCAATAGTATGGCTACTATTTAGGTATTTATAAAAATCTAAAGAGTTGACTCCAAATTAAGGATGTGAAACAATCCGCAGATAATGTAAACCATAACTTTATAGGAGTACTTCGTTTGTTGGGTTAGGCACAAAAAAATCTAGTAGACCTTTAATTCGCCAAAGCTAAGCTTTCAACGTACTTTATTTGTTACTAAATTGCCTACTTCAATTCTAACGCAATTTTCCTAATTTTCATTTATTTTGGAGATTGGATTGTAAAGTATTTTTCGATTTTTTCAGCCTATTATTGGAGCGGCCTCCATTTAAAAAAAAAACTTCCCAAAGTCGACGGCAAATATTAAAGATCACCTCGATACAATTTCAAAAAAAAATTACTTTCTAAGACATTCAAGAACAGCCAAAATCGATTTTTATCAATTTTTTTTTTGTTTGTCGCTCAATCGTAACAACCAAGACACCGTTGTATAGCTCTCGACGAGAGTCACATTTGTCCTATAGATGACGCTTACGTACGGCCTCATTTTTTAATGAAGGCCTCATTTAATGCAGTTAATACCATTAGAATTTAAAAATATTTTTTAGGATTAAGACCAAAAACATTTTGTTTTGGAAGTATACAGCTTTATTCAAAAACAATAAAGTTATATATGACAAGATATATTTAATGCAATTAATTATTCGTGCTGTTTGCATTATTGCCCAAAAATTATTGCATGCTTTTTAGCGTTTTGAACAAATTTTAAATTAAAACTATTGTATAGTTTCTAGCGTAAACTATTGCGTACTTTTTAACGCTATCGAAAATTTTTTTGAAAAGATTCCAGGTATAGTTACTTTTTAATCTGGACACCACTGAAATCTATTTGTTACAAATAAAACCATCGGTGGTGCAATGGTGAGTGTCGGCAGTTCTTGTACATGACAACGTGGGTTCGATCCCTGCTAAGACCACATTACATTTCTTTCGACGGCGGTCACCTCACGTAGTGACGACGACACTATTGAGTATATAGCCATGAAAAAAGCTTCTCAAAATACCGTTCGGAACCGGCGTAAAACTGTAGGTGCCAATCAGCGAGTGTAAAACGATAAAGCGCACAGCTCATTGGTTGTGAGAAGCTCTTCTTAATCCCTTCATGGGATGTTATTATTTATTTTTATTTATTTTTGGTTTTAGGCTTTATGACCGGCTTCAGAGCGGTCATAAGGCCCAACAGATGGAAGGACAAAAAGCCCAACATTTTTGGGCGTTATGACCTCCCGTGGCCCAAATATAATTTTGATATTTTTCTCCACTTATGAGCAAATTTGAATGTTTTTGGAAAAAGTGTTGTTACTGTACAAAAAGAAACTGTACAATAGTTTCTTAAGGCTGAAAAGTAGAATTGTCTGATGATAGTTGTAATTGTAACATTCATTCAGTTGTTTATGAACCAGTGAGAAGAATGGGTGAGAATGTTGAATTTCAATTTGTTGGAGGTGCTCGTATAAATTGTGAATTGGCGTATACTCCAAACAACTTTAGAAAGTGAAATCTAAATATATAAAAAATCCAATGAGTGTTCGAACTCACGGGCGATGTGTTAACACGTTTTTGCTACACGGTACCTGTTCGATTTCTATGAACATTTGCTGTGTCGTGGACTGTTTGTGTGGGGGGTGGGTGCAGGGGTGCGTAAAAGAAAAACTGTTGAGGGAATGCAAAGAGTGGAGAGTGTGAGTGTAAATTGTCATGGTGGAGGGTATATAAGCTTCGGCCCGGCCGAACTTAACACCTATTCTACTTGTTTTTGTATACACCGGGCAATGCTGAACATCAAATGACTCGCTTTGTTTGGCCATAGCAACAACAACGAAACAACCAAACACACAACATCACACATACTTTGTACGAAGTAGCTGACGTATTAGTGTTTCACAATAAATGAAATGCAAATGAAATTTTGCAAATGAAATTTTGCGTGGCTATGCTTTATATCTCCGTTCAACAACAACAGACACATGTACATACATACATTATTATGTTAATACATACGCTACAGACACAATTTCGTTTGCCTAACCCCTGCCACACCACTCTTTCATTGCTCTCTTACTCGCTCATTTTAGTTAAACACGTCATTATTCTCTTTCGCAGTCGCATAAAATCTGGTTTTAGCAGCAGCATAAAATCTGGTTTTAGCAGCAGTGTTGACTTTGATCGATTTAGTCCCTATACGCCGCTATAGATGTTAACACATCAATAAATAGTTTCCCATTACATCCCATGAAGGGATATGGGAGATTTTCTCCCAATCAGTGAGCTATGCGCTTTATAGGTTTGCACTCACTGATTGGGACCTACAGTTTTACACTGGTTCCGGACGGTATTTTGAGAAGCTTTTTCATGGCTAAGTTCTCAATAGTGTTACCGTCATTAAGCGAAATGACCGTCGTCGAATGAAACGTAAGGTCGTCAGAGCAGGGATCGAACACACGTTACCCCATGACAAATGTTGCCGGAGCATGTAGTACCAATTGTCTGAAAAAATTTAAAAGCAAAATATTAACATATCACAAATAATTGCTGTCAAAGATCTACATTAGAGTTAGGTCACCTCAAAAATAGCTATATGACCGTATGATATAATAAACCGGCGCCCAAGCTTTTGTGGAACCAACGCTAGAGCAAATAATCTCAATTATAAACTTCCTTAAAACTGGTTTAGTTAGATCCCGATGGAGGTTATATAAAATTTGGTTCATCCTATATATATTTTTGGTGCCGACCCACCTACAGTTACTACAACTTACTACAACGGGCACGTATAAAATACCATACTAATTTTGGGAGAAAAAATAGTCAAGTTCAAAATATAAATAGGACCTGTTGCATATTCATTGTTTTTCCTATGCATCATCCAATTAGCCGCTTGACGTGACCGGCGTTTGCTAAGTTATAGCTGAATATCAAATTTCAGTTTGATCGGTAATGTTCTACGATATTTCTCGAATTAGTATGTGTATGTTAGTATGTGGGTACCAGAATTGACGTGGCAACCTTCCACTTATCTACTCATGAAATATTTTTTCTATTTCAATACTATTTTATAGAACATGTGACTACACCTAAGCTGAATTACATGTAACAGAAGAAGTGTTTAGAAAAATCAAGATTTTGTTCCATATTTGCTTGGGTGGTACCAGAAGGGGGTCCCACATGGGGTCTTAAAACTGATTTCTAACACAGAATATTTTGTCTAATCAGCAATGCACAGTTTTGTAAACGGATTGGAGCAAATATGTTTTGTTCCAACTCACATTTTGGCCTTCTAATGATCTAGCACCCTTATTAGACTAACGGTTGTGGATAAAGCGCGAGAGTGGGCAAATTGAATCGTATAGCAAGAAGAATGAGGCCCGTAAGTTCTACAGAAAAGTAGAAAGCCAATACATTGAAAATGGATCAGGGATATGGACAATGTTACAATGAAAATTTGGAGAAATAAATAAAAACTCAAAGTTTTCTAGAACATTGATAAAAGTGCTCAAATTGCAAAGTCAAAAAGATAATTGACGAAGTCATCTCTTCTAATGCGTGTAATTAAAATCATAATACCACAATAAGGGCAATAACGGCGGCGTCAATTCGAAATACGTTGTCGATAAAATCAATTATGGGGTGGCAAGGTTACTTTTCCATATCTGATCATAAATACATGCACACAAATGTCAGACATAGGGTGATTCTATAGCTACAGGCGCCATTCGTCTCATCTGACGTTTCATTTCACACTCTTCGTTGTGCGGCCGGGCCGCTACGATACAGAGATTTTCGACTTAAATTGTCTTACACCAGGTGGCGTTACTAGAATTGTTAACCTAAATTTGTTAAGTCGTTTTGGTTGATAACTGTGAAATTTAAATGCATTTTTGATTTTTTTATTGTTAGTATAAATTTGTATTGTATTTAATACACAAATGTTGGCACATAAAACGAAATGCCGTTGTTGTTTTCTTGTTGCTTGTTTTAAAATTATCAATGCAATAATTGCTATTATGAAAGCAATAATTTTCAAACATGCAGCGTCCATATTCAACCAAGCCTAATCGCAAAGATTTACTGAGAGAAGTTGTTACTCTAGATATAGAATAACCTTATGATGTTAGTAGCAATGCTTCCCAAATGCAATATGTAAAAATTTTTGTATTAAGTTCTAATTTTTGTGGTCTATGCCAGAAATGACGTGAAACGACAGCTGTATTTCTTCTTCCGTAAGAAGACATGTCAAAATTTTCAACGACTAAGTTATCGTTCACATTCTATTCGTACACTTATGTGTTAAATTATGCGTCAAGAGTAAACGTTTTGTAGTACTCGAATTTATGCAACTAAACAAAACAAAGCGCTTGCATTTTTCGTTTAACCTCATTGCATGCAATACGTGTTGTTGTTTAGGTGCAATTATAAATCTAAAGTTAGCATTTATAGAGGAACAATTTATAGAGGAACATGTCGAAAACTAAAAACATGGAATTCATTAAGACTTTAAATCCACTGTCCTGCGGAATTATCAACATATATAAAGGCAACCCTATTCGCAAGTACAAGCTTAGTGTTTTCCTTTTATATATTTACAAATATTTCCATTTGTAACTATAGATTTTCACTCCATCGTTCTATACAACAAATCACAAAGTGCAAAGTATATCAAATCGTGGCGCTGCACTGAGCATAGAAATTGCATTCATTTCCGGTGATGCTGATCATTTGATTGACTCTGCTTTAAAATATTGTTGTTTTACTTCGTTTATTTCCAGTTGTATCACCAGTCGAGAGGTGTTGTTCGGTTGGTTGTGCGTTGTAGTGGAAGTTCTATTGAATTTGGATATTTGAGAAAGTACAGATTGAATTTCGGTCACAATTGACTGCTATTTCATCCGGAAACAGGTAGTTCGGGCGCACTAAACTGAATTTTATTAAATCACTATTTCGAAATGCAAGTATAGGGAAGGAGATTTAAATGGGCGAATATTTTAGATGAATGTCAATGTAATAAATAAAGCATTTAAATAATAGGATAAACAGAAAATCATTAACATCACCCAGAAGTTTAAGAATTAATGTAATATAGTGCAACTGTAACAATCCATATATCAATTAAATTACATCAAATGTAAACAAATTAATTTTTTCCAATTGTTACAATTATTTAGGAAACATATATATTAGGCCGGGCCGATTTGTATGGAGGCAAAAAAATCGGTCAACGTACAAAGAAAATCGTATTCTAGGGATCAAAATAAGAAACTTTGCCGAAGGAACCATACCTCTACAACGAATTCTGATGTCCCGGAATTTGGGTCGAACTATTGGGTAGGGTCAAATTTTGAAAAATCCCACTTTGACCCATTTAGAGTGCCCCAATCGAGTCCAAATGTATGACCGACCCCCACTCTCATACGTAACTGTATCTACGTATGAGAAAAGAAAAATCACCAGAATTGCTTCTAATCCTGCCTTATCAAAACTATGGATGGAGTGGGAGCGAGCAAGTCACCAGTACGATGAGTAATTAACAGTTAATATCTTAAATATCTGGAAATACAAAAAAAGCCGCCACTTAGTGCTCGTCGTAATTAAAAGCGGCTTCAATTCGCAAGAGACTACATGGTATGGGATTTGCAGCCAAGAGGTCATGTAAATGACTGGACAACCGTTGCATTTACAGATGAGAAGAAGTTTAATTTGGATGGGCCTGATGGCTACAACTATTATTTCCATGTTCTGCGCAAAGAAAAGCGTTTTTTGAACCGACAGCACAGCCTAGAGTACGGCGTTATGGTCTATGCTATTACGTACTATGGCACCATTGATCTTGAATTTCAAAGTGACTGATGCAGGCTATAAAACGTTATTGGAATCGGATTTTCCGAAGTTCAGTGCACTATTTGGTCCTATATCTTGGATATTGCAACAGGATAATGTCCCTATACACAACGCCAGAGTAGCAAAGGAGTTCATTGCAAGCCAAAATCTAAACATTATCGAAAATGTCTGGGGTTGGATATCTCTTAAGGTCTATGAAGGAGGTAGACAACTTGATGACAAGCAGTCACTAGTTCAGGCCATTAAGGCTGCTTCAAAGTCTTTAAAGTCATTAAAAACAAAGGGGAACCATTACTAATAGTTCTTAAATGAAGTAAAATAAATTAAAATAACAAGAAAAACAGTTTTTCATTAAAATTAGTTAAAGTGCCTTTATTCAAGTGAACCAAAAAAAATAGCACATCTTTGGACTTTTGTTTATAAACTGCTCCAAAAAAGTTCTACAGCAAAGAAACCACTATTATTATGAGTTTTTATATCCCAAACTGTCTAGCTTCCATTTCCATTTTAAAATTCTACAATCGGTTACAAATTGCAAAAGATACATGCTGCTAAATATGGAATTTTTAGTGCCTTGAAATAAGTGAACCGGAATGAATTTCTTTTATAATATTTCTATTAAAATGTACTTTTTCATACAAAAGGTACTTTTTAATAGTTATTGATCTTGAACCAACCAATAATTAAAAAATTACAGCAGACAGTTGTCCGAGGCCTTCGGCCACGGACTGTCCCTGCAGGCTGTGTCAGAGACACGGCCATTAAGTTTAACGTAGAATACGCCATCCGATAAGACAGAAAACATATGTAACAATAAATTCATTTGCTTATATTATTTATCATTTATTGTTGTATATTTTTTCTGTCTTATCGGATATATGTTTTCTGTTCTATCGGCCTCGGACAACTGTCTGCTGTAATTTTTATATTTACCAACGGCATTTGATTCAAGTCCGTTTAAAAAAAAAATATTATGTTCAATTTTTTTAAACTTAATTTAATTTATGTATTTTAATTAATATTTTTATTAAAATAAGTTCTGCGAATGTTGAGAGGGCCGCCCTAATATTAAAAAAGGTTTACCTTATCGAGTCTTCGCATTAGCATTCGAGCGTTGTGTGAAAGCTTTACGCTTTACAATTCAAAATTAATATTACAACAGCTTTATTGAAGCTTTCGCAAAAAAGCTTTATTACGTTAGCTTACTGTTTGTTTCACTTTTTACTAGATACATGTTGCCAAGCAACATTAGCTTGCTGTTCGTTTCACTTTTTACTAGATACATGTTCCTAAGCAATGTTGAGCAACCAAAAACACTCAACCAAACACCACACATATGTTTGAGAGTATGTGTTTAAACAATTTTCATTTGAGAAATTAAAATACTAGAAATATATCAACCAATATGAAATGTATATCAAACGAAAGATAACATCTTCATTTACCTACAAAAAGAAATTTAAAAAAATTCATCTAGCCGTTTCCTCAAATTCAATGAAATAAAGATTACAACAATAAAAACCTGACATGACTCCTCATACCGTAAGGTAACACGTATTCTACGTCAAAAACAGAAAATAAAATGTTGAATTTCTACGCTAATTATGTGGATCTAAATTTAAGTTTGTTGATCAGTGTATTTGTAGGCAACAATTTGTTTGAAGAGATTTAGACTAATTTCTCTACAATGAACCAGAAAATTACAGAAAATAGCAAATACAATGTGGTCCAAAAGTCACCATGGGGTTTGAACATGTAATAACTTCTTCGTTTATAGTTGTTTCCTTTTTTTTCTGATTATGATGCCCTCTTTGAGCTTCGCAATGATGGGCTCGTTTTCGAGAATTTTCCGTAACAGCATTTTCTGTAACAATGTGTGGCTGAAGCTTGCGAATTTATTCAACAATGTTGGCCTTGAGTACAGGGATTGTCTCGGGCTTGTCCACATATACTCGCCCCTTGAAACAACCCCAAAGAAGATATACGGTTGCTGACAAATATGGCGAACACGCTGGACAACTAATTTCTAATTTTCTAGAAATTATTCACCCTCCACAAATTTGACTTCAAAGTGTCATTGTGTCTCGGGCCGTGTGGGCAGTGGCTCCATCCTGCTGATACCACATCTCAGATCTTTTTTTTTAAGAACAGCATGCAAAAAATGGTCTATCATAACCCGATACCCCTCATCATTTACGGTTACAGACCTTCCATTTTCATTTTCAAAGAATTAAGGCCCACTGATATTTTCATATGTAATGCCACACCATACTGTTCACCTAATGGTGTGCAATTGGCGTTGATGAGTGACTCTCGGATTTTCGGAACCCCAGTATCTACAGTTCTGCTTATTAACAAAGGTATTGAAATGAAAATTAGCTTCATTAACTCATTAACACTCATGATTTCATTTCTGACCAACTGTTGAAATTTAACTGCAAAATTTAGACGTTGCCGCTGATCTGCGGAATTTAATTTTGCGTCAAAAAAAATCTTCCTCATTACATCCCATGAAGGGATTGCAGAGAGCTTGTCACAATCAGTTAGCTGTGTGCTTTCCAATTTTTCACTCACTGATGGGGACCTACAGTTTTACACCGGTTCCAAACGTATTTTGAGACCTACAATTTTACACCGGTTCCAAACGTATTTTGAGAAGATTTTAAATGGCTAAGTACTCGATAGTGTCGCGAGGTGGCCGTCGTCGAACGAAATGTAAGGTAATCAGAGCAGGGATCGAATTCACGGTCTCGTGTACAAGAGCCGCGCATACTACCATTAAACCGCCGGAAAGGAGATATTAATACCTGAAAACTTTTAAATTTAATAAAACAATTTAAACATCGAAACGATCGTCCTGAGAATGTGAGTTCGAATCCCACCCACGGCATTTACATTTTAAACATAACGAGAATCTAAGACAACTAAATTTTCTAATGTTTTTAAAGCACAAGAGTAAAGTAAGATTCAAATCTTGTGTTGACACAACAAATCAAATATATCCTATCCGTGTACAATCACATATATTTTTCGGGATATTTTACTGGCATCCCAACAGTACAACCAGGAGTGCATTAATATATTCTGTCTATTATTTGCTATTTAGAAATACAGAAACATATTCATTAAATATTTGCAATTTGAATTGTGCTTGTACAGCGAGCCAACTAAGAGGTTGTTGTATGCCAAACTGTAGACATGTGACTATTTTCAAATTGCCTTTTGTTCAGGTATCCTTTTTAAAGTCGAAAAACTGCGAACGTTATAAAAACGAGAGATAGTAGAGATAGAGAAATCGCATATCTTCCTAGTGTACAAGTAGTGAGTCTTTTACCTATTTATCGTAATTCAGAATTTGGAAACCGCGGACGAAAATAGAAAAAGAATTAAAATATTCTGATACATATCCAGACTATTTGCTTAATTTTCATTATCTAACTGACCATAACTTTTACTTCTTGTATATAACGGGTTTTTCAATAAGAGCGCTACAAAACAAACCCGGTTTTAGATACCAATGAAATTCTTTATTCCTGTGAAAGTACGTTCGATGCCATTATGTATGGAACTCGATTTCTTTGCACGGCCACCACGGGCACGCTTGCAGAAGTCCAGACGCTGAACCCAATTTTCGACGGTTTTCAAGCATAAATCGGCCGATACTGCTGCAATTTCACGTTCGATATTCGTACGAAGTTCATCAATCGTCGCTGGCTTGTTGGCATAGACCATAGACTTGACGTAGCCCTACAGGAAATAATCTAACGGCGTCAAATCGCACGACCGAGGCGGCAAATCGACTGGGCCATTTCGTGAGATAACACGTTCACCAAAATTGGTTTCCAATAAATTGATTGTGGCATTCGCTGTATGGCTTGTGGCGCCGTCCTGTTGGAACCACATGTCCTCCAAGTCCATATTATACAATTAGAGCCAACAATATTTGGTTATCATTGAACGGTAGCTATTCACATTCACAGTAATGTGCCGGTCTTGATCATCACGGAAGAAGTACGGCCCAATGACGCCGCCAGCCCATAAACCGCACCAATCCGTAATTTTGTTGGGATGAAATGTTGACTCATGGATTACGTGTGGATTGCTGTCTGACCAATAATGCATATTTTGCTTATTGACGAAGCCATTCAGCCAGAATGAGCCTCATCGCTGAAGATGATTTACCGATGAAAATCCGAATCATTTTCAAGTTGTTGCTCAGCCCAATTCATGAACATACGACGCTTATGATGGTCAAGCGGCTTCAGTTCTTGCGTCGATTTGATCTTGTAAGGATGTAGGCCAAGATCTTTTCGCAAAATTCGCCACAACGACGTCACAGAACGCTTGAGAACGACGTGTGAGAGACACATTTGGGCTTTCTTGAACTGAAGCCTCAGCGGCAGCAATATTCTCGACACTACGGGCACTTCTTTGTCTCACTGGCTCGGGAACATTTTTTACTGTGCCTGTGGATTCAAATTTTTCCACTAGACGCACAATTGTTGATCTGGTAGGACGATTATGACGACCATAAATTGGACGTAGCGCTCTTAAATTTGAGGCCACTGACTCCAAATTTCGGTAGTAAATTTTAATAATTTCGACTCGTTGTTGGCTCGTATATCTTTTCATGATGAAATGGCAAACCTTACTGAAGAGAAATGTCAAACGAGCGGGAAAAAATATGGCGTCGTTTGCTGTTCCTATCGATTTACTTTTGTAGCGTCGCTGTTGAAAAACCCTTAGAACTAGCCTACTGTCCGCCAGTGGCTTTTGTGCTTGAGAAATTGGTTTCGATCCATACTATGACCAAAACATTTTATTTTTGGAACGAAGTTCCTTATCGCACGTTGCGGGATGGGGGCTAAATGAAAAAGTTTTAAACAAATTTTTTTAACTGCTTTATTACAGCGTATTATATTCAACTAGATTGGGTACTTCTGGTTTGGTATAATGTGAAGTTTTCTAGGTAGAGCCTGTTTATTACATATTGTAGGTTTGAGCCCAGTAAAAAGTAAATTTAGAAAAGCCAAAGTGCAAGACTGGCAAATCCATGAAATACAACCCTGAGCATGGAATTACATTTGGCAGCACACTTAGGGAAGTATTCTAAAAGTCCCGAAAGTGAACGTAAACGCAGAAGCCAACCCGAAGGCCAAAGTAAAAAATGGTAGTTTACATATCACTTCGCGCTTGCGTTTGTTTACGAAAGCTGTCACTGACATATGCGGTTTATAGAATTGCCAAACTAAAATAAACAATTATAGATCAGAAAAAGTTATCTTGACTGAAATGCTCAGAATGAAAAAGATTAAAAAATTTAGCTCTATTTCAGTAGAGCAACAGATTTTAAGATTGCTATTATTTATAATACTGCAAATACCAACAATATTCACATAAAAAATGTAAAAAACCTATGGTATTTTGGGGTTCAATGTTCAATAAATTTCCCCATCTATATTAAATTAGTTGTCTTTTCAAAAACACGCGCCATTTGGTGGTTCTTTTGTTTATTATTGTCAACAGCAACCGATGGCTATAATTTTTAAATAAAATTATAATGGTTTTGCATCGCATTAGTTATTTGAACGTTCCATTTCTAATTTTATTATTGCAAATAAGAATTTCAGTGCGAAATTTTGAATTATTTAAAAAAAAGATTGAGCTCGATTGTATTTCAACCAAAATTGGCAACTTCTTATAAGCAATGAATTGCAAAATACTTCCATCTGCATACCCTCGGTCGACATTTTTCTTTAAATTTGGAATTTCTGCAACTAACGCAAAGAACAGTGGCGTGTTCAATTTGTCAGCTGAAGTGATCAAAAACGTTGCGATGCGTTTGGTGAACTATCCATTAAATAACGTTACTCAAAGCAGGTAGTCACCGAACAGCTGTAATGCCACTCTTACTCTTACACTCGTACTTTTGGTTTGGTTTGTGTCTAAACTAACATATGGGGAGTAATTTATTGTTTACTGGGAAATTTTCTAGGTGGAGTCCGTTTATTACATATTGTAGTTTTGAACCGAATAAAAGGTAAATTTAGAAAAGCCAAAGTGAACGAAGTATAATAAGTAAATATATACGAAGTATAAAAAATATAACATTTTCTTCAATAAGTGCGTTTTCGTAATACAAGTAAATTTTCTCAAAAACAATACCTATTCATATTCTTAAACAGAGTAACTTTTTCTTAAAAAATATACCTTATCTTAAAGAAGTACCTTTGCTTAAAAAAGTAAATTTTCTTACAAACAGTAAATTTTCTTAAAAAAGGTTATTTTTTTAAATAAATACGTTTTCTTAGAAAAGTATATTATCTTGCAACAAATTTTCTTTTCTTAAAAAGCTACCTTTTCTTTAAAGAGTACGATTTATGTAAAACAAAATAACTTTTCATGAGATAAGTACCTACTCTTAAATTAGTACCTGTTCTTGAAAAAAAACCAATTCTAAAAAACTTTTCCATTTCTAAAAAAAACTTTTCTTCAAAAAAATACCTTTTCATAAAAAAATACCCTTTCATACAAAAATTCTTTTTCTTAAAAGTACTTCTTCTTTAAAATAAAATAATACCTTTTCTTTTCTTTTCTTGAGAAAAGTAGCCTTTCTGAAAATAAGTAAATTTTCTTAAAAAGTAACCTTTTCCCAAAAAGAGCAAAACTTCTTTAAAAAGTACCTGTTCTTAAAAAAATACTTCTTTGTAAAAAAATTGTTGCCTGTAAAGTCGGTTTTACGGGCGAAGATTTTACGTGACAACGTCTTTTTCTCGGTAGAATATTTATTGATATGAATATAATTAAATTGCACAATAGGAGTGCAATGAACTCACTTGCCCAATGAGTGTTAGAACTCACGGGCGATGTTTTAACATTTATTGAAACTTATGGTTTAGGAAAATAGAAGTAATTTCAACACCATCTAGGTACCTGTGCGATTTCTATGAACACATTATCAAATGTGACATTATAAACAATAAACATATCCTTTATTATAAAATATAAACATTTCTTTTATTATAAAAAATAAACATTTCTTTTATTAAAAACAAAAGAAAATAATTTACTAACCAAAAAGTATTTCAATTCATCATATTCGCATATCGTTTTTAAAGCCGACCGCAGCTCTCTGTTTCGTTTTGGCTACCTAATTCATATGAAAATTTCTACACACAAACACACACTACACATATCATAAAGCCAAAAAACAAAAAACAAAAAAAAACAAAAAATAATACCTTATCCAATGCAGACTGATCTAAATCAATATTCATACACACGCACATATATACGCACATACATACTTGCTCAGTCTTCATATATATGATGTGCCAAAAAACAAAAACACTCACACCACCGACCAACAGCCACTAGAAGCCAGCAAAGCAAATCGTTTCTGGCACACAAGTAAACACATTGCGTTTACTTGTGTTCGGTGACTCATCGTAACGTTACCGGGCGTTACACTTTTTCATAAGTGACTCCCAGCCGCAACCTAATTTAAGACGTTGTCACGTCAAAAAATGCATACTCTTAGGCTTTTTCTAACAGAAAGTACTTCGTATTAAAAATGGAATCTTTTCTTAAAAAAAACAATGGCTTTTAATAAAAGAAGTACCTCTCATTAAAGAAATGATTTTTTCGGGAAAATATAATATATATTCATACAAAAAGGACCTAAAAAGATATTTTAAAAAAAAAATAAATTCAATAAATAAAAAATTTCTTAAAAAAGTTTATCATTTTACAAATATTATCTTTTCTTAAAGAACCATTTAAATTATAGTATTTTTCAACAGGCGCCTTAGGCGTGTTGGAACTAACTAGTGCATAATATATTGCCAAAGGAACTTCGTTCCAACTGGGTGTCCCCTGACACCTCATGTAGTTTTATTATTATGATTCGATTTGATATTATTTCTAAGAAGAATATTTTTCCATTTGCCACGAGCTACAAAGATCTGGGGTTTATTTCTGCAATTACAAAATCATAAACAGTCGGCACCAGGATTTAAACTCACGTTGGCGTTATGTTTACTTAAATCTTTTGTGTAGGTCAATTGATATTCCATGTGTAATCGAGAACTTAGCCATGGAAAAGCTACTCGAAATGCCGTTCGGAACCGATGTAAAACTGTGGATCCCAATCAGTGAGTGTAAAACTAGAACGCGCACAGCTCACTGGTTGTGAGAAACTCTCCCCAGTCCCTTCATGGGGTGTTGTGGGCCACCATTTGTCGTTTTTCACTTGAGATCAAGGTGATCTACGTGGCATATTTAACTCTATTTAGTACTAAGAGCTCATAAGGAGGTTTGTAATTTTTGCGGCAGATCTAAGTCAGCCAAAATTAGTATTCTTGCCCCAAACGAGCTCATCGTGTTCCCGATGGCTGTACTCTCGGCCAACTTTGCAAGTGTTAAGAATTGTGATATGATGTGCGACTACAGCCATTCTCCTTTCTTTAATCCCATACCCATTTTAGATTTGTCTCTTTCATTAACTTCCCTGTACTTTGACACACTTTTGAGTTTAGTGGCACCATATCTCGGCAGAAAACCTATAAAAATGCAGTTAATATGTAGCATCTGTTATGCTACAGCATCATAAAATTGTAATGTCTATATCTGTTGTTGTGTGGCGGAGTCCGTGTGATTTTTATCGATATGAAACAAAGTTATAAAATTGATTTCTCAATTCAAATTTACTACCATATTTTTTATATCTTTTAATAAAATTATTCGTATTACAATTTTAATAATATCGATTTTAAGTTCCCTTTTAAAGTTGATACTTCTCCCAGTATTAAATTGGTTGCTTAGATTTGAATGAATACAATCATTGATATTCTTTAAGAAAATGTATATAACACTTGTTGATTTCTTGGTATGACCCTGTTGACGTTTACGTATAGTCTTAGGCACATAGTTGGTATACCTGTAGCAGATTGAAATGTATGTATACATCGAAGTCCCGGGAAAAATTAATATGTGCGAGTGTTAACAATGCAAAGTAGCCACGCGTTTCTTTAGTTTCGTGACGTCTCACATCTGAAAACTGGCAATACATATATAAATAGTTAACGTACTATAATACAATTTGGAACACTTAAACGTACGAATGAAGAATGCCATAATTATATTATAAGATATATGAATACAATACTATTATATGTGCCAAGTTTCATTAATCAAAAATATAATTAGTTTTATAATTTAACTAAGTAAGTTTAATGCACAAATCTAACAACTGTGTAAAGTTTCCCCAGCTTCTAATTTCTATTGCTCAAAATAATATTGATAGGATTGTATGGACTTCGCTCATTAAAGAACATAATTCGTTTGAATTTTGTATCCATCTACACGCTAAATTTCATTTTGTCACAATATGTCGACAACACAGACCAATGGAATGTTGAAATATTCGTCTATTATTTCGAAGTTAAAATTGGTGGTTTTATGAGAAATCTTACACGCAAAGGAAACAAAAACGTGTGTTGCTAGGTTGCCACAACAAAACTCTGATTGATTTGTATTAATTTATTAATCGCAACCGTTTATGTAGTTCTCCCAAAAAACACTCATATATCGCAAATGTGTCTCCTGTTGTTGCAAACGAAATCCCGTCTGCATCAAACGCCTACAAAATTACCGCAAGTTTAAAAAACGTTTGCGATAACTGAAATTAGCCATTTTTCTAATAAGAGAACAGATTACGAAGAACATACATTTCTCTCATTCTGTCGACTGTATACACAGTCTCATCCACTCGTTTGGCATACACACTCACCCATAGACATAAAAGTGATCACCTACTCCAATCCTTCTACCTTGTCAATATAGCTTTTGTTTGCAGTTTGCTGCGCTTTTAGTTGTATTTGAATGCAAGGCGAGACAGACGTGTAAATACACAGTGAAAAAATAGACAAAAATGCCGACTTCATTTAAAACAAACTTGTAAAAGTTGAAAATTTAAACAAATAAAGTTGTAATTACAACTCGGTTGCTGTAACCGAAAGAAAAGTTGGTGGAACCGTTTTTCGTTTCTCGCTAACGTTTTTTCACCTCTAATTTTTCATGACTCGTTTACTGTAAACGTTTTTCAGTTCTCGCAAACGTTTTTGCAGTTAGGATCAACTACAACTCGGTCGCTGTAACCGAGGGAACAGTTGGTGGAAGTGTTTGTCATTTCTCGCAAACGTTTTTTCAGCTTATATTTTTCATAACTCGTTTGCTGCAAATATTTTTCGGTTCTTCCAAACGAAATGACATGTATGGCTTAACAGAAGTTCGTTTCTCCCAACTACATTCCCAACACGAACTTCAGTTATCTGAGATTTCGTTTGGGAGTAAAGAGTTTTTTTTGCGTGTACCATAGATAATAATAATACTCTGCCAAAAGTGACTCCTGTATCAAAAAAAAAACTGCCAGGCCCACAACTTGAATGAAGCTCCAGTTCGATATTTAACTTATATGAGCAGACGAGGTGGAAAGATTAGGGATTACTATACCTGTTCCACTCCTGTGTGGGGATTTCTATAACCTCTATCGTGACCCTCCCATTAGCGAATTGGGGACGCTCAGCTCATGTAATAAATGAGTAGGGCACTAGAGAAATAAAACACATGGTGTGACCAACATCTATCATAAGGAATGACAGCTGCTACGAGGCGGATCAATAACTCCGTGACTTTTCAAACTTCCCTCGTAGCTATATGAAATGCAGCACTGGTCCCATCAAGTACCACCTGTTAATAGACTACTGCCGAATTTTTGAGCAAGTTCCGTCATTTACTGCGCGTTTAACAGCTGTTCAACACATACAACCTCGTGAATTTTTTTTAAATGGAAAAAACTGAATTTCGGTGTATTATTTTTTGCGAAAAACACCGTCAATCAAACCAAGAAACCAATAAGAAATACTCGATAAATACTATGGGATTTCAATGGTAAAAAAGTGGTTTACTGCCTTTCGTTGTGGTCGCATAAGTACAAATGACGCTGACCGTTATGGACGGCCAATTGAGGTCAATACACCTGAAAATGTCGAAAAATCCTCGATATGGTTTTGGCCGATCGAAGAGTAAAAGTGCGTGAGATTTTTGATGCCATAGGCATTTCATATGGTAGAGTGGGGTTCGATTTTAAATTATCAATTGGGTTTAAGAAAGCCGTTTGCAAGGTGGGTGCCGCCGCGATTGCTCTCAATTGACCATAAATGTAAACGTGTGACAACTTCAAAGGATTGTTTAAATATATAAATATTTTTCCATAACATCCCATGAAGGGACTGGGGAGAACTTCTTACATCCAGTGAGCTAGCTGTGCGTTTTCTAGTATTACACTCACTGATTGGGACCTACAGTTTTACACAGGTTCCGAACGGTATTTTGAGAAGCTTTTTCATTGCTTAGTACTCGATACTGTCGCCATCAGTAAGCGAGGTGACCGTCGTTAAAAGAAATTTAACGTGGTCAGAGCAGAGATCGGACCCAGCGTCTCATGTACAAGAGGCGCGCACACTTTAGCATTGTACCATCGACCAACCAACTTCAAAGGACTGTTTGAAGTTGTTTAATAGGGTAACGAATTGGTACCTCATCCGCCATATTCTCCGGATTTAGCACCCAGTGACTATTTCCTATTTCCAAACCTAGAGAAATGGCTCGGTGGAGAGAGATTTGGCTCCAACGATGAAATTATTGGTCAATCAAATGCCTATTATTTGGACCTCGAAAAGTCAAATTTTTGATTCAAATCTTGTTCAAATCGGTAACTGCGTTAACGGTTTATACCCCAATAAGCTGAGAGTTCTCATAAAAAATTCTAAAAAAATTTCCAAAATTTATATCTGAAAAACTAATCAGAAGAAAAAAATTTAAAATTCATTTTCGTGTTTAGGAGACGAAAATCTATAGGAAAAAGTTATTTAGAACTCTGAAGCAAAATGACTGTAAACTGGTGTTAACAGTCACCAGATCATATAGGTACACATATATAGATTCCAACAAATAAGGACAATATCTTAGATAGTCGGGGTTTACACATGCAACTTTAAGTGTGCATCTTTGAAAAACCCTGCCGACGTTCTTAAGTTCTTGGTGGAGAGAGGTAATAAGAATGGAACGGGGAAAAACTACCGAGTGCTCTGCAATTCGTTTTATTTTCATTCTCATTGAAGTTGGCTGTAGAAGAATTTGAGGTTTATCTTTAATCGTTTATATATTTTTGATGGTTGAAAAAATAACAATCGTAAAAAATTGCTGCAATGAAAATTGCACGTATAAACATATATTGCAAATTTCCAAAGGGAATCGCACAGAACTGCTGCAGAGGTTTTCGAAGTTGCAAACTTAAAGTTGCACGTGTAAACCCGGACATAATGTGAATGCGTTTCAGTCAGTGATTAACTACAACACATTTAAGCTGAAAGCAATCAAATTTCGTTATTATATTCGTATCAATAGTTTTTATTCTCAAAATAGTTATCGGTGGACGAAGTAGATTATATCTAATTCAAAGTACTGAGATTAAAATAAACGAATAAACTAAGGGTCAAATTATTTATAGCCTAATATATATCCATTTGTAATATATCCTTGCCTTTAACATCTATAATATTGCTACGTATATTTACTGCCAACATTCTACTTATCAAATATTGTTCTATATTTAAAAAGGCGGATGTAATACATTAATTTCTGTGTTCATTTGTACGTGATACCACAGCACAATATTGATTTTATCAATTAATTTAATTAGCAATCCAAATGATTTTTTGCGCAGAAAAGAAAGAACAACATCATTCGGCAAATTAATTTTATTTATGTGTATATAAAATGTCCGGATATATCTTGATTTGACTGAAATCCCAACATCATGGTAAATATATTAATTAATTTTAAGCAGTCATCATTAATACAGCATTTAATATAGGGACGAAGGATATACCCTACATCACGAGGAAGGTAAATATTAGTAACGACTTATAAAAGATAAATGTGGAAAGAGGTGCAGGCAATCACAATTGTAGAATATGCATTACATAGTATATTCAAAGATAGTCGTTCAGAAACCACAGTAATAGAAATTTCCCAGCTCCTTTGTATTACGGTCCACAAGCTTTACAAGACAGCTCATTGATATATATTTTTAAGGACAACTAAATGTTGATTCAGATGGTATTTAAAAGAATTTGGTATTTTGCTCTATTATTGACTTTTTGCATGAGCAACAAAAATAAATTTCAGCACTGACAAGACGAAATAGAATGCCCAGGTTTTAGAATGAATCATTTCGAAATTACCTCTACAACTTTTAACACTTTAAGTAAATTTTCAGCTCTTTTTATGTCTATCCATACAAAACACTACCAGAATAGAATACTTGGCAGGTCCTGGCCTTAGACCAAATGAGAGGGTGTTCCGCAAAAATGGCAAGATTTTTGTCCTGGGCAATTGACGCCTCTGAATTTTCACAGACATTGGTTACGATTGTTACGATTATTTGTTCCGAAAAACTCGTGATCATTGTCAAAACGGATTAAAAAAGTGGGGAAAGTTGCGGGAAAGCGTCGCAAACTTCTCGGTCGGGAAAGTGCACCTAACCTAATGATGTCAGCCGTATACCATAACAGATCTTAGCAAAATTTAGTTCTGATCAATATTTTATGTAATACTGTGGAAAAATAGATGGAGAACTTCGCCATGCCCATTTTTGTACATCCCGTATAAATATTAGGGGGGCAATTGGTTGGTAGTTACGGTAGCTCCCCTTAATCCCTTAGGATCGTAATTAAGTTGGGCATTGGATAATATTAAGCGCAATGCCAGAACTCGGTCACAATGGATAACTTCGGGTGAGGGTGTGTTTAAGACGGTTCACCCGACTTAAATTTAAACTAAATCTTTAAACTAAATCAACTCGTTATGTTAAGTGAGGCAAGGAAACTACATACACGGAACGAGAAAGTTTTATCACAGGAATATAAAATCAGTCGCCCAACAACATTTGTCGTTGAAAGTGATCTAACATACAGTTTCATTCACTCTCCGAAAATGTATTAATATACACAATTTTTTCGTTACTTCGATGAATGCTGTCGCTTCTGCGATAATGAATTTTTTTCATTACAGCAATGCATTGTTTTCATTGCTTTAATGCATTTGTTTCATTGTGGCAACGAATTTGATTAGTTGCTGCAAAGAATTTCCTGTATTACTGCAATGATTTTGTTTCATCGCCACCATCGTCTTGAGGTCCTTCTAATAAAATCAAATGTAAGGGATTTATTATTAAGCTTTGGCTCACGTGTTTAAGAGATATGTATTTACGTATGTAGTAACCATGAACATAAGTTCGAATATCACAAGGGGGTTTAGCACAAGAATGCCGCATAATTTATTACAAAATAAAAATAATTACCTAACAACAGAAATGCACTCAAATTATTCTTACGGATATACCACTGTCGGTTGTTGCTGGAGTTGTGTAGTTCACGAACGATCTAGATCAATCAACCGATTCACTCTTGTGAACTAGTTCACAATATTCCTCTATTTTGTTTCAGTAGTTGAATTGTTTCTGTAGTTTTTTTTTTTGTTTCAGTTGTGCAGCTTTCTATTATTAACTAGTTCATGCTTTCTGTTGTTTTACCCAATTTGCACACCTGGTTCTCAATATTAACTAGCTAGAACCAGCCTGTACAAATTAACTACGTCGATATTGAAAACTTTTGGTTCCAAATATAAAAAACTACAAACCCACCTCAATTTTGACCTCTGCGTAAATGTATATCAAATAACGCCATAAATATCCCGATTTTTTATAAATAGTTATCACAATATCCAAAACACATGTACTAAACTAAAACGATAAGTAGAACTGAAATCGGCTCTTTAGCTCACAGCTCATATGAACTGTTGATTTGAAATATTACGATGAACTAAATTGAACTAGTGAACTAAATGAACGTATTAGTTCATTCTGCTGACGTGAACTAAAAGGGGCGCTCACTTGAATGCACAATAAGCAACAACTCCAGTTGTTGCACAGGAACTGATTTTAGATGGTTATGCCATCCACCACTAATACTGTCAATTTTCTCCTGCTGACCTCTTTGTTACTTGTTCGACAACTTTCCTCTCCTGATCTTCGTAAAATCTGTTTTGTTGCATTGACAGCTTAAGCGTTGCGGCATCGAAATTGTGTCATTAGCTGTAAATGTTGACATACTACCTCCTAAATAAATAAATAGTAATAGTAATAATCATCAACATATATATAAGAAAATTTTGCTGAACAAATTTAGAATATCCTAAGGACCTATTTATATCTGAATAAACGTCACCATTTAAATCTTATAGAATGTGTACAATAATTTACAAATTAATAATCAAGTTTTTCCCAATTAGATCCTATGCGGTCACTTCGTGGAAGAGCTTCCCACAATCAGTGCGCTAGGCTTTTAGATTTACACTCATTGATTGCGAGCTACAGCTTTACAATGCTTCCGAACGATTTTAAAGCTTTTTCATGACTGACTGCCCGTTTCACAGTTGAAACTTCTCCATTTAAGTGTACTTTAAATGCCCGATGCTTGTCATTTAATATGAAAATTTTCTGTGAGCTTTTAAATTGAGCTTTTACATGACGAGTCTGAAACTCGCCCTAAGTAAAGTACTGAAAGCTATAGTTGTTACCGAAATTAATATGTTTGATTGCAACAATAAATTTATTTCATTTCTGCTAAGAATTTGTTTCATTGCTGCGACGAACTTGTTTCGTTGTTGAAGGGAATTCGTTTTGTAACTGCAATGAAGTGTGTCATTAAAAAAATGCTGCCGCCGTCACTATGTGAGGTGACCGTCGTCGACAGAAATGTAAGTTGGTCAGAGAAGGGCACGACCGCATATGTACAGTAGCCGTGCTTACTAACATTGCGCCACTGACGGTCACAAGGGTTTACTTATATATATCCTAAAAAGTATGACCAATTTCTACATAACGAAGGAACCCGAGGGTCGATTTTGTGCATTTTCCCATGTCACAAATATTTTAGAAAATCTGCGAGATATGGATTTTACAATTTGTTGGATTTTTGTAGCCTCTTAGAAACTCATCTCTTGCTAAATTTTAACAATATTTTACTTTCTGCCAATATTAATTTACCAAGCACAAAAAACAGTCGTTCGTATTTAATGTTTTACAGCTATTTGGACTTTTGGTTGCTGTTTTGTGAAATGTTAAATTTCCATAACTTTGTCTTGTTTTCCTGACAAAGTAATATATTCCACAGGATACCAGTTAATCTTCTTATTTAACCATTTGTGCAATCCGCCTATAATTCCACATGGTCATGGATGATCAACGTTGGCCATGTTTTACAAATATTTTCGATACTAGTCCAAATATTACAGATTAGTGCACTAGAATTACTAATAGCATTATACTAAGTAAAATCTACTTTATTTTAGTCAATACTTTATTCAAACACGAACCGAAAAATTAATCTGTTACAAAACATAATTCGTGGCATTTAAGTTTTGAATAATGAAGACATTCGGGCTACGACTTTCTGTTCTTGACACAACTAATGTGTCATGTACATATTTTATTATTTCCTTTTCACATTAACATAGTCTACGCTCTTACGCTAGCGGCGTTTGGCGTGATTCCTTAAATTTATGTTAAACCGTTGCCTTATGCGTGCCGCGCAAGACTTTGTACATTTCCGCTTGTTTATATGCAATTTTATTTATTTAACC
Source organism: Phaonia tiefii (assembly GCA_963931995.1). Classification (NCBI taxonomy): domain Eukaryota; kingdom Metazoa; phylum Arthropoda; class Insecta; order Diptera; family Muscidae; genus Phaonia; species Phaonia tiefii. The sequence continues at coordinate 160,079,766 of OZ008370.1, read as the reverse complement.
TAGAGGACTAAAGAAGAAAAGTGTTTAACAAGGACCGGTGAAAAATATAAAAAGGGGGTGTGTAGGGCTGTCGCACATTTTTTAACATTTGAAAATATTACTACTTCTAGAATTAACCATCAATCTGGTTGTAATATGTGCCTGATAAGTTTCTCACAATAATTTGAAAATACTGTTACAAAATCCAATCTCAGTAGTTTGTTTCGTTTGGACTTTACACACAGGAAAATATGACCCGGTAGAATGAATAAAATCGTCTTTTTGAACGATTTTACTAGGAATTCGCCTTAAAATATCCAAGAAAATATAAACTTTCATTCCATTTCCATAGAGCAGTCACTTTAAATTCATAGAGAAAACGTTTTGGAAGTGTGTGAAGATAATTTTAAAATTCCATAACTTAATTCATAAATTTAATTATCGAAGGTACAAATCATTTATACCAAAATTATGGATTCTCAATTTTGACAAAAAAATTAAGTTTTATACCAAAAATTAAATGAGGTGTCGCTATGTACAGGGTGATTCAGGAAGTTCCGGACAAATTTCTCCAGTGTATTTCTTGGCTCATTTCATGAAGAAAAGTCCACTCGGACCATGTCCGAAAAGGTAAGGGTGCCAAATGGCAGCGTGTTCAAAATTTTCGGATTGGCGGTCGGAGGGTAGTAGGGTAAAGTTGCCAACTTCTGAGCCAGTGGTCGAATTTTTTGGGTTGGAAAGGTCTTTAAGAGGGCTTTCAGAATCAATAAAAAAAGAGTAGAAAAAAGTCAAATCGCCGAGATACAGAGCTTTCGGAAAATAATGGAAAACAAAATTCACATAACCTCAATTTGCTCAGCCAGATGGCAGGTAACTTATGTTTTTTTCAGTTTTTTTTCATTTTTTTCCGAAAGCTCTGTATCTCGGCGATTTGACCTTTTTACGTTTTTTTATTTCGCTTCCAAAAACAAAAACAAACATTTTAGCACTTCAGTAAAATGGTCATAACTTTGGAACGGTAAGATCTCTGGGCTTCATTTAGGTTATTTTGGAAAGGTAAGAGGTATGGCTATCTTTCAACGGCAGATGACAATCCGACCACTGGTTCAGAAGTTAGCAACTTTACCCTACTACCGTCCGACCACCAATCCGAAAATTTTGAACCCGCTGCCATTTCGCACCCTTACATTTTCGGACATGGTCCTAGTGGACTTTTCTTCATGAAATGAGCCAAGGAATACGCTGGAGAAATTTGTCCGGAACTTCCTGAATCACCCTGTATTATGTACTAGTTAGTTCCAACACGGCCAATGCGCCTGCTGAAAACTACTATAATTTGAATGGATCTTTAAGAAGAGATACTTTTTGTAAACTGATAAACTTTTTTTAAGAAATTTTTTAATTGTTAAATATATTTTTTTAAGAAAAAGTAAATTTTTAGCTCCTTGTTGTAAGAATATGTATTAAATTTTCCCGAAAAGTTTCTTTCCTTAATGAGAGCTACCTATTTTACTAAAAGCCAATGTGTTTTAAGAAAGGGTACCATATTTCAGAAGAAGTACTTTCAGTAAGAAAAGGCTTAAGAGTATATATTTTTTAAAAAAGAAGTAAATTTTTGAAGAACAGTTGCTTTTTAAAGAAGTGGTACTCTTTTTAGGAAAATTTTATTTTTTTAACATAATTTACTTATTTTCAGAAAGGCTACTTATCTCATGAAAAGAAAAGGTATTATTTTATTTTTAAGAAAAGCTACTTTTAAGAAAAGGAATTTTTGTAACAAATGGTATTTTCTTAAGACACGGTTTTTTTTTTTTGAAGAAAAAGTTTATTTAAGAAATGGGAACTTTTTATAGAATTGGTCTTTTTGCAAGAACAGGTACAATTTTTGGAGTAGGTACTTATCTCAAGAAAAGTTTTTTGCTTTACATAAAAGGTACTTTTTAAAGAAAATTTAGTTTTTTAAAAGAAATGTAATTTGTTGTAAGATAATGTAATTTTTTAAAAAACTTAAATAAGTGATGATTTATCCGACCTTTCGTATTGTATTCAAAAATTAAATTGTTCATATATCTTCCTGACGATGCTATCCAAAGGGTAGCGAAATATCGAAGAATATAATTGATTAAAAACACGACCAACCGCTCGAACAATCTAATTTTTTAAAAAAGGTACTTATTTAAAAAAATTATTTTTTTTTAAGAAAAAGTAGATTTTGTGAGAAAATTTACTTTTTTAAGCAAAGGAACTTTAAGTTAAGGTATTTTTTTTAGGATAAGGTACTCTGTTTATGAATATGAATAGGGATTTTTTTTTAGAACATTTATTTTTTTAAGAAAACGCACCTATTGCAATTTTCATAAACTTCTTTCACTATGGCTTTTCTAAATTTACTTTTTAATCGGTTCAAAACTACAATATGTAATAAACAGGCTCCACCTAGAGAACTTCCCATTAAACAAAGAAATTTCTCCCCATATGTTAGTCTAGACACAAACCAAACCAAAAGTACGAGTGTAAGAGTAAGGATTCTCCGTGCTCAGGGTTTTATTTCATGGTTTTGCCAGTCTTGCACTTTGGCTTTTCTAAATTTACTTTAAATTGGGTTTAAAACTACAATATCCACCTAGAAAACTTCCCTTGAAACCAAACCAAACCAAGAGTACCCAATATAATAGAGTACCCAATATGGGTTGCAATAAATTAGTTAATAAAGTTGTTTAAAATTGTTTCATTTATGTTTCAATCCGCAATGTGCGATAAGGAACGTCGTTCCAAAAATGTAAGCCATTTATGTTGAATGTAACATATAACAAGGGTGTGAAGATACATTTATCCGATAAAGTTATTTATCCAAGACACAATATGGCTTTTTGCAAAAAAAAAGTGAAGCATTTTATAATTTTCCTCAGTATATAGTTAACAACTAAAATCTTTCTCTCATGAATTACTAATTTTTTGTTATTTTCTTGATTAACCAAACCTTCTACATAATTGCATTTACCGTTCATTTTTAAATTAAACTCATACATATGACTCTGTATGTGGATTTAATGTAACTGTCGTTTGATTAAATGTATCAATTACCACATTGTTTTGCTGTTAAGAGCCAAATATGCTAATTCTAAATATAATGCGGCATTTACACCGACCAAGATTACTCATACAATGTTAGTCCGTAGAACTTAAGTTTAACTTTTAACCTCACTTTAAACTCATTTTGATGCAACACTGTTTGCAAGCATAATAAAAATATACACAAAAACTTAACTGTTTGAAAGATGGAAGCCGATCGAAAATTTCCGATGCGTCGCGCCACCAAAACTTTTTTGAAGCTCACGCCGCCGCATATATAAACGGCTCTTATTGGTTTAAATTGTGAGTCGATCTTATCGACTGGCCCGATTTGACTCACTGATCCAATTTTAAAGGTTCAGTTATTTCGAAAACATTCCAAATTTATACAAAACTTGCAAAACCAATAGCCGCCAACTTATTTATTCTGTTGTGCCGCCATCTTCGATAATTTTGTCTCAGTGCGGAGTTTGTCGGAGCACGGAGTTGCCAACTGAAATGTCAATTTGATCTTAAATTGGGTGGTGTAAACGGCAGTGATTCGAGAACAGGGTTATCGCTAACCGGCCCACGATAAACGGCGGTGTAAATGCGTTATAACAATTACATCTTTGATTAATTTTACTACTACTTACTTTGTAACATCTCTGTATGTATATAGAATTTAGTTTTATATACAAGTATGTCATTGTACACATTTACGAAAGGGTATAACAGGTCGACATCGTTTCTGACTTCAAAGACGAGTTCTTTCTCTAAGTACCAGTTTAACCTTACTTTTACTTTTATTGACTATCTTACAAACTCATGAGGTCAGACGTCTTACACATATTAATTAAATAAACAAATTTCAACATTTTCTTCCAACTAGCTCTATCCTTCGCCTTTTCTCGCCAGTTGGTAACACCAAGAATACGGAGGGATTCTTCTACCTGGTCTTTCCAGCGGAGTCTTGGTCGTCCTCTTTTCCGGCTTCCATCGGGTACGTTATCGAAAACTTTTCGCGCTGGCTCATCTTCATTTATTCTGTTAACATGGTCTAGCCAACGCTATTGGCCTAATTTGATTCGCCTAGCTATGTCCACGTCAAAATATAGATTACGTAGCTCTGCGTTCCAGCGACGTCGGTACTCGCCGTTTTCTCTAACAAGACCATATATTTTACGGAGAATTATTCTCTCGAAAACTCCCAGATGTTTTTCATCCTCTTGCGATATGACCCAAGTTACGGAGCCATAAGTCACGACAGCTACAATGGGAGTCCGATATAGCTGGACTTTTGTCCGTCGAGAGAGGTCTTTGTTCTTAAACTGCTTGCTAAGCCCAAAATAGCATCTATTTGCAAGCACAATTCTCCTATCTATCTCCAGGCTGACGTTATTGTCCTTGTCCACGGCGGATCCAAGGCAGACAAATTCATCTACCTAATCTAGTCGTTGACACCATCAATTTTGTCTTGCCCTCATTAACAGCAAGACCCACCTTCGCTGATTCCTTTTCGATTCTTGAAAATACTGCAGTAACCTCTCGCAAATTGCGCCCAATAATGTCTATGTCGTCAGCATATGGCAGCAACATATGGCTTTTCGTGTTAATGGTCTTGTTCGTATTTACTGCAAACTTTCTCATTATTATCTCCATTAAGATGTTGAAGACATTGCACGAAAGTGTGTTGCCTTGTCTAATTCCTCGCTAGCTACATAATGGTTCAGTGAGGTCTTTCCCCACATTTCACTACTGCTTTGGTGTTGGTCAGCGTCATTCTACAGAGGTGGATCAGTATTGCCGGAATACCAAGTTCAGACATAGCTTAGTACAGTTTTCTCCAGTTTACAGTTTGGGGCTATCGAAAGCACCTTTGTAATTTGTTAACCAAGTGTCTTTAATTAAGTTACTTCTGCACTTACTGTTCAGATTGGTAGATTGCTTACCATCTCTGTTTAAATTACTTGAAATAAAGTCAGTATCATTTATAATCGAATCCATTGCCGCGTTTTTATTGGTTTTTTATGAGGAAATCAGAGCTGGGCAATAAGGGTTACGATTACCACACGATTACGATTGCAGTAATCCTAAAACAAAAAAAAATCCGATTAAGATTAAAGTAATCCTTCATCGAAGGCATTAAGATTACGATTGCGGCAATCGTAATTCTGAAAAAGTCGAAATTGCAATTACAGTAATCGTAATCCTAATGTCTTCGATGAAGGATTACTGTAATTGTAATCACGTGTTTTTTTTATAAGGAATAAGTAATCCTAAGGCATGGATTACTTTTTTATTTTATTTAAAAAAAAAACCTTTTGCTTACTACATAAAGTGTTTTTTATTGAGAAAGAACTATACACTTACATATTAACAAAATTAAGATACATAATTGACAAAAAAACAAAAAAAAAAACAAATTTCAAATGTAATGAAAATAACAAAAGCAAATTACGTAAGTGGCAAAAAATATTAGCAATGTTGGCTGTTGGCTTTTAAAAGCACTAATTTTTCAAAAGAAACATCAGTAAGAGCATGACGACGTGGGCTATTTATAATTCCGGCGAAAGAAAACAATCTTTCTACCGGTGCTGATGAAGTAAGGGGTGTATTGAACTTCAAAGAAGCTTTTTTCAGCACTGGATACTTTTCAAAAGTTTTGGTATCCGTATCAGCATCGCTCAAATATGTTAAAAATTCCTTACTTATAATATTTGAACGGTTACTTTGTTCGCTGTCATTTCGGCCAGATGGGTCGCCAGATGGGTCGCCATATGGTTCTGAAAATAAATAAATTTGCATTACGAGTGGTGTTATTTTAATTATATTCAAATGCAATAAATACCGTCGAAATCATAGAAATCTTCACTAGATTGTGACGATACGCAATGGTTGATTTCATCACCAGCATTTACTGTTGCTTCAATTTCACGAACAACCAAATTGTGGATGTGCTGTTCGGTAATATTCGGAAGCCTGTTGCCTAACGTCTTAAACCACCGCATTTTCACATCAGGTAAAAGAACTGTCGCTACTACAGCAGCACTTGCTTCCGGTGTTAATGTGAAAAACTTCACAAATCTGGCGCACAACTTAGTGTCCAGAGCTGCTGCCATTTCATTTAAAAATTGCAAACTTTCGTCTTGTGCCATCCTTTTAATTTTGACACTTAATGAGACCAAAGATGGAATGAGACATCCGAAGAGCATACTTTTTTCTCTCTGTAGGAAGTCGAGAGTTGAACTAATGGGTGACATTATTTTGCAATATTCACGCAAATACTGTAAGTCACCCGATGTCATTCTTGTCAATTCAAGTGAATCGCATAACAAATCGATATTTTTTTCATGCAGTAACAGACGTGTAACAGCATCAAACATTGAATTCCATCTCGTCACTACCGGAACTATCAAAGCCGAACCCAAGACGTTTTTAATAATTTCAGATGATTTTGGCCGGTTGCATTTTGTCCAAAGCGCATTACATTTTTTAAAAGCCTTAAGAAGTAGTTTGAGAAAAATTGATATTTGCAATTCAATGAAATTTGTCGGGTTATATTTATGTGATAATTCACAATTATGGTTTAATGCATACCTGACTGTGTCTCTGATAAAGTTCCGTATTCTCTTTCAAAATTTTGTTGAAATCTGTAGTGGCTAATAAGTTTAATGTATGACTGGCACAGCGTTCATGTTTGGGTAGATAAGGGCCAATTTCGTGGAACTGTGGCATATCTTCTTCAACATCTGGATCATCAGCAACTTCACCATCAGCGGAGAACGCCATAGGTTGAACACCATGTTCCCTAAACGCCTTCACGAAATTGGAACCGTTATCCGTGACAGTACCTACAACGTTTGAATGATCCAAATTAAAGTCGTTGTTAATCTCTGCAATTAATGGTGCTATCCGTTCTGCTGAATGTGAACCACTAAATCTTCGACACGCCAGAGCCACTGAATTTCTTTGAAAACTGTTGTCTAGCCAGTGACAAGTGTACCCTAAAAAGCTGCGATGGTTTGTTGACCAAATATCTGCTGTTGTACAGAAACTTTGTATTTTTGCCATTTTATGTTTGACTCCGACCATCATCTCATTATATTTAGAGTCAAGTTTTGTCATAGCAACTTTCCGACTCATCACTTTAAGTCCCGTTCCTTTAAACATAGCTTTGAAAGACTCCCTTTCGATTATAGATACAGGAGATGAAGTCTCAATAATAAACGATAATACGAGTTCATCAAAACGCTTCTGCTTGTCAAGTGCGCGATTGCGAGTTTTTGGCTTACTGCTTTCATATTTTTGAAAAACATTGCAATGTTTTCGACGTAGATGCGTCACGAAGTTAGAAGTAACCCATCCAGTAGCTTTAACAACTGCACTACAAGTTGTACACTTAGCACTAGTGGTAATAACTTGTGTTGTTTCGTCGATAACCTTGAAAAAACACACAAAAGTTCCATAAATGTTCTCAGTTTTAAAACACAACGTAATAATAATACCCATCACTTATCCAACTCTGCTATTGAAGATATTTGGTGTGCATAGTCTCACCATACTTAAATACATCTCTGGTAGATAAGCAACTTACATGTTCCAAATCACGGAAATATTGATGGTTGAAAAGTGTCTTTGTTTCAAACAACTTTGATTTCTTCACAAACGTACAACTTTCCCCATCAGATTTTCGTTTCTTGCTCTGGGAGCTTTGCACAAAATCGGGATCGGCTATGTCATCATCTCCGGAAAAGTCGGACTCTTCGGTTGAAAGTAGATTTGTAGAACTCATGTTTGTCTGTAATTTGGAACTATGATACATACATAGGAAAAAAATTTGTGAACTTCTCAAGAAAATCAATACTTTTTAATCAAAATACCACCAATTAACAATGTTTCGATAGAGAATTTTTCGATCTTTTGGTAATGTGCATGTGAAATTTATATTTTTTTATAATATAAAAATGGCAAGTTCTATTGTAATAGTCAAAGGCTGATTTCAATGGAGAAGAACAACACTGTACACAACAAAGCAACAGACAACAGTGTATGTGTTTTGCCGGACTTGCCAAAGTCCGTCATCAGCGTTGTTTTGTTGATAATGCTGACAATTTATAACTATTACAATTTGGAATTGATTAGTGCAGCAATCATTGATTTTACTGAGTGAAAACACGCAATTTCTGTAATAATTTATTACTGTAATATATAAAAATACTTACATACGTTCGCACTGCTCTTTCTGGAACAACACTTACTATTGCACTCAATGCACTGACTCCGGTAGCAATAGACTCACCATATACAAAAATAGTATTGGTTTATTCAATTATAAAAAAAGAGTTGTGCTATAAATAAACACCATGGAAAAACATGTGCTTTGCCTTAGGTCAGGTCTCAGTACTCTTAGCCACGTATTACTCAACATAAACTCGTCGCCACGTCAGCTGTTGTGGTGCAGTGGTAGAATGGCTAGACCTTTGACGCAGAGCCGCACGTTCGATTCCCGGCTGAAGCAAATTTTTTTTTTTATTTTGTCAATATTTTTTTTTCGCTAATAATTGTCTTCATAGGTAACACGTACCATTTGAATTCACCTCTAGATTAGCTTTCGCTAACTTCTTTAAATAACTAAGATTACGATTACTCAAAAAATCGTTATTTAAAAAAAATTAAATTAGGATTTTTGTAATCCTTCATCGAAGACATTAGGATTACGATTACTGTAATTGTAATTTCAAATTTTTCGAAATTACGATTACTGCAATCGTAATCATAATGACTCCGATGAAGGATTACAATAATCCTAATTTTAAAAAATGTTAAATTGCAATTAAAATAATCGTTATTCAAACCGCAATCCATTACACATGTAATTCTTAGCGCCCAGCTCTGGAGGAAATATAATCTTAGGCAGAAGCTTATTTCAAAAGAAGTTTTCTACAGAAAAAATTAGAAAATAACCGTGTTCGAAGCCATTTAATATGAATACTCGTATAGCATATAACTAGCTTTCTATAGAAAACAAGTATTTTTTCTTCCTGTAAAAAACTGACGTAGGTGGTTTTTTATCTAACCTAGGTTGCTCATGAAAATACTGAATAAACTTACAATATTCCATTCCATTTCTGATCGGAGATATAGCCCAGTTTATGAGGTGGCCCATGTCATTGATGGAAATAATGATTTCAAGGGGTAATCTTTGGTACCAAATATATGTATTCCAAATATATGCCGATTACATTTCAGATTGGAGATTTTATGTAAAATTGTATATCATGGGGTAGATTTCGAGTTATAGGAGTCAATTGTTCCAAAACTTAGTGAAGCAAAGATTAAAGAAGTTATAAATACAAAAATAATGGTTGCATTTAAAAAATTCGTTTTTTTTTTATTTTATATCCAACTGGTGTTTTTGTCGGCCCTGATATAAGAAAGCTGTGCAAAATGCTGAATCCGATCTGAAAAAAAAGAACTTAAAAAAAAGGTGGTTTCCCATTACATCCCATGAAGGGATTAGAGAGAGCTTCTCACAACCAGTGAGTCGTGCGTTTTCTAGGTGTTACACTCACTTATTAGAACCTACAGTTTTACGCCGCTTCCGAACGGTATTTTGAGAAGCTTTTTCATGGTTAAGTGAACGATAGTGTCGCCGTAACTAAGAGAGGTGACCGTCGTTGAAAAATGTAAGGTAATCAGAGCTGAAACCGAACCCACGTTCTCATGTTCAAACGTCGCGCACACTAGCCATTGCACCACAACCGGCCCAAATGAAATGAATTCATAGAAAATTATTAAAAACGCCATATAAAATGTTCTAAGCAATTGTTCATCTCCTTCTGATCAAACATATACCAACAAAAAGCTAGTAGGTTTCAGGAAATTAGTTCACATGTCAACTTTTTGAAAATCAGTTATCAACGGAATCTGATGACCATGGTTAAGATTTTTATCAGACACGTCTTCGTATGAAAGAATGCTAAAAAACCAAAGAATTTGGTCTCGTATAACAGATTTGTATTGGAATTATTCGCCAAGAGCGAAAGGAAAAGTGAATTGGAAATAAATTAACTTATATATTTACTAAGGGCGAGTTTCACGCTCGTCATTTAAAAGCTCACTGACAATTTTCATATTAAATGACATCTAAATGACAAACATCGGGCATTTAAACTACATTTAAATGGAGAATTTTCAACTGTGAAAGTGGTCATAAGTCTTTCTTTTTGTACATACGTTATTTATTTTTTTTTTTTGTTTGCAGACATATAGTGACGTTTAACATAAAATTATTATCTAAATCAATTTTTGAAAGAATTGTATGTAATAACTCTTATTAACCCTTAATGGACAATCTTGAATTTGACTGGATTTTTTGTTAAGTTTTGGGCTTTGGTGCGTTCTGTTATACAGGGTGGCGCTTATTCATTATACACGGAAAACCAGAATTGGAAAAATAAAAGAATTACAATTCTATGAATTAAAATTTCTGAAATTCACATATTCATTTCTCTAAATTAAAGATAAAATTTTTGAAATCAAAATACTGTGTTTTCTTCAAATTATTTGATTTTACTACAAAATATTTTTGGTTTGTCAATTCCAAATTTAGAAATTTTAACCAGCTCATATTTGTTGAAATTTTATCTCGAAACATATGGTTTTTCAAAACGTACTTTCCATTCTGATGACTTCTTTATGACGTCATAGCCTACGAGAGAATTTAGTTTTTAATGATACTTAGGGATCTTCGAGCGATACTAATTCGCATAAATAAATTTCATAATTCAATTTGCAATAATGATTGATGATCAACCGATGGTATCAATTAAGGCACAGCACTCAGGCATCTGATGATGAACTTGCCACGGAGTCATGCCAGGAGTGTGCTTAATAGAATTGTCTATTATTCCAAAAAAAACCCAACCATTTTTCATTCAGTTAGAAAAATTATCCTGACCTTGTAAGCTTGTAGTATGAATTTCTCATACATTAACTAAAAACTAACGAAATCGGTCATAAAATTCAATTTAAAAACGGCAATATTTGTTCAAAAATGTTCCAGAAAGCAAATTAAGTTTAAATTAAATTGTATGTATTCACTAAAAACACTTGAAAATTTTATGAATTTATTTTAGGAATTAACAAGGTTTATAATATTTACAACTGTTTTTTTGAAACTAATAAATCCATTTTAAGTTTTAACAAAAACTGCAGGATGAAAAACAAACAACATACCTTGTTTTGTTACATCAGACAAACTATTTCCATGACTGAAAATTATACAAAAAATTCATTGAAATTGGATGCGACATTGTTCGATATCGTAGAATTTTTTTTTGTGTAACTTTTTATTTAAGGCATAATTATTACAGTATTATTATTTATAATTATTTTTTTAAATACAATATATTAATGGAGAATATTTTTCACTTAATTATGACAAATTATATCATGCAAGTGGTGGACATTTTGTGCTCCGCATATTCGTGCTCTTTCTAAAACATTTTCCATTACCTTTCGCAAATTTCAGGTGTTATGTTGTTGATTTCGTCGCGTATATTTAGTTTTTTAATTGCTGGATGATTCTAGGCTTATCAATATAGACTTTTCCTTTCAAATACCCCAAAGGAAATAGTCTGGAGCGAAGGACAATTAAAATCGTCCAAGCGAAATACTTCGGTAAAAGAGCAGCCCTGCAGTTTTTGCCTATTAACGAACAAATGTAATTCGAACTAAAACTAAACTAATTATGAATAAAATCATGATTTTCTTTTGGTTTTCTGATTTTCTCCTGCTTCGACACCAGGAAGGTTCCTTATTGCCCCTTGTTGTCGAAAATTTGCAACAAGACGGTTTATTGTTAGCTCTGAGAGCCCAACCCCAACATTAAAATATCGAAAACATGCACGGTGAGTCAAAACAATGGACCTTTGATTTGAGAAATAATTTCAACGATTTGGGCACGTTGTTCAATTGTGTACAGTTCCATTTTAAACTCCCCAATTCTTCTTTAAAAAATACTAAAAAGTAATAAAAAAAAGTTTAATAAAAAAAAATACTTTTTGTAAAACGATAAATATTTTTCAAGAAAAATTTTTTGCTATAGAATGTATTTGTTTCTAATTCTTCGACCTTTATTTTATTAATTATTCTCGACTAATTATTCCAGCTTAAGGTCTCTCCAGATTTCATAAAACTTTTTGGTTTTCTCGATATTTCGATTTCCTTTGGAAATCGAAGAAGAAGAAGACGATTTCCAAAGGAAATCGAAATATCGAGAAAACCAAAAAGTTTTATGAAATCTGGAGATAGTCGAGAATAATTTATAGAATGTATTTTTCTTTAAACTTTACAAAACGGAATATTTATTATATTTTCCCGAAAATACCCCTTTTTAAAGAGAGGTACTACTTTTATTAAAAACTAATGTTTTTGTAAGAAAATTTACTACTTTTAAGAAGAATTATTTTCTCTACGAAAATGCCATAAGAGTATGATTTTTTGTTTACAAAGAAGTACTTTTTTAAGAACAGGTACTTTCTAAAGAATTTATTTTTTTCAGAATTGTATTTATTTTCAGAAAGGCTGTTTTTCTCAAGAAACTAATAATTATTATTTTATTTTTAAGAAAAGGACTTTAAGAAAAGGAATTATTGTAAGAAAATTTATTTTTTTTTAAGAGAATGCTTTTTTTGAAGAAAAGGTATTTTTTTGAAGATGAATGAAATCTTATTAGAATTCGTCCTTTTTCCAAGAACGTGGGCTCGATCCCTGCTCTGACCATATTACAATTCTTTCGACTAAGTCTAGACACAAACCAAAGCAAAAGAACCCAATATATTTGATAATACTAGATTGTAGCATAATAGTGTTAAAAAAATATAGTTATATAAATATATTTTTTTTCATTTAGCCCCCATCTCGCAACGTGCGATAAGGAACTTCGTTCCAAAAGATATAAGTAATTCAAACCCCTTCGCTAATTTTGCACCACCCTGTATATAGCAAAATTTTATGGCCAATATTTTTCTAGGACATTTCGTCTCCGCACTTTTGGGGGTGCATTTACGATTTATTAGAATAGAACCAAAAAGTATCATTATATAGGGGAGTTAGAGAATTTACCTTCACATTTTCTACAAAGCTGCTGAATATGCTTATATTCTACACCTCAGATGCAAAGAACACATAGTTTCCTTTACCGTTGTGGTGCACGAACAGGATTTAAGGGGGGGATCGTTAACCACCCTAGAATATAATTCCGATATGAACTGTCAAAACGACGACGCACATATATATTTTTTTTCGTCTCGGCTAACAGAATCTATTGTCAGAACGCCGTAACTTTGAAAAAAGTTCCAAATTATTGTACAGTGTTATTTTTTTTTTTATAAAATATTGTAAATTCACCAAATATACATTCAGGGAAACATGTTTAACATTCTAAATTGCTATATTTAAAAATATAAATTGAAACGGAGATGCGACGGAGAAACTGACTGTTCTCAATTGCTCCCTTGGCATCACAAAAGTACTACTAGAAACCGCTCACAATATTAATGTTAAGAAATGATACATATTTCCCAGTTGGGAAATTTAACAGAGTTCGAAAAATTACCCAATACCGTTGTTACCAAACACCGAGTATATATTCCATTCACACAAAAATTTTCTCTTTGAGGAGCCAATAATGTCATCAAATCACTGGTCTGACATTTGTTTAAATATAATTCCGCTATCGCTTGGAATTGTCTTTAGTTTTCTAACGTATTAGAATTCTTATCACGTATTGGAAATTTAAAAAAAAATGTGAAATGCCATTTTATACCTGTGCTAAGTGTACGTCCACTTTTCCACTTGATTATCTCTCCAAACACGTTCTTCGCACCGATTGGTATCATTCTCGAGAGATTTGTTGCCTTATTTTATTTCTCTGTACATAACTTTAACGACAACATGTCCGATGTTACATGCAATGTGGTCGCTGCGTTTTCCCATAATATTTTTTTCAATGTAGTATGTACACTGATGGTCAAAAGTAAGACAACTAATGTTGAAAAACTGTATAACATTTAAATCGAAAACCAAACGAAATAATTTTTTTATTTCAGATTTAATCAAATTAATAGACTTAGAAGTATAAAAGCTAAAATTTGTTCCTGAGGGGTGTTAGGACAAACTAGAGTAACTTGCTAATAGATATATTCCGTGCATTCCTAATACATGTACATATTCCAAAATAATTTAAAAATTAGGTGTTGATTATATATTATATTCTGGCCGCCGGTGATGCAATCGTAGTGTACTCGGCTCTTGTGCATGAGAATGTGGGTTCGATCCCTGCTCCGACCACCTTAAATTTCATTCGACGACGGTCACCTCGCTTAGTGACGGCGACTCTATCGAATATTTAGCCATGAAAAAGCTTCTCAAAATACCGTTCGGAACCGATCTAAAACTGTAGGGCCCAATCAGTGAGTGTAAAACTAGAACGCGCACAGCTCACTGGTTTGCGAGAAACTATCCCTAATCTGTTCATGGGATGTAACGAGAAACCATTCATTCATTCATTATTGATTATATTTTATGACGCCGGCACATCTGAAAGATACTGTCTTTATCGGTCGCATTTTATTCTAAATATGGTTCTGAACATCCTGTTCAATTTAAAATATGAATCATTGGATTTCTATTGAGTTGGAAGGCCAAAATTAGTACCATGTTTCCTAAGAAAATTTTACATTTTCCAAAACGTTTTATATAAAAAACGGAATATTACTTCTCTTAGCTGGTAAATTAAACAAATGTTCTATACCATAAATGAGTCTCCGCATGCTTAACTGTATGTATCCTTCCAACAGAAAGACGTTTGGTTTTTGGTCTAGCTACTATTAACCCAACCTTTACTATCAGCCAAAATGTTAGGTTAGTATAGCTTGAGAAAAGGAAGTAGAATTATCGCTGCTTTGGTTCGTGACATGTTGCTGGGTATACACAGTGGATCAATCTAATGTACGCTTTTATATTTTCGAAATAATTTCAGTTGCAATGCACATGTAATGTGGTTTGGTCGGGGGCTGAGGTAAGTACTGTCATATCCACGGTCTTTCGTAAGGATACGCTAAAGCTTTCTAAAGCTTTGAAAACAAGAAGGAATTAGATTTCCCTCTATTGAGGTTCACGTTCAGATTCTTTATTAATCTTTAATTTAATAAGTAATAATAATACAACTACTTACTTACATAGGTGGCCTCAAACAGCCCAGAGGGGCAAGAACATTACAAAATGAGGATAACATGTTCCTCCAATCAGCTATTCTCCACCACTTGGTAACATCAAGCTCTCGTAGGCAATATTTCACCTTGTCTTTCCTGCGAATTCTTGGTCGTCCTATATTTTGATGTTCATCGAGTACGCCTTTGAATACCTTTCTCACTGGTTTAATGTGATCCATTCTGCAGGCATGGCCGAGCCAGTATAAACGCGCTAGTTTGATTCGCTTAACTACGCCGATGTCGGGATACAGATTATACAGGTCGTGGTTCATCCGTCGTCGATACAAGCCATTTTCTATTAGTGCACCATAAATTTTTCGGAGCAAATTTCTCCCGAAACCCCCATCCCAGTGATGTCAAAGTCAAACAGGCTGTAGCAGGCTCCGTCATACTTGGCTTTGAACAGCGTGCTTGCGCCCAAATAGTACCTGTTCTCAAGAACAATCATCTGTTTTAACTCTTTGACGAATATCTGCGCGTTCCTGAGATCGCAAAAAGCTTGTAGTATCATTTGTTAACGAAAAAATAGTCGCATACACGCTGAAAAATAACGGCCTCTCTAACATATTCTCTCAAACATATTCTGCAGGAACCACGTATATATTTGGAACACACTTCAAACATTCATTCATATATTTGTAAGTCCAAAACTCACTTGTATTTAAATGTAAACAGTATCATGTTTACTGGCAAATACTTTTACGTTATAACATGCGTTTTTCATCCCAAACATCCATATACTTACGTGTAAGAATTCGCCTGCTTCTCCCAAACCTACATATACTTACGTGGAAAGATATGCGTATTTCCTCCCAAACATAATAATATTTAGAAATGGGCTATTTTTTGATTTCAATATATATGTATTATGTATATATTAAATTAATTTTATCAATATAAATCCACATTTATAAATAATTAATACAAACAATTAAAATATTTAAAATATCCCATTTTATGTTTACTTTTACTGAATGCATTATTTGTTTTTTTCATGAAATGGGAATCTGCTGTTCTTTTGTTTCTCCTTTCTTTGTTGTCTCTCTCGTTTTTATTTTCAGAAGGTTTCAGTTATGCGTTGGTTATCACTATACAAATCTAGTTCATGCAAGCCAAGCGTGGATTAATTACTTGTGCTTTTTTATTGTACTTATTTTATTTTCTCAGTTGTTTCACAGACATATATACGAAACACATACCCAAAAACCAAACCAATATCACAAACCATTTAACCGTCCAAGCCTTTGTTTATTCGTTTTCCACTGATCAAGTGCTTTCAATATCCTCTGAAACTAAAACGCAAAGTAAGAAACACTGACTTCATCTGCAATTCACACGCACATTCAGGAATATTTACGAATCACTGACTGAGACAATAATGCAAATATAAAGAAACACATTTACAAGATAGACTCTCTCGTTGTTTCTATTTTATTCTCTTGCTCTCGAGAGAACATAAACAGTGAAACAAACACAACTGTGTTTGCATCACAAACACATACATATTTGAGTCACAAACACACATATTATAACATATATATTATTCATTGTGTCTCAAACATGTAATATTGAATAGCAAACACAATGTTTTTGGACACAAAAATATTATATTTGCGACAAGCTTCAAACACACTTCATATTTCATCCAAACAATAAAAAAAATACAAGATTTTTCAGCGTGTAGAAAACACAGTTATGTGCTGGTAAGAAAAATATTTATATATCTTTTTTTAATATAATTAGTCAAAAAATTTTGATTGTCATACATCTTATCTTTAGAGATCTGGAGGTGTCTATAGCACAATTTGACCTATAATAATGTATGACCACTTTATGTAAAATCTACTTCAAATTTTAATATTCTCAATACACAATAAAATCCAACAGAATTTGCTATTTTTCCATAATGTTTATACTTTGTGACACGGTTCATACTAAAAGAGTTAAAAAGTAATTCCCCAGCACAATAGGAATGAATATTATTTAAGCTAACATGTTTTTTTATTGCTTAACCCTACGATTCATAACCGGGTACCCGTGTACCTTTTTTGACTTTAAAGTGCTGCTGTGCCTATAATTTTTGAGATATGGACATAAAACTCCGAATCATCAGAGATTTTGGCTAAACTAAGATTTAAATACCAAAAAATTCAAAATATTTTCAATATTTGCTTTAAAAAATGATTTTAAATGTTTTACCCCCATAAACACACAACCCCGGGTCCCGGGTTTCCTATGCAATTACTATGCAATTCCTATGCAATTCCTGTGTAAATGCCTGACATATAAATGAAAAAACGTTTTTTGTGTTGTTTTTATTGGAAATAAATGTCTTTTTTATTTATTTTATCATATTTTATATATATTATATTATAATTCATCCGAATCACTATCGTTGTTATTGTGGCAATTGTAGCATTTAGTAATTGTTATGGCGTGCTCATCGCATATCGGCGTGCTACATATGCTGCAATTTTTTCTAGTTTTTCTTCTGCGCTTATTTGGAAGAAGGTTGCACATGTAGCACACGCCCGTATGTGCTTTTCTGCCCCTTTGTCGTGCTGACGGAGATGTTGACGGACCTGCAGCACAAAGCACACTCTCCAACGGCCTTCCGATGATGCTTTCAATTGCATTTTTTGTTGAAAATTGGCGCACGCTTTGCACATTTGAAATTCTATTTTCTATAACAGGAATGCACAGGTTTTCTGCCAGTTGACGCAGGAAATTCTTCCTGCGCGTCGTGGTGTATCGTGCAGTTGGATTATTTCCATAATATATGATGTGTGATGCAAATGCGCTCACATCAATGATGTTATAGAAAAATGCCATCGGCCATCTTCTTTTTTGTCGCTGGGTCGTGTATTCTTGGAGCGTTTGGTCCATAACGTCCACCCCACCTTTTGTTTGGTTGTAAAACTTGATAATTTCTGGTTTCCCATTCTCGTCAATTTGTGCATCATCATGCATACTAGAAAGAAGGAGGACCGAGTTGGACTTCCGCTGCTTATATGAGAGCAGTGTTACGTTGTCGTGGAAGCCAAATAAATTTGAACCAACGGCTTTTTTTTGTCTTCTTTCATCTCCGCAGGGATTTAAGCTTTGTTGCGGCGAGTGTACCCACAATGCTGAGCTTTTCTACTTTTAGTTGCCTAGCCAACGGCAGCGTCGTAAAAAAATTATCCATGGTGATATTTCGTCCGCTACCGTAGTATGGCCCAACTAAATCTCTCACCACTCTTTCGCCAACACCAACTTCACGACCAGTTTCTTGTTTGCCAGTATATATTTGGCCATGAAGTGGATATGAGTTTTTGGCATCGCAAATCCACCATACTTTTATACCATATTTTGCTGGCTTCGAGGGTATATATTGTGTGAATTTGGTTCTACCACGGTATGGATATAATTGTTCACCAATGGTCAAATATTCTGATGGCACATAATATCTGGCAAGATTTGCATTGAGCATTATCCAAATATCGCGAATTGGCGCCGCTTTGTCTTGACTTATATACGAACAGAAACCAGTTTTTTTTCAAATATAAAATTTGTACAGTTGAGAACGCAAAATATAATCAACAACAAAAATATTTACAGGAAAATATTATTTTATTTCAATAAACGCAAAACAACCTACTTCGGGTACCCGGATACCTGGTTATGAAATTAAAGGAGTTTTGCTGGTTATGAATCGTACCGTTAAACTGACAAACATGGTTAGATTCAGTCTCTGCTTTTTTCATCGTGAGTTGCACCATCCAAAATTCTAGATGCTGCTATGCTTTAGCTGTTGTAGCCTTAAGAATTGAGTGGCAATGTTTGAGAAGTCCCAAATAACATTACTCAGTTTCACAGTTTAATATACAGCAAAATTATATAACAACAAAAGCATAAACTTTTGTATATCATTTAAATTGGTATAACAATTTTGGGACTGTCCTTGGGGTTGGAAAATTTCTGACAGCCACTCTGTGGGGAGTGGCCAAAAATATTCTGTCATTGGGCAGTCCAAGCAGCTCTCTTCTACGCACAATGTCTTAGACAATAGCTTTGTCGGACAACGCCGTTAGCTAGCTAGAGTAACAAGGCGAAATGAATGAGCAGCTTGATTAGTTATGCGATCACAGATGCTTCTCAAAATTATTAGGCGACCCTGTCACTGAAGTCCTTCGAACTAGTGGAAATATTCTTCTGTCCGTTGAAGGGGGATGGGCCAACACTCCTGGCCAACGGCGGATCAAAATTGAAGAAACCAAAATCCGGTTTCGACACACTGCATTCTGGTCAGCGTCTGATACATAATGGGCGGCTTGAACATAATCATTCTGGCAGTAGGTAAAATGCAAACCACGGTGGGCTGGGTTTGTCTCCCGCCACCGTTATATTGGCAATGAAAATACACAAGGAAAGCAAACAAACAAACTCCTAACTGTTGGCGACCCTTGCAAGTGTCCTCGAAAAATATTAAGATGACATCACAACTGAGATATTTACTACAGCTGCTTTGAGCGAAAGCACGAATTCGGGTGCGGATTTATAGTTTTCAAGACACTGTGATACCTAGTTTCAAGGTTCAACCCAGTGAGTGAACTCATAGCCACAATTCGCATCAAAGCGAAATATTTCAACATCTCATTAATTTGTGTGCATGCACCGACAGACGATAAAGATGATGAGGTCAAAGAAACATTTTATGAGCGTCTGGAGGAAGTATATGAACGCTTCCCTGACCACGACATTAAGATTATTCTAGACGATTTTAATGCCAAATTGAAAAAGGAAAGGATCACAGTCTACATGATACCACTTCCGATAATGGAATACGAGTGATACACTTCGCCGCTGCAAAGAACATGGTCATGTATAAGGTGAATTGAATACCTCGTGATCAGATAACGAAGAAACAGATTAATCAGTTGGTAATATATGGCAGGCACAATTCTAATGGTATTGATGTACGTGTGATCCAAGGTGCCAATATATACTCGGATCATTATCTGGTGGCTGCGAAAGTTTGCACAACACTGAACAGGACGAAAAACGTACAGCTGATGGAAAAGACGCGTGCTGCGAATTTGAAGTACAAGAGGCTGAGAAGGGATGAAACCCAACAATTTAGGAGGAAAAAATGGCTATGAGAGCAGAGAGAGATTGAAAAGAGAGATTGTGCAGGATGAACAATGAATCCCTTAAATGTTTACAGAAAGTAAGAAGATCGAATATGAGGCCAAATGAAGGGCTTCAGCAAAGACGAGAATGGGAATCTGGTGACAGATAAGCAGGGTGTGTTCAAAATGTGGAGAAACCACTTCCAGCACTACTCCTTCTCTCTTCAGCATCTTAATTTAGAAAAAATGAGCAAAGCTGCAATAAATATGAACGGGACTATCAACACGAAAAGGCATATGTTGCTGCCGTATGCTGACGGTATAGACTTCATTGGGCGAAATTTGCGAGAGGAATCAGCGAAGGTGGGACTTGCTGTTAATGAGGGCAAGATAAAATTGATGGTGTTAACGACTAGAGAAACATCTCGGCTCGGTCCGTACTTGGACGTTGACAACTGATTTAACTTTGAAGTGGTAGATGAATTTGTCTACCTTGGATCCGCCGTGAACAAGGACAACAACGTCAGCATGGAGAAAGTATGCTCTTGTGGGCTCAGCAAGCAGTTTAGGAACAAAGCCCTCTGTCGGCGAAGAAAAGTCTAGCCATATCAGACTCTCATTTTAGCTGTCTTGATATATGGCTCCGAAACTTGGGTCATATCGCAAGCGGATGAAAAACACCTGGGAGTATTCGAGAGAAAAATTGTCCGTGCAATATATGGTCTTGTTAGGAAAAACGGTGAGTACCGACGTCGCTGGGCCAACTGCGTTGGCTCAGCCATGTTATCGGAATAGATAACTATGAACCAGCGCGAAAAGTTTTCGATAACGTTCCCGACGGTAGCAGGAAACGAGGACAACCAAGACTCCGCTGGAAAGACCAGGCAGAAGAATCCCTCCGTATCCACGGTGTTACCAACTGGCGAGAAAAGTCGAAGGATAGATCCAGTGGGAAGAATATGTTAAAATTTGTTTATTTAATTAATATGTGTAAGACGTCTGACCTCATGAGGTTGAAAAATAGGCAATACAAGTAAAGTAAGTTATGAGTTTGAAAGTGAAATTTTATGCCATAAATGAGCTGAGAAATTAGGAAATTTTTGCAGAATACTAATTTATTCGCCAGGGACTAATTAGTCGTACGTAACTTCTCAAGTCGCATGCTGAAATATCGAGATGAGGTATCTAATGGCTTTTACGCTCCATAACCGTACCAAGCTAATTTATAGGTTCAACGATGGGGACAGATTGTAACGTCCCGTGAAACCACAACGCTACTCCGTTACACTAAGTAGCAGCCACTTCTACCTAACCTATGCTACAAATGGAATTTAGCATTGACAAATATGCCTAGTCCAACAGTATCAAAAGTTCACTTAGTTCAGTTTCTTGGAACTAGATTTTTATAAAATTGGACAATCCTAGGTGTATAACTCTAATATTCGTTCCGTTCAATTTCATTTTGTTTCATGAAAAATATTATTTTTTAATGAATGTTGCTAGCAAAACAAAATCTTAATATCTTTCTTTAATTCAGCGATAGGTCTTTCACTTTACGGTAAATGGAAGATTGAGATGATGAAACAAAAAGACCCTTAGCTAAAGACGTTGAAATAATATGCCTTTCCAAAGTACTCCGAAAGAGAATACCTTTAAACTCTATATGAACTGTAAAAACTGGTGCAACTTGCACATAGCCAGGTTGGTTATGGCAGAATTGCAGCGAAAATTCGCTAATAAGCTGATTGCAATTAAATCTGCATTATATTGATTCCTGACCTTACCACACCTAATTTTGAAGAATTGCAGCGAAAATTCGCTAGTAAGCTGATTGCAATTAAATCTACATTATATTGATTCCTGACCTTACCACACCTAATTTTTTTTTTGGTAGTTATTACAGACAGGACGATTACAAAGCCAAACCAAACAATTTGTATCACTTAAAACAATCTGTTCGAACTATTACTGAGGCAATTACGGCTTCAACCCTCCAGGCAGTATGAGTAACATTTTTATCAAATGTCTCACATTCGCCACGGAGTGTGGGGGTCATTTAAATGCAATCATAGTTCAATTCAACTAATAAAAATTCAAAATTATTCCGAATTCAAAAAAAATGAAGGAAATGTTTATTTAAAAAAAAAATCATTAGATTTTTCATGTAGCAACATTTATCAGCCACCAAAAATACTAAATACAAATTAAATATTTTTCAAATAAATAAAGCGTGTTCCAATTTGAGTGATACGATTTCTAAGTGACGTTTCGTCCATTTGTAGTATGTCATGATCTGTCTTTTTTTTTCATTGTATTCAGTAATGTTTACAATTTCATCCTGGAGAGATACAAGCAAGAACAACGTTTACATATTACTAAATTTTTTTATGAAAATAATCGTTCTCCAAATGCAACTTTTTGTGCGCTTTTCCATTTTATGGTCGTAATAATCGTCCACCCGTGTTCGCTATTCGTCGAATTGTTGCTAGTTACGATCGTACATATTCTTTACATAATGTTCGAGAGCCAATAAAGACAAAGAACCGCCCGACGTAATCAAAATATTGCTGCCCTTCAGGCAAGTGTTGCTGAAGGCCGCAATTTATCGATTCCAAGACGTTGTCAACAATTGGGACAGTCTCAAACCACAACCTGGCGGATTTTGATAAAGGATTTGAACCTGCATCCATATAAAATTGTTAACTGAAGCCATTAGACTACCGAAAACGTCATGAATTTGCTGATTTTTCTTGGAACATCTTGAAAACGATAAAAAAACATTTTAAAGATTTGTCTTCGTCTGACTGGTGTGGTAATTAAACAAAAATGTCGATACTCGAACAACAATTCATGAACAACCATTACATTCACCCAAATTGACAGTTTGGTGTGGTTTTATTATTGCCAATAGAGAGCGGTATTGACTGATGATAACCATGGTATGGTGGAATTGGGGGAAAGCGATCTTGACAATATCTATCAAGAAATTGTGATATTAAATGGCCTCCAAGAAGTTGTGTTTTAACACTATTAGATTATTTGTTGAGGGGTTATATGAAGTCATTGTTCTTTAGCAATAATCGAGATTCTCCTCAAGCTTTAGAAGTCAATATTGAACGTGGCATTCACGACATACGACTTGACTTAGTGGAAAGAGTGCCCGAAAATTGGGTTCATCGAATTCGTTTCTGCAAATGGAGACGTGGATGCCATTTGCAAGGAGTTTCATTTAGAACTTTATTGTATCAATTGTACTTCACACTAACTAAGTAAAAAACGTTTGAATTTCCTTAACAATTAGTGTGTTTTGATGTGTTAACATCTATAGGCACGGGTAAGGCATTCTATCAAAGTGAACACATGCAAAAAAACACACACAGCGTTACCATCACATACGTGCCTGAAAATAAGTATGATACTAATGACGTCGCGACAGCCAACAAACTAGCAGGTCGTCATCGCCAAAGAGAATTGAATAGTTAGAGAACTCATGGAACGCATTGTATAACTCAAAAGCACTGACGACATCTGACGAATGATTCAAAACGTATTACTGTCTTTTTGTTACAACTTGGTACATTCATAATTTTGATGTGAAACATTGATGCTTTTTGAAACATTTATGTTTTTGTATTTTTTATATTCTAAATTGTCGAAATGGTGCATTCATATTGAAATATTCTATAAAGAAAATAAGACTCGTTTATGCTCTCTTACTCGGACTCTCTACATGAGAGCGGAAAAGAGTGCAATAAGTTCTCTATTATATTCTATACTTTTTGTCGACGCTCTGTTTATAACAAAACAAAACCAATTATTTCAGTGAGTTAAATATTGCTATATTTATTTTAACAATATTACATCTAATGTTAAAGCAAATGTAAGAAACAAGAAAGTGCAATAGAAAAAGAGCCTTCAGCATACAAAAAAACGAGTTTAAACTAAATTTAATGTATAATGATAGCAAGTACTTTTCGTATAATGGATTTTGGAATTGACTGCTTTCTGGACATCATATAAACCTTGATCAATATTTATTAAATGAAGTTATTAATATTTAAACTCTTTCAAAATCAATAAAGTACATTGATGTTTTCATTATAATATTATATTTTACTTATACAATATACTTCAATGTGCATCAATATATTTTTTTTTCAATATAACATTTACTAATGTGTTCGTAGAACAGGTACCGTGTAACAATCGGAGAATTTAGGTTTTTTCACGCAGTATCATTTGTTAGCCACCCTAAATCAATCTCGTTTTCTCAACAACTTTGTTTACCACAATTTTGTTTGATATTATTGATTATAAATTTTATATGTATTCAAATATTGAATTTTGAATACAAGTTTCTAAGATCCATCAAACCAATATGGGTTTTGGTATAAATAGTTTCTTACATTGGTCAAATATACCATTAGAATTTGCTTAGATTGTTCAGAGAATTATTAGTGGATAACAAAATGTGTGTGGAAATAGAATATGAAAAGGCAAATACCAACAGACACCTCTTCAAATATTTATTCTCCACAAACCGAATTCCCTCTTTAACCTCATCTGATTTAAATTATAACTGTTTCGAATGTCTTCAGCAAAGATTTCATTTATCTCATTTTATACATTTCTGTCGCGAACTTCAATCTAACTGTAATGGAAGAAGACAATTTTAACGCCCGATATTAAAAGAATCAAAATAGGTATATCCTAGTCTAAAATTCACAGTGGTGGACATACCATCACTATTTTCTCTAGAGGTGGTAATTGCAAAATCAAATTCCAGTACTTAATGTGATAAGTTTTCAATCCTCATTTCTAAACCAAATATGTTTTAGTATTTGTATGAGATTTTCACATCCGCAACTAGAGTAGCGACTCAACTATACAGTTTTATTTGTACATCCTTTACCAGGACTTTACCATCCACATGCATTATATACCCAAAACCACGTAAGTTTTCGATGACAAACATTTTCTAAGATTCTTTATTTGCTTCCTTCTTCCAAATCCGTAGCACACTCCTTTAAATAGTCAACATTTAAACTATGTCGTGATAATCAGATATTAGCATTAGACTTACCATTACATGATGACTAAATTCATGTCCCTGAATTTAAAACACATTTGAAACATGAAAACAGAATCCCCACCCAAATTGTTTTACAGCTCAAGTATTTATGCTGAAGCTTGATAAGCACAATTTTCACCCACGCCCGTATTTTGGTAAAAGTTAAAGCACAACATTTTTTCATTGTTTAACATAAAGTTTAGCTGGTATGTCAGTGTTTGTCAATATGTTACAAATTGTTATTTAACTTCTTGAAGTTGACTTTTGTTTGATGGTTTTATATTGACGTAACTTTGTCTTATTTAACTACTTTTTGTTGAAACTCGAATAGGTTTCATCTACATAAATACTGTCACCAGAAAAAGAAGACATTAAATTTTAGTATATCAAATATCATTTTGAATACTAGACATTTTGACTTAGGTGTGCATCATGGACGTACTAAGAATTATGAAATTAAGAAATTATGTTTATTCTCAGAAACGTAATATATGACAAACAAAGTTAAGTGCAACACACGCTTGTAATTGTACTCACTAAAAAAAATCTCAAACATGTCAAATTTGTAATAAATGAAAATTTTAGTTGACATACAGGATGCAGTTTTCGAAATCGTATACATATATCCCCCATTGGACTTCGGCCAAGAGGGCTTGCAATTCAATACATAGGTTTGGTATTGGTGGCAATAGAGGAATGACTCGGTTAGATTTATTAGTAATCGTGCGAACGCGATTAAGCGCTAACTCCACCAGAGAAGCATCCAAGAAGAAGCTCATGATTATGTCTACGCCTATCTGAGATAATTCTTCCTGATATCTAAATAGGTATAATACCATAGTAGATCACCTCTTTCCGGCTAGTGATAGACACGTGCAAAGAAGATGTTCAGTGGATTCTTCCTCAACATTACATCTTCTACAGAAGTTATTTCCCCTGACCTTTACTCTCTCCATAGGTCTTTCAGTGTCCCATCAAAACTGAATCAGGCATTGGTACTTTAGGCGTGGCTAAAAACAGAAGCTTCATGGATCTCCTTCTGTACACTGTGGGATAGATTTTTCACTGTGGGATAGATTTTTCTTGGGCGTACACAATGAGCACACCATCATATAAGAGCGCTCTTGCAGATATGCTTACACGTCGCTAGAGGCATGCCAAAGCGCTGTTATTACTCTGGAACCTATAAGGTAGATCCTAGTCTGGCCAGCCTTTCCCCTCGGCTATTCGGTAGTATGTCCCTGTGCCCTGCCACCCACATGGGGTGAATAGCGTACTGTTGGGACATATCGTTAAGATATCTTGGACAGTCCTGGGCATATGTTGAATTCAGAAAAACTGATTCCAGGAATTTAATGGCCGCCTGAATGCACGAGAAGATATTGAACCCAAAGACTTCTGGACTATTATTATTCCACTAATAGCCAAACTTACAGCCAGATACATGCTCCAATGATTTCGAAATATACAAGAAAGGATCAAACCTAGCTACATAGAGTAGATCCTACATGATCACACGGAATCATCTGTGCAGAGATTTTCATAAATCCTTTGTTATAAGGATTCCTTTTCGGTATTTCAATGCATTACTTTAATGACATTTTTGAAGTAATTCTATGAGAAGCGTTCAAAAACATACAATTTTGATATATTTAAGTGCCCTAAATAGATGATATTGTATAAGCAGACAAGTGTATATAATGAATTAAATGGAAGTTATTTCCCATTAGTCTCACGCAGGTCTACCAATCAGACCGAGTACCGTCACAATTGGAACAAGCATTGACATCTTGGGTTTGGCTTGCTATAAAATAGCAATCAAATTTTTATTGTCCACACACAATATATCCATCTCGATCTTAACTTGAGGGATACTGATTCAGGGGATTACCAAAAACTGCTATACGTCTGCTGGCATCTTACCAAATTACTAGAAATTCCACCTGATGAACGCTAAAATGAGCAGTCAGTATTCGAGATAATATTTCTAGGTATAGGGTAGACTCCATCCAATCGTATCACTCATTTTCAACCCATTTGCGTAGAAAGACTTCCTTTGTTCCAGGAATCCGTTTCCAGTATGAGAGTGGTTGTGCTTTCGAGTCGTCTAGAAATGTCATAATCATACCATGCCCGATTGCAGAAGTTGCCATGACCTTGATGGAAGACGTATCAACAATTTTGCTGCCTATAATGCCCACCGGCAAAACTACATTCAGTACATCAGTGGGAGTGTTACGCATATCACCCGCAATGCTTGTCGTCGTCATTCTCTGACCATCTTTCAGTGGGGCACAATAGGTTAGATTCCGAAACACCTTCTACCACACGATAACCCCATAAAGCATTATGGATTTAACCACCGCTGTATAAACAGAAATGGTATAAAAACACGATCACTACTCAAAACCACCATATTTCGTATTATAAATGGACTTAAATGGCATCACGTATTCTTGAAAGGAATACCTTTTGTATGAGGACCTACACTTCCCTATACTTACGAGTTCCTGGGTGTACCGGTTTATTACACCCAGTTCTTATCGTTTCCTTTAATTTTGTTTAACTTTTGTCAATTTTGAATTTTATGAGACTTGCCCAATCAACTGTACTTCAGCTTACTCTATATACAAATTTTGGGGCCGACAAATTTGTGTTTAACATTTTTAGAGTAAAACTAGCTGACCCTGCAGACTTCGCCCTGCCGACAAAGAGTATTCAACGATGTCATGGCCACAAATGAATTCACACATTTTATATAGGAAAACACATCATGACAAAAGTGTGCGTAAAACGGAAATCCGTAGATATTTGTCGATGTTTTTTTGGAACGAAGTTATGGGCTAAATGAAAAAATTAAACAACTTTTTTTTTATCAACCTTATTACATCCCAGTATTATCAACTATATTGGATACTTTTGCTTTGGTTTGTGTCTAGACTAACATATGGAGGGAAAATTCTTGTTTAGTGGGAAGTTTCTACGAGGAGCGCCTGTAATCAATATCTATTTATATAAAAATGGATGTTTGTATGTATATTACGAATGGACTCGAAAACGGCTGGACCGATTTTGATAAAGTTTTCAGACAATATTCAGAATCATCTTGCGGGTGACATAGGCTATACAGCCAGGGTGAAAGTGGGCGGTGCCACGACCCCTTTTCAAAAATCCCTCTGACGGCTTTTCTAATAGACCAATAGACCGATTGTTACGAAAATTTCACAATATGGTACTGACGAGCTGCTGATACTCCTTGGCTATACTTGGTTGTGATAGCATAAAAGGGCGTAGCACCGCCATACAACTTGAAATTTAAAATGGCTATGTCACATGAAGTGTCATACATATGAAGATGAGATTTGGTATATATGTTTTTGGAACAGTACGAATTACAGCCAGTGTGAAAGAGGGCGGTGCTACGCCCCCTTTCAAAGAAACCGATATAACAGCCATAACTATGGTTTGAAACGTAATGGAACAACAAATAGTTGGCATTACAGCTAGTCTATTTATATGTCTATACATATATAAGTATAGCTGGACCCAGCAAACTTTGGTTTGCCTTCAAAGTTTTTGTAATGCCCAAGGGTGAACAAAATTATTTTGTTCCATTATGTTTGCAGTAAATGAATATATCTGCTGGCACTCCGACACGGAATAATGCCACGTTTAGTTGACAATGGGCAATGTAAAATAACTATTTGTTAGAAGTATTTGTTTAGATTTCGATCGTGTGCTGATTTGTCTAAAATGCTTCTCATTACACTATAATAGCTGTACCCGTTGCGCTTTGCTACCCCTGAATTGTAATTTTAATGAATCACAATTTTGTTATTTTTTTTTTTAATTTATTCAAGTGCTCTAGAATATACAATATGTCTAGTTTTGCCATCTGGTGCAAATGTATATTAGTCGGAAGGTTGACATACACGTGAACATGCAACATATATTGTCCTTGGGAAAACACGGATTTGTCAAATTTAAGCGACTGCCCTTGCGCTTTATTAATGGTCATCGCAAATGGCAACAGAATCGGAAACTGGAATCTTTTGAAATCGATGGGCATGTCTGTAGGTATTATGGGAATGCGTGGAACCAGTACATCAGTTCGTTTATAATTTCCAGTGATTATAGTAGCCTCTATAAGATTATTCTGCATTTGTTTTAAAAAATGCATTATTGGGATTAGGATATTTAGGATGCTCACGAAACTGACCTCAATGATTTTCATATTCATTCGTACCTGTGTTCACTTTCTTAACGTCATAGTCTGACCTTTTTAATAGCCGTATTTGTATTGGGTTTCCCCAAAAAGTAATTTGCATCATATCAGTAGTATATGTACCGAACCTCACATTCCTACACTGTATCAAACAATTGTCCGTACACCTGCCAGTTGTGAACATTTTTCAATGTATCTCAAAAGATATATGGCCGATATGATTCAAAAATTTGTTTAAAGTTAGAAGCATTGAACTTTAAAAGAAATGATTTAAATCGAATCGGGAATGTATTTTTTGAGACACATTGAAATATGTTGTCAAGTGCCTGGTTTACGTACTATTGTTTGATATAGTATATTTAATAGACAAATATTGACGCGTGTGGGCAGCACCACGGCCCTTTTTGCCAACTTGCTTTCAAATAGCCAGTTCGTATATGTAGGCCAACTGTAACATGCTTTGAAATTTGCAGGACGATCAAACTATTATTATGACTGCTATAACGGTTTATTTTAAAAGGGGCCTGGTATATCCCACTACCACTCTGGCTGTAATTCGTAATGTATCAACAACATACAAACCAAATCTCATCTTCATACCTCTGACAGTTCATCAGATATAGCCATTTTAAATTTCAAATTGTATGGACGGTGTCACGCTGCTTTATCCAATCACTACCAAGTATAATTAAGGACTATCAGTAGATCATCAGTACCACATTGTAAAATTTTTGTAACAATCGGTACATTAGAAAAGCCGTCAGTGCGATTTTTGAAAAGGGAGCGTGGCACCGCCTACATACAGCCTGGCTGTAATTCATACTGTACCAACAACATATATACAAAATCTCATCTTTTTACGTCTGATAGTTCATGAGATAAATTTAAAGTTGTATGGGCGGTGCTACGTCCCTTTATCCAAACATTTCCAAACATTGCCAAGGATTGTCAGCAGGTCATCAGTACCGCATTGTGAAATTTTCATACCAATCGGTATTTTAGACAAGCCGTCAGAGCGCTTTTTGAAAAGGCGGCGTGGCACGGTCTGGGTCACCGTTATCATTAAGGGGTATGAAAAATAGATGTTGGCCGATTCTCAGACCTACCCGATATGTACACAAAATTTCATTCATATTAGTCAACTCGTCTGATCGCAAAATAAAACATTCACAAATCGATGTCTAAATGCGCAATTGTGGATAAATCTAAATTTGTCAATTTACAAATCGAGTGATACCAGCTTTACAGTTGCGTATGGGTATCGACGCTTTTTTCGCTCCTTCCAGTATGTTTGGCAATTTGGCAAGATTAATTTTATCACCATTGAATATAATACTTATAGATTCCACGTGGCAATGTTAGGGGTTGGATGCAATACGAATCAAAAGATGATATTATTGACTACCTCACAGCCCTATACGGAGTCATTGATATATAGAATATTCAAAGTTATTCTGATAAATGGTATAAGAACACAGTATTAAATTAATATTAGAACCCAAGCAATTTTTAATATTAGCAATGTATGTTTGTTTGAGTTATAAAACAATTAAAATGTGGTTATATTCTTTTGAACCCAAAAAAAAGAAAAGTTTTCCACACTACGACAGAAAAGTACCGTTGTAATCCACTTCGACCTGATTTTATCTTATTAAATAGTGAAAAGCAGGTTTTATTATTTCTCTGAAAAGTCGAAATCTGTCGGTTTCTGCATTCACAATTTATAGAGATTTTTAACTTAAAATCCCCTTGGTTTTAGCTCGATGAACCACAGTGTATGTGTGATGGTCATTTTTTAACCGTGCTCAAAATTAACCAAATTTATGCTCATACGACCGATTCACACTGTCTGGTGGGGGAAAAAGTGTGTTTTATCCACTTTCCAAAATGTACATTCTTTTGTCTGATCGTATGATTATTCGCAAATTATTCCATACGATACTAATATTTTGTATATATAAAGTTTGCCTTTAGCTAAAGTACAAATCTCTTTGAAAAACAAAAAAAAATTTTAAATTTAAAAACAAAAAAAAAATTAAGAAAATTTTTTGTATAAAACAAACCAAGGTACATTTTCAGGGGTGGACAAAATTAACTGTTTTTGTGAGTCGAAGCGAAGTGAGTCGAAGCAAGAGTTACTTTCTTGCTTCTCGTTCAAAATTAGAATTGAGGTAAATTCTGTTTTCATATTAATGTCTTTTAATATTAAATATATTTCAACTGTGTACCTTTTTATTCTTTAGGCTTAGGTGAGTTTGTCCAACGCGGCTAATTTATCGCCCAGACTTAAATTTACAAATATATATTCACGGATAAAGTCAATCTTATAAGTGGAACACTTTTCCGAAATTTGTGATTCTTGTTTTCAACTTTTGAATTTGATCAGAACCATAAATCTGATTCAATGCCACGTGTAGATTCAATCGACCCATTTCATTTCGGCAGATCCCAATTCCGATATTAACAAATGTTTTCGGATTTCGGAATATGAACCATAGGTTTAACCACTCCAGCTTCTACCGTTTCGTTGGAAGTATAAATAATCAAATTTAGTTTCACGCTCCGTGCTCCACCTCCAAGAAGTCTAGCTTCTACCATTTAGTCCGAACTTTCAATAATAAACATTTTCGAAACAAAATTTAAAAAAGCTTTTTCTGTTAACTTCTTATTCCTAGACGATTCTAAGTATAACACTTATAACTTGGATTCAGTGCGGTGCATCTTTTTACCGCAAATAATCAGATTTCAACAAAAAATTCTTAATTAATATCTAATCCATAAGGGCAATACGAGTACACATTAGGGTGGACCTTGTGTCGATATTTTGGTAGATGAGGGCTCTATTCCGTGCCTTTTTGAAAAAAAATGACAATGCCGAAAAAAAAAATTAAAAAAAAAAACATTAGGGGTTGCGCACGAGCCGAGAAAAAGGTCCACTTTGCCAAAATTAGGGGGGAAATTGCCATAGGTCATCAGGGGTCACCCGTAGGGGGGAAGAATGTATGGCCGACCCCCATTAACTTTTTACCGCCAACATTTTCCCTCAAGACACCCACCCCCTATCTCCTCTCCTTAGGGGGGTCACCATACAAAAATGGAGGTTGCTCAGTATTTTCGAAAAACACCATAGGTCATCAGGGGTCACCCCTAGGGGGGCAAAATATATGACCGACCCCCATTAACTTTTCATCCCCAACATCTTTTCCGAACAAACTTACCCTCTATCTCCACTCCTTGAGGGACTCCCCATACAAAAATACTGAAAATCTATGTATTTACAGTTGCACAATATCGAGATTTTTTTGATTTTTTTACAGAAATTCCACCAATATTCAAGAGTGGTCATTGTGTAGAAAGTCTTGAAAATTTGAAACGCACACGTGCTGAATCAGGTACATAGGCACCCTTAGCAAAATAAAATACGTAGTAGTTATAAATAGCAGTTCATTCATCGATTGTTGTCATTCAACAAGTGCCGACGACCGCGAAAAGTAAATTGATTTTTCTCCCGTTTTTTAAAAGTTAAGATGACAACACGACTTAGATCGCGCGACGATATTTTTTTGATTGGTTATCCAAGCATGAATATTTCGGGGAACAAATTACCGTCGAAGAAGCATGTGCTAAGAATGCATTTCTTCAACATTCGCAAACGAAACATGTCGAAGAAAAATAGTGCGGTTATAGTCGCGGACGCAGTGATGATTTTTTGGCGCCAAGCAGCTATTCCGACGAAAGCCAGAGGAGATGTTACAAGAAAAATAGCTGCGCTGCACGATGAGTGGGATGCTTTAAGAAAGTCATCTCACAGAAAGACTGAGTCCACTAGAGAAAAAGAGAATACGTTTTCTGATAGCTTGGATAATCTTTTCGACATCGCACACGCCAACGCCCTTGAGAAAATGACAAATACCGAAGACATTGAGTTTCTGCTAAAGCAAAGAGAAGATGGCCGGCCAGGAACTATGGGAGGTGTGGACGCTACTGATACTCGAACGAGGAAAAGAAAAGCTGAGCGCGAAGAACAAGAAGAGTTGCGACGCAAACGTGCAACGGAATCTAGTAGAGATCGGTTCGCTAAAGGCGGTAAGCTATTTCGCGCTTTGTGTGTTCGTCCAATGTTTATATTCAAATGAAATTCGTTCAATTGCAGTGGCTAAATTTTCAAGCAGTGATTCAAGCGATGATAATGGGAGACAGGACGAAAACTTCCCGGCAGAAGCTGGCCCGTCAAATGTTGGTGACAGAAGAGGTTACAAACAATGTTTTACTGAACGAGTCCTATCAGCTTTGGACAAGTGCAAAGTGACTGACCGAGACGCAGTCGGCATTATGATAGCGGCGGCAGAAGTATTTGGACGCGATCCTCAACAATACACAATAAACCGTACGTCGCTTCGGAGATGTCGGCGTTCAAATCGAGAGAACATGCTGAGTTATGTGAAAGACAATCCAGAAGTAAGATCGCATAGATTTATTTGCTCTCATTCAGAATTCTTATTCTTCAACGCGTGTCATTCATCTCCAGCTTGTCGCAGCTAAATCCTTCGTAGTCCATTGGGATGGCAAAATGCTTTTGGATTTTGTGGGTACAAAGAAGGTGGACCGTCTACCGGTAATTGTCTCGTACGGAGAAAAAGAACAACTTCTTGGAGTTCCCAAAGTAGAAGATGGGAAAGGAAAAGGCCGGAGAATAGCACATGCCGTTTATCAACTGTTGGCATCTTGGCATATGACACATCGAATACAAGGACTTTCTTTCGACACGACATCAACGAACAGTGGCCCATTCTCCGGAGCCTCAGTTGCTCTTGAGCGGCTGTTGGGGAGAGAAATCTTATATTTACCTTGCAGACACCACGTATACGAACTGGTGCTAAGGGAAGTTTTTGAGACAAAAATGGGAAAGACCAGTGCACCAGGCGTTCCTTGCTTTGACCGTTTCAAACAGGAATGGGACGCTGTAAAGGTTAAACCATTCCATTCTGGCTTGATAGACGATCAAGTCGTCAGAAAAATTCCTGTGGCAATGCAAGTCGGCATAAAGAAGTTTTGCTTAGATCAATTGAAGGAGAAACACCCTCGCGATGACTACAAAGAAATGCTACAATTAATTCTTTTGTTTCTGGGTGAAAAACTTGAGAATTACCATTTCCGACCTCCAGGACCCGTTTCCCATGCTCGATGGATGGCAAAAGCCATTTACAGCCTCAAGATGTCTTTGTTTCGGAGAACTTTTCACTTATCTGTATGTGAATTGAATGGTATTCGACACGTTTGTATTTTTGTGGTGCGACTTTACGTCAAGGCATGGTTTGGTTCTTCTCGAGCAGCTGAGGCGCCGAATCAAGATTGGAAGTTTTTGAAGGACATCGTCGAGTACAAGTCCGTTGACCAGGATTTATCTCGGGTAATGATAAAGAAATTTATCGGTCACCTATGGTATCTCGCCGATGAGCACATAGCCCTTGCCTTTTTCGATGACAAGGTTTCAAATGAGTTGAAGGCCAAAATGGCCCAAGCATTGCTAGAAAATGAGAATGACGAAGGTGAAGAAGATGAAGAAGACGAAAAAGGTGAAGAAGATGAAGGAGACGAAGAAGGTGAAGAAGATGAAGAAGACGACCGGTTCCCCCAGCTCCTCGCGTCGTAATCAAAAGCACCAGCGTTAAAAAAATCGAGGTGAAATTCAAAGATGTGAATGAGGAATTCTTGGCTAAAGACTTGAGCAACTTTGTCTTCATAATACCAAAAATTTATTTGTACGATTTGGAATATCGCAAGATTTCATTCTTGTAAATCCAGCAACCTGGAAATCTCGCGCAGACTATCAAGAAGGTCGTAGAATTGTAAATAACTTGCGCGTTGTGAACGACACTGCCGAAAGAGGAGTAAAAATGATACAAGATTATAATAGAATACTGTGTCAAGGCGAAGAAGAGAAACAGTATTTACTACATGTTATCGATTCTTACCGCAAGAAATACCCATCAGCGAACAAAAATATGTTAATTTGACTATATTATATTAAGAGTGCTTAGTAGTACTACTCAATTACAGCTTCTTTTATTTTTGTATGGGGAGTCCCTCAAGGAGTGGAGATAGAGGGTAAGTTTGTTCGGAAAAGATGTTGGGGATGAAAAGTTAATGGGGGTCGGTCATATATTTTGCCCCCCTAGGGGTGACCCACGGAATAGAGCCCTCATCTACCAAAATATCGCAAAAATGTCATTTCAAGGTCCACCTTAGTACACATCCCAAATTTCATACGTCTTTGTACTTATACAATAGAATGTTGGTCATCGCAAAATAAACTCTTCTGTACTGAATTATTTAGTGCTAGTTTTTGAGGTGCGAGTTAAATTTTGTCAAATGGTGTACCAGTTAAATATTAACTTCTGTTTACTTGACTAATTTGGAATAATTAATCATGTATTAACATAAAACAGACCTACAGCAATTTGAGTTTGAATTTACTTGTATAGAAACGACAATGACATAATACAATTTCCAAATGGGAAAGTTGAGAAGTTTGTAAATTAATTTTCATGATTGAAAAGTGTAGATGAGTGTAATAGTATTTAATCAATTCTTCCATTTGTTTTCATATACTGTTCTCATTAAACACTTATTTTCAAACAAAAAGAAAGATGTTTAAAGTAAATATATGTACGTGTATCGTATATGAAAAAGAATGAATGAAAGGAACTGAAATCAACACTCAATGATTTTCTTGGAAGGTGAAAAATTTTTTCATAAAATTTTTTCTCCTTTCTCTAACTAATACCGAAAACCGGTTTTTGAAAAACTTGTTGACCAACCAAATCGCAAACTGGGTTTTGAAAAAGCGATTATTTGTAAATCTTGGAAACCGGGATAATTTTCGGTAAAACCGTTTTATTAAAAAAAAATGGTTTCCACTTTGTTGATAAAACCATTTTTTTAATAACCGGTTTTCGGCACAGGATAACCGGCTTTCGGGGGTTTCAATGTTATGCTGCTCACTCAGTTCTTCCGCCCGTAAACCAATTTCGGGAACCCTATTTATAGCTGTTCTATTATATTAGCATCCACACCAAATTTTATGATTCTCTTATTTACAGTCACGCCCATTTCTACCGCCCCCATTTAGGGTTTCCAAAAATCCCTTCTTAACTGGCATCTACTGCATAGGGGGAACAACCACCCCAAGTTTTATTATTCTATCTATAGCCGTTTGGTCAGAGCGATGATGAATCTGGTGAGAAACCGCGACGATGATAACTGCAATTAGTTACAATATTAGCAAGACGGTGACTGGCCTAGAACGCTAATGCACTGAAGAGAAAGGTCACACACTTCGAAACGATCGTCCGCCAACGTGAGCCCAAATACTGGTGCCTACTGTTTAAAATGTTTATAATTGCAGGAATAAACCCCTGATCTGTGTAGCTTGTAGCAAATGAAGGAATATTCTTCTAAGAAATAATTTCTGATCGAATCATAAATAACAAATATTAATGTTTTTGTAACTGACTTTTGCTGCGATTTTTGGTAAAACATATTACATATTACGCGAATAACTGTTAATGCAATTGTTGCGTGAACTGATTGTATCTGGGTTTTCAGATTTTATAAGTATGGTGGAACTCTTGGCGGTCAACAATTCACATCGACAATCTCACAACAGCTGCAAAATTGAACAACGCTGACCATCGATGTGTTGTCAAGTGTGTCAGTCGCTTATACTGAATCTGAAGAGGTCAGTTACTTCTCTTTTATTACGTATGGCGTATAGATTAATGAGCAAAAATATGAGAATAATCTTTTTTGGGTAAATTTTTGGCCTCTGATTTGAAAAAAGTCAGTACAAATAATCATTTACCTTCCATGCGACAAAATATAAATACGTGCCCTGAAGCACGTACACGCTGAAAAATATCGGTCCCAACAACATATTGTAGGAACCATGTACATGTTTGCAAGCTTAGTTTTCCTGAATATAAGATCTGCTTCTTTTTTCCATTGTTGTCTATCACATTTTGGTTTTCAGCAGTTTTCAACAAAAAGCCACATTTGGGTAATAAATGCATGTTTTATAACCATTAACCATTGTATCCCAAACATGTTATATTGAATATCAAAAATATAATTGTCCTGTATACAACGTTGGATATACAACACAAATGATACTAACATTCAGGCCGAAATATTATATGCATTCCACAATACTTTATGCAGGTATTAGATATTAGCAAATATATTTTAAAAAGAGTACTTAAAATTGTTGGACAAGACATAACCATATCACATTCGACATCGATTCGATTTTTCAAATCGAAAACAAATTGTATACTTTCACTTATACTTATAAACATAGACAACACCTAACCCCTATATGCTATGTACTATCAATAGCGTATACTGTACCATTAATAGTTATCATTAAGTATTTAAAATGTAGAGTACTAAGGGAATACCCGGTGCACTTGAGTAGCCCTCTATAAATACACCGTGTATTGTCCTATATAAAATGGGACTTGTCCCCATTTGCATCGAGTTTTGTACAAACAAATATATCGGCAACTGTGGGGTGAGGTATGTGTGGTTTAAGCAAAACATTTTTGCCTACATTGAAAATATTTCTATTGAAATGAGATTTAAATCGCAAATGAAGCTGAAATATTAAAATACCATACCCACGATTAGTTCGTTCATCCGTACATTTGTTGTATTTTGTTTTTGGGAGGGCTAAAGCAACCACACAATAGTTGAGCACAAGAGGACGATGTAGAATGCCAGATTTGAAAGTCTGTGGAAGAAAATAAGTAGCTACTCGTAGTATAATTTATTTGGGGAGTATTTGTAATCAATAGGCAAGTTTGTGAATAAATTTTCTCACATAACAAACAACAAAGTGAAGTTAATAGAAAAAAGATCTTGCAACCACTTGCGGTCGTTTGTATGGTTTATATTAAAGAATAATAGATTATTTTAATGGACGTTGGGAATTGAGATTAGCTAAGATTCAGCTTCAGTACATAGAATAAAAGTGCTTTAAAAGGACCGCAAGGAAATTTGTTGGCAAATATGCATACAATTTACATATTTTCGAAATCGTTCAAGGTATATTGCCTCGTTCGAATTTTCTTGTGTATAGCAAACATCACTGGAGAATTGTATCTGTGCTATTTAACCACTTGAATGGAATCAAAATACTAATGAACGCATTAAGACATTTCAGTTTTCTAAATTACAGGGTAACGGCAAAGACTTTTGCACATGGAACACCGAACTTTTTTTGATTCGCAATGAAAAAGATAAGGTCGTCAGTGTAGCACTATTTCATTACAATCATATTTTACAGAAACAGACCCATGCCCCAAATTGACAAATTTAATAAGGTATATTAATTAAAACAAGTTTCGAAAATGTAAAATACATTTCATTATGATTATGATTATTAAAAGCAAATTTAAAAAAGGATTTGAGTACTTGAGTTAAATATGGTGGATTGACTCAAAATCTCATTAATTTATATCTAATTACTTGCTAGTGTCGACGTTAGTATGCGAGGTAGCCGCCACCGTACGAAAGGTTATTCGCTTACACTGAACGGAAAAGCATAGTCACAGGGATGAAAATGACTAAAATGACCAACAACTTTTGTCATCGAAAGTGAGCTAACGTATAGTTTCATTCCCGCTACGAAAATGTGTTCATCAGCTGCAAATTCTTCATCACTGTGATGAAAGTGTAGTTGTTGCTGCAATGAATTTGATTCATTATTGTAACGAATTTGTTTCGTTGCTGCAATGAATTTGTTTCATTGTTGCAATGAATAAGTTTCGTTCCGGCAATGACATTTTTTCATTGCTGCAATAAATGTTTTTCATTAAAGCAATGAAGTCGCTTCGTTGCTACTATGAATTTGTTTCATTGCTGCTATGAACTTGTTTCATTGCTGCTATGATTTTGATTCATTGCTGCTATGATTTTGTTTTAAGGCTGCAATGAATATTTTAAAGCGTGTTTGAAATTATTTATTGTTAATAGTACATAAATACACTGCTAGTATTACATTGCAGGTGTTTTCATACCAATTTTTTGAATTTTTGTTTACTAATATTATTAAATATATTGTAACCATTCCACTCATCTGGAGAAAGATTATGGTAGTCGAGCGGTTAAGTATTATTGTGGCCGTTGTAGTCAGGTCCTGCAATTGAAAGCAAATATAAGGCATTAATTATTAAAATTTGTATTGAAGATATGCACATATCTACTTATGTGTGTACTTACCATGAATATGAGCTCTACTCCCATATGGGTTTCATTACACCAATTGATCTATGTTTAAAACTTCCTTTTAATTAGTACCACAACATTGTTTTCTTAAGATATGTAATTGTTGTTGTGTTGAGGGTTCTGTCATTCAATTGTAGCGCCACATCTTCACGTGATTAAGCCAGTGATTTCTCTGCAAGCCGTTTTTCAACTTCTCTTTTATTTATTTTAACCAAATTTGTTAAAATTCCGATTGGATTCATTTTATTGTTCGTAAAATGTTACTTTTTATGATCGTCTTACTTGAAACACTTTGTTCATTTGACTTCCTCGTTATCATTATTTCAAAGACCAAGCCAACGGAACAAGCGCGACTGAATTATGGTTAAAAAACACCAACATGTTGTTGCGGTTTGTACCGTCACGCTCATACACACACACAAATGTGCACACATATTTCGGGGTAGATGCGTCACTTTTTTTGCTGTCATGTTGCTCCTTGCATTCTGTTCATTTATCGCTTTGATTTATAGACACTCAACCATATAACCACATAAATTCACATAATTATATTTCATAAATACTTAGATTATTACTAAGTATAACTAATTAGTCTATTTTAACAAATTTATTTAAATTATTCCGACGGAGATACATGTCTACCACTTTCGGATGTTGCAAAGGAACTGATATAAGATGTGTTCACGCTCACCATTATCTCTTGCTGGCCTCTTTTTTACGCTCGCACATTTTTTTGACTGCCTTTCTCTCTGTATCTTCATAGAAATTAGTTTCGTTGCAATAACGAAATTGTTTCGTCAACGATAAATGTTGCGAACCTCCGAAATAAATAAATAATAAAAATAAACTATAAAAGGGAAGAGATAAATCAAATATCAATAGTTTAAATCACATGCACTTACTTGTTTTAAATTTTAATCTATTTTTCTGCAAAATTCAAATTAAATAAAATTGTTGCAGAATCGAAAAGTAAAATGTTGCAGCAACTAAATAAGAAGTTGTCAAGGAAATCATGTATGAAATGTTTCGTTGCAACGACTAACAAAGTGTCGTATATACGAAACTTTTCATTGTACAAACATGTCAAATTATCTCACGCTTTTGTGGCTTATTGCGATTAATTGCTATTCTTTATACTCCAGAACGTCAAAAAAAAAACTGATATACGATGCCATTGGCAAACTTGGCTGTTTTTTCCAATAATGTTATACTCATTTCTCCACATTGAATATCCTACGAAAATGCATTAAAGTAAGGTAGAATGTTTTAGATAATGCTTCTATTTGTGTCATAATTCAGGCGAAAGTAAAGTTATTTTAAAAAATCAAGGTTCAATTCGAGGGATTCATCGGTCATTATATTTGAAATTATTATTCAGTGATGAAGCACACTTTTCGTTACTTTTAAGTTATTTGTCAGTAAGGTGAATTGCCGCATTGTCGTGATATAATTACGCCTAGAAAAATGCACCGTCTGCTGCGATTTATGGGCCGGTGAAGTCATAGAACCATGTGCCTTCAATAATGATTATGGTCAGAACGTTAGAGTCAACAGTGAGTGGTACAGCGACATAATTACTAACCTCTTCGTTGTTCAATTGGAAGCCATTAATGTCGAAGATAAACAGTTTCGGCAGGACGGCCCCATATGTCACACAGGGCACAATACAACTAATTTAGTGAAAGAAACATTTGACGAACTTTTATTTCCAGAAATGGATTTATTATCTGCCCACTTCGACGTTAGATATTTTCCTCTGTGGATATGTAAAGGCCCATGTATACGCCGAAAAACCAGAACCAGTTCAGCACGTGGAAGCTAACATTCGACGCGTTATTGCCGGAATACAAACTGATTTATTCCGAAGAATGCAGAAAAATTTTGTCCTCCAGACTGCGCCATAGCCGAATTCACATACAGGCATAGACTCCGGGTCACTTATTTAAAGGAACTAAAAATGCCATATTCAGCAGCCTGTTTCCTTTGCAATTTGTAACCGATTGCGGAATTTTGAAATGGAAATGGAAGCTAGACATCTTGAGATACAAAAAATTATGATAATAGTGGTTTCTTAGCTATAGAACTTTTTTGGAGCAATTTATAAACAAAAGTCCAAAGATGTGCTATTTTTTTTGGTTCACTTAAATAAAGGCACTTTAACTAATTTTAATGAAAAACTGTTTTTCTTGTTTTCTTAATTTATTTTACTTTATTTAAGAACTATTAGTAATGGCTACAATCCCCTTTGTTTTTAATGACTTCAAATATACGGGTTTAGAGATAGATAGAGAATTTATGTAATCCAACGAAATATGATTCCAAGCACCCTTAATGGCCTGCATTAGCGACTGCTTGTCATCAAGTTGTCTACCTCCTTCATAGCCCTTACGAGATATCCAACCCACGACATTTTCCATAATGTTTAGATCTGGCGAATAGGGTGGCCAGTCAAGAATATTAACATTTTGGTTTGCAATGAACTCCTTTACTACTCTGGCATTGTGTGTAGGGGCATTATCCTGTTGCAATATCCAAGATATGCGACTAAACAGTTCACTGCACTTCAGAAAAGCCGATTCCAATAACGTTTTATAGCTTGCACTAGTCATTTGTGCACTTTGAAATTCTAGATCGAACGCTTTTCTTTGCGCAGAACATGGAAATAATAGTTGTAGCCATCAGGCCCAACCAAAGTACACTTCTTCTCATCTTCTTCTCATCCTTTCCTTACGAAGAGCATTAAGTGTCGGTTTTTTTTGCACTTTCAGATATTTAAGATTACTCTGCGTAACGATGACTTGCTCGCTTCCACTCCAGCTTCAGCTCTTATTTTTAACAAGGATAAGGCAGAATTAGAATCAATTCTGATAATTTTTCTTTTCTCATACGTAGATAAAGACAATGAAACCGTTCCTTTTAAATGTTTTCCATGCGCCTCGGGGTCCTTGATGTAACAGTCGACAACTGTGGTGCTCCGTCCAATTTTTCTAGCTATTGCGCGGTTAGAATATCCTTCGGAACGGTAAACATCGATTTTAGTTTTTTCCGATGGATTTAAAATTTTTTGTTTTCCCATTTTGACTCGTAAAATGATTAAGATGTAATAAATTGTAATAAACAAACGCTCCCTACTAACAATCATCGCTTACTTTAAAAATAAAACAAAAATAATGAAGTGCCTTTATTCAAGTGAACCAAAAAAAATAGCACATTTTTTGGACTTTTTTGTATAAATTGCTCAAAAAAAGTTCTTTAGCTAAGAAACCAATATTCTCATGATATGTTTTATATCTCAAGTTGTCTAGCTTCCATTTCCATTTTAAAATTCTGCAATCGTTTACAAATTGCAAAAGATACAGACTGCTGAATATGGAATTTTTAGTCCTTTAAATAAGTGAACCGGAGTGTATATATAAGTAAAATATCAAGTTTCAATTCGAGAGACTCATCGAGCATTATAATAATCGTTTCCCATTACATCCCATGAAGGGATTGGAGAGAGCTTCCCACAACCAGTGGCCAGAACGGTAGAGTCATCATTCTGTGGTACAGAGACATAATTATTAACATTTTTGTTGCTCAGTTTGAAGCCATCAAGGTTGAAAATATGACGTTTCGGCAAGATCATATGCCAGACAGGGCACAATACAGCTAATTTAGTGAAAGAAACATTTGTCGAACGGTTTATTTCTATAAATGGATCTATTATCTGCCGACTTCGAGGATAGATTTTTTCCTCTGTGCATACGTAAAGGCCCATGTCTACGCCGATAAACCAGAACCAGTTCAGCACGTGGATGATAATATTCGATGCGTTACTGCCTAAATACAATCTGATTTATTGCGAAGAGTACTGTAAAATTGGTCCTCCAGACTGCACCATATACGCGGTATCATGGTCGAAATCATATTCAATCCTATATGCGATAATATTATCTTTTAAATAAACCCAATTGACTTGATACCCAACGACCCCAATTGCATAACACGGGGAAAGTATGTGAGGTCAGAATATCTTCAAAACGATACAAAATTTTACAGTGGGATTTAGTAAAATATAATTAAAAAGATCATAATGATATGATACTTAGGCTTCAAACCTCTGATATGTTTTTCATTGATTCCTACAGAAAAGATGAGTTAAATCTACGAATAGGAATTTAAAGTATATAGTAGTATATTTGAAAAACTATTCGTTGCTTCTGTCAGTAAACAATGTTACACGCCTTCACCGACAACCAACTGTAGAACTGTAATTATTCATTTCAGGTGCAATATTATGGATGTTTTTTAATCTATTTCCTGCTTGAGTACAGTAGTAGAACACAATATTAAGAAAATACATTTCTTGATTTTGTCAATTACTGCTCCATTTTAATTTATTGTTCAAGTTGCTTGTATATTTCTAGTTCTTGTTTTTTTACTTAACTTTTGTGTTTGTGACACTTTTTGTTTGTATTGTTTTGATCATATTTTGCATTATAATTTTCTGCAACAAATTGTTAGCATTTCCTCTTTGAAATTCTTCGATAGCTTCTCCTCGGTATTTTGTATGCAATATTCGTATTGTTATTTTAAGTTTCTCATCGATATCAATGGATTTGATATCATTAGTAGTTTTTCTTGCCTTGCCGTTTTACAAGTCGTGGAACACAGAAGCGTGGGATCATCAAATGGCATTACAAAGAAATAAATTGCTTCATTTCATCTTTGACAATCATGAAATGTTCGAGGTTATGACAAAGGCAGGGAAAAATAAGACAGGTAGTCGCAGTACTTGCTGTAGTTTTTGAGGCAAAATCAACATGTATGTGTAAATTATTTTGAATTTCCTTTCAGTTAAATTTAGTATATGTAAAGGGTTTTTCAACAGAGACGCTACAAAAGTAAATCGATAGGGACAGCAAACGACGCCACATTTTTTCCCGCTCCTTTGACATGTATCTTCAGTAAGGTTTGCCATTTCATCATGGAAAGATATTCCAGCCAA
Source organism: Phaonia tiefii (assembly GCA_963931995.1). Lineage (NCBI taxonomy): Eukaryota > Metazoa > Arthropoda > Insecta > Diptera > Muscidae > Phaonia > Phaonia tiefii. The sequence continues at coordinate 160,034,771 of OZ008370.1, read as the reverse complement.
CAACGAGTCGGAATTATTAAAATTTAGTACCGAAATTTGGAGTCAGTGGCCTCAACTTTAAGAGGCCAACTTTAAGAGGCCTCAAAAATCAGCGATGAGGCTCATTTCTGGCTGAATGGCTTCGTCAATAAGCAAAATATTCGTTATTGGTCAGACAGCAATCCACACGTAATCCATAAGTCATCATTGCATCCCGAAAAAATTACAGTTTGGTGCGGTTTATGGGCCGGCGGCGTCATTGGGCCGTACTTCTTCCGTGATGATCAAGACCGGCACTTTACTGTGAATGCGAATCGCTACCGTTCAATGATAACCGAATATTTTTCCCCCCAGTTGGATAATATGGACTTGGAGGACATGTGGTTCCAACAGGACGGCTCCACAAGCCACACAGCGAATGCCACAATCAATTTATTGGAAACCAAGTTTGGTGAACGTGTTATCTCACGAAATGGCCCAGTCGATTGGCCGCCTCGGTGACGCCGTTAGATTTTTTCCTGTGGGGCTACGTCAAGTCTATGCTCTATGCCAACAAGCCAGCGGCGATTGATGAACTTCGTACTAATAACGAACGTGAAATTGCAGCAGTATCGGCCGATTTATGCTTGAAACCCGTCGAAAATTGGGTTCAGTGGCTGGACTTCTGCAAGCGTTCCCGTGGTAGCCATGCAAAAGAAATCGAGTTCCATACATAATGGCATCGAACGTACTTTCACAGGAATAAAGAATTTCATTGATAACTAAATCCGGGTTTGTTGTCAATCCTATATGCGATAATATTATCTTTTAAATAAACCCAATTGACTTGATACCCAACGACCCCAATTGCATAACACGGGGAAAGTATGTGAGGTCAGAATATCTTCAAAACGATACAAAATTTTACAGTGGGATTTAGTAAAATATAATTAAAAAGATCATAATGATATGATACTTAGGCTTCAAACCTCTGATATGTTTTTCATTGATTCCTACAGAAAAGATGAGTTAAATCTACGAATAGGAATTTAAAGTATATAGTAGTATATTTGAAAAACTATTCGTTGCTTCTGTCAGTAAACAATGTTACACGCCTTCACCGACAACCAACTGTAGAACTGTAATTATTCATTTCAGGTGCAATATTATGGATGTTTTTTAATCTATTTCCTGCTTGAGTACAGTAGTAGAACACAATATTAAGAAAATACATTTCTTGATTTTGTCAATTACTGCTCCATTTTAATTTATTGTTCAAGTTGCTTGTATATTTCTAGTTCTTGTTTTTTTACTTAACTTTTGTGTTTGTGACACTTTTTGTTTGTATTGTTTTGATCATATTTTGCATTATAATTTTCTGCAACAAATTGTTAGCATTTCCTCTTTGAAATTCTTCGATAGCTTCTCCTCGGTATTTTGTATGCAATATTCGTATTGTTATTTTAAGTTTCTCATCGATATCAATGGATTTGATATCATTAGTAGTTTTTCTTGCCTTGCCGTTTTACAAGTCGTGGAACACAGAAGCGTGGGATCATCAAATGGCATTACAAAGAAATAAATTGCTTCATTTCATCTTTGACAATCATGAAATGTTCGAGGTTATGACAAAGGCAGGGAAAAATAAGACAGGTAGTCGCAGTACTTGCTGTAGTTTTTGAGGCAAAATCAACATGTATGTGTAAATTATTTTGAATTTCCTTTCAGTTAAATTTAGTATATGTAAAGGGTTTTTCAACAGAGACGCTACAAAAGTAAATCGATAGGGACAGCAAACGACGCCACATTTTTTCCCGCTCCTTTGACATGTATCTTCAGTAAGGTTTGCCATTTCATCATGGAAAGATATTCCAGCCAACAACGAGTCGGAATTATTAAAATTTAGTACCGAAATTTGGAGTCAGTGGCCTCAACTTTAAGAGGCCAACTTTAAGAGGCCTCAAAAATCAGCGATGAGGCTCATTTCTGGCTGAATGGCTTCGTCAATAAGCAAAATATTCGTTATTGGTCAGACAGCAATCCACACGTAATCCATAAGTCATCATTGCATCCCGAAAAAATTACAGTTTGGTGCGGTTTATGGGCCGGCGGCGTCATTGGGCCGTACTTCTTCCGTGATGATCAAGACCGGCACTTTACTGTGAATGCGAATCGCTACCGTTCAATGATAACCGAATATTTTTCCCCCCAGTTGGATAATATGGACTTGGAGGACATGTGGTTCCAACAGGACGGCTCCACAAGCCACACAGCGAATGCCACAATCAATTTATTGGAAACCAAGTTTGGTGAACGTGTTATCTCACGAAATGGCCCAGTCGATTGGCCGCCTCGGTGACGCCGTTAGATTTTTTCCTGTGGGGCTACGTCAAGTCTATGCTCTATGCCAACAAGCCAGCGGCGATTGATGAACTTCGTACTAATAACGAACGTGAAATTGCAGCAGTATCGGCCGATTTATGCTTGAAACCCGTCGAAAATTGGGTTCAGTGGCTGGACTTCTGCAAGCGTTCCCGTGGTAGCCATGCAAAAGAAATCGAGTTCCATACATAATGGCATCGAACGTACTTTCACAGGAATAAAGAATTTCATTGATAACTAAATCCGGGTTTGTTTTGTTTAAAAAAACTTTTGTAGCGCTCTTATTGAAAAACCCGTTATATAACTACAATATCGTGGCCATCGGTGTTGCAATGGTTAATGTGCACTGCTCTTGTGCATCAGAACGTGTGTCCGATCCCTGTTCTACCCATTTTACAAGACCACCGATCAAGACTTCAAAACACAGCCGTGAATCAAATGCTTTGTCAACATTTTGAAAATATATTTTTCTAATTATGCTCAACAGGGGACTTAAACAAAGTGCCATGATAAAATGCAATTTATTTTACCCAAATACACTAGGAATCAAAATGTGCACGGCCAGTGGGGGACTATTCAGCTCTTCAATTCCCATCTTCTAAAACCCCCACAAAATTGAAATTCCTAGAAACTCGATTTCCAGTCCACTCTACTTTTCAGTTGTGTGTTGCATCTTGAGACGTTACAAAGATATTCGGCATCCACAATTTCAAATATAAATTTTTCATCTGACTTTGTCTAGCTTTTAATAACGAATTTAGTTTAAAAATACATCTAAAATTTGGAATTTAATTTCAATTTCAAATCATACTTGTAGAAAATTTTAATGATTTTATTGGTAAGGCCTATCATCGACATTTTTGTTTTTTTTATCATCGACATCGACGTATGAAATATAAAATCATTCAAATGGCTTCCACGTCTTGCGTTACAGTACCTTATCCGATCTACTCAATTTGTCAGTACATTTTTGATTGTTTAAGGCCTCTATCTCGAGAACAACAGAAAAGATTTCGCGTTATAAGGTCTCTTTGGGCTTAAACAGAAAAGACTTCGCGGCGCCCAGAGGAAATTGTCTAACGGGATCAAATCAGTACTGCGGAGCGGCCAATAACTGATTATGCGGTTCTTGACAACAGTGTGTAAAAGATCGATTGCAACGTTGTCTGTGTGGCACGTAGCTCAGTCCTGTTGAAACCATACGTAGTCCATGTCATGCCCTTCAACTTTTAAGAACAACAACTCGCTGAACATGGCACGGTAACACTCGCCATTGACGGTAACAGGGGCTTCTTACCCATTTTCGAAAAAAATGGGCATATTAATCAGCCATGAAAACCCCGCATCAACAGTCACTCCTTGTGGATGCATCAGCTTCTACTCAATGAATTTTCGAGTGCCAACTGCGGCAGAATGCTCATCTTCAGCCAAGCGATATACATCCCATTAAGCGAAGCGAAAACGCATCAGAGAGCACGTGCGGGAAATGTTCAATTAATTAGTGTTCAATGGCGAGTTGATGTTAAGGGCTGTTCGTGTACACTTTAATCCAGGGTTTCCCAAAGTGAGAGTCGTATAAAGTAAAGAGAGGCGCCGTGAGTCGATACTCTATCATTATTCGAAACCACAAATAAGTTTTTTATAAGCAAAATCAAACTTTTAACTGAGTACCATCGTATTTTATTTTTGATGTGTTAACATCTATACCCGCGGGTAGGGACTAAATTCACAAAGTGAATACATCCAAACACAGTTTGTCCGACTGCGATCACACAGATTGTTTGGCATTAAACTCCTCCAAAACGGCTGGACCGATTTGTATGAAATTCTGTGTGCATATCGGGTAGGCCTCAGAATCGGCCAACATCTATTTTCCATACCCCTAAATAGTGGGTGTGGCCGTCGGTAGTGCAATGGAAGTATGCGCGGCTCTTGTGCATGAGCACGTGGGTTGGATCCCTGCTCTGACCACCATAAATTTCCTTCGACGGCGGTCACCTCGCTTAGTGACGGCGACGCTATCGACTACTTAGCCATGAAAAAGCATCTCAAAATACCGTTCGGTACCGGTGTAAAATTGTAGGTCCCAATCAGTGACTGTAAGACTAGAACGCACATAGCTCACTCGTTTGTGAGAAGCTATCCATAATCCCTTCCCTAATCGTATCCTTATCCCTATGTATTTAAATGATAAGGGTGACCCACCGCTATATCGAACACAGATTTGTCTGACTGGGAAACACAGATTGTCAAACTTCGAAAAAACACACACACTGATGTAGCGGCAGCGAATAGTTGTCTTGTGTGGGTGGGGAGCACTCTCAGAGCAAAGAGAATAATGACGTGGTTATACGTATATAAAATTGAGATAGCAAGAGAGCAGCGAAGATTGTGTGAACTTGTGTAGCGTATGTACGAAGATAACAATGTATTTATGTTCATATATCTGTTGCTTTGCATTCTCTTTGTTTTTCGTGGGAATAAAACAAAAAGTATTAAGCAAGAAAATAATGACACATGTGCTTGCACTGGACTTTAAATAATTGTAAGTAAGTTAGCATTTGGAAGATCATAATCACCCAACTGAGTCTTCTTCGACTACTTTTGCTGTCGAATATGAGTCATGTTTATGTTTTTTAAGTGTTTTATTGAACATACACAAACAAAATATACAACAACCAGAAATAAATCATGCGGGTGTTTCAAATATGCCTGTTTTGATCGTTGTTTTGCAATGATATTTCGCGCATCAGGCGGATGGTAAAGTGCTCGTTATGTCATAGCGGGACAACTTGCATTGTTATTAAAGCAAGAGTCGAATATGATTACAAAACCGACTAACAAATGACCCAAAAACGACTCAGAAATGTTTACATGGTGACACGAAAGCGACTCGAAACTGACCAGAATAAACTGACCTGAGTAACGGCAACTTCTCAGATTTCTTTTCTCGATAATATTTCCATATTACTCATAACAATACTAGTAATTATTAATTGAAGACCTCGGTGCAAGAACCGGGCAAGTCCACTTTTTTAGAATGTTGGGAAATCGAAAAAAACTTAATATTTTCGCTAAATTTTAGCAAATCATGGTAAATAGTATGAGTTCATTTAGTGTAACATTAGATAAGTTATATTCACGTATAAAATGCTTTTAGTTAACATTGTAGAAGCTAAAAAAGTAGTTTGAAAAAATGGACTTGCCTGTTTCTTGCCCCGAAAAGCCCAAGTTTTGAAACTACAGTCAAAACACGTGTAATGATTTTGCATTTTTTAATTGAAAATGAAATATGTAACTAAAACTATTGTAAACGAAGAATATTTTAAACATAGGAAGAATCGCTAACATTTCCTGCGTCTTGATCTTGGTTAACATCGCCAGAATTTGGGTCCTCTCCGTCAACAGTGATATTTTCAAATATGAGGATTTAAGGGTATATACTTTTGTACCAGATCTTTTAGATCCTTTATTTTTTTAGGGTTTATATCCAAAGGTGTGAAGTATGCTTTATTATTCGGCATTGAGAGTGGGATATCTCCTTTTTCATTAATAGAAAATTGTGTAGAATTAAGTAAATCCGAACTTACAGAGCATTCAATAAACTTGTTATTTTTAGTGTACTTCATTAACCTATAAGTTGATATGGCCAATTTCTCCTTTTTTGGTCCTTTAGGAACTGATTTAATTAACTGCTTAAAATGGTCCGAAAAGTTAAGGATCATATCTTGTTTAACAGGAACTACCCTAAATTTTTTCGAAGTTTGTTCTACTAGCTTTATCCATTCTGACGGTAGGTATATTCTTTCCTTCCGCCTTTTATTTTTTTCTATAAGCCCAAATGACCTATCGCATGGTAGAAAACTGTGTCCTGGTTCTGGATATTGGTGATGTATTTCACTCATATTGCCACTTTCGTTTACCAGTGTGAATAAGTATTTCATTAAAGTTTGGTTTTTGTTTTGTGCAAATGCATTGTCAGAAAAAATATTGAGTTTCTTTACTGATTCAGGCAAATATGTTTGTATATAATGATTAAGGAACGAAATGACTTCATTACTTCCTTTCTTAGCGGTACGCTCATCATACATGTAAAAGGTTGAGGTACGTATTTTTCCTGAATGAATACAAAAGTTGTATTCCCACAACTGTCTTTTGTAAAATACGTCTCCTGCTGGTACGTGAGGTAGTGGCAAATTCTGCTGGAAGTCAAAGCATAATACTTCCGTCGTATCATCTTTCTCACTGAGAGTCGTAACTTCTTTCAATTTCTTGTAAACCATTTCGGATTTACGAATATGGAGATCTTTTTCAGTCTGAAATGCTGTTTTATTTTCAGGACTTAACACGGCAAGCATAAGGTTTTGTAACTTGTCACAAGTTTGACATGTGTCGGACCTTGGTGTTCCAAAACTAATGTTATGGTTCAATACAAAACTGCGATTATAGTAGTCGTAGGTAACTTTCGGATTAGCAGTTTACCCCCTTTGATGTGCCTGGAAAACATCTTTTTTGTACTTCTCCAAATACAGCCTATGCATCTTGGAGATATTTAAATCTGCGGGCAAAAAAAACTTGCGGTCATTTTTGTCCCGGCTATAATGAGAACTCCTTCTTGGGAAGCTGTTTATATGATTTGCGATATTTTGAAATATTTTCTCTGGCATTTTTTTGGGGCGATTTGTGTGTTTTCCTCTCATATCAGATTCCACGGATATTTCAGTCTTTAGTGAAGAGGCAAGACGATCAACACGATGCTTAGTTACGCCATGAATACCGCAAAACGAATCTATAACAAAAACGTTAACACGATTAATAAAAATAAGCGAGGAATATAACATACCCTGTAAGAAAATGACGCCTCCTTTGGATTTCTTTGTCGTGTTCTTGGTCGCTTTCTTTCTACTGGTTTTGAACAAATCAATCCACCCAATTATAAGTCTTGCTTCTCTTTTGTTCCTACTTCGTTAAAAGAAGTGAGAATAGACATTCTTTGTGCCTCATTAATATTGTCAAAACATTTCAGCCGACAAGTGCAAGGCGCTCCGACGGTTTTTTTTGGGTACAACCTTTTTTACTGAATTTACATGTTCATCTCCAGAGGCTTTCGACTTTTTCCTCACATTTCTTTGCCAGCCACTTTCGTTTCGTTTTCGTTTCGTTTCTCGTTTTCTACCTCTTTTTTCTGTCGTCGTCGCCCCACTCAAACTTCTGCGAACACGTTTCGGCCGTTCATCTGATGCTCTACTTGTACTGGGTTGGTCCAAACCACTAGGTACATGTTCACTCCCCGATTCTTGAAAGGGCTCGCTTTCAGTTTCCGACGGCATTACAGCGTATTGCATGAAGCATTAAATTAAATTAATCACGCGATGACAGCTCCCACTACACACGTCAAATTCGGGCAGACTGTGGACTTGCCAGACTTTTGCAAATTGGAATTGTTGGATTTACCTATTTCTTGTACAAAAAGATGCGCAATATCAAATTCTATATGTTAAAGAGAATAACTTAATTTCGGTATAAAATGGACTTGCCCGGTTCTTGCACCGAGGTCTTCAATTACAAAATATTAAATTTGGGTATTAAAACGTTTTTGTGTTATACTTTGCGGTTAGGGTTTTATGACACTACCGCTTTCGGGCGATGTGACATCGCTGATTTTGCATAAGACATAAATATCATTTGATAATAAAAAGGGTTGGGGTTTGTGACATTCGTTTGGGAAATATGACATTTTCTTACCCTATCTCTTGGGCCTTATAACACGGTTTGCGCTTTATAACAGTTGTAAAAAAGTGCTACTGATCTCTACCAAATGTGTATTTCATTACCAGTATTCATCTTCGAAACGAATCACATCATTATTGTAACGTTAACTTTCGTAGCGAAAGTTCCCTTATTCTTTGTGCAGTGTGACACTTATTGCCAACAAACAAGAATGCAAACCATGGTAGAAATAGCATGGTAACAGCAGTAGCCGATGTGGTAATTGTGGACAACAACAATATGCATTTTGCATTTTCAAATTCATCAGAAATGTATACAACCAACATTTTGACTTTGACAGCTGGCAAGTGCCACGGCAATACAAAAATCAAATCAGCTGTTCTTATACCATAACTTGAACTAGTTCAACCACGATGAGAACTTTATTGAACTGTGTTCATATGGCGTATATTTCCGGCAAATATCGTTATGGTGACACTTATTGGGGTTCATGTTGGATTTGTTACAAGAACAATCAAACCCCTTCAGTCGCAATATCTCCAAATATTAACACCACAACATCTATGTTACATATGGTCACGAAAATTTATGTACACTTTATTGAGGTTTTGTAGGGTTTAGCGGTGTGGACTGTATTGTATGTTTTCCCTAAGTCGTTGGTGATGGAACACAGGGGAATCCAATCTGCAAAAATAGAAATTAGAGGAATTTTTTCATTAATTTCGCCCACTGACAAAATAATGAGATTGTACACTGGACGGAAAAGCACCGTCACATGAATGAAAATGTTCATCACACCAACAAATTTCGTCATTGAGAGTGAGCTAACGTACAGTTTCATTCCCGCTACGAAATTGTGTTCATCAACTGCAATTTGTTCGTCACTGCGAAGAATGTATGGTTGTTGCTGCAATGAATTTCATTGATTATTGCAATGAATCTGTTTCGTTGTTGTTACGAATTTGGTTCATTGTTGCAATGAATAAGTATCGTTCTTGCAATGAAATTATTTCATTACAGCAGTGAATTTGTTTCATTAATGCTATGAACTTATTTCATTGCTGCAATAATTTTGTTTCATTGCTGTAATGAATATGTTGAAGTGTGTTTCAAATTATTTATTGTTTATTGTACATAAATACACTGTTAGTATTACATTACAGGTATTCTGATAAAAAGTTGAATTTTTGTTTGAAAATGCTCTGAGTTTGCTAAATATATTATATCCATTCCACTCGTCTGGAGAAAGATTATGGTAGTCGAGGGGTTGAGGGCTATTGTGGCCGTTGTACTCAAGTCCTGCAATTAAAAACAAATATGAGGAATTTATTATTAAGATTTCTATATAAGATATGTACATATCTACGTCTGTCCTTACCATGTCTCTATGTTTTGTGCGAGTGTCCGCTTTACGGGGTTTGTGTCAATAGTTCCGGTGGTGAGTGGTGTGTGAGTAGTATGCTTCTGTGTCCGCATGCGTTGTGTGTTGCAACGCCGTTTGCCTCCCTTTTGTAGTGGTTAAACATGTTTCGTGATCCTGGCTTTTTCAACCTAGTTATTCAGCCGTTTAGGATCTTGTTGTCGGTACTGCTGTACCCTGCCAACACAGGGACTGCCAGTTCCCGGACTTCGTCGGAGTCGAATATGGAAGTGAATTAGTCGCAAGGTCTGACCAGAGGCCTGTTTCTGGTGCAGTGTGCTGTTTGGGAGTGACGCGTGGAAGGTCTCGAACTCGTGCCCTTTCAGTTTGTGTCTTGTGACCCATGGGGGCATCATCGGGCGAACCCTGAAGATTGGCTGCCGCTCGCTGTTATTGACCGGAAGAGGTGGAAACAGCCTTGCTCCCACGGTGAGAAAGCTGCAGCCGTCTGACTGTAGTTATTATACCGTTTAATTGCAATTTTAGTATTTAAATAGCCATGTTGCGTGATGTTGTTGTTGATGTTGAATTTGTATAATTGTTTCACGATTGATGCTTTTTGTTGCGGGGGTTACCACTCCCCTACTTAGTACAAAGTAAAAACTGGAAGCAGCTTCACTGCGAAACTTGGACCAGAGAGTATGCCTATCTGGTAACACGGGTGGGTCGGCCCCCTTATGGGAGTATCGTGCTGGCTGTGGTTGCCACCAAAATCGCTGGTAGAGGCTATATAGTTGCCTTGTATATCAGTTACTTGTAACGAAGTATGCTAGGCAGGTACATATCCTCGAAATATGGGATTCGTGGCCCTTATCACGGAAGAGGTTTAAGTAGTACCTCACTCTTTACCAAGGAGGAGTAGCTCATGTACAGAGAGTTGCTCAATTGGTAGCTCGTGGACGGAAGAAAGAAGTCGTGCTGGCGGATATGAGAATACGGGGCGTTTGTTCTCCCACGTAATAGTATATACCAATGGTGTAGGCTTCCTATTCCGGATCTCTTGGCAGCCCCTCTATGCGGGGTAGCAAGGATATGTCACGGGCGGCGCTAACAGTCGCATCAAACATGTTCTTGGTGGGGCGGTGCTAACCTGTGGTTAAGAACTTCACGTCGAGAACCATATTAAATCTCGCGGACTCTGTGCTTACCATGAACATAAGCTCTACTCCCCTATGTAGTTGATCACAGCAATTGATCTATATTGAAAATTTTGTTTAACATAGAACCACATCATTGTTTCTTAAATTATGCAATTGTTCTTGTGTTGAGGGTTCTGTCATTCAATTGTAGCGTCACATCTCCCTGTCATTAAGCCACTGATCGCTCGGGAAGTATTTTCTTCAACTGCTTTTTTATTTATTTTAAACAAATTTGTTAAAAGTTCAATTGGATGTATTTCATTTTTAATTAAATTGTTACTTTTTATGATCGCCTTACTTGAAACATTTTTGTTCATTTCACTTCTTAGTTTTCATTTACTTCGAACTCCAATATCAATACAACGAAACAGGTGCGACCGAATTATTGTTAAAACACGAATATTTTGTTACGATTTGTACCGTCACGCTCATATACACACACAAATGTTCAGTTACGTATTTCGGGGTAGTTTTTCTTCTATCAATGAGTCACTTATTTGCTGTCGTGTTGCTCCTTGCATTCTGTTTGTCTATCTATTTCATTTAAAGATACCCAGTTTACAGAAACGATCACAGCAAACACATAAATTTACACAATTTATTTTTCTGCATAAAATATTATTACTTTACTAAGTTCAACTAATTAGTCTGTTTTAACAAATTTATTTAAATTATTCCGACGGAGAAACATGTCTACCACTTTCGGTTGTTGCAAATGGACTGATTTAAGGTGTGTACGTGAACTAGCACTCGCGCTCACCATATCCTTTTGCTGGCCTCTTTTTTACGCTCACTAATTTTTTTGACTTCTTTTCTCTCTTTATCTTCATAAAACATAGTTTCATTGCAATAACGAAAATGTTTCGTTAACTATAAATGTTCGCAAAACTCTAAAATAAATAAATAATAAAAAGTAAGAGATATACCAAATATCAATAGTTTAAATCTCATGCACTTCCTTTTTTAATTTTTAACTCATTTTTCTATACAATTCAAATTAAATATAATTGTTGTACGAACGAAAAGTAAGTTCTTGCAGCAACGAAATGAAAAATTGTCAAAGAAATCATGTATGAAATTTTTCGTTTCAGCGACTACCAAATTGTCTTATATACGAAACTTTTTATTGTGCCAACGTAAAACATTGACGAAAATGTTTCATTCATTCGACGAAGCATTATTCTTTCAGTGTAGTTGACGGAGGAAAGAGAGAAGTAAAAATCAAATTTGCGGTTAAACCAAACCAAAGTAGTGACTTGTGTAAATACACACCGCAGTGGCTTAACGGGCTAGACGCTGCGTCCAGCGAATGTGAGTTTGAATCCCACCCGCGGCATTTACATTTTTTCACCAACCGGAGAAAACATTATCTCTTACAGCCTTAAAGGAAATTACGACCTCAAAGTAGTGTTTCATTGCCCGGAAATGGGCTGGTGCTCACTTTGAGAATGCTACTGCGAAAGTGATCAGTTTAAATTAGAGTTGAGAATTTGGGTTCATTCAAGTGAGCGCTTTTTCGAGTTCAGCTCAATAGAATGAACTAGTTCGTTCATTTAGTTCACTACTTCATTTTAGTTTATTGTATCATTTCAGCTCAACAGTTCATATGAATTGTGAATTTTAAACATAAAAATATACATAAAAATAAAAATTTGAAGGCAAAACATGCGCCTAAATTAGCATTAACATTAATACAATTTCTAAGAATTGTGAAAAAATTTTGTTACAAATTACGATTATAAAGAATCTAAAAATACTTGCACTCGAAGTCATTATTTCTTTCAATGACATGGGTCGCTTCATAAAGCTGACTATATCTCCGATCTGATATGGAATCAGCATATATTTGGGATGGGGATGTTATATGCTCCCATGGGGCTTATTTTGAATATACAGATAGTCCATTCACTTTAATCAGGGGTACCAAATATTGACACTCGAATTCATTATTTCTGTCAATGACATGGGTCGCTTCATAAAGCTGACTATATCTCCGATCTGAAACGGAATCAGCATATATTTACGATGGCGATGTTATGTGCTTCCATGGGGCTAATTTCAAATATATAGGTAGTCCATTCACTTTTTTGGGAGTGTCCAATATTGGCACTCGAAATCATTATTTCTGTCAATGACAAGGGCCACTTCATAAATTGGGCTATATCTTCGATCTGAAATGGAATCGGACAAAAAGTCAGCAGAAACGGATCCGTCTCGAATTCGTAACGGATTTATATGGCACACTGGGGCAGTGAAATTGAGATTTGTGGGATCCGTCGCGAATTCATTTTATTTCCAAAAAAACGAATCCGAAACCGATTCGAATAGGAAATTCGTTACGAGTTCGAGACGGATTCGAGAAAAAAAATAAAAAAAAAAATCGCGATTTCGAGAGGAATTTCAGACGAAACCAAATGAGTTCCGTTATGAGTTCGTAACGAATGTCTCGAATTCGTAACGGATTCACATGGCACATTGGGATAGTTTTGCCGAAACAAGAAAAACATATTTTTGTGGAAAAACAAGTATATCGCACACTGATTTCAAAAGCGTCATAACTGAAAATTTTTAGATTTTAAGTTTCTGCTTAATTGCAGGAGTCAAGGACCACATCTATACGTTGTATAGAACCGCTGCGCTGTTTATGCGGTTCTACGGTGTTAGGCGGTTAGACATTAGAAGTTTATTCAGCCTTGTCATGAGCGACCCTTTTTTATTGACTATTTACAACCTCATGAGGTCAGAAGTCTTACACATATTAATATAGATCATATAGCTCTGAGTTCCAGCGACGGCGGTACTCGCCGTTTTCCCTAACAGGACCATATATTTTACGGAGAATTTTTCTCTCGAATACTCCCAGGTATTTTTCATCCACTTGCGATATAACTCAAGTTTCGGAGCCATATGTCAAGACAGGTAAAATGAGAATCTGAAAAAGCTGGACTTTTGTCCGTCGAGAGGGGGCTTTGTTCCTAAACTGCGATCCAGGTTAGATAAAAAATAACCCAGTTCAATTTTCTACAGGAAGAAAAAGCATTTGTTTCTATATATTACGAATTATATGCTATATTCATTATGAATGGCTTCAATAACCCTTATTGACTCTTTTTTCTGTACATTTTTTTTTTTTGGCAAAACATCAGGTTTCAGAATTCTTGTATAAGTGGTTTGTGTCTTTGATAAATAAATTTATCGGATTAATTTATCTTCACACCCTTGTTTGAGCGTACAATTAATTGGAGTGACAATTAAAGTACAATTAATTTGTATGGGAACTTAAGTACAATTTATAGATGGCACATAAATGCTACAATTCATAATGGTGAAATAATACATTAGGAAATTATAATAAATTATGAAATATAAATGTTTCTTTGTATATCTCTGTCCAAATGTCAGTTTAGACATACTCCCAGCTCAGAGTTAGCGCCTGAATGGTTTGGATGATACAGCTGTGGAGGCGCACTGCACCGTAGCCAGCGATCTGATGGCCTCTAATATGATGGATTGGTCTGGCGTGATACCCCGTGTCATCTTGGGTGGTTTCGGCTTTTGTTGCGACTGTCTTCGTTGGATTAATCTTGATGTCGCTGGTCGCTGGTTTAGTAGCGTTTGGTGGAACCTCTCGCACTTCCTTCATCGGTCCCTTGATTGGCAAGCGGCCACCGAATAGCTTTTCGCCAGACAATTAAAACAATAGCCCTATCTTAGGATGACTGACTTCCTTTCTAGGGGGTTCTCTTTGAGGAACTTGCTGCAATACCGCATCGAGTGCAAATGGCTGTACAACGCAATTCGGTAGTCCGATTCGCGATGTGTTCTCTGCCTGACTCCGCTGACCTCGCGGCTTGTATTCAGGCTGTAGGTCTTAGAAAGGGAAAAAGAAGAAAGAGAAAAGAAAGGTAGTATCAGAAATATGTTTGCGAGATATGTTTAATGCGGATATACTCGTATTTCACAACTAACTTCAAAATCTGAATATCTATACTAAGTTCTTATAATTTCAATACACACACAGGTTTCACAAACGGATATGACAAATCAAATAAAAACTCAATTTAGACATCCTGTTTACGTATGTTTATTTCCTTTTATTTTCTTTAGTTATTAACATGGACTGTCAACACATATTACAATATAATCATAAACAGCTTTGTGCTGGACTACAATCAAAATATGTGTTTCGAATTTATAATAAATGTTGAAATCCAGGCACGGAACAATACGAACAAAACAATAACCTCGTTAGTTTGATACCAATAAATTTAAAGACAAACGTATTTATATTGCCAAGACATGGAAGAAGGGTGTAAAAAAACAGAGTTTACATAAAAAAACAATATTTTGATATATGTAAACCAAAAACAAAAATTTAAATAAGTTGTTATGTATCGTTTTTGAAATATTTTTTAAAAAAAAGTTATTCGGAACTGGCACTGAGTTGAGTTAGCAACATAATTTAAAAATGAATTAATGTTTTAAAATAATGTTTTATTAAAACCCAGAAAAAATACCTGGAAAGTTCATAAACTTCAATAACATTTCGTATACTTTTGATGTCAATATTAACTTAAATTTAGTTCATAAACCACACTCAGTCCAACTTATTATTTAGTGAAATTTGGGAAATTTAAACAAATATTAATAAAGTTAAAGTTTATTTGATCCTAGTACGTGTACGAATTGTCTGAACTTAAAACAAGAATTTAGTTGTCCTTTAATAAATATCCTAGAAATGTATAATATGTTACTATTTTTTTCAGATTTTAGATTATAAAAAACAAAACAAAAATGTACGGAAGAAAATATGTCCAAATTAAATTATTCCAAATCTTAATAACTAGCTTATGGATGTACTTGGATTGTGAATGTATGCATACTGAATTCTAGGGTACGCTTAATGGATTGAAGTTAAAGTCCAACATTGCCGTGGTTTAAGAAAAACAAATTCTCAATTGGAGCAATTCACTGTACGGGTAACTATTTATGTTGTGTGTATAATAATAAAAAAAAGCTGAAATTATTTTAATTGATTTTCAAAATATTCTCCATTATAATTAATGCACTTTGCATACGTTCGAACCATTTGACGAATTTTTCAACAGTCGAAAGTCGATGTCCACGAAGTTTATCTTTGATGTGCAAGAACAACAAGAAGCCATTGGGCGGATATAATGGGTCATTTTGACTGAAGAAGCGGGATTTATTTGTTTTTATCAAATGAGTTAACATTTAAATAAATAAAACTATAAGACTTAGAAACGGTTAAAATAAATTTAAACATAAAATATATATTTTTTCAAATTATCAACCTTCATTTAAATCGTCTTTTTATTTTAATAAACCAGACGACCAAAAACTAACAAGTAACAATGAGAAAACTTTCCTCTTAATCGGCGTTTGAAGTCGTCGACAGTGGTGAAATTTTAAAATAATTTATTTTGCGATCAGTTTAAATATTGGGTGTGTACAAGAGGCATGTATTATACCCTCGTTATTTTGATACCAATTAATTTAAAGACAAACGTTGTGACACATCCGGCGTTAAAAATTAGATATGTTACATTAATTAGAAGAAAAATCCAAAAAAAGACTATCAGATTTGAATTTGAATAGATGTCAGTAGCCTACAACTAAGCCCCTGGTGGTGGAGTTCCCAAACTTCGAAACGATCGTGACTTTGTGAGTTCAACTCCTGCTTCTGCCTGTTGAAAATTGTATGGAAAAAATATAACTTCATAGCTGTATTATACTTTACTATTTCTAAACACCAAAGCGCCATAAAGCGGGACTTCTCCGTAAAAAGCGGCACTGAAATCCGAGGCGAGAAGAGACAACGAAAAGCTGGATAATCCTGCCAAAAGTGGGACGGTTGGTCAGGTTAGTTATACGTAACCTGATCAACTGATTGTGACTAAACTGAGGGACACAATGGGTAAAAATCTGAATCTATTGGTTTTAAATAAAAAACTAAATAAAATTACTATTAGATTTTAGTTAAAATAGGACTACATATATAAAATTTACCGTTTTATTTCGTATATAATCATTCTGATATTGTAGATACAAGTCGGGATGACACACAAAACTGAGAGAGAGACGATTGGTCAGATTAGTCATACGCCATACAGTCCTGATTTGATATTTTGAGTGATTAAAATAGCATTTCTTTGAATCGTTTTGCTAGGCACGTATTTTCGTGATGGGAAATTATCCGTCATTACGGATGGTTTTCCTAATATCTTAGAAAACTTTTGACAAACTAAAAGTTTTGTAGCAGTGAGAACTTGTCAGACTAATAGCACAGTTGTAATATGAGCGTTTTTTAGGAAAAGAGCGAAGCTTTTGTCAAAGTACTTCCTGCGCGAACATTTTTTGTTTGATTTAGATCATAATGAAAGACCATTCAATCAACTGGTGTCAGGCTCGTACGTATAGATCTAATATTAGTTAATAAATTAATGGTGTCCCATAACATCCCATGAAAGGATTGAGGAGAGCTTCTCACAATCAGTGAGATGTGTGCTTTCTAGTTTTTTTACACTCACTGATTGGGACCTACAGTTTTAAACCGGTTCCGAACGGTATTTTGAGAAGCTATTCATGGCTAGGTACTCAATAGTGTCGCCATTACTAAGCGAGGTGACCGTCGTCGTAAGAAAATTAAAGGTGGTCTGAGCATGGATCGACCGAAAAACACTATCAATATATTCATTGGGCATGTTTTTCCACTAATCGACACGAGCGTTAGTTGGGCTTTCGTCAAATAATTTGGGATCCAACAAGAAGAAGTCGCTTTCGCGGCTAAATCAAGATGCAATATTTTACGTATGCTGGTGGAACTACTGCCTGAAGTTGCGACCTCAATCTTACAGTATGTCTCAAGACGAAACAAACAGGATGGCGCAACTGGCCATACAGCGCGCTTAACAATCGATTTGTTGCAAAATGAATTTGGTGGCAACTACTTATATATTTCCAGAAGTAGTCCTGTTCACTGGCCCCCTCGTTCGACGCGATCTAACGCCTTTGGATTACTTTTCATGGGGCTATGTTAAGGCATTGGTTTATGCCGACAAACCAGCAACTCTTGAAACCTGATTCATTCGGAATAGTAGACAAAAATTTTACTGATCGAATAGATCATGTAACTCGTAGCTGCGGCGGACATATACCGGAAATCATATTAATCGTATTACAAATAAATGTCAAGAAATTATGTACCAGATTAGAATAAAAAAAATGGTATTACATTAATATTTCTGTATTGTGTTATCATTTTAAGTTCTCATGCAGCTAAAAAAACACCCTTTATAACTGTCTTCCATTATGGCGCTAAATACTGGGCCATATTGCATGCTGACGAAATATCACTGGGAGTCTCTGACAGAAAAATGCTCAGAAAAATTTATAGTCCTCAAATAGAAAACGGGTTGTACCGACGACGGCTTGTACCGTTGTATAATCTGTATGCGGACTTCGACGTAGTTATGCGCATCAAAATAGTGCATTAACGCTGACTAGGCCATGGCAGTAGAATGAATCAGAATAAACCAGTGTGCGAAAGGTATTCGAAGACGAACTCAAAGTACATCGAAAAATAGGACTACCAAGATTTCGCTCAAAAGATCAGGGGGCTGATGCTGAGAGTCGATAGCGAAATAATTGCAAATCGCTTTTAATTCCGACAGTTCGCAATTTTCTAATTCTACGAGTCGATATGTAACGAATCGTTTTGTGTTCTAGTATTGTAAAGTGGAAACAAAAAATACTTGTCTAACACTGTATAAAAACGTAAACAAACAACAGGTTTCGTGAAAATTAAATAGAAAATTAAATTAAAATTTTTTAAAAACAAAAATAAATGGAATTTAATAAACGTTATTAATGGATCCGACTTTATTTTGTTTTTCATCTTCTTCGGATGAAGATTAAGAGTGTATTTTAACTGATACAAGAAAACAAATCCGTATAAAAAGTGATCCCTTAGCGTTGGCAGACTTAGGGTAGTATTCTAAAAGTTCCGAAAGTGAACGTTAACGCAAACGCCAACGCGAACGCTGAAGTCAAAAAATGGTAGTTTATATATCACATCGCGCTTGCGTTTGTTTACGAAAGCTGTTACTGACATCTGCGGTTTATAGAGTTGCCAAACTAAAATAAACAATTATAGATCAGAAAAAGTTATCTTGAGTGAAATGCTCAGAATGACAAAGATTACAAAATTTAGCTCCATTTCAGTAGATCAACAGATTTTAAGATTGCTATTATTTATAATACTGCAAATACCAACAATATTCACATAAAATGTGTAAAAAACTCATGTTATTTTGGGGTTCAATGTCCAATAAATTTCCCCATCTATTAGTTGTAGTTACAAAAATATATTTCCATAAAAATTTTAATTTTTCTTCTTTTTCATAGATTTGTAAAGCGTTTTAGATTATCAAAAGAAGCCTTCAATTATGTTCTAGAAGAAATAGAGTTTAACGGAGTGATTTCAACCAGCGTACCACCAAAAATACAGCTGGCAGCAGCTTTGTCTCTTCTGGGATCTGGGGGCTTCCAGCACACTGTTGGAAACGATTTTATTATTGGTTTCAGTCAAAGTGTAATAAGTAGAATATTACAAAAATTTATTATGGAAGTAGAAACTTAGTTGTGCCAGAAGTTTATAAAATTTTGTGCTGTAGAAAATGACGACTGTAAGGAGTTTTTCTTGAGAAAATATAAGATTCCGGGTGGTCTATTTGCAATATATGTACATATCTAAAAGTAGGGAAGTGTTTCATGTTTATTTTATTTAGTAATTGGTTGTATTGATGGAACGCATATCGGATTGCAGAAACCAAAAGAAAATGAGAAAATGTTTTTTAACAGGAAGACGTTTCATAGTCTTAATTCAATGGTTGTAAGTATGAGGTATATTCGAAGTATGAATATTTAATAAAAATTTATTAAATCAGATATGTGACCACCAATATAGGATTTTGGCCATTAATTCAAAAAATGAGTCATTCGTATGGAAGAAGTCCAACAAAAGAGCTCTTCTCGTTGAAAGTTATAGCAGAAGTTTAAAAAATGGCTGGCTACTCAGTAATTTTTGAACATTATATTTAGTGTTTATATCTCAAACTATTATTAATGATTTATATTTATTTCTTAGGTGATTCAGGTTATCCTCTTGAACCATGGCTGCTAACTCCATACAGAAATCCACGAGAAGATGGAGTCTCATTTTAATGATATTCATTCGCAAGCGAGATGTGTAGTTGAGAGAACCATTGGTATATTGAAAGCACGATGGAAAATTCTTTGCCATGATAAGTGGAGTAGATATTTGCCTGAAAAAATAGCTAGCTTTACAAACGTTTGTGCCGCTTTACATAATATATGTATTCACTTCAAGGTAAAAAATTATGAACACATTAAAACGCCAGTGGAAGTGAATATAGCGGAAATATACTATAGCAGTGACGCTAATATTTCTAAGAGAGATAACATCAACATCAAAATATTGTTGTGTAACAGTCAAAGAAACATATAGTTATTCTTTTGTTCCATTCATTTAATACATAAAATAATTTAATTCACTTTCTATTAAAAAATATAAAAAAATAAAAATAATTCATTTACTTATGATACATTTATATTAAAAATAAATTCAATTTGAAAGTTCATACTCTTTTTTTTTAATCAGCAATTCTATTTGTTTTATTTCCATGCTGATGGCAAACTCTTTCGGTTTCATTTCCAGAGACTTTTTTTAAATATCAATAAGCATGTCCATTTTTTGAAGCATCTTCATTGGACTCCATATTTTTCTTTAAAAGACTAATTTTTGTTTCCTTTGGCTTAACTTTTTTAACACAGGGTTTCGATCTTTTGTTGACTGCTTGGTCTTTTTCAACATCGGAACTTAAAAGACAAGCCAAATCGTCATCCAATGTTCTCTTCTTGGATGAAGTTGCTTCAGCTTTTTCTGGAGAACCACATCCAAAACTGCTTACATTCTTCAGAACTGCCATCTACTTCATCTTCAATTCCTGCAGCTTCCAAAATCAATTCGTCCGTTTGGCTCAAATGTTTTTCTTCGCATGGACCGCCACCAGTTCTCAATCTTGACATTTTGTTGAACGTTAACTTTTTCCTCACCCTTTGTTTTTGGTCAGCATATACCTTCACAGAAGCAAATGAACGTTAGTTATAAAACATAATGTTTTTAATTTTAAACATACTTTACGCCATGCTTTGGAGTCCTTAGTTGGTGGCCCCGAAGCGTTTAATTTTGTCGTTAGATTTTCCCACAATCTATTGACAGTCGCTCTGCCTTGTGCGCTGCATGTTATAATCCCTTTTGCTAGTTCAGAGTGCTCCGACATAAATTCACCCAAAATCTGCTTTTGTGTAAAGTTCATTTTAATTAAATTTGACCTAAAATGAACATATAAATTAGTTAAGGAATGAAAAGATAATTTTACTTACATTGTCTCTCTAAGATGGTGATGCGGGGAGTCCCTTTTTTCTGTGTTTTTTGGCGCTGATCTTTTTGCGATAGCTCATATGTCATCGTGCAAAATAGCGAATGCTTGCGGTCGATAGCTAGATCATTATCGACTCATAGCATGCGAAATTGCGATAAAGTTTACGCGATATCGGCTGACAGAATACCAAAAGTACGAAATTTCGATCGTATGGAAACAATTCCGAACGCTATTGACTCTCAGCGTCAGCCCCCAGGTCTAATCTTGCCTGCGAGCCGGTTGGGAAAACATATTGGACTCATTTTGTAAGGCCCTTGACCCCTCTGGGTTGTTTGAGGCCGCCTTAGTATGTAATTACCTTTATAAAAGTCTAAAAGCCAAAATTGAGTATGTGTTCTTGGAACACGGTTAACAAAAGACAAAATATATAAAATACTTTATTTCACTATCTCAGATAACAATAAATATTTTTTTTCTTTTATGGCACAGTTACACCTCACGGTAGTTTGCAAGATATCTAACTTTCAAAATGGGTTTGATATGTGTTGGAGAACATAACTATATTTTTCATAACTGACTGTGTGGTTCATTATTTTGATTTTAAGTTGCATATTCAGCTTTTCAGGACGTCTCATTGGATTATCAGTTTGGTAGTATGCGTTTATTCTAAATATGAATTTATTCTAAGTTCATTTATGTTGATTAATATGACATACGCGTACATGTGAATCTGCGAGACCAATTTTGTTCAGTCTAGTTCATACGTTAGTTCTTTGCACTAAAACTAATAAATTTGAAGGGCGTACCGTCATTTCGCCCAATGTAATTTCGCCCAAAAACGAAAATGACATAACGCACAAATATGTCAAGTAGCCCAAAACCCCAATTCCTAAAATGACATGTCGTCCAATAGCAATGACATAAGACCCAAAGTAAAATGGCGTATCGACCAAAAACATTGACGTACACATTTTTTGGGCGAAAAGTCATTTACGAAAAGAATTACGTTGTACAAATGTTTCCACAACGGAATAGCAGTAATAGCACCCTACATCATATAATTGTGCTAGTCGTTAGCAGTAATAGCACACTACGTCATATAATTGTGTTAGTCGTTATGTTTGGAACAGCTCAGAGGTCCTACGTTGTAAGCACGAGCTATGGTGTGAAAACGAATGACCAACAATGAAGTAGGGTGCTTGTAATTTTAAGCGCTAAATTTGCAGGGCTTTTGTTTGAAAAAGTAATATTTGGTGCATTCCTGAGACGTTTTTGCCATTGTCGAGTAGCTGTTGAGCCTCGCCGCGTGGGAGGATGGGTTGCGCCCGCGGCGGCCGCGCGTTTCGCACCGCTGGCGCAACCCATCCTCCCACGCGACGAGGCTCAACAGTATTGAGTCAAATAAAATATTTGTTATTAAATAAATTTTTTCCTGCGGGAATCAGGAAAGTACCCAAAAATTGGTTTACTCTCAGGTACAAAGAACTCTGGAGAGACTTGCATCGCCAACTTTTATAAAATCCCCAAAAACACCTCTGGAAGTTATAGAGGCATTCCAGATCGAACAAGGACGTTTTGTTATTTTTCTACTAACAATGTGAAATAAATATGTATTATTTACAAATTACATTGAAAATTTACCTACATATATTTCTTTTACAAATGTGCCCCTATTTTTGGGTATTATGCCATTTTTATTATTTTTGGGGGATGTGTCATGGATCGTTGTTGGCTTGGGAAAATGTCATATTGCCCAAAAAATTATGTCATAATGCCTAAAATTCCAATTTTTTTGTTTGACAACAACAACTGACATTAAAATATTTTGGGCGATATGTCATTTTAACCGATTTTGTTTCATTTTATCTATAAATTAGTGAAAATATTTTCGAGTGTATTTGATTTAAAATCGATTTGGGTTACGAAAATCGAAAGTTACAGTTTTTCATGCAAAGTTAAAATTACTCAAATGACATTGTTTCATATTCACCCATTTTATAATTTATACTGTTAAAAGAAAACAAAAAGGACAACCGTAAAAATTAGACTATGAAGAAATCTCCTTCGTGTGGGCTTCAGTGTAACCAAAGCAAGAATATTAATATCCCTGCAGCGGTGGCAGTAACCAGTGATCGCAAGTAACTACTTCAATAGTATACGAAAAGCATGAGTACTTACTTTTGATACCACTGGTAATTCCAAAGTTCCTCTTTTAAATGAATAAAACAAAAAGAACATAATTGCGAGAATCCAAAAAAAAAGGTGACGCCAAGATATATTTATAGAGGTAATAGCAGGACTACAGCTGACTACATCTTAATGTAATGCCAAACTACTACTTTGCTGTGTTTGTTGTTTCCTTTGAGATGTTTATTGTGTACAACAACTGTTGCTACTATCTCTATAAATACATATATGTATTTTGGGTGACGCCAATACGATTTGGGAGAAAGAGAGATAATGCAAAAATGTGCCGTTATCCCACGCAAATTCTAGTTGCGGCTGTGGGATAATTTTGTTTGGTGGCGTCAGTTATCATTAAAAGTTTACATTTACATTACATTTTTTGATTTAAAATTAAATTCCAAAAATATTTACTTCTTCGCAATCTAACGAAAACAAAAATCAAACTTTATTCCATATATCGCAAACAAAATTACTGCTGAGAGGTAATGACTTGTGTAGCAAGTGACTACCTCCTATGACATCCCCATGTTAAATTCGTCACTCATTAACATTGCCAGTGGTTTGGCCGGTAAGTACTGGTGATTATTGGTACGTCGTCAAATCACAAATCATTCACAACTTACCCCGACTGATGGGTATGATTCATTATTCTAAAAACCACACTAAAAATCAGTCTTGCAGAATTTAAAGCATTTTACAAAATGCTCATTGGAAATCTACTTAGTGATCTAATTTTGAAAATTCATATTTATTTTTACATACGTGATCCATTTTGTATAGAATTTCCTCAAAATGTTATAATAAATAATACTCAGAATTAATTCGTTGTTTTTGTAAACAAAGCTAAACATTTATTTCACTACACCCTAGTACACACACTTGTGTACGTCCATGTCTTACCATAGCAAACATATCCTAACATTACGACATGTGAAATCGAAATAACAATGTGTTGTCGCAAACAATAATATTGACACAGACTGTCAAGGATGTATGTAATTCTCTGATTCCTTCACACCTAAAACATATGGAGATTTTTCTGGTCCTTTTCAGCATGTGCGTGACCGTTGTTTTGAGTAGCGGAAATGCCTTTAGACCGAAGATCCCATTATAACCTTATCACGTTTGCTACACATCTTGTAAATTGCAATTCATAACATATGAATACATTTGAAGTTTCTTCCATTTGTTCGATTTTTGTTTAGTCATAGCATTATACATTTTCTTCCAAATAATCACAAAAAAAAGTGAAATCCCAACACATGTTGGCAATTTTCATCGAATTGTTGTGATGGCGATAAGGGAGCCGTAATAACTCGGAAATTTATATTGAAGTTTACCACAATGCGCAACGAAGTGCGAAATAATGTTGGCGGAAATGAAAGACATTTGTTTTTTTGTAATTGGTTTAGTGCAGTAGTTGAGCATTTTCATGTTGAGCATGTGTGAAGATTTTTATGCGAATCTCAACTATATAGAATAACAAGGGTACTAGGTACGATGACGGCGATAATCCAGCTTCATAATGAAAATGTAATATCATTGTGTGTAGAAATACTTACAGCGTCTGAGTACTACAAATATTTATACAGAAATAAAATAATAGCCATGGCCCTGAAACTATTCTACCGAATTAAATTAAATTAATCATATAGCTGTACAAATAGGTGAACGTGTGAAAATTCGGATATGTGCGAAGTTATATTATAGTTATCCCGGGCCGAGTACTGCTTTATTCGGTGCTATGAAATACGTAAACAATTTTACTGACAACAACCAAATATACTGTGATTTGTTTCCGTCACGATTTCCGCACGGCAGTCGCTTTTATTTGGGACGTGCTTTAAACGTAATACATACAAATTCTGCTTGCTTCCTAAAAAACGTAATGACTCTTTTTCTGTGTATTTAATCGATTTCATTTTATTTTGTGTCAATCGTTGGTTCTTTAGGTTGACTGGTATGATGTAGCAAGCATTTGGATTGTGCGGCACTATCATACATTGCTGCCTGGCATTTGCGTCTAATAAGAGGTTAGACACTCGTTAGCTGCACTCTTCCTAGCAGCTGGTGCACAATTTTGCCGAGCGTGAAGGGGGACTTACCATTGACATCGCTCTGTTATCACGCTTGGAACTATTGCTATTCTTTATGCACCAGCTGCTCTCATTCAAGTCTAGTTTCTATATGGAGCTTATATACTCAAATGGGTACACGCTGAAAAATCTGACTTTTGGTTTTTGTTTGGCCGCATATATAACGTGCCTGTAGCTGTCGCAAATATACTATACTTGTGCTCAAACACATTGTGTTTGCTACTCAATATAATATGTTTGAGACACAATGATTAATAGACCATAATTTGTGTTTTTTAGACCGAAATGTTGATTTTTTTGTTGAAAACCGCAAAAAACAAAAACGAGGCAGACAACAAAGGCACAACAAGGCAGCATATCTTCAATTAATGAAAACAATGCTTGCAAACATGTACATGTGTCCTTCAACATATTGCTGGGGCGAATATTTTACAGCGTGTATCAGCTGACAATCACTGCAGACAATTCTGCATAACAATTTACATGAAAATCCTTATAAAATTCAAATCACAATCAAACTGAATACAGCAGACGTGCAGATTCGGTGGAAAGTTTGCTTGAAAATCATTCAAATTATTGCTGAAGTCGATCTAAACGGCAGTGTTAGCAAATAAACTGAAATATTTAACCTACAGATACTCCATGAGACGGAATTGCATTTAACTCGATACACTGTGTGGTTTCATCAAGCTGCATGATCTGACCTTACTTTTTTTTAAAGAAAACGGACGTATTATTACGATCAATAGATACCGTCACTTAAAGAAGTTGAAACTGGTTTTTATTCTAGAACTACGACGAAAAGGAATCCCTTTCAAAGTTGTCGTGGTTCAACATGATGGTGCACCTGGTGCTACCCTGGCCTGTTATGGCAGAATTAAAGTGAAAAATTAACAATTATCTGACATCAAGTAATCAAACATACCATTGGCCTCCAAAGGATTCTTGACCTTACTGCACCTAACTTTGATCTGGTTGGGTTCTCCCAAACATATTCTGGAGGAACCATGTACATGATTGAAACGCCCTTCAAACAGTCATGTATTTGCAAGTCCCAAACACACTTGTATTTAAATGCAAACAGTAGCACGTTTACTGGAAAACGTGTATGTTTTTATGTGGACACATATGACTTGTTCATTAGGGTGGAGTGAAAATATTAATTTTTTATTTTTATTTTGCCTATTGTGACCCGTAATGGTCATGTAAAATTTAAGTTCCTGCAAAATGTTTTGTACTATCGTCAAACAAATGTAGAAGAGCATATATCATTGGTTCAAGAGTCAGGCGGGAAATATATTGCACGCGATTTTGAAAATCAGAGGTGATCACGAAAAGTATTGCAGAGTTTCTAACAGAACATTTTATTGACGAATTGGTGACTCTAGTCACTTATGTCATGAGAGTATATGCATCTATGTCAAAAACCAAACCTTCCTGTGAAAAAGAGCTAACCACTTATGGCGCACCATCAGTCTGTCACGTTACCTGGAAGAATCATTAACAAATTTAGTTGATCCAGTTATTTATGAAATGCAATCGTGCTGACGGACAAAAGATCACACGTCATGCAGCTTTGTCTTCGACGTATCATAAAAGCCAGGATACAATCAGAGTGTTTCAAGTGCCCCTTCTGAATTTTAAAGCTACGGACTATATAGACCTGATTAAAGATACTGATCCATCAGTCACTGGTAAACTTACCAGTAATAAACTGCACTGCAAAAATTAATTGGCAGTAAGGAAACTCTAAAGTACGATTTCCAGAAGTACTGTTGACACATACAGGTGGTTGAGCACACTGTAAAGCTTGTCACTGAATCTTCTGCTTCAGTGTGTGGAGCTGAGCATGAAACGAGCCCGTAACCGATATCATTTTCTCAACGTAACCAATAAAATTATAAAGGTCCAAATAAACATAATCAAAAAACAGAATCGAAGTTTCTTTTGAAACAAATTATTCTTTGATTTCAGTGTAAATGTATTATTTATTATAATTAATTTGATCAATATAAATCCACATTTATAAATAATTAATTCAAAAAATTAAAAGAATTTAAACGGCCCTTTTACAGTTACTTGCATTGAAAGCATTATTTGTTTTTTTTTGTGAGAATCCGCTGCTCGTATACTTCTCCTTTCTTTGTTGTCTCTCACGTTTTTGTAACCAGAAGGCTTCAACTATCCTGATATACTGATATACAAATCTAGCTCATGAAAGCGAAGTGTGTATTAATTACTTGTATTTTTTTTATTATATTTCACATATGGTCCGCCGTTCCGATTTTCTCAGTAAACGGTCGGACATTTTAAGGCCTTCACGTTGTTGTACTTTCCAGTTTCTGTTCTCAAAATCGTTTATCACTTTAGTAGCATAAATAGTACATATACACAAAACACCTACATAAAAACCAAAGTAGAATCACAAACCATTTAACAGTCCGAGCCTTTCTTTATTCTGTTTTCACTGATCAAGTGCTTTTGATATCCTGTATCCGATGAACCCTTGACTACTGAATACATGAAACTTCATTTGCAATTTACACACTCATTCAGAAAAGTTTATAAATCACTGACTGAGAGAAAAATGCAAAAATAGCGATACACACTTACAATATAGACTCTCTAGTTGTCCCTCTGTTATTGTCTTCGGCTTGAGAGAGCATAAACAGCCCAATAAACGCAACTGTATTTGTATTACAAACACATATATAGCTGAGTCTCAAACACACATATTATAACCTATAAATCATTGTGTGATTGTAATATTGAATAGTAAACACAATTTGTTTGCAAACAAATATATTATATTTGCGACGAGCTCCAAACACACGTTATACTTGCATCCAAACAACAACAAACGACAGATTTTTCAGCGTGTGCCAACAGAAAGTTACATGGCCAATTAAGGCAATCCATTAGAATGATAAATTTTTAACCCTGAGACTGGAGTATATTTTTGTAAAGGGTTTCTTAAAGTGATACTTTTTCCATTAAAACTGAATTTATAATTTTTTTAGTCGTCTTGTATATTCTTCTGAAATCCAGTAGATATTCTAATGACCTTACATCAACATTAAGAAAAATGTAGCGAAAATCTATTTTATTGCATAAATAGCGAAAATATCGGACCAATAAATTTCAACGGACGGGTTCTCAAAGAAGGAATGCGGTATTGGAACTGTTAAACCTGCATTTTGAAGGCAAAAGCTAAAATTTTCTGGTGGCATATCAAATTTTGTGAATAAGGCGAAAGCGGGTTTGGTGAATAAAAATTCTGAGGTCAGACTCTACAAAACTATATAAAATTCGACTTTATCTGCCCATGAGATTTTTAAAAATTTGTCGACCAGTTTAGTTGAGCCAATTTCCACTGCAACTCTCGAGGCTCTAATGAATACCTTGTTGACAATGTATCGCACAAGCGTCACCGAGCGTGGAGGTCATTTAAATTTATTATTTGTTAAAGCCATTAAAACCCATAACACCAATTTCAGTCTGGAGCACCGATTTAAACATACCATCACCCTTAGTCATCCATAGGGTGAAACTTTCACTTAAAAAAATTGATATATTTGAAGCCGACCAACGTTCAGTTACCCGAATGGACGTAGTAAATAAATACGTCCATATTCAATATCAGATTGCCGTTCCCCAAAATATTATCTAATGTTCAAGATAATTAGGACCTGTTGAAGTTTTTAGGACTTTTCGTCCAATATTTACATGGGGAAGTAATTAAATGGGCGTGGCAAATTAGTGCATTTTTGTATACAGTAGATTTTGACCAAATATTGGCTAGTACCAAATTTGATTTCGTATCGCATTAATCAACTTGACAGTCGCTAAAATTTTCTATCGTATATGGGGTACACAAATCCTCATTTCCTTTTTAACTACAAAGTAGCTTTTAAGAAAATATAGCCCAGCACCAAGTTTCCTTAAGATCGTTTGTGATGTACGGGAGATATATTGTCTACAAACCGGACCACCGCCCAACATTTGTATGGGAGGTATACAAATGGGGGTGGCAAAGGTGTTAGTTTTTAGATACCAAGTAGATCTTGACGAAACCTTGTCCAGATCCAAATTTGATTAATATCGGTTGTAGTTTACGGGTGTAGCAAAATTACACTTGTTTTAGTAAAATGGATGTAGTAGCAAAATGACCTTTGTCAAACTGAAGGCTAATACATATTTTTATTACGATCGGAAATATTTTACTCTGCATATTGTATCAGCAAAACGGACGGTCCTGACTTTTGTATGGGAGGTGCCAGAATGGGCGCGGTAACCTTAGCAATGTTCTTCAGTTAAGTAGATAGTTAAAGATCATTAACCAAAGTTTGGATTGAAGCTAATCACATATAACGGACAACATTTTAGAAGTAACATGATATATCGATTTATATGGGAGGTACTAGAACGGGCGTTTTTCGATACTCTTTCGCCTATATAAATTGTATAATTCAATTTGTATATATACGATTGATGATGAACCGATGGTATCAATTAGGGCACAGTAGCTAGGCGTCTGATGACGAACTTGTCACAGAGACATGCCAGTGAGTGTGCTAAACAGAATTGTCTATTAATCCAACAAAACCCAACCATTTTTCAATTAGGGAAATATTCCTGACCTTGTAAACTTGTAGTAGGGATTTCTCATACATTAGCTGAAATGAAAACAAACGCAATCGGTCATAAAATTCAATTTAAAAACGGAAATATTTGCTAAAAAATATTCCAGATAGCAAATTAATAGCCTGTTTCACTATCTCGAACGAAAAGCTAATCTAACGAAAATCAGTCACTCACAGTCGACTCAAATTTTGTTTATCTATGTCGATATTTTCGTTCGCCTGACCTCATGTTTGTTCTTAAGTGGCAGCACAGTCGAAATAGAGAAACCAAAATTTGTACTGAACAATTTAATGTTTTCATTCGACTTGAAACGACAAGATTGTGAAACCCAAATCAATTTTTTTTCGTATAGAACACGAACGAAAGCTTTCGTTCGAGATAGAGAAACAGGCTGTAAGTTTAAATTAAATTAAGAAAATTGTAGGAATTAATCGAACAATTTACCAATTATTTTCTTCAAAACTGAGAAAATTTTTTTTATAAAAGCTAGATATATTTCTTTACTTTGACTAATTTTAATTTTTTTTATTCGTTGAATTTTCGAAATTTATGTATAATATTTCTATTTGTAATTCGTTAATCCATACATAAAATTAATTAAACCAAAGAATGTCTTTTTTTGGATCAAAGATTGACAAATAGAACTCTTTGAGAATAAGAATTAAAGATTTGAAATATTTATAAATGATTTCTTGAAACTAATGAATTAATTTTCAATTTTAACAAAAACCATAGGATGGAAAACAACAAATCTTGTTTTTCTACATCAGATAAACTATTTCTATGTCTGAAAATCATACAAAAAATTAATTGAAATCGGACAAAAAATTAATTGAAATCTGTGTATGAAAAATAACAGTCCTTTATCTTTTGTATTTGCTGTAATATAGGGCTCTTAATAGGATATAATCAAAAATTGCTTATATTTCATGGGGGAAAAGTTATTTTTCTGCAGGCTTCTGCATTAATCTCTGAATACTAGATAGCTGGACCCCTTACAGTAATATGTCATATATGTGCCGTTTTCCGTTTTCAAGCCATACAAATAGACAAAATTACAAACCTCTATCTACATTCTTCGAATTTATACAAAAAAAAACACATATTTTTTTGTTACACGGTACCTGCTCGATTTCTATGAACACATTAGTAAATGTTACATTGGAAAATAAAAAAACAGCGTTCAATCATATGATGACGTTACATTTAAATAATGTTTTAGTACTTAAAATTACTTTAAGACCAATGCAGGCACATGTGTCAATATTCTCTTGCTTAGTACTTTTGACGTGTTAACTTTGGGTAGGGACTAAATTCACAAAGTGAATACATCACATCCAAACACAGTTTGTCCGACTGCGATCATACAGATTGTCCGACTGCAATCACACACATTGTTTGGCATTAAACTCCTGCGAAACGGCGAGAGCGATTTGTACGAAATTTTGTGTGTATATCGGGTAGATCTCAGAAACGCCCAACATCTATTTTTCCCACCCCTATATAGAACACAGATTTGTCCGACTGCGAAACACAGATTGTCAGACTGCGAAGAAAAACACACACTGATGTAGCGGCAGCGAATAGTTGTCTTATGGGGCTGCGGAGCACTCTCAGAGCAAAGAGAATAATAACGTGGTTATACGTATATAAAAATGAGATAGCAAGAGAGCTACGAAAATTGTGTGAACTTGTGCAGCATATGTACGAACATAACAATGTATGTACAGGGTGGCGAGCGGTAATTTGCTTATTTTGGAATGAATTAAAAAAATTATGAGCCTTAGAAAAATTTGCTTTGCATTTTCTTTGGTTTTTGTGGGAATAAAACAAAAAGTATTAAGCAAGAAAATAATGACACATATGCTTGCACTGGTCTTTAAATAATTTAAGTATTAATATTATTTAAATGTAACGTATTAATATTATTTAAAATTGTTTAACATATGATTGAACGCTGTTTTTTTATTTTCCAATGTAACATTTACTAATGTGTTCATAGAAATCGAGCAGGTACCGTGTAACAAAAAGGTGTTAACACATCGCCCGTGAGTTTTATTTGTTTTATTTTTTTGTTTTATTCCCACAAAAAATAGAAACGATGCAAAGCTACAGACACATGTACATATGTACATACATTGTTATGTTCGTACATACGCTACACAAGTTCACACAATTTTCGTTGCTCTCTTGCCAGCTCATTTTTATATTCACACAATTTTCGTTGCTCTCTTGCTATCTCATTTTTATATACGTATAACCCAGTGATGATATTTGATAATTTTCGAGGGGACTTTTACTATTCTTCCGAAAGTACTTTTTTCGATGTAAGAGTACTTTTTGTAAAATAATTAAGTATATCTCTATTTACATCGAAAGATTAATGGGCTGATTGTAAAACTTATAAAAAGATTTAAGTAATCTGAGTACGGTTTGTTGAACTTTCGGTGCAAATGCAGTAAAAGCTGTAGTTAGCCTCAGGCACACATTCATTTGAGTCCTATTACACAAAAAAAAAATAATACAAAAATCTTGGCAATTTCGATCAGCTGTGTTTAACAAGGTCGACCCTTGATATAAAAACAAAATTCCTCCAATTCCTACTGCTTCTACCTGACTTATTTTGCTATGTTTTGTATTTAAAGACCCTCACATAAAATTTGGTGAGCCAAATCAGAAAGTACTAGACCAAAAGGAGTTGAGGACTTTTTGAAATCGAAAGGAGGTGAAAAAAATATCATCCCTGGTTTAACCACGTCATTATTCTCTTTGCTCTGAGAGTATTCCGCACCCACACAAGACAATTATTCGCTGCCGCTACGTCAGTGTATGTTTTTTTTTCGCAGTCTGACAATCGTGTTTCGCAGTCGGAAAAATTTGTGTTCCATATAGGGGTGGGTCACCCTTATCATTTAGGGGTACGTAAAATAGATGTTGAAGGAATTTAACGCCAAACAATCTGTGATGGCAGTCGGGAAAACTGTATGATCGCAGTCGGACAAACTGTGTTTGGCTGTGTTCACTTTGTGAGTTAAGTCCCTACCCACTCCTATAGATGTTAACACATCAGAAAGGTTATTTAGGACCAGTGTGCACTAGTAACATCTAACAGGCATTTAATATAATCCAAAAATCTTGCATTCTCTTCAAATATATTCTCTTCAAGTTTTTTCAAAAAGTTGTTATACAATTTCTTAGCGAAGGAAAAGTATAATTTAAATTTAATCAAAATATTTCTTAAGTCTAATCTCTGACATTAAAGGCGGCCTATCAGCACTCAATATATATATTTTCAGAATATATATTTTGAGAATATTTTGGGAACTTTTGCAAAATTTGACATTTGATTTATTCCCAAATTATCTTCTAAAATATACCCGAAAGTGAATTGCTTTTCTAAAACGGCCTATTACCCACTGGCCGTTTACTAGGAGTCCTTTGATTACATCTATAACTTGATTTACTAATTCTGCTTAATAAAAGTTGTTTAATTTTGAACTTTTTTAAAACGGGCAATGAATAGTATAACGTCATAACTGTTTGTTCCCTGCAATATAATTATAACAAGTAATTTGTCTTCAAGTCGTCCTCGTA
This sequence comes from Phaonia tiefii, assembly GCA_963931995.1. NCBI lineage: Eukaryota > Metazoa > Arthropoda > Insecta > Diptera > Muscidae > Phaonia > Phaonia tiefii. Next base: position 160,001,134 of record OZ008370.1, on the reverse strand, counting down.
CAAAAAACATGAAATAGCTTATCCAACCTTATATTCCAAAATTAGAACGAAATGAAGTTGTCTATACCTGCATTCTTGGAAACTACATTAACTTGCCCTAAAATTTCTATGCGCAGATATTAATACTAATGTGGTTTTCTGCGGTGTAAGTCTAATGCCATTATCAACTTTATCCGTCAACGGGCAATTTAAGTTAGATTTTGACGGTGGCAAAATTGAATTTAACCCCTTACAAATTTTGTAAAAACTTGTACTCAGTATTTAATTCGCTAAATAGGTTTTGTAATTATTTGGAAATACCATGAATTTCAGTTCGTCTTCCTTCAGCCAAGCCTTTCCTGACAAAAGAAAAATATTATCCATTACATTATTTAAATGTTGTAATCCCGTATTATTATTTGCTGTAGCTTTTATTGTGTTACTAATGCATTTCATTGACGTTGATGTGTTACTGCCCGTATCCTGGATATTTATATCTGTTTGTCCGCACAGAAGTACATTGTATTTTGTGATTGTGGTCTGTTTCACAATTTTGCCAGACTTCAATAGAATGAGTAGCTCGTGGTGTAATACATATTAATATGGTTGGTTATGTGTTTTTTAAGTGTTCAGGCATTTGCAACTTTTTGTTTACAGTTGTTGTATATACACTGAATGTACAATGTGGTTGTACACAACAACAACCGGCACACTTTAAATGTCCACATATAGAAATCGTGTGCGAAAACAATTTTGTATATACAGGGTGATTCAGGAAGTTCCGGACAAATTTCTCCAGCGTATTCCTTGGCTCATTTCATTAAGATAAGTCCACTAGGGCCATGTCAGAACTAGGACCAAAAACCTTTTCAACAAGCCCTTTCCTTTACCCTACTACCCTCCGACCGCCAATCCAAAAATGTTGAACCCTCTGCCATTTCGCACCCTTGCATTTTCGGACATGGTCCTAGTGGACTTTTCTTCATGAAATTAGCCAAGGAATACGCTGGAGAAATTTGTCCGGAACTTGCTGAATCACCCTGTATAAAATACTCCATACCTTTTATATTTCCAATTGCGCTTCAATATTTCTGCTTTCAGCTTCGTGGTTACACGTTCCGACATCCCGACATTTAACTAGTTACCTTTTGGTATTTAAGTGTCCCCGAAAATTCGCATAAGATTTTAATTTCAGGCGATAAAGTGCTCCTGCAACCAACCAAAAAGGACCGTGTGACAGCTGGCAGTTCAGCGTTACAAAGTATAAAGCGCTAGAAAAAAAAATAAGGCCTATTTATTACAGAAAATACTTTAAATAATGAAGGTTTAGTAACTACAGTTCAAAAGTTATCATCTTCAGCTATTCGGCTTATTTTTATCTTCATTGCTTCGGTAGTAGTAGATGCAGTACAGATAATCCATCATTGGCCATCGATGGAACAATGGTTAGGGTGTGCGTGGCTCTTGTAAATAAGTATGTAGGTTCGATCCATGTTCTGAAAAAAAATGGTTTTCCATTACAACCCATGAAGGAATTAGGGAGAGTTTCTCACAACCTGTGAACTGTGCGCTTTCTAGATTTGTATACCCAATGCTTGGGACGTACAGTTTTTACACCGACTCCGAATGGTATTTTGAGAAGATTTTTCATGGCTAAATTCTTAATGCTGTCGTCATCACTATGCGAGGTAACCGCCGCCGAAAGAAATTTTAAGGTAGTCAGAGCAGGGATCGGACCCAGGATCTCTTGTACCAAAGGCGCGCACACCAACCATTGCACCATCGACGGTCACCGATCCATGCTCTGTCCACCTTATATTTCCATTCACGACGGTCATATCGCTTCGTGATGGCGACACTATCGAGAATTTAGCCATGGACAAATCTTCCCAAATTACCGTTCGAAATTGATGTAAAACTGTAGGTCCCAATCAGTGAGTGTAAAACCAGGAGGGTCACAGCTTACTGATGGTAAGAAGCTATCCACAACTCCTTCATGAGCTCAAATATACTTTACATAGAGGGCGGCTCAATAAGTCCGTGACTTTTCGAACTTCCCTCGTAGTTATATGAAATGCAACACTGCTGCCATCAAGTACCACCTGTTAATAGACTACTGTCAAATTTTGAGCAAGTTCCGTCATTTAGTTTGCGCTTAACAGGTATTCCTTTGCGTTTAACCTTGTGCATTTTTTTTTAAATGGAAAAAAGCGAATTTCGAGTGCTCATTAAACATTATTTTGTCCGAAAAAGAAACCGTCAATCAAACCAAGGAAAGATTGATAAATACTAAGGAGACTCTGCATCATCGATTTGAATGGTAAAAACGTGGTTTACTGACTTTCGTTGTGGTCGCACAAGTACAAATGACGCTGAACATTATAGGCGGTCAATTGAGGTCAATACACCCGAAAATGTCGAAAAAATCCATGATATGGTGTTAGCCGATCGAAGGCTAAAAGAGCGTGAGATTGTTGATGCTATAGGGATTTCATATGGCAGTGTGGTTTCGATTTTAAATGATCAGTTGGGTTTAAGGAAGCTGACTGCAGATGGGTGCCGCGCTTGTTCTCGATTGACCATAAACGACATCGTGTGACAACTGCAAAGCATTGTTTGGAGTTGTTTAACCGCAATTCGAATGAGTTTTTGTGGAGTTTTGTAACTTTAAATGAAACGTGGATCCACTACAACACTCCGAAGACCAAGTAGCAGTCTAAACAATGGGTTTTTTCCGGGAGAACCGGCTCCGAACAAGACCAAGGTAGGTTTGTCGGCCGATAAGGTGATGGCAACAGTTTTTGGGATGCATGCGGGATAATCCACATCGATTACTTTCAAAAGGGAAAGACTATAAACGGCGAATATTATGCCAACTTATTGGGCCCATTTAACCAGGATTTAAACAAATAGAACCCATGTGGCCAAGAAAACAGTTATTTTTCAACAAGATAATTCACGGGTGTACAAGTGTTAGTCTCAATATCAACATTCCATGAATTGGGTTTCGAATTGGTACCTCATCCGCCATATTCTCCGGATTTAGGCCCCAGTGACTACTCCGATTTCCGATTTCTATTGTATGGACCTCTAAACATCCTATTTTTGGGAAGGGATACAAAAATTGGAGAAACGTTGGACTGAATCTATTAAGCTAACAGGAGATTATGTTGACAAATATTTTTTTTTTTTGCAAAAAAAACTGTGTTTCATTCAAAAAGTCACGGACTTATTGATCTGCCTCGTATTTTTTATTTTTTTTTTTTGCTCAGCAAAAAAAATTAATTTCTACTGATACTGACATTTAATTTGCATTACAAGTAAATAAAACCCTTAAAAAAATTTCAGTATTCAGTAATTTTTAACTGATAATGACAGTCAATAGTAAAGTCAATAGTAAAGATATAATTTATTTTTGCATGGTTTCGCAGGGAACTTTGACAACAGACCTCCACCTTCATACGTACAAAATTCAGCTTACTCAGGATCTCAAAGCAGCAGTTCATGGAAAGCTCCGGCAATTCGTTCAATGGGTAATGGAGCAAAGTGAAGTCAATGAGAATTTGTAAAAAAAATATCATCTTCTCCGACGAAGCTCACTTCCATCTGAATGGCATCGTGAATACACAAAATTGTCGAATTTGGGAAATATTCATGCAATCCGTGAGAAACAAACCCACCTACAACGAACAACTGTCTGGTGTGGATTTAGGACAGGGCTTTAATTTTTTAAAGATGAGACCGTGAACGGCATTCGTTACAGGAACATGATAACCGAATTATAGTGGCCTCAATGGGACGGCATGGATCTGGAAGACATGCGGTTTCAGAAAGACGGCGCAACCTGCCACACCGCTCATTAAACCTGCCACGCCACTCCACTTATTGCAGAAACGATTTCCAGAAGTATTATCTCAAGAAATTCTGATGATGATGGCCACCAAGACATTTTCCTTACAGATGAAAAAAAGTTTGTCTACGTCATTTGATTTGGGTGTATATATCGAAGTATACGACTAAAACTGTTGATGGCTTCAATTGCATCGGCTCCCTAATATTGTTTTGAACGTAAGCAAGTTGTTTTGATAGTAGCAAATTTTGTGATTGTCTTCTATTAAACCATCAATGGTATATCCTCTTGAACTCCTCTTTCCATGTACACCTGGCTTTCAGCAGATTTTTTAATGTTAGCATATTCCACAAAACTCCGTCATTTTCGTTTTACGAAACCTCAATTTAATGAATTTTTTGAATGCATTTTAATAAATTTCTGCTTTCAGACTATAAAACCATGTTGATATATAAAATATAAATAAAATTTCAAAATTGATCACGTCCAAAAAACAAAATATTTACAAATTTTAAAAATATACAATTGCCGTATAAAAAAAGTTCAAGCCACAAGACTTGGCTAGCAAGGAAATCATTCTTTGTGTCAAGTAGGATACATACAGAAAATTTCAGAAAAATCAATAATAGTGAGGCCCCTAAATAAACCCCCTTTTACAAAACAAAAACTAAAACACGTTGTTTTTTAATCACCAACAAATTGCTGTTCATAACAACTGTTCTTGCGCCATTTTAAATAAAACTCATGTGCTCGCTTTTTGCCCCGTCCTTGATGTGAAATGTTTCGACTCCGAAATTATCGAAACTGTTAAAAAGAAAACTACTTAACAATTTAATTACTTGTCCATATTAGGGAAATTACAAGTAAAAACTTTGCAACCAGTAACACAACGACAACGATCGCCTCCACACAATATTGAAATTCTAGCTACATAATCGCAACACTGAAAACTTGTTTCCGGTATGGGATATAAAAAGTTTGTCGTTGCAAATGTTAACGCAATTGTGTTGCTTTACAAGAGTTTCGTTGCAGTAAGAAACTGAAAGCAAAAACACTAGCAGTTGGGTTAACAACTGGGTTTGATCTAAAAGTTTGACCATAAAAAACAAAAACAATGTATTGGTAATACGCAGGCATGTAGTTGGATAAGAGTCAAATATGTGGTGGCTTGAAATTAACCCATAATATCCACAAACAAATATAATTTTACTTAAGGTATTTATTTCGAGCACGAGAAACAATTAGAAAAACCTTTACCAAATATTTAGAAGTTATGATGGTAGTAAAGTAATTTCATAAATAAAGTAATTTCAGAAGTCTAGAAATCTTTAGCATATTTTTTATTTCAGAAAACTGTTTTTTAACATACGAAGAACAAATATGTGTGTTTATAAAGTCCTAAACAGCAATTGAAATTCCGCACGCAAAGAAAAAAACGATTATTGTTCGGTTGCCGCAACAACACTTTGATTGATTTGCATTAATTTATTAATCGCAACCGATCATGTAGTTCTCCCACATAAACTCGTGTACCGGAAAGGTATATCATGTTGTTGCAAACGTGTTCTCGTTTGCATCAAACCCGTTCAAAATAACATTTGCTGCAAATTTAAACAAAACGTTTGCGATAACTGAAATTAGCCATTTTTCTACTGAGAGCACAAATTACGAAGAACGTAAATTCGTTCCACTCGTTTGACATACACACTCACGCAAACACACTCACACACTCACGCAAACATATAAAAGTGATCGCACACTTTAATGCTTCTACCTTGTCAATATATCTTGGATGGACAATTGAAGCGTTGTCATTTGCTGAGCTTTTAGTTGTTATTTGAATGCAAGACGAGACAGACGTGAAAGTAGAAAGTGAAAAAATAGACAAAAATTCCAACTTTTTTAAAACAAGCTTTATGGGTAACACCAAAATCAAAACAGTTGGATATTTAAACAAAAAAGAGCTTATGGAAGCCATAAATAAACGTTTTTTCAGCTCTAATTTTTCATAACTCGTTTACTGCAAATGATTTTCAATTGGAGCAACTAGATCTCAGTTGCTGTAACCGAAACAACAGGTAGCGGAACCGTTTTTCGATTCTCGCAAACGTTTTTTTCCGCTTTTATTTTTCATAACTCATTTGTTGCAAACATTTTTCGGTTCTCCCAAACGACATGACATGTATGGCTTAATAGAAGTACGCTTCTCCCAACTACAGTCCCCAAAGGAACTTCAGTTATCTGAGATTTCGTTTGGGAGGAACGAGTTTTCTCTTTGCGTGCTAAAAGATATACTTAAACTCAGATTCAGATAAAAGTCAGAAAACAACAAATGAATAACAGCATAACCGAAGTTGTCCCCAGGTCGTTAGCAACGACCGAATTTGCCGTCAATTAGGTTGATGTAACCGAATTTCTTATGAAACCTGTTGTGGCAAGCGAATTCATTTTCAATTCGATTACCACAACAAAGTTCTATATATTTTAAACCCGAGGTTTCATATTCTAAAAGCAAAAATTATATTAAGAAAGAGTCATCAATTTGCAATTATTCCGATCGCAATGACATCAAGATTTCCAGAAAATTTACAAATTTATCTGATGTGCAACCATCGCCTTTGTATGGAAATCCCAATTGATGATCTGGGATGAGATGCTTTGAGTGGAATATAGGTTTCATTCTAATGAAGAATAATTTTCCAATTATTTTGCCTAGGACGGGAAAAAGACTTATGGTTCTGTACGAATTTACGTTTTGCAGAGGTTTACCAAGTTTTGGTATTATTATATTTTCCGTAAGTTTAAGTTGTACAGGGAAATATCTAGTTCCAAATGCAGCATTAATCAAATTTGAGATAAGTTATCGCGATATCAGGTAGTTCTTTGGCAGTTTTCGTTATTATTAAGTCAAATCCCGACGCTTTTTTCTTGATACTTAACTTTTTAATAATCTTTCATATTTCACAAGTGGATGTACTCTTCACTGGTACGTCCATTTGTCCAGGAGACTATAAAAAGTCAGCTATATTATCATCATTATATTTTGGTGTCAACGGCTTAAATACATCTGTTAGGTGATTGACGAACAGTTCAGCCTTGTCTTTGACCGTCCTGGTCCACACTCCATTCACTATTCTAATTGAAGGAATTCTGGTTGTTTCCCTGTTAAATTTTGCTGACGCTTTCCAAAGGCTGTAGTTGGAAATTTCCGCAGGTGAAAGTCTTGAGACGTAGTTATCAAAATCTATATTATTCTGCGTTTTCCGTGCCTTTTTTACTGTTTTAGTGGCGTTATTAAGGCGGGCGTTATCCCTAGGACGCCCTGTCGATTGTGGGATCTTTTTCTAAAACGTGTCTTCTAAATGGTTTTTGAGGAGATTTTTCACGGTTAATTATTGGATAATGTCGTCGTCATTATTGCGAGGTAACTGTCGTGAAAAGAAATGTAAGGTGGTCATAACAGGGATCTTATATACAAGTTTGCGGACACTACCGTTACACCACCGATGGGAGACTTTTTACAAATATTGTCTTTGGTATATGTTTTAACGCTGATGTTACGTTTGAACTATGTTGGTCACATTTTGTATAGTCCTTTCTTTACCCCTGCAATGCTAAAAGATATCAGCTTGAACTGTCAGCACTTGTGGTACATACTTTCCAGACTCAATGGTTTATCAAATGGAAGGAAGGAAAAAAGTTGGAAATTTTATATTAAAGGATCAGAAAGGGACCGACGAAGCATTCACTTAAGTCAAAAAAAACCATGAGTATTAGAAATCAGGGGCCTTAGCACCTTTTTCCTACACGGTACCTGTTCGATTTCTATGAACACATTAGTAAATGTTACATTGGAAAATAATAAACAGCGTTCAATCATTTGATGACGTTTCATTAAAATAATATTAATACTTAAAATTAATTAAAGACAAGTGCAAGCACATGTGTCATTATTTTCTTGCTTAATACTTTTTGTTTTATTTCCACCAAAAACAAAGAGAATGCAAAGTCACAGGGTCATGTACATACATTGTAAAGGGTTTTTCAACAGAGACGCTACAAAAGTAAATCGATAAGGACAGCAAACGACGCCATATTTTTTCCCGCTCTTTTGACATTTCTCTTCAGTAAGGTTTGCCATTTCATCATGGAAAGATATACGAGCCAACAACGAGTCGAAACTATTAAAATTTACCACCGAAATTTGGAGCGCTACGTCCAATTTATGGTCGGTTGAATGGATTCGTCAATTAGCAAAATATGCGTTATTGGTCAGACAGCAATCCACACGTAATCCAAGAGTCATCATTGCATCCCGAAAAAATTACGGTTTGGTGCGGTTTATGGGCCGGCGGCGTCATTGGGCCGTACTTCTTCCGTGATGATCAAGACCGGCACATTACAGTGAATGCTAATCGCTACCGTTCAATGACAACCGAATAGTTTTGGCCCCAATTGGATAATATGTACTTGGAGGACATTTGGTTCCAACAGGACGGCGCCGCAAGCTACACAGCGAATGCCACAATCAATTTAGGGGAAACCAAGTTTGGTGAAAATGTTATCTCATGAAATGTCCCAGTCGATTGGCCGCCTCGGTCGTGCGATTTGACGCCGTTACGTCAAGTCTATGGTCTTTGCCAACAAGCCAGTGACGATTGATGAACTTCGTACGAATATCGAACGTGAAATTGCAGTAGTATCGGCCGATTTATGCTTGAAACCGTTGAAAATTGGGTTCAGCGTCTGGACTTCTGCAAGCGTGCCCGTGGTGGCCATGCAAAAGAAATCGAGTTCCATACATAATGGTATCGAACGTACTTTCACAGGAATAAAGAATTTCATTGGTATCTAAAACCGGGTTTGTTTTATTTAAAAAAACTTTTGTAGCGCTCTTATTGAAAACCCCGATATTATGCTCGTAAGCTTACAAGTAGCAAGACTTCGTCTATTACGACACCTATTTGCTGCCGCTACTTATTTTCTTATATCTTATTTTCTTATTTTCAGGAAGAGACTTTTGTTGTACAGCAACCACATATTATTTTCAATGCTAGCTTGGTTTTTAAAATTAAATTTTGCAAATTTGAAAACCGGCATATGTCGGAAACTGAATTACCATTTATTGAGCGAACAGAAGATTCATAACCAACGTAGAGGACGGAGCAATAAGTCCGTGACTTTTAGAATGAGAAACAGTTCTCTTTCCACCGAGCCATTTCTTTAGGTTTGGAAATATGAAATAGTCACTGGTGGCTAAATCAAGAGAATATGGCGGATGAGGTACCAATTTGTAGCCCAATTAAACAACTCCAAACAATCCTTTGAAGTTTTCACACGACTACGTTTATGGTCAACCCATCTTGAAGTTCACAAAATTTTCGTTGCTCTCTTGCTATCTCATTTTTATATACGTATAATACGTCGTTATTCTCTTTGCTCTGAGAGTGCTCTTTACCCACATTTTATTTGACTTACCTTTCACAATAATAAAAAACCAACCCGTAAAAAACATGATTTTTGACTATACATTTTTTATATATGACCACGCCCCTTTGTCCAATCCCACCCATATTTGCAGCAGATCTTAGAATATGTAAACCTCACCAACATAAACAATTTTGTTCAAAAATATGTATGGAAGGTACCACACTCCTTTGTCCAATCTCGCACATATTTTGATAGTTCATTTTTGTCGTCGCCATTAGTTTGCCTACGAAGTTTCAACTCGATTAGTTCACGGGAAAAGGGTTAAAAATCAATCGAACATTTTTTCGGCATACATGCATACAGAGAGGTGAAGTTAATATAAAGAATTTAAAAAGGCGTTCAATCATATGATGACATTTCATTTAAATAATATTAATACTTAATAACACTTAAAAATATTTAAAGACAAATGTCATTATTTTCTTGATTAATACTTTTTGTTTTATTCCCACAAAAAACAAAGAGAATGATAAACAATACCCACATGTACATACATACATTATTATGTTCGTACATACGCTACACAAGTTCACAATTTTCGTTGCTCTCTTTCTATCTCATTTTTATATACGTATAACCATCCTGCAAACCAACTACCAGAAATCTACCGTGGTATATATCTGGTATTCTACCAGGAAGTCTTATTTGAAAAATACACATGCTCGTGACAATTCTACCCAATTAAAATTGTGTACATGTGAATACCTGTGATTGTTCATCTTGTTTTCACGCATACTAGATTCCATAGCGCCTTCTCTGTTACTGGTAGAGTTTCTGGTAGATCTTCCAAATATTGTGCCAAAAATGCGGTTAGTATGTGTTAGTAGCGAAGAAAATTTGTTTTAATGTGTTGGTGCTTTCGCAAACTTTTTGGTAGACCTGGTTTCCAGGGCACGTCATTATTCTCTTTGCTCTGAGAGTGTTTCGCACCCACACAATAAAACTATTCGCTGCCGCTACATCAAGGTGTGTGTTTTTTCGCAGTTTGACAATCTGTGTTTCGCAGTCGGACAAATGTGTGTTTCATACCCTTATCATTTAGGGGTATGAAAAATAGATCTTGGCCGATTCTGAGACCTACCCGATATGCATAGAAAATTTCATACAAATCTGTCCAGCTGTTTCGGAGGAGTTTAACGGCAAACAATGTGTGAGCGCAGTCGGACAAATTGTGTTTGAATGTATTCACTTTGTGAATTTAGGCCGTACCTGCGCCTATAGATGTTAACACATCAAAAAAAAATTGCATTCGATATATAAAATTGTGTCATTTTGACCAAAGGAATGCAGAAGGTTAAAGCTGTCGCTTAGATGAAGAAATTAATTTGGCTTGGCTGTATGTATGATTTTGGATAAGAGAGGAGTTTAGTTAATAATGGACTTTGTTACGCGCTTAAATTATTTGAAATTTTATTAATTCAGTTGTTACAATGGTTGCTCTAAATGGTGAAAAGTGTAGAATTATTTCTGTCATCAAAACTAACTCCTCTAGATTTTCTTTCTCCTCATTCTGTTAATATTAGTAGTTTAATAGTGATATTGTTAAAGCATACTTTGATTACTATGAATAAAACTTGGGGTGCAAAGTGTCTGTTAAATTTGAACACACACTGTAGATCTCTGATTCTTTAATGGCATAATGTTTCGATCTTTGCCCTAAAATGTAGGTATGAAAACTTCTTTTACTAAAATAGCTGTAAAACAACATTTCTTTTACTTTTTTGTTAACAGTGGATATTTAAACTTCAAAGACATTCTTGAAAAAATTATGAAGAGGCTCTACAAAATGTTTGTTATAAATTATATCACCCAAACAATTTACAAATATACCATTAATGAAACATCATCTTATAATCACAATAAACATTTTTTTCCAATTTGTTGGTATATTTTCTTTGCCTGCCTATGTCCACATAAAAAGAGGAATATATGAATTTAATTAATTAAATTAATTTGGCAAACAACTTATGTTGCCTTAAGTTGCTATATAAATACTAAATGAGATAAGTCAAAAACCTCAGAGATATAACTTCCGGAAGTATCGGTCGAATTAAGTCAAAATTTGACAGGTGGTACTCTCGAGCATTGAGATCAGCGTGGTATTCTTAGCTCAAATCAATTCTTAGAGCTCGAAAGACATTAATCCTGTTTGGCACCAGAATAATAAATAGACAATCTTCTAGACAATACAAATTGCGGTTTGTCACATGTTTGAACAGATTGGCTGCAAGTTTAAAGACCTCATGTGAATATTTAAAACCTCTCAGTAAAAAAAAAATGATTTATTAGCTCATAGAAAATGATAACTTCTTCTGAGAAATCCAATTGTGCTACATTTCTAAAATTCTTTAGTCTTTAAAAAATTACCAAATGTTCCGTTAAATTTTTTCTGCGCCACTCAAGGGACGGGTAATTACTTTAATGCGAATTTATCTCTTGACGTCTGTGCTTAAACATTTTTACGACCAAAGGCGCACTTCTCTTATGCCAAATATATTTCTCTCCGAATTCGTATCGTTCTTTGGAGTCAAACGTATGATTTGATTAATTTATATTGTTGGATTTGAGGATTATTTGTATTTTATAGGATCATAAAAAATGATGCAGCGTTTTCTTAGATTTACTGTCATGGCTATAAAACTGTGATGACTCTGGTGGTTGGAAATACAATATATATTTTAAGCTGCAACGCGTAAATGAATTATTTGGAATTCTATCAATATTTATGTACTAAAGTGGGAATTACTTCTGGCAAAATAGCTTAAAGAGTTCATTGTATAGCAGACAACTGAGCATCATCTGGTGCTGTAAAAGAAATGCATAACATTGTTTCACACGCACATAATAAAGAAAAGCAAGGAAAGAGAAACAACATTTTGAAAATGGCTTGAAGTTTTTGTCGCAATTTGAGTAGAACAAAAACCTATTAATACTCGTATACAGTACAACATGATTTTAGACACATAAAAAATCTACAGCACCCTTTCCAATTGTAATTCAGAAGATATCAATTGAATTCTAGAAAAGATCAATTTAATTTAAGAATTTCTAATTTATATTCAGATAATTGGCCCTGTTCTTCATACAGAATCATTTTGAATCAGAATTTTCTTTCAGAATAAAAATTCTACAATTTTGACGTTCGTAAAACATGAAATATTTTTGTTCTAAATTATTTGTTTTTAAAATCACAATGCATTTGCATTTTAATTCAAAACTGATATTTTCCTTCTGAAATATTTTACAGAAACACAAATATTCTAAAAAGTTATACGTTTGTCAGGATTCTGTTTACAGAAGAGGGCCGAATATCAATTCAGAATTTTTTTGTCAGAATTTTAAAATGAGAAAACATCAATTGAATACCAGAAAATATCAACCTAACTTCAGAAAACATCAATTGAAGAATTGAAATTCAGAAGTAGGGAATTGGAATTCAAAAATCATCTATTAAAATTCAAAAAATGCCAATTGATATTCCAAAAACATCAAGTGATATTCACAAAATATCAAAACAAATTCAGACAAATGTATGTAATGAGCTGAAACTTCAATTGATGCTAATTGATAGTTTTCGAGTTTCAGTTGGTATTTCAGAATGATTTGTTTCGGAATATCAGTTCATATTTTCTGAATTTCAATTTGAGTTTACTGAATTTACTGATTACTGATTTTTAAATAGAAATTCTAAATTTCAATTTGCATTTTCTGAATTTCAGTACGAAAATATGAATTCAATTTGACCATTTCTTAATTTCAGTTGAAAATTCCGAATCTTAATTGATATTTTCTGAATTACAATTGAAAAATTCAAGTGATTTTTTCGTAATTTTAGTTAATATTTTCTGAATTTCAATTTAAATTTAATGAATTTACTGAAATAGAAACTCTAAATTCCAATTTGAATTTTCTGAATTTAAATTGGAAAATCTGAATTTAATTTGACCGTTTCCTTATTTCAGTTGAAAATTTTTGAACCTCAATTGATATTTTCTGAATTACAGATGGAAAAGTTGTTAATTCTAATGTCAAGCAGGATGAAAATACCCGTGTCTCCCAAGATTTCTGGATGAATTCATGTTAAAACACAAAACAGTATTTTGTGTATATCCATCCGACTTTAATTTGTGGAAAATACGATCACGCCAACAATAGTTGATTACACTGTAGGATTTAGAACTTCAACCAATCCAAAAAATTATGGAAGAACATAGATGTGGCATCACAAAACTCAGCTCAGTTTTGCTGATCATCAAATGAGTTCTGTACATGGCCAGGAAGACTTCAGCTTATGCTTAGGGCTCTTTGTTTCACAATTTTAGTTAGTTCTAAAATTTGGCAAGTATTCCAAGATTATTTTTCTAACAGAAATAATTGAAAATTTTTAAATTTTTACAATTACTTCGTAATCCTAAATATAATTGGAATGAAGTTCCTTATCGCACGTTGCGGGATGGGGACTAAATGAATAAAAAATTAAACAACTTTTTTTAAAACCACTATGCTACAACCCAGTATTGTCAACCATATTGGGTACTTTTGCTTTGGTTTGTGTCGAGACTAACATATGTTGGGAAATTTCTTGTTTAATGGGAAGTTTTCTAGGTGGAGACTATAACTAATATTTAGTATATATTGTAGTTTTGAACCAAATAAAAAGTAAATTTAGAAAAGCCAAAGTGAAAGACGTTAAAAAAAAAGAAAATTGTCTTAAATAAGATATTTTCTTAAAAAACGTAAATTTTCTCAAAAAAAATACATATTCATATTCAAAGGACCATTTCCTAAAAAAACAACTTATTTTAAAGAAGTACGGTTGCTTAAAAAAAGTAAATTTTCTTACAAAAAGTACCTTTGCTTAAAAAAAGGTAATTCTTTTTCAAATAAGTATATTTTCTTAAAAAAGTAAATTTTCTTACAACAAATTGCCTTTTCTTAAAAACTACCTTTTCTTTAAAGGGCACCTTTTTGTGAAACAAAAAAACTTTTCTTGAGATAAGTACCGACTCTTGAAACTGTACTTATTCTCGAAAAAATGACTAATTCTAAAAAATAATTCCACATCTTCAAAACAATTTTTTTTTTTAAAATACACAGTGCGACAAATCGAAACTTTTTGCGAAGCTCCAGGTACTCACTATGCAGATTCGAAAGCGGTACTAGAGCTGAGTAAATTCCCTAGTTTAGTTTGGATAGATTAGTAGCCGTTTTTTTTTTTGGCCCCTCAAAGTTTTTGAAATTGGGTGTGACCACCAAAAAAAGGTGTCATTAGTTTTCGGCAAACAGCTCCTTCAGTTTTGGAGATAGCCGTAAACTAACTTCAGCAAAGTTGTAGCTGACAGTCTGCCGAAGAAAGTTTTCTTACAAACGTTTTCAAAAAAATTATGTTTTCCGGGAGTTTTTCTAAAAAAAACTTTGTTTGTCTCTTTGACAAAAATGAAGGTTTTGAAATAGCAAACAACTCTTCTAAACAACGTTTTACAATCTGAACACTTCTACGACCTCTAAAATGGCCCCAAAAGTGCATATTTCCAAAAAAAAATCACTTTTTTGGGTTTTTGTTCGCTTAATAAAGCAAATATTCAAAACAATATACGTTTTTTTTTATTTTGACCTTTTTTTTAATTTTTTTGATGATTTTCCAATTATTTAATTCCAATAATTTAACAAAAATGTAATTATCATCATAAAAATCATGGTAATCATTGTCAAGTTCAACATCATCGTTATCGGAATCTTGGAAGTCTGCAAAAATTTCCATTACTTCTTCGCCTTGCTTATCTACTTTTTCATTTTCTATTTCCATAGGCTTAGAATTCCTTTCAAATTCATCTTCAAATAAATTTTTTGCACGCCAGCAAATTTCTACCATAATCGCATCTGGACGACCCTTTCCTTTATAAAAATAAAATGAATGGTTTCCCATTACATCCCATGAAGGGACCGGGGAGAACTTCTCACAATCACTGAGCTGTGCGCTTTCAAGTTTTCACTCACTTTCCTCCCTTTCCTTTATACCTTAAGAAAAAACGCTAGTTAGAAGATAATATATAAATACGGATAGATTTTGTTACCTTAATTCAAATGGTAAAGATGTTTGGTGAAACCGCTCTTCTTGTTCGTCAGATTCAGTCGAGAGCTGTCGGCAAAAGTGACCTAAATGATGGTGTAGAAAGTGTATCTTCAAAGACATTCTCACATGAATCGCATCAAACGCATCCAACATGCAGCTGACCAATGTCTCATAGTCTTATGAGCGATATTTCCCAAGAAAGTTTTCGATCACTTTTTTTAATAGACTCCAGGCATTCTTTTCTGCGTCAAGCAAAATGTTGTCAAATCGTTCGTCTTTCATAGGTTTGCGAATGGTCTATAATAGAATAAGTTCTGTTACAGAAAAATTTAAACATTCATGTAGTCTTTCAATTAACCCTTTAATAAAGGAGCTATATAGACGGTCCTAAATTGTTATTATATGTAAGTGATCTGTATATAACTTATTTATTTATGTTTAAATGTATTTGTATATCCCTTTCATATCAGAGGTTTTTATCAATAACTTTCCTCTGAATCCAAATCAAATTTTATCCATATATTTGTATATATTTTCTAAATTACATGGAACTAGATTGTAGATGAAAAGTTAATTTAACTAAAACTCTGTAAATTGTGTGATAACCTAGTGTAAGAAAATAAAATTTTAATTTAAAAAAAATGTGTTTTTTAAGAGAATTTTATTTTGAAAAAAAGCTTTTTTTACGAAAGAACATGTACAATTTTAAGAGTTGGTACTTATCTCAAATATTGTTTTACAAAAAATGTACTCTTTAAAGAAAACGTAGTTTTTTAAGAAAAGGCAATTTGTTGTAAGATAATGTACTTTTTTAAGAAAAGATATTTATTTAAAAAAATTACTTTTTTAACGAAAACGTACTTTTTGTACTAAAAATTTACTTTTTTAAGGATGGGTACTTCTTTAAGATAAGGTTTTTTAAGAAAAGTTGCATTGTTTAAGAATATCAATAGGCATTATTTTTTGAGAAAATTTACTTTTTTCAAATTTACTTTTTTTAAAAATTCTTTCACTTTGGCTTTTCTAAATTTACTTTTTATTCGGTTCAAAACTACAATATATTATATATACAATAATATATAGGCTCCACCTAAAAAATTTCCCAGTAAACAAGAAATTTTTCCCCATATGTTAGTCTAGACACAAACCACACAAAAGAACGAGTGTAAGAGTAAGTGTGCTGCCAAATGTAATTCCATGCTTAGGGTTGTATTTCATGGATTTGCCAGTCTTGCACTTTGGCTTTTCTAAATTTACTTTTTATTGGATTCAAAACTACAATATGTAATACACAGGCTGCACCTAGAAAACTTCGCTTTAAACCAAACCAAACCAATAAAGTAGTTAAAAAAAAGTTGTTTAAATTTTTTTAATTTAGCCCCCACCCCGACGTGGGATAAGGAACTTCGTTCGAAAATCTTCCCTTTATTTATTTACTTCATACATGTGGCTGCCGCCGCTAGTTTCGCAATTTTCCAAAACTTTGTTGACGTTTTCTTTATATATCACGAATGGTCCGGACTATATTGGCCTTAAGATTGTGGATCGTTTCAGGATTACTCACATAGCATCGGTCTTTAACGGCACCCCACAAGAAAAAGTCTAAAGGATTCAAATCGCAGCTCCGAGGCGACCAATCGACATCGCCAAGATGGCTGATAATGCGAGTGCTAGAGTTAGTGCGCAAAAGATCGATTGTTTGATGAACTGTGTGATATGGTGTACCATCCTGCTGAAACCAATGATTACAGAGTGATGCAAAAAAGACTAAAGTACAAATACCTGGGAAGTGATAATATTTTTCTTGTAGGTATTGTGGGGTGAAACAAGAATCTGCTTGTGAAATTTCCCAAACACCCCCAAAATCGTGATAAACGATTAAAACACAAAAATTTTGCAAAAAAAAATGACTGCACAACGTTTTTCGTGTTCTTTTTGTGCACTTTCTCTTTACTAAAGCTTCATGAAAATTTTATAAAAACAAAGTAAAAACAAAAAATGGCGAAAAAATTAAAAAATCATTTCTTTGCTGGCAAATACACACAGACTACTCATATTTTCTTCAATAACGTATATATCGCTTGACAGGCCTAAGTTTCTTCTTTTTAAATCTGGAGCGAAAATGAAAATCGGGTGATAAATCGGTTGAAATCAAATTTCACAAGCAGATTCTTGTTTCACTCGACAGTATGTACAAGAAAAATATTTACTATCACTTCCCAGGTGTTTTGGACTGTCGCACTGTGTTATCCAAGTTCATATCTTCCATTTCAGCCCATCAAATGTCCGTAACCATAGCTATGCAGCGCCCGCTGTTGCAGCTGAATTGAGTTTCCAGGAGTATTTTCGAAAAAAAATGGGCCAATAATGCCAGCACTCCCAAATCCACACCAAATTTTCACTCTCTGTGGATGCATTAGCTTCTCGATAATGATGTGCGGATTTGTGGATCCCTAGATGCGACATTTTTGTTTGTTGACAGAGCCGCCGAAATGAAAATGCGCCACGTCAATAAACATGATTTTTCGGCCAAGTTTTCAAGATTTGGATTATTTCCCAACGTTGTTCATGCGTGAGGCGACTCCTTTTGGTTCGCGGAGGTATGATACTGTGTCAAAATAACATATGATTTAAACATATACCTGTAGTTGGACCAGTCCCACTTTCATAATTTTTTTGATTGTTTGAGGCTCCTAAACAAAAACCATTTTATATTGCCACAAATACACAAATTCGTAGCAGGAATTCGTAGTTTTGAAAATATTTTGAACTGTCTAGGGAACATTTAGCAATTGCAGTTGCTAACTTTTTTAAGGAAACATTTTCAAATTTGAAATAAGTTTTGGCATTATTTGAGATTTCAACGCAGTTAGAACTAAAACATATAATACTTTATTTTTTTTTTGTATTTGTATTAATCTAGTAGTTAATGCACAGTATTTTCGATTTTGCTTTAATTTTATATTGGATTTATAAACTATTTCTTGTATTTTGATTTATTTCAATCTGACTCTGGCAAAGATACATGTTAATTTTCTCCACCTTTTTTTATGGACCAACACTCATTCACCTCTGAGTAGCTCAAATAATTCCAACTAAAGTTGTCTTGAACTTTAGTGCTAACAGTTGACCAACACCACTTTGTGTTTAAACTAAGGACTAACCACTAGGTGGCAAGAAATTTTGCTGCCGAAAAAGGAATACAAATTCTGTGAAACAGCGCAAAAAATTTGCAAACCAGTGGAGGACATTTGTAAAACAATGCAATGAATAATTTATTGCAACATTTGTCACCGGAACAATGACTAACGCTGCTGGAAAAAATGACGTCAGAAAGCATGTTTTATTAAACTGTGTGTTTCAGAAAAACTATATATTTATGTAAATTCAACGAAATTTTGGAGGCTTCTTTGCGAATTCCAAATAAAATGTCTCATTTCTAGAGCACATACTGATTAGTCACGTGGTTTAGAGGCAGCAGCTTTATTTTTAATTACCATATATATATAAACGCTGAAAAATTTGTATTTTTTTGTTGTTTGGATGCAAATATAACGTGTTTGTAGCTTGTTGCAAATATAGTATACTTCTGTCCAAACACAATGTGTTTGCTATTCAATGTAACATGTTTTGTGCAAAATGATTAACAGATTATATTTGTGAACCAAATGTCATTTCTTCACGACCTATTTCGTTTCATTCAATTTAAGACAAAGAATAAAAAAAACATATTTTTTCCTTATTTTACTTTATTGTTTTTCTTTAAAAATTCAACGGGATATAAAATTTAAATGAAAAAAAAATCAATTAAATTCAGTAATAAAAGGAACAGAAACACGACTTTAAGAAAATAATAGAGACGGAATTATTTTTGTAAGTCTTTCTCGCTTAAAGTGGAGAAGACAGACAAACCAATGCAGTGGTCTGTTTAACTGCATTTCGAATGATCGCAATATTTGATTCCTTATGCCAGTATTTGCTCGCTCACCATCACAGCTTATGGCAATCAAAGAATCCAGAGATATAGCTTTGTTGATGAAAAATTCGTTCAATTTGATGACTTTGTGTTCAGAGTCTGCATTTTCCACTTTTATGTAACCTAATAATTGGGAATGTGGTTCCTTTAAAACAACTAGATGAGGTTCTTTCACCATACTTGAGTGAAATTTGTTATTGATTTTTTCCATCGTTAAAGAATCATTTTTTCTGCTGTCAAATGAAAATGCAATTAAATTGGAAGCGTCATATCGATTAAGAACCACTTTTTGCCTACATTTAGCTTTTTCTCTACGAACTTTACTCTTATCCATAACGACAAGATTGCCACGACTATCTTTAACACCAATGTCTTCCGCAAGAGATGTTGCCAATGCTGATGCAACTCTATCAGACACACCAAATCTGTCACACATCATAGCAAAGTTCAAAGCATCATATCTGGGAGTACATGGTCCTCGTCTCGTTTGAGATGCATCTTGTGGGCCTATTGAATATGAACTATGCTCATAATCAATATCCTTAGCTTCTTGTGGTACGTATGACGTAGGTACTTGCTCTTCAATTTCTGCCTCGTATTCCGGTATCGTATATCTTCTGTCATTATGTTGATCCATCATGAACTTTTTCAACTGTTTTGGAATCAATCCACATGAGCACAGAGCTGCTTGCAAGTCACATCTACATTTTCCCATATAAAGTACAGTAGAATCCCAATTATCCGAACATCGATTATCGCAATATCCGATTATCCGGACTCATTCGTCTCGGCTCTAATTGTCAATTTAAAAATGTTTTGACGGCGCAACGAGACATGTTACCACAAGTTTATTCCCGCCTCCGACAGTGTGCTCCCGCTGGGGATATATGTCAAGTACCATCTCACGCAGAAGCTTTTGAAGCTTTGGATGTTGCTTTTAAGTGGATTGAAAGACAGAACGAATCGGATCCCATACAGTTGTTACAACGGAAGCGCATCAGGGACTTGGCCGCAATAAAAAGATGTTATTCATTACGTCAAAAATCAATACCAAGTTATTTCCAACCAAAATTTTAAATTACATATGTATTATGTAATTCATTGTCTATCATTATAGCTCGTTTTTAAATAAAAATAAAAGCTCGTTCATAATAAGAGTTTATTAAAATTTAAATATTGTTAGATTTGCTTTGAAATCGATTATCCGGATTTTCGATTATACGGAATACCCCTGGTTTTATTTGATTCGGATAATCTGGATTCTACTGTAGTTCTTTTACGGATTGTAGGAACGCTGTGAGAGTGGTGCCTTTTGGTCTGCATTTACTTTCAACGTAGTATGTGTTTGCCAAGCAAAGTATTACACTTTCTAACAACATTTCGTTTGCATGTAATTTCAATATTAAGTTTGCTCCAAATTTCAATCAATTTTTCTGTCACCTGGGGAGTAGATGTTTTATATGAAAACATTTTACTTTCCATTTTAGCCCGTTCGGCAAAAAAAAATAACATCTTAAAATATCCTGCTTAGTTGGCAGATTGAGACCACTCAAATCAGAAGATATTCGAAAAACAACCACATTGTGAGAAGGCATATTTTTCAACCTACTTTCACTTTTGGTACTTGTTGATGTTGGTGGGGCCTGCGATGTTGACAGCACTAGATCCATGGTTGAACTGATATTGTTTTCAAAATATTTTGGTTTGTTGGAGGCTCGGTTTGTAGGTTTTTTGAATGTTAATTGGCGATGTAAGCTTTCGCACGATCCGTTTCAGCGTCGTCTTTCCAATGCGCACGAGGCAGTCTTTATATCAGAGTTCGTAAAAAACATTAACGTACGATAGTAGGGTGTGTAGGTAGTAGGCATAAAAACATGTATGTATGAAAACGAAAAAGGTTGCATGAACAACACACAGAAAGATATCATTTGGGAAATTCCGAAGTAATAAAGAGCCAAGAAATACATTTTGGCAAAGAAGGGTGGTAATGACATTTAAAAAATACGCATTTAAAAGAAAAAACAATAACAATATGTGTGTATGAAAACGAAAAGGGTTGCGTGTCTTGCTTAATCGGGGTGGGTTTTGCAGGTAAAAAATAAAGTAAAATAATGAAAACATATGTTTTGCCTTAAATTGAATGAAATCGATATAGGTCGTGAATAAGTACCCTCCCCCCTAAATTATAGCGCTAAACATTAAGGGATATTTAAAATTTGGGACTGCATTAGGAGAAACTCAAATATTCGTCAAGTTTCACAACAATCCCAAAAAAAAATAGGCGAAAGCGCCCTCTGGCGGTACTCAAAAATAAAAATAAATACCAAAATGGATTCTCCGATCCAAGAAACCCCGCAATACACATTTAACTAGAGGAAATAAGATTTACTTTTGCCTTTTTAGTCCAATATCTAACTCGATTATTGAATATTTAAAAAAAAAACCCTATTTCGAAAAATCCGGGGGCTCGAAATTCATTTTAGAACTATGGTTTCTTCGGCACACTTTCTTCAAATGACCCACAGAACAAGAATCGCGATGGGCCTTTGTCGCAAAAATCTTTGAGCCACCCTAATGTATATGTGTCTGTTGCTTTGCATTCTCTTTGTTTTTCTGGAATGAAACAAAAAGTATTAAGCAAGAACATAATGGCACATGTGCTTGCACTTGTCTTTAAATAAGTTTAAGTATTAATAATTGAACGCTGTTTTTTAGTTTCCAATGTAACATTTACTAATGTGTTCATAGAAATCGAACAGATACCGTGTAACAAAAAGGTGTTAACACATCGCCTGTAAGTTCGAACACACTCAAATATAATTTTTTTGCGATAAAATTAGAATATAATACATTCCTTAAAATTAATGCATTAATTAGCAATTATATAAATTATGAATACAATTGATTATTATTATTATTTCCATTTTGTGAAACGTAGAATTAAAAAGTCCGTAAAGAATTCAGTTCTGATTTGTGATTATCGTGCCAAAGATATTGGGATTCGCGATAAAAACAAATCCTTCCGCTTGCCGCATATCTAGTCGGATTTCATTAAACGCCATGGAAGTCTCTTTGCGAGACATTAGGGGTATAACATATCTTAAAGTGGTTGTAATATGATCAAACTTTAAATGTGTACAACGTGCCATCGGTATTGTGATGTTGCATTAAAAATACTACAAATTACACTTTATTTCAACGAAATTTTATCAGCGCCTTCGATATCAAATTGGCAATACTCTGGAGGTAAAAGTACCAAACTACCCGCCTAAAATGGACTCTAATGGCACTTCTTTTTCGTTGATAATAATTCTTATCACAGACTTTGTATTGATTTACATAACATTAATGTGAATCTCCGATAAGTTTCAAAAATTCAAAAATCTTGCGATGCTTGTCTTGCTGTTAATCAGGGCAATCTCTCGACTTGGTCCGCACTTGAACCTTGACAACCGATTTAATTTTGAAGTGGTAGATGAACTTAGCTACCTTGGATCCGCCATTGACAAGGACAACAACGTCAGTCTGGAAATTAATAGGAGAATTGTGCTTGCAAATAGATGCTATTTTGGGCTCAGCAAGCAGTTTAAAAACAAAGCCCTCTCTCGACTGACCAAGGTCCAGCTATACCAGGCTCTCATTTTACTATTCCTGGCATATTCCTCCGAAACTTGGGTCATATTGCAAGCGGATGAAAAACACCTGGAAGTATTCGAGAGGAAAATTCTCTGTTAAATATATGGTCCTGTTAGGGAAAACGGCGAGTACCAATGTCGTCGGAACCAAGAGCTATATAATTTATATTCTGACGTGGACATCTCTAGGCGAATCAAACTAGGTCGGTTGCGGTGGCTAGGCCATGTTATCAGAATAAATGGAGATGAGCCAGCGCGAAGGTTTTCGATAACGTACCCGATGGAAGCTGGAAGAGAGGGCGACTAAGACTCCGATGGAAAGACTAGGTTGAAGAATCCCTCCGTATCCTTGGTGGCGTGAAAAGGCGAAGAATAGATCCAGTTGGAGAAATATTTTAAAATTAGTTTAATTTTTTACTTGCTTGTTTAATTAATATATGTGAGACATCTGTCCGCATGAAGTTGTACAATAGTCAATATAAATAACAAAGTTAATAACTAGGCCATTTGAGTGAAACGGATATTTCTGAAAACACCACTAATATTGGAAATACATCAGTAAAGAAAACACTGTCAAAATTTGTAAGTTACATCAGTGCGTTTTGAAATGCCGACCTCTCAAAGTTGGAATTTTTTTTAACTCTTAAAATACACAATATTTTCCAGAAAAGGTACATGATTCACTCCGAATTTTTTTTAGTTTTTCTAAGTATCCTATAAAAATTTAAATAATTTTATGAAGACAAGGTATTGGCAAATATGTAAAATTACCATCACTCGGAAATACACCCTACAGTGAGAATTCGCTGAAAATGTGCAATTTGTGACACCATTTTTCACTTTCGATGTTTGGCAAAAATTTCGTTCTGGGTTTTTTATATTTTTAAACTTTGGAAACTTTGGACTGATTTTTAACCCTTTTCCCGTGATCCAATCGAGCTGAAACTTCGCAGGCAAACTAATGGCGACGACTAAAATGGAGTGTCAGAATATGGGTGTTGTACCTCCCATACAAATCACACATTAAAAATCCATTATTTCTGCTCCTGTTAACTGTATTTGAACAAAAATCGGTATGTCGGTTAGGTGTATATATTCTAAGATCTGCTGCAAATATGGGCGGGATTTGACAAAAGGGGCGTGGTCATATATAAAGAATTTATAGTTTTTTACAGGTTGGTTGTTTTTAATTTTTGTTGTAGATTGAAATGTTTTTAAATGCATGCGAACAAAAGAAATAGATCCTACGCATAAATGAGTTTAGGAGGGCTTAAAAAAAGTCGAATTTTCATAGAAGGTTTGTTGGAATTAAAAATCTCTAAGTTTTTTTATAACTTGGAAAAAAAACCCAAAATTAAAGAGAAAATCAAGAATGCGAGGGTCGAAAAACCGGAAAACCTAGGTGGGTATACTCAAACGAAATACATTTATTTCACGAATTCCGCAATGCCATTATTTTTTTGGTGCGGCGTCTACCAACGCAATTACGTTCATTATAAGCGCAATTACGCTGGAATGCTTATACTGATTTTGAAAAATTCAAGCGCTGTTAAGGTCACTTTTATGTTACAGAAAAATAAAAATAACATTTTTGCTTGCTGCACTGTTTTCATCTCAGAACATGTACATTAGGGTTAGTCACTTTTTTTTGCGACAAATGCTCCTCATGTCACCGTGTACGGCATGAAAAACAATAAGAACTGCGTCTTTCCTTGTTTTGCATTGCAGAAAAAAACCTTCCGCACAAATTGCAATTACTTTTACTAAAATCTGATTATGAATCTGTTGCTGAATCACTAATTGGTCACTTAGTTTTCGAGATATGGCGATATGGTGAAAATAATACCAATGTACTACAAATATTTTTTGATTGATTTGTTATAAAAAATGTAACGAAAATTATTTAAGGATCTGTGGCTAGATCCGAAATAGCTCAACGGTTTGCCAGGAATCATGAGGATGCAGTTTCCATAACTTCTTTTTTAAAAAACTATATTTCTATTAATCTCTACATATATAAAAATTACGTGTATGTTCGTGATCGTTAAACTCAAAAACTACTGGACCGATTTTGACCAAATTTTATATGCATGCTCTATGGGCCGTGAGTAGTGTTTCTGTGTAGTTTGAAGTTCGTCCGACAGATGGCGCAATATTTAGTTTTTTCGTGTTTTTGCACCGTAACTCAAGAACTCGCTGAAGGCGTTGGGTGCTACATAACCTCTTTTCGTAAAAAGTGCGTGGGAGACAAAAAAAATTTCCATAATTTCCATAGATAGGTGGCGCTGCAAAGTAAGTAGCGCTGATGTCGATTTCGATTATTTATGAACCGATTTGTTTCAAATTCGCAACATATAATTCTTAGGCAAAAGTAAAGGTGTTGATAAAATAGATGGAGCCCACGTCGAGATATTAATCATTGTTTACCATCTGATGTTATAAATACTTTTGAAGGCAGGACGAAGTCTGCCGGGTCAGCTAGTAGATATATAAAATGGTCATGAGGTTGAATAATAATATAAAATATTATACATTTTCATCATTTCCTTGCGGGAGTTTTTTAGTCGGTCTGTTTTTAAACATACAATTCTTGAGTTTGAGTAAATTTAAAAAATTTTAAATAGTACAAATTATTGTTACAATTGCTTATTATTTTAATTTTATGCAACGAAGAATTAAAAGGGCCATAAAGTATGCAGTTCTGATTTGTGATTATCGTGCCAAAAATATTGTGATTCGCTAAAAAAAAAAGTCCTTCCGATTGCCGTGTATCTCGACGGATTTCATTCAACGCCATGGATGTCTCTTTGCGAGACATGGGGCTATTAAATATCTTAAAAGGGTTGCAAAATGACCAAACTTTAAATATGTACAACGTTCCATCTATATTGTTATGTGGTACTAAAAATACCACAGATTACACTTTACTTCAACGATATTTGATCAGCGCCTTCGATATCAAATTTTATTTGTTATATTTAAACGCGCTGTGGATTATTTGATGTAATTTCGAAGAAACAAACTAGATTCACGTGATATACTTAACCACTACGGCCAACGTCGCGAATTTTTAGCATGAAAAAATGGTTTTGTCTGTCAAATTCACGAATCAAAATTAGGACTTTACGCGTAATTTTCCAAGCTCCTGTAAAAATAACACCAACTTGGTGCATATCAAAATATTAGTAATGGTTAGTGGTACAAACTACCATATTCAGTTTGTCCATTTGTCAAATCACACGATTTTCCCATCCAAAATACAAAAAGTGCACAAAAACCCATATTCAATTTTTGACGGCCTATAAAACATTACTGGGTGGACTGTGCGCCAGTTGTTACCTTAGAGTTTTAACGCACTAGGTGTAATCTGTATCTTTTCCGATCACCACTTTTCTCTGGGACGAACCCACGTGTTTGCAAATGAAAGAAGATCTTAAAAGAACTGGAAATCTTCAAGCAGTTTTTTTAACATATTGGAACTTTGAGTGGCTGAAAACATTGGAAGTAATACAAATATCGCCAAAATCTTTACACATTCTAACTTCTGTAAGTGAGTAAGATGAAAGTGCATGAATCCCATTATTGCTGATACCCCCAGTTATGAAAGAATGGAGGGTGTCGACTTCATGAGTTTTAAAAGTTGTAGGCTTTGGCGCACATATGAATGTATTTTTTTTAATGGGATAAAAAATCTAAAACTAAAAATGAATCTACGAATGAAAAAAAAGCCAGCGTAATGTAGGTATAAGTATGTGTATTTATTTTTTTCCTTTTAAAGATTGAATTTTTGTTTAGTTTTTATTCCTTTAATAAATCAGCAGATTAAAGACGTTTTATAAATACATATGTAAATACAATGAAATCAATGATATTGGTTGAAAAAAAAACGAACTCCTTTTGTTTTACATACTGATAAATGGTAAAATGATAAAAATCCACCCTAATTATACCCATACCCAATGTGCACAGAAACGGATGCGGATCCGTTTCGAACCCGCTACGAGTCCGTAAAACCAATAAAAAGCGAATCAGTGAAATTGTGATTTGGCATATCCGTCTCGAAATCGTTCTGAGACCGTAAAAACATAAAAAAGCGAATCAGTGAAATTGTGATTTGACGGATCCGTCTCGACCCCTTTACGAGTCCGCAAAAGCATAAAACAGTGAAATTGCGATTTGTCGGATCCATCACGAATTGATTTTATTTCCAAAACGAATCCGAAACGGATTCGAATATGAAGTTCGTTAGGAGTTCGAGACGGATCTCAAAAACTACAAAAAAAAATTCGCGATTTCGAGAGGAATTTAATACGAAAACGAATTCGTTATGAGTTCGTAATGGATGTCCGATTCGGACAAAAACTCCGCAGAAACGGATCCGTCTCGAATTCGTAACGGATTCATATGGCACCCAATGTATTTTTTTTTTCTTTAAAATTTTATTTTTGTTTAATTTTTATTTCTTTAAAACAGTGTAGTATTCATTTATTTTTTCCGATAGTACTTCACTTTTTCTCAAACCATTAAAAAATTCATATTGTTACGAATTTCATTACTCGTCTTTTTGAGCTGTTTTATTCCCAATAATAAAATAAGGTTCGTTTTAAATTACGTTAATTACAACCATTGAACTTCTTTATATTTTACGTATATAGTATAACAGTTTACTTTATTTACACCACTGTACAATGAGATTTAATTTATACTATCAAATTGCGTTGCATACTTTACGGCGGTTAATCACAAACTGGCTCATAATGCCAAAAATATCCTCTATTTATACGAGTTTTGCTTCTCGTTACCCTGTTTCCAGATTGTTCTACCCTGTAGTAGATTAACTTTTTAAAATATCGTATTGTCAGCCGACTCGTCAACTAGTTTGTGGTAAGAGTATAGGTTTAGGCGCAGCATTAATCCCACATTATTTACACAAAATTTTGTTTGGTCATTAGAGCGAGTTTCACCCTCGTCATTTAAAAGCTCAATTTAAAAGCTTACTGAAATTTTTCATATTAAACGACATTTAAATGACAAGCATCGGGCATTGAAGTACATTAAAATGGAGAATTTTCAACTGTGAAACTGGCCATAAGACTAACGGGCTGTTTATGTAACTTGTTTTTTCTCTCATCGCACGTCTAGAGCCAAACGAATTACATTTTTGGTTTATGTAAACTTTTTTTTTGAGTGTAAACACAAAAGCTTTTAGTTATTCGCAAAATGTAGGTTCACATAAGTCAACAACGTACAATGTTAAATGTCAAAATAGACAATCGTAAAATATTGTTCGTGTGGGTTATATTGATGTGTTTTCATTTCAATCACGCAAAATCCTAAGGCTTAGGCGACTTTCTCTATCATCAATTTCCGTAGATTTAATAGGAAAACCGAGAGCAACGGAAGAAAATCATTTTAAATTGGTAAAGAAAAACAAACAATTGTGTTTATTTTCGTTCGTTTATTTATTTTCTAATACCTACAATCAGCTGTTGTTGATTTTACAGCTGATGGCTAGGGTTGCCCGCGTTTAGCATATATTTGTATGAAAAAGCTTTAAGAAATACCAATAAAAACATGAAGGTAATATTGTTCTTTGACAGGAACACAACCATAGTCTAATAATATAAGTCGACGCGTGGCGTGTTGTTGTAATAATAAACGATTTTGACAGAATTTTGTTGTACTATTGTTATGACAATACACTCGATATGTCAAAATCATTTTATATACGAAGAGAGGCAAAGGAAAAACGCCAAAGTAAATAATCACATGCATAGAATTACATGTATTAAAAAAAAGTAATAGGCAGAAAGTTGGAACGCATTTAAGATCCAAATTGGTAAGTATCCATCAGTAAGTCCATACATATGTATGTAGGTAATTTTAGTTACTTCTTCTATATATTTTTAGCCATCAAAAAAACTACAGGCGGTGAAACGACCAGCGTAAGCAAAAAGGGCAAGGAAGATTCAAAACAAATGATGCGACAAGTTTGACACTTCGAGTGTATTACGTAAACAAAGAATGATAAAAAGAAACAACCCGATAACAAAATGCCTGATCAGCTGGGCTTATGCTTCCACTTATATTATTACACTATGAACACAACCAAGAAAAAGAGCTTTTATGCCCAAGCGAAAAGCAACAATGAACTCAATTGAAAACCTGATTGCTTGTCTAGCAATTGCACGCCTGCTGTTTGAAGATAGTTACAAAAACAGACTGTAAGTAAAGGATTTTACTTAATCGTAACAATATTTTCCATAATAGATAAATTCATGCAGTTACTATTAACCCATTCTACATTTCTTACAGTGCAATTCTCACATTTGAACGAACACAATTACATTCTAACTTTTGAGCATGAACTAGAGGTAACTTTTTATCTGGCTGATGAATTAGAAAAAGTATTGCCAGCAAATATTTTAAACAGGTTAGTGATGCGAACAACTTGATTGCAATCTTATTTGGTATCAACAATGGCTGTACACCGACAATAAACAGCATAGAGTAACAGCCCGATTCTGTGAATTCTTGATAAATTTTTTATCAAGATATTTTGTCAGGATTTGTATCAACCAAAAGTTCGGTTGGTATTCTGAGGCAACATTGATAAATAAAAAGCTTTTGAAATTCACCAGTGTGGTGAATTTCTATTAACAACTGATTATGTTTATTGTTATCAAATTATTGGCACAAAGCAAAAATATGGATACATAAATTCTGCCTCCGACAACTGAAAAGGATCGCTTGAGTCGCGTAATCTTCGTAAGTCACACCTACGCCTTCTTTTTTCCTCATTTTCTTCGTCTTCACAAATCAGCATTAACACAATTATTTCTTCTTCCATTTTTCTAAAAGGATACGCAAATTTATACATGTATTTTAAAAAAGAAGCCATTATGTTGATATTTACATGAAGCGTGAACTATTTACCGAATTTGAATACACACACACAATAAATTAGAGTTCTCAATACCACAGGATACTGACAAATTATCAACTAAAAAGCTTTTATTTTTTGTAGTAGAATACCAAATCTTGATAAATATTCAAAAGTTGATAAATACTCAATGTGGTGAACTTATCAAGTGCACAGGATCGGGCTGTAAGTCTTACTAGAGAGAATATTTGAGTCATCTGAGGTTTCCTTTCACACTCTTCGTGGTGCGGTCGGTGTGATAGAGAGATGTTTGACGAAAAGTGGCATACACCAGGTGGAATTAAAATAACTTCGGACTTTAATTTTGCATGTCGTTTTGGTGAAAAACTGTGAAATTTAAATGTGTTGTACACTTTTTTATTGACTGTTATCGTTATCATACATTTGTGTTGTATTTAACACAATAATTTTTACACACAAAACGAAATACCGTTGTTGTTATTTTGTTGGTTGTTTTGAACCATTGCCTCTATCTGGTATCATTGAAGTAATTCTTTTCTACATCAAACGTTCATATCACACCAGACCATATGTCATAAATTTGCTGAGATAAATGTTAAGTCTGGTATAGTAAATAGTCTATGATAAACAGCAACGATAGCTGATGTTCATGCTCATGACTCACAGGTCCTGTGGTTTGCTTTATTAATGTGTTACTCACTTAAACTAGAATTGCGTATTATATCACAGAATAACATAGAAAAACATGTAACATACAATACTACAAGTTATTGTTGCACGAATTGCAGAGTTCGTTGGATGAGTTGGCGAGGGAGAGATTTGTAGTCGGTTGGGTTAATTGGTTCGAGCCCTGGTTGCTGCATTGTGAGGACCAGTGTTGCCAGAAGTGACGATTTATCGTCATTTTGACGATTTTTAGTCACAAAAACATAAAATGACGATTTGACGATTTCAGCTTCTGGAATGACGATTTTTAGTCTATTCCAAAATTGAAATTGTTGGTAACGCAGGAGCGACAGCTATATATATTTAAACACTTTCTGAAATAATAGAATTATCGAGATTTCATTTTTGTAGACGGACTGAGGAAGTGTAGAACTATTAAAAACTTACGATATTAATATATAAAACATACCGTGTCAATAATATGCATATGTATGTAAATACCCTAAATATTATCTGTGTGACGTTTAATCAAATTCACACAATTGAATCGGGGGTCAGCCAAATAGGGGTTAATGAAAATTATTCATGAAGGACAAAAACTGCATCGACTCTTCTTTTTTACCCTATAAAATATAAATTTACAATTCCTGTTCACATTTCTTTCAGAAATTTTAAATAATTTAATTTTAATTGTCAGAAAAATAGAAAAACGTTTTTCAACACATACCAATTTTTGTATTAAGCCCGCCAACATTCTGCGTCTTGATGCCAGGGAAATAAAAAGAATTCAACTTTTTGTCGTTTACGCCAGAAGCGACGTCAAATGCCAGCTTTTGTTTTTCTTCCAAAAGAATACGTGTAAAAATGTGCACCACCGCCTACGTTATCGCTACGATTGTGTTCGTACACATATTTGTCAACTCTGTTCGTTGTTTTTGACCAATAGTTGAAGAAATTTCGAAATAGAAATTAAATAAAGATATATGAATTTTAAAAATATTACTATAACATATTGATTTAATTGCTTTGTTTTACTGTTTTCCCCCACAAAAATATTGAAATTTGGTACAGCAATTGCAGTTTTTATTGTTGACGATTTTTTGACGATTTCGTTAAATTATTTTGACGATTTGACGATTTCTGCACCTCCAATTTGACGATTTGTGACCGACCTTATCTGGCAACACTGGTGAGGACACTTTTTAGTTTGTTTATTATATATTTGTTTGTTTATATAAAATCGTTGTCATTTTAGAAAAACTGTATATATCTATCATTGCTTGGAGCGTATGCTGAAATAGAATAATCCATCAAAAGTGCATCAAAAGCGTACTGTGGTTACATTATACTAATACATATCGACACGATCCCGGCAGAATGTATTAAGCGACAAAATGGAAATTGATCAGGAATTACCATCGGTTATTACCAGTTCATTTGCTTAATAACTCATGACGCGATTATTCAAGGGACATTCTCTGTATATCGAAATGTGGAGCTTGGCATAAATTTTGAGAATATGTCGCTTAATACATTCTGCCGGGAACGCGTCGATGTGTACATACTATGTACATATTTCTATTAATTTAATCGAATTATTATTAAGACTACAATAAGATGTTTCAAGAATTTGGAAACTAATTTCAATTAATTGCATGATCTGCGAAACATTTCAGATTTTTTTTTCAATAATATGAAAAAGTAAAAACAAATAGAAATCCAAAAATTAAAGAAAAAGAATTACCGCACAAACTCGAATGAGAACCGAACCTAAGTCCTCAGCCATTCTAAGAGAAGCCTCAACCCACTCAGCCACTGTAGAGACTCAACTTCGTTCAACAATAAAGTGAAATCTATTTATGATTTGTCATAAATTTTTAACACGTGTTGCGGCGGCACTAACAATTTGCTATTTTTAAACTTTTTTTGGGTTGGACAAAAACAGTAAGCGCGATCGGAGGTTGACGTAGTCTAACGGTACATTAATAATATTGTACATATAAAGTATGTAAATTTTGTTGTTTGTTGCTCAATTTGTGAACGTTCCACAATTTCAGCAGTAAATCTAATAAGTATAGCAAAAAACCGACACAAATTATTAGGGTTCCACAAATTTAAAAGGATGTTCATCTATTTGCCGTCTTCTGACGATTTGAAATAGAAAGTACTATGAGCGTTAAAAGTAAGTCAACACAAATAACAATTTTCTTTTTTGGCTAAGCATGTATCAATTTTTGTAACAAAATCTGAAAGCTTTCCGGCACAGCCGAAATATACTTACATATATACAGTGGTGACAACAATTATTCGTACACCCTTTATACTACAAATGGCAAGAATGCACTTAATATATGTATGTATGTATGTATAGTATACATATGTACGTATGTTAGACGTTTACTTTTGCAGATCAAAAGAATAGAAGTTTCATTACGAAATGCACAAAAAAATATCCCGTTATCTTACTTCTACAAAGAGAATGGTGCAGAAACACCAAAAAATAGGAATACTTACGCAAAAATATTATTCGTACACTCTCTATTTAAGATATTGTATGGATCAACGGAACTGTAATCTTTGTGTTTGCTTTAAGTGATTTCGTAAAATAAGCAGTAACAAAGCCACTTCTTACCTTTTCTAGTCGATTATACATATGTCCATATGTATGTTAGTTTCGCGTTGACATTCCTTGAAATTCGACAAAATGGGACGACGTGCAGATTTATCCCTAGATGTTAATTCTAAAATTATATTTGGAAAATAAATCTCTTCGAGAAATCGGCTAATTAAGCAAAATTCGGTGCAACAAAAGCTTTACACATTCTTGTGTATTCATTGTTGTTTGAATAAAAAAAATCGAGATCTCCAACGACCTATACTGAAAACACCTACAGACCATGGTGGAGCGTATGTTGACTATTTTGGTCATCGATGTCCTCATTTAGCTTTCTCTAAATTTTTTTATGGTTGTGCCCTCCATATATCTCAAACTCACTTTCATTCGGAAAAATCAGTTTCCCCTTCAACAATCTTTATTTTCATGCGTAGTTAAAAGGCTTTGGTTTAATTGCCTTCGAAATTAAGGGATTTTTTTTGACGTCCGTGTTTATGCAAAATTCGTTTAAAATTTGCTGGAACTTAGGTGTTTCTGCGATTCCGTGGTAATGACCTTTAAAATCTGCACGTGCTAGTTCCAGAATTTTTCATCACTGTGGAAACTTTTTCCTTGTATCTCTTTCCCCTAGCAATTTTGACCAACTTGGTCGCTTAACATATTCAGTGTATAAATGTAAGTGTAGTGTATAAAAGTGTAAGTGTAGTGTATAAAATGCAGCGTAAATTTTTTATCAATTTAGCTGTCAAATTTAACCCGCCTAAGTTCCTCGAGTTAGTTGAGGAAATTACGAGTTTAAAGAAAATTGCTCAGAGTAGTTGCCAATTTTAGCTAAAATTCAATCGACCGGCCAGAGCTCAATTTTTTAAATAATCCTAAATTAGATAAACATATATGTAGCTACACGGCACGGCACGACACAAAAACGAGTTCACGTAGCAACAAGCAAGTGTGGGTACTCAATCGAAAGGTATTATTCTTACGAATCCAATGGTGGCTTCATTTTATCTGTGTTATATCGGTGGGTCATGACAACCCATTTTTTAACCTTTTTACGGGTCTTGAGAATCCAAAAAACCGGAGAAAATCCAGATGAGAAAATTAACTCGGAAAGCTTTGTAACATAAACAAACTGCCGGAACTGGTGCTGAGCCCTTCCAAGAAGAGACTAACCCTAAATTAAAAATGTCTCGCGGAAAGAGGTGTAACATGAAATAGCTTCTCAAAAAACCATTCGGAACCGATGTAAAACTGTGGGTCCCAATCAGTGAGTGAAAACTGGAAAGCGCACAGCTCAGTGATTGTGAGAAACTCTCCCCTATCCCTATATGGGATGTAACGGAAAAATATTTATTTATTTATTTATCATATTCTTCCGTACTTTGCTGTTATCATTCTCCAATGTCAATATGATTCTAACAATTTTTGTAGCGACGTTTCTTAAAAATTTCTTAATATTGTTGTCACAAAAGTAAGTATGCAATGAGTGATTATCCATTTGTTAATTGATTTTAATGAAGAGTTTCTTTGTTTAGTGGATTTAAACGAATCTATAAAAGTGAAAATCTCAAAAGAGTAAGTCTGAGTAATTAAAATCAAATTTTGAAACAATGGCACAACGAGACAAGGAACTGTCCCAGGATTTGAAGGATCTGATAATTAAATTGTACAAAGACAATAATTCTCAAAGAAATTGCCTGCACTGTGAAAAAAATAGTGCTACGTTCCAAAAAGGTGCCGTAAAAGTTGAAATCCGCGGCTTCCACGAAAGACAATATTCGGGTGTGCTCCAAGGTGTTTAGCAGCCAAGAAAAACGGATATTTTTGAGAAAAGTATAATAATACTTGTTTTGATCAGGGCAAAATAAATCTTCATGGCTCTGATGGCCGTGATGAAGTTTGGAGAAAGCCGAATCCGAACTACAGCCAAAAAACATGTTTGGTGCTGTAAAGCAGGGTGGTGTTCGGTATTAATTTGTGGATGCATAGTGGTATCTGGGGTAGTAAACTTTACTTTGTTCACGGAATTGTGAACAAGTATTTATACCTCAATATTCTGAAACACAATTTGAAAGAAAGCGCCATAGAATGAGGACTGGAGGACACGTTCATATTTCAACAGGACAATGATCCAAAGCATACGTTTCTCATTGTGAAGGAATCGCTGTTGAATCACACAAAACTCCCAAGGACAATCTTTCACAACATCTCAACGTGTCAATCCTATAGAGTACCTTTGGGGTCATCTTAGTCGCCAAATACGAAAACAGGGGATAAATGGGAGAAATAATCTCAAAACGTTATTGTGGAAGAATGATTGAAAATTTGGAGTTTTTTGAACCGGCATTTGCAATCACGGCTTCAGGAAGTAAGAAAAAATAAAAGGGATACCCTTCAAAATACTGATTTCTTAAAATATGGTAAATGAATCACATCCATCTTTAATACAATTCAAAATATCATAAGTGGTGCATACTAACTTTTGTGACGTTAATTTCCTACGTTTTGAGGTTTATCTCACACAATTAAACAAATACTGTCCACTTCTTTTAATTAATATTGAATACTGAGATTGTTTTTAATGAATAAAAATAGTTTGATCTGATTTCAGTAACTTATAAATATTTTTTGAATAAAATCTACATATATGTTTTATAGTTGTATACTAATTTTTGTGATACACTGTATATTAAAGGAAAGTTCGAATACGTCATCATCCGATTACCCTTATTGTGGTTGTCACTACCCAAAATTTAAAAAATAGCAACATCGACACTGTGCAAATTGATAGTTCCACAATACGTGTTGATAATTTATTGCAAATCAATAGACTTTACTTTAATGTTAAATAAAGCCAAGCGTCTTCGGTGGGTGAGTACGTTGAGATGTCGATTAAAGTGGCTCACGGCTGGGGTTCGATTCCTATGTGAGGTGGTCTGGTCCCTACTATATATGTATTTTTTTAAATTTCTGGTTGCTTTTACTCCTTACTGTCGGTTTCTATTTGATTTTGTTATTTTTATACCCTCCACTGTAAGTGATAGATTATACCCCCCACTGTAAGTGATAGAGGGTATATATCAGTTGGTCATTCTGATTGTAACATATAGAAATAAGGTTTTGCGACCCCATAAAGTAAATATATTCTTGATCCTTATAACAACCGGAGTCGATATAGCCATGTCCGTCTGTTGAAAACATTCTCACGACTTCAATCGGCGATAACGCGGTTTTGGCCAGAATGTTCCACGTATTCCTGAGCAGTTTGGTATTGAAAATCAGCGAAATTGGTCCATTGGAAAAACTTTTATGATTGGAAACGTAAAAAAACTCATAAAATTTTCACATTAATTTTTGTAGTTTTATACTAAACTACTCCTTTTACCGTGTGGTGAATTTCCATGTTGAAAATCTTTGTTGTTCTTTATAATAGGTAAGTACTTTACAATGTTTAGATGTACTTTCATGTGTTCATACATTTATATGAATTGTCACGCTTCATCTACGGTCGGTGTGGCCTGATATGTAAAGGGTTGCGCGTTGGAGTTTGAGGGTTGTGGTTCAACTCTCGTCTCAGCTTGTTGTTTTTTTAACAGTTCTTTAAAAAATGCTTTTTTATTTTTAAAAAATGCTTTTTTATTTTACTTGTGAGCAAGTAACTTATTTTTATTTTTTTTTTTAAAAAGTACATTTTCTTAAAAAAAAGTACATTTCTTAAGTACGTTTCAAAGTACATTTCTAAGTACATTTCAAAGTACATTTCTTAACTACATTTCATTAAGTACATTTCTTAAGTACATTTCTTTCTTAAGTACATTTCTTAAGTACATTTCTTCTTAAGTACATTTCTTCTTAAGTACTTAAGCATGTGAGCATTTGAGCATTATGAGCATTCGTGAGCATCCTGCATTTGTGAACAAGTAATTGCATTTGTGAACAAGTAACTTATTTTTATTTTTTTTAAAAAAGTACATTTTCTTAAAAAAGGTCCTTTTAAAATTTAATATTTTGCTGGTTAACACTAAGGTGGAGGGTATCAAAGATTCGGCACAGCCGAATTTAACACTTTTACTTGTTTTTAATAATATCGACACGTTCTCGGCGGAATTTATTAAGCGACATATTTGGGCACAATCACTTTTTTCCATATTCTCAAAATTTATGACAAGCTCCACATTTCGATATACAGAGAATGTCCCTTGCATACCACGTCATGAGTTATTAAGCAAATGAAATGGTAGTAAACGACAAAATAAACAAATCAGCTACTTGACAGGACGTTTTTTTCGTTTCCTGAACAATTTTCATTTTGCCGCTTAATACATTCTGCCGGGAATGTGTCGATATTGTAAAAAAATCTTAAGATTTCTGCCGGACCATGCAATTAATTCAAATTAATTTCCATATTCTTGAAACTTCTACCCAGAGAGGAATTTAAGGTAGTGTATTTTATTCTCTCATCTGACGTTTCATTTCACACTCTTCGTCGTAGGTTTGTGCAAATGAATGATATTCGGCGTAAATTAACTTACAGCCAAAGTCATGATTTCGAAAGAAAGCCTAAGCGAACGACAGCAATGCACTCACTTTCGCTTCAAATTGGTAGTCACTATCTCTGGACTTGTCGTTCGCATGGCCTTACGTATTGTAAACAAAGGCATCAACTTCGATTTTACCCTTACACTCTCAAACTAGTTGAGGCAACTTAATTTTCTTGTCAGATGTCGAAATGAAGGTGGTGAGCGCACTGCGAAAATATCACAAATTTTACCAAAAAACGCAATTTTTATTTTTTTAAATTTTTATAAATAACACTACAAATCATATTTACTTAGTTTATATTTTTCCGCTAATGTTTAATTTATTTATTTTTTGGTTCATTTATTTACATTTTGCCGATAATGTTTCCTAATGAACGTTTCTCATCGAAATGCATATGAAAGTTGATGCAACTTCCCCTTACAATGATGGATAAGTTGATATCAACTTCAAAAAATCAAAATCGGTTTGATTTTACATCAACTAGTTTGTACAAACCGCCAACTTCACCTTACACCATGGATAAGTTGATGCCAACTTTAAGTCACTGCAACTTATCCACAGGTCTAAGGGCTCCTTAAGTCAACAGTTCTTGTAACTCCTGCTGTAAGTAAGTGTAAGTCACGATGTCAAACGTTAACTTTCGCATGCTTTCTAAGCGACAAACAGCTGATTTCGAAGTCACTAAAGCGCCTTGGAGACGTTCAACAAATTCCATCAATCGGTTGAGTGTGCGCCTGTAATCGGCTTTCATCGGCTACAGGTACACGACGTCGGCCAGATTGATATTTTCTGTTGATGGCGTTTTTGTTGATGGTCTCCATTTATGATTGTCAATCATGACTCATTAGTAGAGAAAAATTGTGCGAGATGGACAAGTACGCGGACGAAAAAAATTCATATTAAATTTTATTGAACGAGTGCTTACTGGCGCTGTGGAACACAAAAGTGGATGCCTATAGCAACAGGGAGGAAAAAATAAAGCAGTATGAGATACTGCTAGAGTTTTAATAAAATTTACTAAAATTCCAGCACATGCTACCAAAAGCAAATCATCTTCCTCCGACGATGACATGTCAACCGAACACAATGAAAACAAAGAAAAAGTGATGATTGCCGTATTTTGTTGAACGTTTGCGGGCAAGACACGAAGGCACACACTTATTTTTTGAACGTCTCCAAGGCGCTTAACACGCATCAGAACGACAAGTCGAATGAAAATCAATGCGAACGAAACGTAAACATTTCAGTACAAAATCGGTAGCCACTAATTATTTTCGCTGTCATATGTGCGAACACAAATGTCAAAAACACTCACTGGTGTTTTTGTTTTCGTGTAGTGCCACAAAAAACATTTGAATTTAAAATTCTTACAAAAAAAAATTCAACAAAATGGAAAATAAATGGTAAGTAAACAGTTAATTATTTCTATTTTATTAGAGTATGTAATTATTGTTTGTACATATGTTTATCTAGTTCAGCATAAAAAAGTCAACGTTGCTGAAGATGCAAACATTTGTGAGATACATACATATATGGAGGAAAATCCCGAGTTCGTTAGTGGAACGCCAGTCTTTGGAGGCTCAAAAGTGTCCACAAAGGAGCAGTGGAAAAAAGTGGCAGTATTTTATTAAGAACTTTATGTCAAATGAATAAAAAACAATAACAATAAACAAATAACAATAAACATTAAAAACAGCCAAATAAATTCATCATTTATTGCAAACAAAAACCCACCC
The DNA here is from genome assembly GCA_963931995.1 of Phaonia tiefii. NCBI lineage: Eukaryota > Metazoa > Arthropoda > Insecta > Diptera > Muscidae > Phaonia > Phaonia tiefii. Next base: position 159,961,669 of record OZ008370.1, on the reverse strand, counting down.
TTAATTACATAATTTTTGGTTTGTTTGCATATAATTTTTTTGTATGTTTAGTTTTACACTTTGCTGTCAATTTTTTCCAGCTAAATGGTAAAGAGATGTACTTTTTTTGTAACTATTTAAAAAATTGTAGCGCCTTTTCACGAATATAGCGATTTTTTTTGTTATATTAACCTTTTTTTTGAAATTCTTGATCTGGTTGCTTTGTCATTTGGCAATGGTTAAATGCCTTTGTTTACAACACGTAAGGCCATGCGAAGGACAAGTCGAAAGATAGTAGTGGTCCTCATGCAAACTCGAAAGAGCCTTGTAAACGCGTAAACCTCGCAAACTTACGCGTCAAACGTCAAAACAAAGAATTTTCCCATACAAAGCGACTTGCACAAAAGTGGAAAGTCTTCAAGTCAGATTTGCTGCGCAAACGTGGGATGGAGGAACGTGTAAACTTTTGACATTTTGTTGTCACCTGACTAGGATGGATAAATAAGGTGATAGCACTAGAACAGTAGAAAAAGTACACATACATAATTCACGCAATTGCTACTGCTACCATCTTATGTATCCATCTTGGTCAGCTGATATGGTTTTGAGCACAACTACGCTGAGCAACTTTACTTGGAGCCTCATGCAACGGTGCGAGGGAAACTTGAGCTGAGCAAAAGTTCTAGGCTTTCACGTTTGCATGAATACCGCTAGTGACTACCAATTTGAAGCGAAAGTGAGTGCACTGCTGTCGTTCGCTTAGGCTTTCTTTCGACATCGTGACTTTGGCTGTAAGCAGAGTCGCCAGCTTTTTTAGGCGAAATCCCCAAATTGTTATTTTTAATCCCCAAAAAAAAGCTAAAATCCCCGGAAAAATCACCATAGTTTTAACGGAAGTTCGACAAAGTTTTAAGTTTTAAAATTAAAATTTATTTAGAATTCAGTTTAACAAAACGAAAAACTAAATATTGAAAAATTTAAACATAAATAAATTATTTTATTGTTATTAAATTATTAATATGTATTATATTATTATTAAATTATTATTTTAATAATAATTAGTTATAACAATACGATTATGACAAATGAGATCTGGGTTTAATTTATGTACACATTGTTTAAAAGTCATTAAGGCTTAGTATATCAAATACTTCAGTCTCATAATTTTCAGAGTCAACTACTTCATTATTTGTGTTGTACATAGTTTTAGTATTTCTCGTTATTTCTTCTCCACTACTTTTCGGTAACGCCAAATATCAAAAATGTTTGTTACATATTTTATTGTTGTCATCACGTACAGCCTTGCCAGTAATACATTTGACATTTTCAGGAACTGATAGGTGTATGCAGTTCTTTTTGCTGGCAACATTTAGCAATAACGATTTGCAAGTGTTTACTAGTAACGCAACAAAAACAGTATAGACTTGCCACATTAACTTTCTTGTTTGTTTTTGCAATCCCACATACGCAAAACCAAATATTAATTGTGTGTGAATGCTTGCTTTGATTTAGGTAGTGCCAGATCAAAACTTTCAAACAATGATACAAAAGAAGCGCTTTTAGTACATCTTAAATTTTCATCCCCAAAAAATCCCCAGATCCCCACACCAAAAACACAATCCCCTATTTTGAAAAAAATCCCCAATTTGGGGATAAATCCCCCAAACTGGTAACACTGGCTGTAAGTTAATTTTCGTCGAATATATTTCATTTGCACAAACCTACGACGAAGAGTGTGAAATGAAACGTCAGATGCAGTGTTGCCAGAAGCTGTCAAAAAAAATGCCAAAAAAAGTGCAATTTGCAAAAAAAGTGCTAAAACTGAAACAATAAAAAAATGTAGTACTGCGGCACATTACGGCCTATATTCGATAAAAAAAAATACAATTTCGTAAACCATACATATTCGAACACCGTTACCAATAGGGATGGGAGTATATATTATTAGATATGGAAAAAAAATTACAGCAGACAGTTGTCCGAGGCCTTCGGCCACGGACTGTCCCTGCAGGCTGTGTCAGAGACACGGCCATTAAGTTTAACGTAGAATACGCCTTCCGATAAGACAGAACACATATATAACAATAAATTCATTTGCTTATATTATTTATCATTTATTGTTATATATGTTTTCTGTCTTATCGGATGGCGTATTCTACGTTAAACTGAATGGCCGTGTCTCTGACACAGCCTGCAGGGACAGTCCGTGGCCGAAGGCCTCGGACAACTGTATGCTGTAATTTTTATATTTACTAACGGCATTTGATTCAAGTCCGTTTAAAAAAAAATATTATGTTAAATTTTTTT